>CM038727.1:34137566-34657566 GCA_021613375.1 Megaleporinus macrocephalus
CACTTTATACTCCAGACATTAGCATTTATGCTAGCGGATTTTTAAGCCTGGCTATTGTTTTGGATGCGGGTCGGTAACTTAGCAACCAGCTAAACCACCGGTGGTGTACTGCAGTGGGGGAACAAGCCGTGACGCAGTCTCTCTCTAACTAGAGCGTCTCAGTAATCTGTTTTATGAGGAGAGATGAGGAGAGAACACTGATACTTACACAGCTGCTACCTAGACAGCCTACTTAGACACTTACTAGGGTTTGAGACACAGCCATAGATTAGAGTACATACTTGGTACATACTTCAGCCCTAATAAGTACGTATGTGGAATTAAATTATCTGCAGAGCACCAACGTCGGATGACTGTTCTTCTATTTCTGGACTCTTTTGGTCTGAAGCTCCGAAGTCGACACCAGGTTGTTACTCACAGTTACACACGGTTGCAACACGATGTCCCCGAGGCTGGTGTTCACATCCGTGTGTGAACAGTAACCCGTGTACCTGCTATTTATACTGCGGCAGCGCTGCTTCACTCTGTCTCTCGCTCTCTAGGACAATCGCTCCATCCTCCTCCTCTCTTCTCCTGTTTGTTTTGGTAAATGTGGCGCTGACCTCCAGGGAGAACCTCTGGCCCGCAGTAAATTTGGCCGAAATGGCCTTTAAAACTCATCTGTGTTCCTCAGCGGTGCATAACTATCATGCAATTAGCTCTGCCGCGTCCCCGCTGTCACCAGTCACCGCTGCTTAATGAAGCACTTCAGAGACGGAGGCGAGAGAGCGTGCTCCTGAAGCGGCGGCGTGGCGTCTCTGCTTTTTTCTTCCGATGGTGATGATTTTTCAGATCGGCTCGTGCTCGCTGACGTCTGCAGCTGGAAATGTTTGTTCGGCTCTGACCGCCCGGGGTCAGGATTCAATTCCCCGTTCAGGATCTTGCAGCCCCAGCTGCCACACAGAAATGCCTTCTGGGTAACTCTGTGCCTCTGAGCCAGTCCATAAATAAATTTATAAATTCTTAAGTTCAGATGGAGCTTTTTTTACAGTAGCAGTGATGCTAACCAATCAACACACAGTAGCAGTGATTCTAACCAATCAGCACTCAGTAGCAGTGATGTTAACCAATCAGCACTCAGTAGCAGTGATGCTAACCAATCAGCACACAGTAGGAGTAATGCTAACCAATCAGCACACAGTAGGAGTAATGCTAACCAATCAGCACTTAGTAGCAGTGATGTTAACCAATCAACACACAGTAGCAGTGATGCTAACCAATCAACACACAGTAGCAGTGATTCTAACCATTCAGCACTCAGTAGCAGTGATGTTAAACAATCAACACACAGTAGCAGTGATGCTAACCAATCAACACACAGTAGCAGTTATTCTAACCAATCAGCACACAGAAGGAGTAATGCTAACCAATCAGCACTTAGTAGCAGTGATGTTAACCAATCAGCACACAGTAGGAGTAATGTTAACCATTCAGTGTCCAGTAGCAGTAATGCTTACCAGTCAGTACTCAGCAGCAGTTATGCTAACTAATCAGCACTCAGTAAGACTATTGCTAATCAGTCAGCACTCAGTAACAGAAATGCGAACCAATCAGGACTCAGAAGCAATAATATCAACCAGTCAGCACTCAGTAGCAGTTATGCTAACTAATCAGCATTCAGCAGTAGTCATGCTAACCAGTCAGCACACAGTAGGAGTAATGCTAACCAATCAGCACACAGTAGCAGTAATGCTAACCAATCAGTACTCAGTAACAGTTATGGTAACCAATCAGCATTCAGTAACAGTAATGTTTACCAGTCAGAGTTCAGTAGCTGTAATGCGAACCAGTCAGCACTCGGCAGCAATAATGTTAACCAATCAGGATTTAATAACAGTAATGCCAACCAATCAGTGTTTGATAGAAGCAATGGCAGCCAATCAGCACCTAGTAGCAGCAATACTAGCAAGTCAGCACTCAGAAGCAATAATGTTAACCAATCAGGGCTTAATAACAATAATGAAAACCTATCAGTGTTTAATAGAAGCAATGGCAGCCAATCAGCACTCAGTAGCAGTAATGCCAACCAGTCGGCACTCGGCAGCAGTAATAACAACCAGTCAGCTCTCAGCAGCAGTAATGTTAACCAATCAGGGCTTCATAACAATAGTGCCAACCAATCAGTGTTTGATAAAAGCAGCCAATCAGCACTCAGCAAGAGTAATATTAACCAATCAGCACACATTTGCTCCAAAGTGAGAGTATGATCCTGCATTAAAGGCTAGAAATGTTTAGCTAAAGTACTCGCTCACTGGAGCCCTCTAGTGTTGTATGGTCATATTTTTGATGCCACTGTTTTCCTGCTAGTGGATGATTCGGGAACTGCAGCCCTTGAATTGCAGATCTATGATCAAAATCTGTGACTGAGTATAACAGAAATCGAGTTAATTGGCCTCCAGTAAGCAGCAGCTCATTAACCGCTCTAACGACGGCTCGAGCTCGCGTTAGTGGTGTTTCCTGTCCAGTAAACCGTACGCCGTCCTCTGCTCCGTACGTGCTGGTTTAATCCGGGTTATTCTACCTGCCTGCGCCGCAGAGCCGGAACGAGAAAAGCCTCTCTCTCCTCCTCCCGGCCCGCGCCTCCTCTGAAGAATCCAAATTGAAAGTGAAATGTGATAGCTGTCTCCCGTCACAGCGGATCAATCCGCCGCCGAGGGCCGGGATGTGTCTATTCCGGCGACTGATCCTCCCACGGCAGCGCGCTCCCTAATAGATAATGCCGTTTCCGTTCGGAGCATTAAGACCTCCGCAAATATCACCGCAATTACAGAGTAAGGAGCGGACTGGTAATGAAACAGAGCCCGGAGTAATAGATCACCAGCTTTCATCACTGGATTTGCTTTTCTAGGTGATCGTTTCTGGATTTGGAGGCTAAAAATAAACACCACCACATCCAGCTTCCACGCTAATTAGACCCAAACTATTTCAACCCCACCACCTTCCACTAATGCCCACCGTAGAAGACGCTGAGGTGCATTAACCAGATCTAAGTCTAAATCTAGTCCTGCAGACGGCTTCTACACACATTAGTAAAGAGTGGGTCGCTCTCAGGAGCTCAGTGAACTCCAGCGTGGTACCGTGATAGGACACCACCTGTGGAACAAGTCCAGTGGTGATGTTTCCTCACTACTAAATATTCCACAGTGGACTGTCAGTGGTGTTATAACTAAGTGGAAGTGATTGAGAACGACAGCAACTCTGCCACCAAGTGGTAGAACACGTACAATGACAGAGCAGGTCAGCGGATGCTGAGGAGCATAGTGCACAGAGGTCACCAACTTTCTACAGAGTCCATCACTACATACCTCCAAACTTCATGAGGTCTTCAGATCAGTTCCAGAACAGAGCGTAGAGAGCTTCATGGAATGGGTCTCCACGGTCAAGCAGCTGCATCCAAGCCTTACATCACCAAGAACAATGCAGAGCGTCAGATGCAGTGGTGTAAAGCACACCAACACTGGACTCTAGAGCAGTGGAGACATGTTCTCTGGATTGACCAATCACACTTCTCCGTCTGATGGACGAGTCTGGGTTTGGCGGTTGCCAGGAGAACGGTACTTGTCTGACTGTATTGTGCCAAGTGTAAAGTTTGGTGGAGGGGGGATTATGGTGTGGGGTTGTTTATCAGGAGGTGGGCTCAGACCCTTAGTTCCAGTGAAAGGGACTCTTAATGCTTCAGCAGACCAAGAGACTTCGAACAATTTCATGCTCCCAACTTTGTGGGGACAGTTTGGGGGACGGCCCCTTCCTGTTCCAACATGACTGCCCACCAGTGCACAGAGCAGCTCCATAAAGACATGGAGGAGTGAGTTTGGTGTGGAAGAACTGAGTCCTGACCTCAACCTGATAGAACAACTTTGGGATGAATTAGAGCGGAGACTGTGAGCCAGACCTTCTCGTCCAACATGCGTGTCTTCTGGAAGAATATATATATATATGTATGGAACGCTCCCAGAAGTTGGAATGCTGGTTCAGAAACCTGAGCAGCTGAGCTAATGCGCTAACTGAGAACTAGCACTAGGAGGTGGCAGTGTTGATCTAGGTGGGCCGTGTTTTGTGGCCTGTGAAGGAGACCATGTGGAGTTTGACCTTCTGTCGTCCTCTCTGACTGCGCTGTGGTTCTGATCCGCATCATTGTGTTCCGGCAATAAAAGATGTGTGTGTGGGGGGGATGGTGGGGGGGCAGTTAGTGGAAATTAGACTCGGAGTATTATAGTCCAGTGAAACATGTAAAGCTTTACGAGTGATCTGCCTTTGAAGGCGACCTTACTGCAGTCGGGAAGCTTCATGAACCCCACAGCGCTAAAGCCCCCCTGTACACATACTCGCCCCTGTGTACCGTAACTCGTATACACTTCTGGTTGCGAAATGTTGCGAGACATTGCGAGATGCTGAAAGACATTGCAAGATGTTGCGAGACGTTAAGTGACATTGCGAGACGTTGTGAGATGTTGCAAGATATTGTGAGATATTGCCAGAAGTTAAGAGACATTACGAGATGTTTCGAGATGTTGAAAGACATTGAAAGATGTTGCGAGACGTTAAGTGACATTGCAAGACGTTGTGAGATGTGGCAAGATATTGTGAGATATTGTGAGACGTTACGAGATGTTTAGAGATGTTGAAAGACATTGAAAGATGTTGCGAGACGTTAAGTGACATTGCGAGACGTCGTGAGATGTGGCAAGATATTGTGAGATATTGCCAGACGTTAAGAGACATTACGAGATGTTTTGAGATGTTGAAAGACATTGAAAGATGTTGCGAGACGTTAAGTGACATTGCAAGACGTCGTGAGATGTGGCAAGATATTGTGAGATATTGTGAGACGTTACGAGATGTTTAGTGATGTTGAAAGACATTGAAAGATGTTGCGAGACGTTAAGTGACATTGCAAGACGTCGTGAGATGTGGCAAGATATTGTGAGATATTGGCAGAAGTTAAGAGACGTTACGAAATGTTGGGAGATGTTGAAAGACATTGCAAGATGTTGTGAGATGTTGCGAGATGTTGTGAGACATTGTGAGATATTGCCAGTCGTTAAGAGATGTTACGAAATGTTGCGAGATGTTGAAAGACATTGCAAGATGTTGCGAGACGTTAAGTGACATTGCAAGACGTTGTGAGATGTTGCGAGATGTTGCAAGATATTGTGAGATATTGCCAGACGTTAAGAGACGTTACGAAATGTTGCAAGATGTTGTGAGATGTTATGGGATGTTGCGAGACGTTGCGAGACATTGCGAGATGTTGCAAGACATTGCGAGATGTAGAGATGCAGAGTAAAAACAGTGTTTCATTCTTTCCCATCTGATCCTGAATGCCTCTTTTGATAACATTTATTTCATGATTTAGTTAGCATCGGTAGTCGCTCTGCACAATATGACGTTCCTCTACAGAATTCTCAAGACCCCCTTTCAGCCCCCCAACACACATACACACACTCATTGACTCCACACAGCAGAGTTACTGTGTTACTTAAACACCACTAATACCGACACACAGTGTTAACATCAGAATCACGACTGCAAGCTACTCATCTTCACACACCGACCTCCTAACCGTGTAAGTAGCTACTAGATTCGTTCCTGTAGTTCCAGACACAGCTGTGTGCATAAGTTTGGGCACCCTTGGTTTAAAAGACGTGACAAGTAAACACGTGTTGTTGAGTCTTGTTGGCGTTTAGTATGTTTAATTCACAAATCAGTAGAAACTGTGCACTAATGGTCCTCGTTTAAATGAGATTTTTGCCCAGCAGTTTCTTTGCGCTCAGCTCGGAGCTGGTGTGGTGTCACTGGGTCTGAGTTTATGACCCTCGTAATTAGCTTTATTCGTACGGAGTCAGGGCGAGTCATTAGGAGCAAAAGGCTGCGAGTTCTCTCTCTGTCCCCGCCGCTAATGGTGCGCAATTTTGTGTGCAGGGAGGTTAAAGGTGTATGTGGGAGGGAGTCTTTGTGTGTGTCCATGAGTGTGAATGCATAATTTCTCTGTACAGAGCCGTTCGGGGCGGTTTGGTGTGGAAGCGTTCATTGCAGAGAAACTTACTGACACTTCACAGTGGTGGGGGTGGGCCCAGGGGTCTCCACTAATATATAGACAATTTATTTATTATCAAAACCCCCAATCACCATCACTCATCCCACTAACCTGATATCACACTGAGAGACCACCACTCACCCAGTACAGTATCACCACTAACACCACTAACCTGATACCACACTGACAGATCATCACTCACCCAGTACAGTATCACCACTAACACGATACCACACTGAGACCATCACTCACCTAGTACAGTATCACCACTAACCTTATACCACACTGAGAGACCATCACTCACCCAGTACAGTATCACCACTAACCTTATACCACACTGAGAGACCATCACTCACCCAGTACAGTATCACCACTAACCTTATACCACACTGAGAGACCACCACTCACCCAGTACAGTATCACCACTAACCTGATACCACACTGAGACCACCACTCACCCAGTACAGTATCACCACTAACCTGATACCACACTGAGAGACCATCACTCACCCAGTACAGCATCACCACTAACACCACTAACCTGATACCACACTGAGAGACCAATCACTCACCAGTACAGTATCACCACTAACACCACTAACCTGATACCACACTGAGAGACCATCACTCACCCAGTACAGTATCACCACTAACCTGATACCACACTGAGACCACCACTCACCCAGTACAGTATCACCACTAACCTGATACCACACTGAGAGACCACCACTCACCCAGTACAGTATCACCACTAACCTGATACCACACTGAGAGACCATCACTCACCCAGTACAGCATCACCACTAACACCACTAACCTGATACCACACTGAGAGACCATCACTCACCCAGTGCAGTATCACCACTAACACCACTAACCTGATACCACACTGACAGATCATCACTCACCCAGTACAGTATCACCACTAACCTTATACCACACTGAGAGACCATCACTCACCCAGTACAGTATCACCACTAACACCACTAACCTGATACCACACTGAGAGACCATCACTCACCCAGTACAGTATCACCACTAACACCACTAACCTGATACCACACTGAGAGACCACCACTCACCCTGTGCAGTATCACCACTAACCTGATACCACACTGAGAGACCATCACTCACCCAGTACAGTATCACCACTAACACCACTAACCTGATACCACACTGAGAGACCATCACTCACCCAGTACAGTATCACCACTAACCTTATACCACACTGATAGACCACCACTCACCCAGTACAGAATTCCACTAACCTGATACCACACTGAGAGACCACCACTCACCCAGTACAGTATCACCACTAACACCACTAACCTGATACCACACTGAGAGACCATCACTCACCCAGTACAGTATCACCACTAACCTTATACCACACTGATAGACCACCACTCACCCAGTACAGAATTCCACTAACCTGATACCACACTGAGAGACCACCACTCACCCAGTACAGTATCACCACTAACACCACTAACCTGATACCACACTGAGAGACCATCACTCACCCAGTACAGTATCACCACTAACCTGATACCACACTGAGACCACCACTCACCCAGTACAGTATCACCACTAATCTGATACCACACTGAGAGACCATCACTCACCCAGTACAGTATCACCACTAACCTGATACCACACTGAGAGACCACCACTCACCCAGTACAGTATCACCACTAACACCACTAACCTGATACCACACTGAGAGACCATCACTCACCCAGTACAGCATCACCACTAACCTGATACCACACTGAGACCATCACTCACCCAGTACAGTATCACCACTAACACCACTAACCTGATACCACACTGAGAGACCACCACTCACCCAGTACAGTATCACCACTAACCTGATACCACACTGAGACCATCACTCACCCAGTACAGTATCACCACTAACACCACTAACCTGATACCACACTGAGAGACCATCACTCACCCAGTACAGTATCACCACTAACCTGATACCACACTGAGAGACCATCACTCACCCAGTACAGTATCACCACTAACCTGATACCACACTGACAGACCACCACTCACCCAGTACAGTATCACCACTAACACCACTAACCTGATACCACACTGATAGACCACCACTCACCCAGTACAGTATCACCACTAACCTGATACCACACTGAGACACCACCACTCACCCAGTACAGTATCACCACTAACCTGATACCACACTGAGAGACCACCACTCACCCAGTGCAGTATCACCGCTAACCTGAGACCACTCTCCTGGATGTTGAAGGGGTCTCACAGTGGAGGTGGTAGTTCAGTGACTCCTGTGTTTATAGCTGGAATAACAGGTGCAGAGAAACGTGTAACTGTCTGTGATAATAGACTCTACGCAGCAGGTAGAACACTGGAGTCCTCCGTACAGGCTGATGTGATGACACATCTCTCTCTCTCTCTCTCTCTCTCTCTCTCTCTCTCTCTCTCTCTCTCAGGTGTTTAAGCAGAAGGTGTTGGAGTTGGGGGAGAAACTGCTGCCTGCGTTCAGCACGCCCACCGGCATCCCCCGCGGAGTCATTAACCTGGGCAGGTAAGGATCAGCTCTACGCTAACGCACACACGCCCACCACCAGAACCGGGCACTGCTGGGAAATCAGTCTGGAGATAAAGAGCTTCAGTTCTGAGTCTGTGCAGCGACAATCAGAGCTGAACAGCATCCACAGTATACATACCATCCGGCTCAAACACAGAGAACACAGAACACACAGAACACACAGAACACACAGAGAACACACTGAACACAGAGAACACAGAGAACACAGAACACACAGAGAACACACTGAACACAGAGAACACAGAACACGGAGAACACACAGAACACACAGAGAATACACAGAACACACACAGAACACACACAGAACACACCCAGAACACAGAAAACACACACAGAACACACACAGAACACACAGAACACACAGAACACAGAACACGGAGAACACACACAGAACACACACAGAACACACACAGAACACACCCAGAACACAGAAAACACACACAGAACACACACAGAACACACAGAACACACACAGAACACACACAGAACACACCCAGAACACAGAAAACACACACAGAACACATACAGAACACACAGAACACACACAGAACACACACAGAACACAGAGAACACAGAACACAAACAGAACACACACAGAACACACACCAAACACACAGAAAACACAGAACACACACCAAACACACACAAAACACTGAACACACACCAAACACACAAAAAACACAGAACACACACCAAACACACAAAAAACACAGAACACACACAAAACACAGAACACACACCAAACACACACAAAATACAACACACACACAAAACACAGGACACACACCGAACACACAAAAAACACATAACACACACCGAACACACAAAAACACAGAACACACACCAAACACACACAGAGCACACAGAACACACACAGAGCACACAGAACACACACAAAACACAGAACACACACCGAACACACAAAAAACACAGAACACACACCGAACACACAAAAAACACAGAACACACACCGAACACACACAAAACACAGAACACACACCGAGCACACACAAAACATAGAACACACACCAAACACACACAGAGCACACAGAACACACAGAACACAGAAAACACAGAACACACACAAAACACAGAACACACACCGAACACACAAAAAACACAGAACACACACCGAACACACACAAAACACCAAACACACACCAAACACAGAACACACACCGAGCACACACAAAACATAGAACACACAAAAAACACATAACACACCCCAAACACACACAAAACACGGAACACACACCAGAACACACACAAAACACAGAACACACACCAAACACGCACAAAACACAGAACACACACCAAACACGCACAAAACACAGAACACACACAGAACACACAAAAAACAGAAAACACACCAAACACCCACAAAACACAGAACACACACCGAGCACACAAAGCACACAGAACACACACAGAGCACACAGAACACAGAAAACACAGAACACACACAAAACACAGAACACACACAGAACACACACAAAACACAGAACACACACAGAACACACACCGAACACACAAAAAACAGAGAACACACACCGAACACACACAAAACACAGAACACACACCAAACACACACAAAACACAGAACACACACAAAACACAGAACACACACCAAACACACACAGAACACACACAAAACACACACAAAACACAGAACACACACAAAACACAGAACACACACCAAACACACACAGAACACACACAAAACACAGAACACACACCGAACACACACAAAACACAGAACACACACCAAACACACACAGAACACACACAAAACACAGAACACACACCGAACACACAAAAAACAGAGAACACACACCGAACACACACAAAACACAGAACACACACAAAACACAGAACACACACCGAACACACAAAAAACAGAGAACATACACCGAACACACACCGAACACACACAAAACACAGAACACACACAAAACACAGAACACACACCAAACACAGAACACACAGAGAACACACACTGAACACACACAAAACACAGAACACACACCAAACACACACAGAACACACAACAAACACACAAAATACAGAACACACAAAAAAACACAGAACACACACCAAACACACACAAAACACAGAACACACACGAAACACACACAGAGGACACAGAACACACACAGAACACACACAGAACACACAGAACACACACCAAACACACACAGAGCACACAGAACACACACAGAACACACACCAAACACACACAGAGCACACAGAACACACACAGAGCACACAGAACACACACAGAACACACACCAAACACACACAGAGCACACAGAACACACACAGAACACACACAGAACACACAGAGAACACACAGAGATTGGTGTCTGTGGTATCCCTGGTGGTTGCTAGGGTGTTGCTATGGTATCCCAGGGTTGTCCTTAGTATGTGGTCAGGTGGTTGCTAGGTGATTGTTGTAGTATCACAGATGATTGATAAAGTGTTGCTATGTAGTTACCATGGTGTTCCAAGTGGCCTTCACCTCCACCTTCTCCTCCCCCTCCTCATCTTCTTCCTCCTCCTCCTCCTTCTTCTCTCTTGCTCCCTCCTCCCACTCCTCCTCCTGTACCTTCTTCTTCTTTTCCACCTCCTCCTCCTTCACCTTGTCCTCCTTCTTTTCCTTCTCCTTCACTTCCTTCTCCTTCTCATCCTCCCACTTTTTCTCCTCTTTATCCTTCTCCTGTTCCTACTCCTCTTCCCTTTTTCTGCTCCTCATTCTCCTTTTCCTTCTTCTCCCGCCTCTTTATCCTACTCCATCTGTACTCTATCTCTGACTCCCCTTATCCTCCTCTTTTTTCTCCTGTTCCTCCTCCTTCCTCTTATCCTTAACTTCCTTTTATTCCTTCTTCTCCTCCTTTTTCTTTCTTTTCTTTCTTCTCTTCCCCCCCTTTCATTTTCTTCCTCCTCTTTCTCCTACTCCTCTTTCTCCTTCTCCTCTACCTCCTTCTGCTCCTTTTCAGTGTTGTTTGGCTCATCTCTCTCACAGCTGTCACAGTTAGCTCTTCAGTTCCATCCGACAGCTGCAGGTTTAATTAAGCTCCTCTACCTGTGAATCCTGTTAGACCCATAACTGCCCGCGTGCAGGTGGTCAGAGGGAGATCCATCCACACGTGGTTCACTGAGTCACTTTAATGAGTGTTTTTGTAAATTAGTAACTTTCAGAAAGTTTAAAGAGCCTCAGAAAACTGTTACACTCTGGGTGTTACACTCTCTGTGGCCAGAGAAGACTAGAAATGACAGAGAAAGACTAGAGGGAGAGAGAGAGGGGCACTAGGGGTGAGAGAGACACTAGGGGTGAGAGAGACCCAGAAGGGCAATGAGAGAAACACTAGGGGAGAGAGAGACCAGGAAGGGGAAAGAGAGAGAGACTTTAGGGGATAGAGAGACCAGGAAGGGGAAAGAAAGAAACACTAGGGGAGAGAGAGACCAGGAAGGGGATAGAGAGAGACACTAGGGTATAGAGAGACCAGGAAGGGGAAAGAGAGAGACATTGCAGAGAGAGAGAGACCAGGATGAGGAAAGAGAGAGACACTAGGGGATAGAGAGACCAGGAAGGGTAAAAAGAGAGACACTAGGGGAGAGAAATAGAGACTAGGAAGGGGAAACACACTAGTGTACATCAAGAGAGACTTTAGAAGAGAAAGACATTGTGGTACAGCAAAAGAGAGATACACTAGGGACGCTAGGGTACAGGGAGAGAAACTCTTGGAGAAAGAGACACTAGGGTACAGCAAGAGAGTGAGACACTGGGAATAGAGACACACTAGGGTACAGCGAGAGCGAGGAAGGAGAAAGAGAGACTGGGGACAAAGATATTGTGAGAGTGAGACGCTAGGAAAGAAAGAGACACTAGGGTACAGCAGGAGAGAAATTTTAGGAGAGAGACACACCGGGGGAGAGAGAGAGACACTTGGGTACAATGAGAGAGACACTAGGGTACAACAAGAGAGTCTCTAGAAAAGAGAGACACTGGGGAAGAGAGACACTAAGGTACAGCGAGAGAGAGATTTTAGGAGAGAGACACACCGAGGGAGAGAGAGACACTAGGGTACAATAAGAGAGACTCTTGGAGAGAGAGACACTAGGGTACAATGAGAGAGTCTCTAGAAGAGAGAGACACTGGGGAAGAGAGACACTAGGGTACAGCGAGAGAGAGATTTTATGAGAGAGACACACCGGGGGAGAGAGAGAGACACTGGGGTACAATGAGAAAGACTCTAGGAGAGAGAGACAATAGGGTACAATGAGAGAGACTCTAGGAGAGAAAGACACTAGGGTACAATGAGAGAGTCTCTAGAAGAGAGAGACTCTGGGGAAGAGAGACACTAGGGTACAGCGAGAGAGAGATTTTAGGAGAGAGACACACCGGGGGAGAGAGAGAGACACTAGGGTACAATGAGAGAGACTCTAGGAGAGAAAGACACTAGGGTACAATGAGAGAGTCTCTAGAAGAGAGAGACTCTGGGGAAGAGAGACACTAGGGTACAGCGAGGGAGAGATTTTTGAGAGAGAGACACTAGGGTACAATGAGAGAGACTCTAGGAGAGAGAGACACTAGGGTACAATGAGAGAGACTTTAGGAGAGAGAGACACTAGGGCACAATGAGAGAGTCTCTAGAAAAGAGAGACACTGGGGAAGAGAGACACTAAGGTACAGCGAGAGAGAGATTTTAGGAGAGAGACACACCGAGGGAGAGAGAGACACTAGGGTACAATGAGAGAGACTCTTGGAGAGAGAGACACTAGGGTACAATGAGAGAGTCTCTAGAAGAGAGAGACACTAGGGTACAATGAGAGAGTCTCTAGAAGAGAGAGACTCTGGGGAAGAGAGACACTAGGGTACAGCGAGAGAGAGATTTTAGGAGAGAGACACACCGGGGAGAGAGAGAGACACTAGGGTACAATGAGAGAGACTTTAGGAGAGAGAGACACTAGGGTACAATGAGAGAGTCTCTAGAAGAGAGAGACTCTGGGGAAGAGAGACACTAGGGTACAGCGAGGGAGAGATTTTTGAGAGAGAGACACTAGGGTACAATGAGAGAGACTTTAGGAGAGAGAGACACTAGGGCACAATGAGAGAGTCTCTAGAAGAGAGAGACACTGGGGAAGAGAGACAACAGGGTACAGCGAGAGAGAGATTTTAGGAGAGAGACACACCGGGGGAGAGACACTAAGGTACACAGAGAGAGAGACTAGGAAGTAGAGAGAGAGACTGGTTAGAGAGAGATAGAAGAAAGGAGAGAGAGAGAGACATACAGAGAGAGAGTGAGATGGACTGATGCCAGAGTAGTTGCTGGAGCTCGTCCTCTGTCTATCGGGGATTGATGTTTGCTGTCTGAGCTGCTGAGCGCATTATCAAACAGTCCTGGTTCATTAATCCAGAAGAGCTTCCAGCTTCTCTTCACCCTCATATATGTAAATGAGCTCTGCTCTGATTGGCTGGCCTGTATTGCGCTTCATTAATAAACAGTCCAAACTGAACCACTCCATATAACTTCAGGGTGAGGGGGCGGGGCTAAACGGGGCTGAACAGGAGTTTTTTCTGTTATGACGTCACAAAAACTCAACATGTGGACTGTTTACCTACATACACACATGAGCCTGTGGTTAAGAAGCAGCTCCTGGATGGTTCAAGTGGTGCTCAGCTTGAAGTCCAGGATGAAGAAGGTAGTCAGTAGAAGAACGCAGCCTCCTCTTTTCTTCTCCGCTGACGTGTTTGGTCAGTTTTCTTCCAAGACAAAAGTTTTCTCTCATCCTCCTCTCGCTCCCCGCACGCCAGTATCGATTTCTCCTTCAGAGGGGGAACCAAGTACGGACCACTCGTTCACGCTGAAGCAGAAACACAGTGAATTACGGAGCTTCTCAGCGCATGTCCTGCAGACACCAACGCAGAACTTAACCGCCTGGAGTTTAGGAGCAGCACGTCACTGTTCCTGGATCAGCTTAGCAGCTATAAACCTGAAGGCTGTGTTCACATGACTGGGCACAAGTACCTCCAAAATGGTAACTTTACAGGAGAGACCAAAAACTGTCTTCACTTTCAATGGAAGTCAATGGAACCAGAATTTTTTCCAAAAAAAAAGAGATACGTTTTTTTTCTGGACAGTGACGATATCCAGACTGTATCCAGATTTTTTGAGATTCTGGATAACAAAAAAATTAAACCACATTTGGATTTAACTGCTAACATAGATGAGGTGTAAACAGAGTCGGTTAGAGTGGTTCAGTGTGAAGTGCTCAGTTCCAGAGAAGTTTACTGAGTCAGAACTAGTGGTGGTGAATGGAACCAGACGTCCACCTCTAAAAGGTTCGCTGGTGGTAAATAACACATGTCTGTATTTGTGTTGTGCTTGTTTTGTGTTGAGTTGGGGAGAAATAGATGTTATTAAATAAAACATGATATACTGTAATTGTTGTCAATGCATGTGCTGTGAGATATAATCAGCACTTCTGAAATATAAAGCTATCATAGTATTATAATTGTATTATT
Organism: Megaleporinus macrocephalus; assembly: GCA_021613375.1. Classification (NCBI taxonomy): domain Eukaryota; kingdom Metazoa; phylum Chordata; class Actinopteri; order Characiformes; family Anostomidae; genus Megaleporinus; species Megaleporinus macrocephalus. The sequence goes on from CM038727.1 coordinate 34,152,765, forward strand.
TTAGATTTATAAATTTCAAATTCATTATTCTTAATTTTATTACTTTAATTTAAAAAATATTTTATTACAGTTTCAATGTAGACATTATTTTTTCACTAATTTATTCTACTTAAAACAGTGGTACTTTATTACACTTTAATTCCAGATATTAATTTGATTAGTTTTACTCTAAATATTAATTTTATAAAAGTATCATTCCACATAGTAATTTTATTACATTTTATTACATTTTAAGTTTCATTCTAGATATTAATGCTGTTACAGTTTCATTCTAGATATTGATTCAATTAGAGTTTCATTGCAGATATTAATGCTGTTACAGTTCCATTCTAGATATTAATTATATTAAAGTTTCATTCCAGATATTAATTTTATTAGTTTCATTCTAGATATTAATTTTATTAAAGTTGCATTCTTGATATTAATTTCATTACCGTTTCATTCCAGATATTAATTTAATCAGTTCCATTCCACATATTAAATTTGTTTAAGTATCATTCCAGATATTAATTTTATTACAGTTTCATTTAAGATATTAACTTTATTACAGTTTCATTCCAGATATTAATTTTGTTATAGTTTCATTCCAGATATTAATTTTGTTATAGTTTCATTCCAGATATTAATTTTGTTATACATGTTATATACATACATGTGAATTTACATTTTATTAGAACTTCCTTCTGTATATAATTCTAAGAACTTTATTCAGGACTTTAATTTAATTTCTGATGTTTTACTGCTTTATCTGTCATATCTTCATGTATGTACAGGTTATGACAGGCAGTTTGATACCTGTGAGTTTGTGGAATATTATAATAATGTTAGAATTATTTTATACTGGTTTACAAACAACGCAGGAATAAATACAGAGATTCCAGAATTTTAAACAATAGCGTCCTGAAAAATGTCCAGCATCTTTTATTTTAGCCACTCAGCTCAGCTGCAGGACATCCATCAGCATCAGCATGAAACAGAGTGGTCACTTTAACCTGCTGGGGTAATTGTGATGCCCAAGAGAAACACTATTCACTCCCCTTGTGAACAAACAAACACAGAGCAGGAGCAGCAACAACAACAGTCACCATATAAACACACCAGCTCCTCCCACTGATACCAGCACACACTGTTACAGTCTGACAGTAATAACTGTGGAGTGATTATAATCCAGTATGAATCTGCAGTGTGTGTAGTGTTTACAGTCTGACTGTAATAACTGTGGAGTGATTATAATCCAGTATGAATCTGCAGTGTGTGTAGTGTTTACAGTCTGACAGTAATAACTGTGGAGTGATTATAATCCAGTATGAATCTGCAGTTTGTGTAGTGTTTACAGTCTGACAGTAATAACTGTGGAGTGATTATAATCCAGTATGAATCTGCAGTGTGTGTAGTGTTTGCAGTCTGACAGTAATAACTGTGGAGTGATTATAATCCAGTATGAATCTGCAGTGTGTGTAGTGTTTACAGTCTGACGGTAATAACTGTGGAGTGATTATAATCCAGTATGAATCTGCAGTGTGTGTGTAGTGTTTACAGTCTGACGGTAATAACTGTGGAGTGATTATAATCCAGTATGAATCTGCAGTGTGTGTAGTGTTTACAGTCTGACAGTAATAACTGTGGAGTGATTATAATCCAGTATGAATCTGCAGTGTGTGTAGTGTTTACAGTCTGACAGTAATAACTGTGGAGTGATTATAATCCAGTATGAATCTGCAGTGTGTGTAGTGTTTACAGTCTGACAGTAATAACTGTGGAGTGATTGTAATCCAGTATGAATCTGCAGTGTGTGTAGTGTTTACAGTCTGACAGTAATAACTGTGGAGTGATTTTAATCCAGTATGAATCTGCAGTGTGTGTAGTGTTTACAGTCTGACAGTAATAACTGTGGAGTGATTATAATCCAGTATGAATCTGCAGTGTGTGTAGTGTTTACAGTCTGACAGTAATAACTGTGGAGTGATTATAATCCAGTATGAATCTGCAGTGTGTGTACTGTTTACAGTCTGACAGTAATAACTGTGGAGTGATTATAATCCAGTGTGAATCTTCAGTGTGTAGAGTGTTTACAGTCTGACAGTAATACCTGTGCAGAGATTATAATCCAGTATGAATCTTCAGTGTTTGTATTGTGTACAGTGTGACAGTAATTACTGTGGACACAATGTAATACAGTATGAATCTGCAGTGTGGGTAGTGTTTACAGTCTGACAGTAATAACTGTGGAGAGATTAAAATACAGTATATATCTGCAGTGTGTGAAGTTATTACAGTCTGACAGTAATAACTGTGGACTGATAATCCAGTATGAATCTGCAGTGTGTGTAGTGTTTACAGTCTGACAGTAATAACTGTGGAGTGATTATAATCCAGTATGAATCTGCAGTGTGTGTAGTGTTTACAGTCTGACAGTAATAACTGTGGAGTGATTATAATCCAGTATGAATCTGCAGTGTGTGTAGTGTTTACAGTCTGACAGTAATAACTGTGGAGTGATTATAATCCAGTATGAATCTGCAGTGTGTGTAGTGTTTACAGTCTGACAGTAATAACTGTGGAGAGATTATAATCCAGTATGAATCTGCAGTGTGTGTAGTGTTTACAGTCTGACAGTAATAACTGTGTAGTGATTATAATCCAGTATGAATCTGAAAATGCATTATTATTATTATTATTATTATTATTATTATTATTATTATTATTATTATTATTATTATTTAAATGCTAGATGACATACTGTTATGATCTGTTTGTTGTGATATCCTGTTTTGAATCTAGATATTAATTTGATTAGAAATAAATTCTGGAATATTAACATCATATTTAATTACTTTCATATCTTTATAATCAGACAAACTGGTTTCATGTTGTTTAAAGCTGTAACGCAGTCTAACCAGTATGAATTATCCAGTCCAATCTATTACAACTGACGTTAACCAGCCTCCTCTGGCAGAGCTAATCCGGCTCCAGCAGCGCTTCTGTGTGTGTGTTTTTATTCTCTCTGGTTCTGTATCTTGTTGCCATGGCTCCGACTGCCCGCTCTGCACGGTACCTGCTTGTTGGTGGGCTGGCACGGTTGCCATGGCAGCGTGTCGTGGGCGAGGGTTACTCACGTTGCCCGCTGTGCCCTCTGTTGCAGTGGCACGAGTTGGGGCTGGGGCTGGGCCTCCGCCGGCAGCAGCATCCTGGCCGAGTTCGGAACACTGCACCTGGAGTTCATTCACCTGACGGAACTCTCTGGAAACGCCATCTACACCGAGAAGGTAGGAGGAGACCACTGGGGGAGTCCAGAAAGCCTTTCTAAAGGAGTTTGGAATTTTCTCTGTTTATTAATCTGTTTTATTTATTTGGGAATTTTCTTGGGAATCTCCCAGTGAGTTTTCCGAGAGTTTGTATAGGAAGGGTGTGGTGACTCCAGACTGAGACTTTGCACAGACTTCGTTAAGGAGACACCATGTGACTCGTAAACAATAAAAATTAACAAAACGTCACATGTAGCTGAACAAACCACTCCTGAGTTCCCCTGAGTCCTGAAGACGTTTGTTTATTACCAGAGTGTGTGTATGTGTGTGGGGGGGCGGGTTTTCACTGCTCCCCAGTGTGTGTTCACTAGTGTGTGTATGTGTGTGTGTGTGTTTCACTGTTCACCAGTGTGTTTGTAAGTGTGTGTTCCACCGCCCCCTAGTGTGTGTTTATTAGTGTGTATGTATGTGGGTGTTTCACTGCCCCCTAGTGTGTGTTTTCACTAGTGTGTCTGTATTTAAGTGTTTTACTACTGCTCCCCAGTTTGTGTGTTCACTAGTGTGTGTGTTTGTGTGGGTGTTTCACTGCTCCCTAGTGTGTGTTCACTAGTGTGTGTATGTGTGTGTGTTTCACTGTTCACCAGTGTGTTTGTAAGTGTGTGTTTCACCATCCCCTAGTGTGTGTTTATTAGTGTGTATATATGTGGATGTTTCACTGCCCCCTAGTGTGTGTTCACTAGTGTGTGTGTGTGTATGTGTGTGTGTTTCACTGTTCACCAGTGTGTTTGTAAGTGTGTGTTTCACCGTCCCCTAGTGTGTGTTTTCACTAGTGTGTCTGTATTTAAATGTTTTACTACTGCTCCCCAGTGTGTGTGCTCACTAGTGTGCGTGTTTGTGTGGGTGTTTCACTGCTCCCTAGTGTGTGTTCACTAGTGTTTGTGTGTAAGTGTGTGTTTTACCATCCCCTAGTGTGTGTGTTCACTAGTGTGTGTGTAAGTGTTTGTTTTACCATCCCCTTGTGTGTGTGTTCACTAGTGTGTGTGTGTATGTTGGTGTTTCACTGCCCCCTAGTGTGTGTGTTCAGTAGTGTGTGTGTATGTGGGTGTTTCACTACCCCCCTAGTGTGTGTTTACTAGTGTTTGTGTGTATGTGGGTGTTTCACTGCCCCCTAGTGTGTGTGTTCAGTAGTGTGTGTGTATTTGGGTGTTTCACTGCCCCCTAGTGTGTGTGTTCAGTAGTGTGTGTGTATGTGGGTGTTTCACTGCCCCCCTAGCGTGTGTTTACTAGTGTTTGTGTGTGTGTATGTGGGTGTTTCACTGCCCCCTAGTGTGTCTGATCTCTAGGATGTGTGTATATGTGAGTGTTTCACTGGTCCCCTAGTGTTCACCAGTTAAATGTTTTAACACTGTTCTAAACTGCTAGTGTATATGAGAGTTGGATTTTATAATTTGGCACAACACCTGTTGTCTGAAAGCAGTTCAGCTACTTGGTAATTTTCTCACAGTAAGTCATACGGTGTCCTAAATCACTTCACAAGCTTAATGAAGAGCTGGACGCAGCTTTGGGACCACTGACGTCTAGTGTTTGGTCAAATCAAAATATTTAAAAAGTTTGAATTAGTTTAAATCAGGTCGTGTTTAGTAATCTAGAGGCATCTTACCATATTGACTCTACACCTGTTGTCCCTGGTTGTGTACAGGTGATGAACATCCGAAAACTGCTGGACAAAATTGAGAAACCTCATGGACTCTATCCTAATTTCCTCAGTCCAGTCAGCGGCAACTGGGTCCAGCGTAAGTGAAACCTTTCTCCCACAGAACCTTTCAGAACTGAAAACCAGGTGTCTCTCATTTCTATCCTGGTACTATCCATGCTCCACCCAGAGATGGGTTTATACTCCGTTTATATATCACAATACCTACATTTAGAGTTATACATTCAACCTAATGGGAAACTGTAACTCAGTTTATATACAATACCTACATTTAGTTATATATTCAACTTAATGGGAAGCTGTAACTCAGTTTATATACAATACCTACATTTAGAGTTATACATTCAACCTAATGAGAAACTGTAACTCAGTTTATATACAATACCTACATTTAGAGTTATACATTCAACCTAATGAGAAACTGTAACTCAGTTTATATACAATACATACATTTAGAGTTATACATTCAACCTAATGAGAAACTGTAACTCAGTTTATATACAATACCTACATTTAGAGTTATACATTCAACCTAATGAGAAACTGTTACTCAGTTTATATACAATACCTACATTTAGAGTTATACATTCAACCTAATGAGAAACTGTAACTCAGTTTATATACAATACCTACATTTAGAGTTATACATTCAACCTAATGAGAAACTGTAACTCAGTTTATATACAATACCTACATTTAGAGTTATACATTCAACCTAATGAGAAACTGTTACTCAGTTTATATACAATACCTACATTTAGAGTTATACATTCAACCTAATGAGAAACTGTAACTCAGTTTATATACAATACCTACATTTAGAGTTATACATTCAACCTAATGGGAAACTGTAACTCAGTTTATATACAATACCTACATTTAGAGTTATACATTCAACCTAATGAGAAACTGTTACTCAGTTTATATACAATACATACATTTAGAGTTATACATTCAACCTAATGAGAAACTGTTACTCAGTTTATATACAATACCTACATTAAGAGTTATACATTCAACCTAATGTGAAACTGTAACTCAGTTTATATACAATACCTACATTTAAAGTTATACATTCAACCTAATGAGAAACTGTGACTCAGTATATATACAATACCTACATTTAGAGTTATACATTCAACCTAATGTGAAACTGTAACTCAGTTTATATAAAATACCTACATTTAGAGTTATACATTCAACCTAATGAGAAACTGTAACTCAGTTTATATACAATACCTACATTTAGAGTTATACATTCAACCTAATGAGAAACTGTAACTCAGTTTATATACAATACCTACATTTAGAGTTATACATTCAACCTAATGTGAAACTGTAACTCAGTTTATATAAAATACCTACATTTAGAGTTATACATTCAACCTAATGAGAAACTGTAACTCAGTTTATATACAGTACCTACATTTAGAGTTATACATTCAACCTAATGAGAAACTGTAACTCAGTTTATATACAATACCTACATTAAGAGTTATACATTCAACCTAATGAGAAACTGTAACTCAGTTTATATACAATACCTACATTTAGAGTTATGTGTTAAACCTAATGTGAAACTGTAACTCAGTTTATATACAATACCTACATTTAGAGTTATACATTCAACTTACGAGAAACTGTAACTCAGTTTATATACAATACCTACATTTAGAGTTATACATTTAACCTAACGAGAAACGGTAACTCAGTTCATATACAAAACCTACATCTAGAGTTATACACTCAACCTAATGAGAAACTGTAACTCAGTTTGTGTCACAGTACCTACATTTAGAGTTATACATTCAACATAATGAGAAATTGTAACTCAGTTTATATACAATACCTACATTTAGAGTTATACATTCAACCTAATGAGAAACTGTAACTCAGTTTTTATACAGTACCTACATTTAGAGCTATACATTCAACCTAATGAGAAACTGTAACTCAGTTTATATACAATACCTACATTTAGAGTTATACATTCAACCTAATGCTGTGTGTTTGTATAACTGTGAGTTTAAAGTGTTTCTTCATGTTTGTTATTATTATTTTATAATTGCTGTGAACAGATCGTCCTTCATGAACACTTTAAGTTTGGCCGTTAGGGCTACTTCGTCGTCTCCTGCGAGTTCAGCTATTACAGCCCTCCTATCGGATATATACACGCAGTGGACGGCAGAGCCTTAGCCAAGGGTTATTAAAATGATAATAAATCCCATTAACTCTGGAAATTGAATCTCTCACATTCACCTGCACAACAGCCGGGCGTTTTGAAATGCTAGCCGAGGAGCCTAATCTGGGTGTCGGCGAAAGCTAATTGTTGTTGTAGGTGACTGGCTAATGACAGACGGAGAGATAAGGCCATATAAAGAAAAGCAGGAGGAGAGTCAGTGCGTTACCATGACATCCACTTTAATTCAGTTTGATTTGCATGACACTGTTGCCCGTATTTGGAGCCTTAACCCTCGACAGTAACGCCTGAGAGTCCGCCGAGTAGCAATGAACACAGCCGTGTGCATTCACACACGGGTTGGTTTTCATACCTTGTCAGGACATAAAGTGATACGTATGTCTCATATTGTGGCTGTCCAAACAAAAACATAAACACGACCAAACCCCTCCTAGTACAACCAAAGCCCCTCACAGTACAACCCAAACTCCTCCTAGTACAACCAAAACCCCTCCCAATACAACCCAAACTCCTCCCAGTACAACCAAAACTCCTCCCAATACAACCAAACCCCTCCCAATACAACCCAAACTCCTCCCAGTACAACCCAAACTCCTCCCAGTACAACCAAAACTCCTCCCAATACAACCAAACCCCTCCCAGTACAACCAAAGCCCCTCCCAATACAACCCAAACTCCTCCCAGTACAACCCAAACTCCTCCCAGTACAACCAAACCCCTCCCTGTACAACCCAAACGCCTCCCAGTACAACCCAAACTCCTCCCAGTACAACCAAACCCCTCCCTGTACAACCCAAACGCCTCCCAATACAACCCAAACCCCTCCCAATACAAACAAAACCCCTCTCATACAAGCCAAACCCCTCCCAATACAACCCAAACCCCTCCCAGTACAACCCAAACTCCTCCCAGTACAACCAAAACTCCTCCCAGTACAACCAAAACCCCTCCCAATACAACCCAAACTCCTCCCAGTACAACCCAAACTCCTCCCAGTACAACCAAAACCCCTCCCAATACAACCCAAACTCCTCCCAGTACAACCCAAACTCCTCCCAGTACAACCAAAACCCCTCCCAATACAACCCAAACTCCTCCCAGTACAACCCAAACTCCTCCCAGTACAACCCAAACTCCTCCCAGTACAACCAAAACCCCTCCCAATACAACCCAAACTCCTCCCAGTACAACCCAAACTCCTCCCAGTACAACCAAAACCCCTCCCAATACAACCCAAACTCCTCCCAGTACAACCCAAACTCCTCCCAGTACAACCAGAACCCCTCCCAGTACAACCAAAGCCCCTCGCAGTACAACCCAAACTCCTCCCAATACAACCCAAACCCCTCCCAATACAACCCAGACTCCTCCCAGTACAACCCAAACTCCTCCCAATACAACCCAAACCCCTCCCAATACAACCCAAACTCCTCCCAGTACAACCAAAACCCCTCTCATACAACCCAAAGTCCTCCAAGTACAACCAAAACCCCTCCCAATACAACCCAAACCACTCCCAGTACAACCCAAACTCCTACCAAGTGCAATTCAAACTTCTCCCATTACAACCAAAACCACTTCACAGCACAATCCAGACTCCTCCCATTACAACAAAAACCCCTCGCAGAACGACCCAAACCCCTTACAGTGCGACCAAAACTCCTCCCAGTACAACAAAAACCCCTCACAGTACAATCCAATCTCCTCCCAGTACAACCTCAACTCCTCCCAGTACGACCAAAACCTCCCCTAGTACAAGCCAAGCCACTTCTAGTACACTACAAACCCCTCCCAGTACAACCAAATCCCTCCAAACACAACCAAACCCCTTCTATTACATATCAAACTCCTCCCAATACAATCAAAACTCCTCCCAGTACAACCAGAACCCCTCCCAGTACAACCAAACCCCTTCTATTACATATCAAGCTCCTCCCAATACAATCAAAACTCCTCACAGTACAATCAAAACTCATCCCAGCACAACTAAAACCACTCCTGGTGCCACCCAAACTCCTCCCAATACAATCAAAACTCCTCCCAGTACAACCAGAACCCCTCCCAATACAACCAGAACCACTCCCAGTACAATTCAAACTCCTCCCAGTACAACCTGAACTCCTAGTACAACTCCAGAGACTAGTCACATGCAATTATTATATATAGGTAAGATATGTACTATATACATGAGTTGCTATTATATAAATTATAATCCCCCCTTTGTATTATTATTATTATTATTATTATTATTATTATTATTATTATTATTATTATTATTATTATTATTATTATACCACATGCATCAGATGTTTTTTTGGATGTTTTTTATTTTAGTTCTCTTTGTTTTTATCTGGTTTTCCTACAAAGTCCAGGCAGTCCTGGACACACACACACACACACACACACACACACTCTCTCTCTCTCTCTCTCTCTGGTATGAGGTTTGTTGAGCTGAAGCAGATATTTATTTATTTCTCTCTCTCCGTCAGATCACGTCTCTCTCGGCGGTTTGGGAGACAGCTTCTATGAGTACCTGATCAAATCATATCTGATGTCAGACAAGACGGATGAGGAGGCAAAGCGCATGTACTACAGCGCTCTGGAGGTACGGGAGCGTTTCCGTGACAACAAACAGCAACACTCTCCCAAACATTCACACCTATCCAGGTCTTACGGAGAAGAAGAGGAGACGCGTGGAACTGCCGGAGAACAAATGAGCTCATTAAACAGATCCTGTAGTTTAATATGATAAAACTACAAAAGTAGAAGACCAAAAAACATCTCCTCTGTTTACACACACTAATAAACAAACAAATTACTACCATGGAGAGAGCTAGTTAAGGTGGAGATAGCTAGTTAAGGTGGAGATAGCTGGTTAAGGTGGAGATAGCTGGTTAAGGTGGAGATAGCTAGTTAAGGTGGAGATAACGGGCTAAGGTGGAGATAGCTAGTTAAGGTGGAGATAATGGGCTAAGGTGGAGATAGCTAGTTAAGGTGGAGATAGCTGGTTAAGGTGGAGATAGCTGGTTAAGGTGGAGATAGCTAGTTAAGGTGGAGATAACGGGCTAAGGTGGAGATAGCTAGTTAAGGTGGAGATAATGGGCTAAGGTGGAGATAGCTAGTTAAGGTGGAGATAATGGGCTAAGGTGGAGATAGCTAGTTAAGGTGGAGATAACGGGCTAAGGTGGAGATAGCTAGTTAAGGTGGAGATAACGGGCTAAGGTGGAGATAGCTAGTTAAGGTGGAGATAACGGGCTAAGGTGGAGAGAGCTAGTTAAGGTGGAGATAACGGGCTAAGGTGGAGATAGCTAGTTAAGGTGGAGATAACGGGCTAAGGTGGAGAGAGCTAGTTAAGGTGGAGATAACGGGCTAAGGTGGAGAGAGCTAGTTAAGGTGAAGATAACGGGCTAAGGTGGAGAGAGCTAGTTAAGGTGAAGATAACGGGCTAAGGTGGAGAGAGCTAGTTAAGGTGAAGATAACGGGCTAAGGTGGAGAGAGCTAGTTAAGGTGGAGATAACGGGCTAAGGTGGAGAGAGCTAGTTAAGGTGAAGATAGCTATTTAACGTGGAGAGAGCTAGTTAAGGTGAAGATAGCTATTTAACGTGGAGAGAGCTAGTTAAGGTGGAGATAACGGGCTAAGGTGGAGAGAGCTAGTTAAGGTGGAGATAATGGGCTAAGGTGGAGAGAGCTAGTTAAGGTGGACATAACGGGCTAAGGTGGAGAGAGCTAGTTAAGGTGGAGATAACGGGCTAAGGTGGAGATAGCTAGTTAAGGTGGAGATAACGGGCTAAGGTGGAGATAGCTAGTTAAGGTGGAGATAACAGGCTAAGGTGGAGATAGCTAGTTAAGGTGAAGATAACGGGCTAAGGTGGAGAGAGCTAGTTAAGGTGGAGATAACGGGCTAAGGTGGAGATAGCTAGTTAAGGTGGAGATAACGGGCTAAGGTGGAGAGAGCTAGTTAAGGTGGAGATAATGGGCTAAGGTGGAGAGAGCTAGTTAAGGTGGAGATAACGGGCAAAGGTGGAGATAATGGGCTAAGGTGGCGATAGCTAGTTAAGGTGGAGATAACGGGCTAAGGTGGCGATAGCTAGTTAAGGTGGAGATAACGGGCTAAGGTGGAGATAGCTAGTTAAGGTGGAGATAACGGGCTAAGGTGGAGATAGCTAGTTAAGGTGAAGATAACGGGCTAAGGTGGAGAGAGCTAGTTAAGGTGGAGATAACGGGCTAAGGTGGAGATAGCTAGTTAAGGTGGAGATAACGGGCTAAGGTGGAGAGAGCTAGTTAAGGTGGAGATAACGGGCTAAGGTGGAGATAATGGGCTAAGGTGGCGATAGCTAGTTAAGGTGGAGATAACGGGCTAAGGTGGCGATAGCTAGTTAAGGTGGAGATAACGGGCTAAGGTGGAGATAGCTAGTTAAGGTGGAGATAACGGGCTAAGGTGGAGATAGCTAGTTAAGGTGGAGATAACGGGCTAAGGTGGAGATAGATAGTTAAGGTGGAGATAACGGGCTAAGGTGGAGATAGCTGGCTAAGGTGGAGATAACGGGCTAAGGTGGAGATAGCTGGCTAAGGTGGAGATAACTGGTTAAGGTTGAGATAGCTGGCTAAGGTGGAGATAACTGGTTAAGGTTGAGATAGCTGGCTAAGGTGGAGATAACTGGCTAAGGTGGAGATAGCTGGCTAAGGTGGAGATAACGGGTCAAGGTGGAGATAGCTGGCTAAGGTGGAGATAGCTGGTTAAGGTGGAGATAGCTGGCTAAGTTGGAGATAGCAGGCTAGGGTGGAGATAGCTGGTTAAAGGTTAGATAGCTGGTTAACGTTGAGATAGCTGGCTAAGGTGGAGATAGCTGGTTAAGGTGGAGAAAACTGGTTAAGGTGGAGATAGCTGGCTAAGGTGGAGATAGCTGGTTAAGGTGGAGAAAACTGGTTAAGGTGGAGATAGCTGGCTAAGGTGGAGATAGCTGGTTAAGGTGGAGAAAACTGGTTAAGGTGGAGATAGCTGGCTAAGGTGGAGATAACTGGTTAAGGTGGAGACAGATGACTAGGGTGGAGATAGCTGATTAAAGGTTAGATAGCTGGTTAAGGTGGAGACAGATGTCTAGGGTGGAGATAGCTGATTAAAGGTTAGATAGCTGGTTAAGGTGGAGACAGATGGCTAGGGTGGAGATAGCTGATTAAAGGTTAGATAGCTGGTTAAGGTGGAGACAGATGGCTAGGGTGGAGATAGCTGGTTAAGGTGGAGACAGATGCTAGGGTGGATCTTTAGATGAGTTTCTAAACTGAACTAAGATGGTTGGTTTAGGTGGAACCGTACGCTCATGTATAAGTTAGTTATCCAGGCAGCAGTTCTCAGGAAGGCAGTAAGAGGCGACGGCAGAGACCTTTCTAGTAAGTTCTGATGATTTTTGAGAGCCTGAGATTAAAACACAGCCAGAACCGCTAAAGCAACAGAAGCTAGAACAGCTGTTTACAGAGAGGACAGCAAACTGGTGCTGAATGCTTGAAGCTGCAGTTGCACCTTAAATAGTGGTGCAGTTAAGAGGCTGGAATGTACATATAATACGGCCTGATATTTCATGCCATAATTAGCGCGAAGCGTTCTTTAATTATACTCTAATATATTTTCTGCCCAAGGCGTGCGGGTCTGCTGAGATATAATTAAATTTACGCAGGACTCTATTATGTTGACCAGCTTCTGCTCCATTCAGCTCAAAGCTCAGAGGGTAGAAGAGTTAGAACTGTATATATAATATAATATAATATAATATAATATAATATAATATAATATAATATAATATAATATAATATAATATAATATAATATTTGTTTGAGAATTGCTATATTGTGATACTGGTCTATGCAAATGAGGCTTCAGAGCAATCATAATTCTACTCATCTCTAATTTTCTCCAGATGAGGGGATTAACCCAGATGTTAAGTTTAGGCTCGTCTTTATTCCCGATGTCTTAATATACTGCAGTTGAATTTATTGGCTTTTCATATTATATTTATCAATCAGTTAAACTGAAGGTTACATTTATTTATAATGTAGCCACGCGTCATACAGAGCAGGGATTTAAAAGACTAAATATGAATTTTTGGATAATAAAGTTAAAATAAAAATAGACTAAAAGTGATTATTAGCGTTATTTATTAAGACTAAAATTATTATTGTTATTATATAGTCTTGTTAAAAAATGAAGATATGTAAGATACAGTTATTGAAAGCAATCAAATAAAAAAAAATTATAGTAATACATATAAACAAATTAAAAATCACCCAGCGACAGCTACCTTCACCTACCTGTGTACAGGTAAACTGTAAGTCTCTCTGGATAAGATAAGAGCATCTGCTTAATACCATGAGTGTAGCTGTTGTTCCCCAGGGAGGCTCCACTAGGGGGCGCTGCCAGACACGATGAATAAGAGTTGGGAGAGCGTCTGAAGAGCATTGAAAAGAAGGTTTATGGAAAGAAACATGTGGATAGTGTATCTCCCGAGGAGCATAATGTCAAGAGCAAGTAAATATATTCCACCAAATCAGATCCCAACCCAGAGCTGAGTGGTCTACAGTCGACCAGGTCACGGCTCCAAGCTTTTTAGTACCCAGAGCGTGTGGGGAGTGTTAGAGTTCAGTTTATTAGAACTAGTAGCTCTGGGATGTGTGTATGTGTGCAACCTGGAAAAAGCTAAGCAAGGAATGTGTTTTTACAGTGGCGTCCCATGAGACTCCATAAGCCTGCAGTGCTGCACGGAGCCAAAGGTATAAGGAACCGGAGCAGGATTCCTTCATATCATTGAGGCCCTTATCATTACTAATAGCTCATATATATATAGGAGATATTAGTAGGAGGTTCAGGCATCCATCCATCCTTTATCTGCCACTTAATCCCAATAGTTGGGGGAGCTGGAGCCAATCCCAGCCTCATTGGGCGAAGGCGGGATACACCATGGACAGGTCGCCAGTCCATCGCATGGCCAACACACACTCACACCTACGGGCAGTTTAGAGTGAGGGTCCTCACATGCATGTGTTTGGACTGTGGGAGGAAACCGGAGTACCCGGAGGAACCCACTCAAACACAGAGAGAACATACACACTCCACACAGAACCACCCAGACCGGGAATCCAACCCAGATCATCTTACTGTGAGGAGACAGTGCTGACCACTACACCACCATACTGACCACTACACCACCATACTGACCACTACACCACCATACTGACCACTACGCCACCATACTAACCACTACACCACCATACTGACCACTACACCACCATACTAACCACTACACCACCATACTGACCACTACACCACCATACTAACCACTACACCACCATACTGACCACTACACCACCATACTGACCACTACACCACCATACTAACCACTACACCACCATACTGACCACTACACCACCATACTAACCACTACACCACCATACTAACCACTACACCACCATACTAACCACTACACCACTGTACTAACCACTACACCACCATACTAACCACTACACCACCGTACTAACCACTACACCACCATACTAACCACTACACCACCATACTGACCACTACACCACCATACTAACCACTACACCACCATACTGACCACTACACCACCATACTGACCACTACACCACCGTACTAACCACTACACCACCATACTAACCACTACACCACCATACTAACCACTACACCACCATACTAACCTCTACACCACCATACTAACACTACACCACCATACTAACCACTACACCACCGTACTAACCACTACACCACCGTACTAACCACTACACCACCGTACTAACCAGTACACCACCATACTAACCACTACACCACCATACTAACCACTACACCACCGTACTAACCACTACACCACCGTACTGACCACTACACCACCATACTGACCACTACACCACTGTACTAACCACTACACCACCGTACTAACCACTACACCACTGTACTAACCACTACACCACCGTACTAACCACTACACCACCATACTAACCACTACACCACCATACTGACCACTACACCACTGTACTAACCACTACACCACCGTACTAACCACTACACCACCATACTGACCACTACACCACCATACTAACCACTACACCACCATACTGACCACTACACCACCATACTGACCACTACACCACCGTACTGACCACTACACCACCATACTAACTACTACACCACCGTACTAACCACTACATCACCGTACTAACCACTACACCAACATACTAACCACTACACCACCGCACTGACCACTACACCACCATACTAACCACTACACCACCATACTAACCACTACACCACCATACTAACCACTACATCACCGTACTAACCACTACACCAACATACTAACCACTACACCACCGCACTAACCACTACACCACCGTACTAACCACTACACCACCGTACTAACCACTACACCACCATACTGACCACTACACCACCTTACTGACCACTACACCACCGTACTAACCACTACACCACCGTACTAACCCCTACACCACCGTACTAACCACTACACCACCGTACTGACCACTACACCACCGTACTGACCACTACACCACCGTACTAACTACTACACCACCGTACTGACCACTACACCACCGTACTGACCACTACACCACCATATTAACTACTACACCACCATACTAACCACTACACCACCATATTAACTACTACACCACCATACTAACCACTACACCACCGTACTAACCACTACACCACCATACTAACCACTACACCACCATACTAACCACTACACCACCCTAGGGTTTAGGCATATATACATATACACCTGTGGGCAGCATCTGGTTGCTGTGGTATCGCAGGTGGTTGCTAGAGGTTTGCTTTGATATCCAACCATTATCTTCCGCTTTATTCTATTTTAGTCAGGGTCCCGGGGGCTGGAGCCAAACCCAGCATCATCGCACGGGCTGCTTGATGTCCTACATGGCTAATACTGTGGTTCTAATAAGGTTCTCTCATTATAGTATAAGCTGGGTTTAAGCCCCCATGTCCCCATTCATTCATAAGGGGAGATGCATAGAAACCCACCTTTCCAAATCAGACAGAACGTTCTGGAATGGTTTCAATAGAGTTGACTTGAAAGGCTGCGGGCTGGCATGGCCCCAAGACGCTGCCCACAGGACACTGTTCTCTGGATAGTTTTGGTTGGTGGACAATTCTCACTCCAGCAGCAGCACTGCTGTGTCTGATCCACTCAAACCAGCACAACACACACTACTAACACACCACCACCACGTCAGTGTCACTGCAGTGCTGAGAATGACCCACCTCCCTAATAGTATCTGCTCTGTGGTGGTCCTGTGGGGGTCCTGATCATTAAAGAACAGAGTAATAAAGTATACAAAGAATTAGATGATCTACAGTCTGTAAGTGGAGCTCCTGTATGGTCAGTGGAGCTGATACAGTGGACAGTGAGTGGAGGTCCTGTATGGTCAGTGGAGCTGATACAGTGGACAGTGAGTGGAGCTCCTGTATGGTCAGTGGAGCTGATACAGTGGACAGTGAGTGGAGGTCCTGTATGGTCAGTGGAGCTGATACAGTGGACAGTGAGTGGAGCTCCTATATGGTCAGTGGAGCTGATACAGTGGACAATGAGTGTAGGTCCTGTATGGTCAGTGGAGCTTATACAGTGGACAGTGAGTGTAGGTCCTGTATGGTCAGTGGAGCTGATACAGTGGACAGTGAGTGGAGGTCCTGTATGGTGAGTGGAGCTGATACAGTGGACAGTGAGTGTAGGTCCTGTATGGTCAGTGGAGCTGATACAGTGGACAGTGAGTGTAGGTCCTGTATGGTCAGTGGAGCTGATACAGTGGACAGTGAGTGGAGCTCCTGTATGGTCAGTGGAGCTGATATAATGGACAGGGAGTGGAGCTCCTGTATGGTCAGTGGAGCTGATATAATGGACAGGGAGGTGAGCCTAATAAATTTCCCAGCATGTACGGACACGTTCCCAGTATGATATCTTGCCCTGTGCTGTAGGCGGCAGGTCTGTTTCTCGTCTCCGTGGTCTGGGAGGTTTAACGCAGCGCCTCAGTCTTTGATTAGGCCATATTTACTGAAGAATCGGCGGCTGTTTATCGGCGCTGACACAGAGCGAGTCTCCGCGCGCGGGCTTCTTCAGAGCCAAGCGAAAGGCGGGAGCGAAGTGGGGAAGAAAGACAGCAAGAAGAATCGGACAAAAGAAAACGATGAGTCATTTGCTATTGATCCTCGGCGATGCTCCGCCGTGTTTTCGCTTCCCAGAAGAAAGGCTGAATATATAAACTCGAACGGAGGGAGCGATTTTTTTCGGGAGGCGCTACAAGTACAGAAGAAAATAACCCTAAAACGTAGATTCGGGTTTCTCTCTCGGCCCCCGCTCTTCCCCTTCTTCCCCATTGTTTTGCGGCGGATTCATGAGTCTCCCGCCACGGAAGCCCAATGGAATCTCAATGAGGCGTGACTTCAGTTCTCCAGGCAGCAGCCCCGCGTGTTATTCCGGAGAATAAATCATTTCATACATAAACGCATGCACCCGGAGCGGCGCGCGCATGTTGTTCCCATTTAGCATGTGCATAGATAGTGGCGGGAAGAGTTTACACTCCAAAGGCAATATACGGGCCAGTTGCGACTCGGCGGTTTGCGGTTCGAGAACGCGGCCCGTGCTAAGCTTGGCTTTTCGGAGCGTCTAGCAGCCGCGGATTGGAACGTAAATTCAGCTTACCTGGCTTTTCTTCTCGCTGTAGTCTGGGAGATGTTTCTCTTACTCAGGGGTTTTCCACTTATGTAATTAGGAGATGAGCAGGCTTGGTATGTATCCCGCACCGCAAAATGATCCGTACGTTCAAGTCAAAGAACAGGACCAGAGAGTAATCACATGGATGGATGGATGGATGGATAGATGGATGGATGGATAGATGGATGCTTTATTGATCCCAAAGGAAATTTAGGCAACCAGTAGCTTATACACTACACAGGTACACAAAACAATACAGTTTACAACAAACAAGGGTGAGGAAAAGTAGCCCCTCCTGAGACTATTACCACATATATAGAGACTAGTTAGAACAGAAAAGTAGTCCCTCCTAAGACTATTACCACATATATGGAGGCTAGTTAGAACAGAAAAGTAGTCCCTCCTGAGACTATTACCACATATATGGAGACTAGTTAGAACAGAAAAGTAGTCCCTCTTGAGACTATTACCACATATATGGAGACTAGTTAGAACAGAAAAGTAGTCCCTCTTGAGACTATTACCACATATATGGAGACTAGTTAGAACAGAAAAGTAGTCCCTCTTGAGACTATTACCACATATATGGAGACTAGTTAGAACAGAAAAGTAGTCCCTCCTGAGACTATTACCACATATATGGAGACTAGTTAGAACAGAAAAGTAGTCCCTCCTAAGACTATTACCACATATATGAAGACTAGTTAGATCAGAAAAGTAGTCCTGAGACTATTACCACATATATGAAGACTAGTTAGATCAGAAAAGTAGTCCCTCCTAAGACTATTACCACATATATGAAGACTAGTTAGATCAGAAAAGTAAACCCTCCTAGATTATTACCACATATATGAAGACTAGTTAGATCAGAAAAGTAGTCCTGAGACTATTAGCACATACATGAAGACTAGTTAGATCAGAAAAGTAGTCCTGAGACTATTACCACATATATGGAGACTAATTAGAAAAGAAAAGTAGTTCCAGTTTCATTTATATTGAATATAAGTTGAATAACTGTTATCCTTGTCCTGGGGCACTGCTGCCAGAGGAGCTGCTGACTGAGGTTAATGTTAACGTTACTCTGAGTGTACATTTACAATAGTCCTATAAAAGGTTCATATTTATTGGTTTCCTTCTCAAGAGATGAGTCATTTGTCACTTTTTGGAAATAATGTTGCAAGTAAAAGGGGTCTCAGAAGTCTAGCAGGCCCGAGGCAGCAATACATTTACCACCAATAGATAAAATCCAGGCTGAACGTGTGAAGGTATAGTTAACGTGGCAGTAGCTTCAAGTTGAATTATGTTGAAGTTTGCTGTACTTGTGTTGGTATATGTGTATAATGGGGGATATGTTTTCTTTCGTCCAGGCTATTGAGACTAATCTGGTACAGAAGTCCCCAGGAGGGCTCACCTACGTGGCCGAATGGAGAGGGGGCGTCCTGGACCATAAGATGGGCCACCTGGCCTGCTTCTCGGGCGGAATGGTGGGCATCGGTGCCGATGACGGCGCACTGGAAAAGAGGCAGCACTACCTGGACCTAGCGGCTGAAATCACACACACATGCCACGAATCCTACAGTCGCTCGGGTTAGTGTTGCACAGCAGAACTAACTGTTATCCTGATAAAAGCACAGATTCGGGTGAGCCAATCAAAGGTGACCAGATTCCTGAAATGAACACATCTACACACTGCAAGTGTCCACATCTTAAATGTGGTCATTATATCTGTGACAGGATTTGGTAACTCATTTCTAGACATTTGTACTTGTTTTTAGTCATTTTTATCTGACGTTTTAGTTGTTTCGAGCATAATTTCTTGAAATAAGCACCATTATCTGCAGTATTTCTCCAAATACGTAAAATGTTGAGACAGTTTTATTGGTTTACTGGTGAACTGGTGAACTGGTAATGGGTTTGCTGGTTGAAGTTGCTTAAAAGGAGTATGAATGTATAGAAACAAGGATAGCTAGAAAAGTGTATCTCCTGAAGGAAACGAAGGATGGTTGCTCAGGTTAAGCAGTGCGAGGAATGAGAGATGAATAAACGATGAGTAGAGGAGTGTTGGTCAGTATGTCTGTGAATTTGTGTTTGGGGATCTGCTCTGAGTGAGCACAGGCAGTTTTGTGGCTGTAGGTTAAACGAAACCATGATGTTTATATGGGCTTGAAAATGAATGGGACTCTATGGGAGGAGCGTGAGATGAATAAACAACAAGTAGAGGAGTGCGGGTCAGTGTGTTTGGGGATCTGCCCTGAGTGAGTGAGTGCAGACAGTTTTGTGGCTGTAGGTTAAAAGAAACCACGATGTTTATGTGGGCTTGAAAATGAATGGGATCCTATGGGAGGAACGAGGGATGAATAAACAACAAATAAAGGAGTGCTGGTCAGTATGTCTGTGGATTTGTGTTTGAGGACCTGCTCTGAGTGAGCACAGGCAGTTTTGTGACTGTAGGTTAAACGAAACCATGATTTTTGTATGCACTTGAAAATAAATGGGACTCTATGGGAGGAACGAGGGATGAATAAACAACAAGTAGAGGAGTGTGGGTCAGTGTGTTTGGGGATCTGCTCTGAGTAAGCACAGGAGGTTTGTGGCTGTAGGTTAAACAAAACCATGATGTTTGTGTGGACTTGAAAATGAATGGGACTCTATGGGAGCAACGAGGGATGAATAAATGACAAGTAGAGGAGTGCATAGGATCCTATGCATTTTCAGCCAAACCACAAACTTTATGTTTTGTTGAACCTACAACCACCAAACTGCCTGCACTCACTCAGGGCAGACCTCCAACCTTTAATCCACAGACATACTGACCACACTCCTCTTTTTGCTGTTTTTTCATCCCTCGTTCCTCTCATAGGATCCCATTCATTTTCAGCCAAACCTCAAACATTACGGTTAATCCACAGACATACTGACCCACACTCCCCTATTCGTTGTCCTTCAGGAAATGCACGTTTCTAGTTATTATTATTATTATTATTATTATTATTATTGCTAATTGACTAAAATACCAATCAGGAAAACCATCACAGCCTTGTCACAACGTTGTCACAATGTTACCACTAACTAATACTGTTTGGTATTATAACTAACTGTTGGCAACTTTACAAAATTCCATGGAATTCCAAGCAGATGTAATGGAATGTATGAAGGATTCTAGGTGGTTGTGAGAATGTACTTACAAACTTTGCTACTATGTTATCACAATGTTGTCAGATAACATTGTCACAACGTTGTTGTGGACACCAAAATAGTATGTTGTCCTTAAAGGGAACCCCGGCTGGTAACACTTGTAAGCCTTAATATGGTGTAATGACTCACTAAAAAATCACAAATGTATCAGATTTATTTATAAATTAGCTTTTATTCTAAATATTTAACATACAGACTCAGCCATTATTTCTGACGTGCAATGCCTGCTGGGTAGATGAGGTCAGATGGTTTCAGGTCTAAACTGGACTGTGGTGTGAAGGAGTGAGTGTTAGTTACTAACCTAGCTTAAAGAAAACCATGTACATTGTGTTGTTGATGTTGTTTCAGTGAAAGGCAGTGTGAAGACTGATATTAGTCTAAACAGCTTCACAAACATAAACAAGGAGAATAGTTAGTGAAGCAGCGTGTGGACCAACACAGCTACCCAAAGACCCCCGCTCTGCTCTCCTCACTTCAGTCTGGATGAGTCTGAGTGGTTCAGTAGACCACCACTGGTGAGAGACTTGACGGAGGCTGTTGGTTTTAAGCGGAGACTAAAACACAATGCAGTGCCAGAGTTTCCCCACACAGGAAGTCCAGAAGCTCCAGATTATGGAGAACCGCGAGAAGAACCGTGAACGAGAACATGAGCTGGATTCTCTCCTGAGAACGTTTAGCGTTAGCGTCAGCTGCTTCTCCTCGTTTGTGGATCCTGAAGGTGAAAGTGGTCTTAGTAGTGAACATACTAGTTCACTAATAAAGGAGTGTGAAGCTCAGAGACACTCCCGTTCAGTGTATCTAGCTGTTTACTGAGTGTGAATGTTTCCTGCTAGAAAGCGGAGCTCCTTTAACAGACACTCTCCTTCTCCGTCAACACCAACACACAGCTTCACAACAACTCCAGCACTGTGTCACTCTCTCCTCCACCCTCTCTGTTCACCATTTACACTAACGTGGTGTGTGATGTCACCGCTGATGTCAGAAATGTTGAGTTCTAGTTCAAACTGTAAAGACTGAACAGTAGCATGTTTAGTAGCTAGCTGTGCTCAAGCGTGACGG
The DNA here is from genome assembly GCA_021613375.1 of Megaleporinus macrocephalus. Taxonomy (NCBI): domain Eukaryota; kingdom Metazoa; phylum Chordata; class Actinopteri; order Characiformes; family Anostomidae; genus Megaleporinus; species Megaleporinus macrocephalus. The sequence goes on from CM038727.1 coordinate 34,174,932, forward strand.
CCGGTTACTGCAACCATTTGACGTCACTACCCGCTGATCACGTCAGTAGATACAACAATGGAGACCCACATGCAGCGAATTTTACACAAAATCTAATAAATCTCAAGTCAAGTCAAGTGGGTTTTATTGTCATTTCAACTACATACATAGTACACAGTGAAACGAAACAACGTTCCTTCAGGACCTCCAGTGCGGACCGACAACACAACACAGTACAGACAGAGAATAATAAATAATTGCTGGTTGTGTGCAAATTGTGCAATGTGTAATAAAGAGTCCAGTGAGGTAGTAAAGTTATTAGTGCAATGCTTTGTGCAAAAATGCTTCCCTTTTTTATATCTGGGGTAAATGGTTGGAGAGAGAAAGAGAGAGAGAGAGAGAGAGAGAGAGAGTGTACATGTACCAGAGAAGATATCAGTTCAGACGTTGAGTTGTGTTGAGAAGTCTTGGGGGAAGAAGCTGTTGGTCGTGTTGGACCGGACGCTGCGGTACCTTCTTCCTGATGGCAGGAGGGAGAACAGTCTGTGTGAAGGGTGGGTGGGGCTCCTCCACAATGCTGGTTGCTTTGCGGATGCAGCGGGTGGTGTAAATGTCCAAGACGGAGGGGAGAGAGACTCCGATGATCCTCTCAGCTGTCCTCACAATGCGTTGGAGGGACTTGCGGTCAGAGGCTGTGCAGGTCCCAAACCAGGCAGTGATGCAGCTGCTTAGGATGCTCTCTATGGTTCCCCTATAGAAGAGGGTGAGGATGGGTGGAGGGAGACGGGCCTTTCTCAGCTTCCGGAGGAAGTAGAGACGCTGCTGGGCTTTCTTGGCTGTAGAGCTGGTGTTCAGGGACCAGGTGAGGTTCTCCGCTAGGTGGACACCAAGGAACTTGGTGCTCTTAACAATCTCCACAGAGGAGCCGTTGATGTTAAGCGGAGAGTGGACCGGTCTTGATTTCCTGAAGTCAACAACCATTTCCTTGGTCTTCTCTACATTCCAGTGAAGGTTGTTGACTGTACACCAGTCTGTCAGCTGCTGTACCTCCTCCCTGTATGCTGACTCGTCACCTTTGCTGATGAGACCCAGCACAGTTGTATCATCGGCGAACTTTATGATGCTGTTAGAACTGTGTTTCGCAACACAGTCATGAGTCAGCAGGGTGAACAACAGAGGACTCTCTGATATTTTAGTGATTTTTAACAATGTGTCCTAATAATTTAGAGTCATTTACACCATATTAAGGCTTACCAGTGTTACCAGTCGGGCTTCCCTTTAAAATCTTAACCTGACAAAGCCTAAAATAGTGCCACTGTGTTTGCTTTAAGTTCAAACTTTTGTTTTCAGGAAAAGGTTAGTGATGTAAAGCAATGGGTTTTTGTTAGTCAGTATTTGGTTGTTAAAGTTAACTGCAGGCAGCAGAGCCTCATGTTTCTCAGAGATGTCCTTCTAAAAAATTCTTTATTATCTTTCCGGCAGGCCGGCAGTAGTGCTATCTTGCAGAACTCGCTGAAAAAAAGAAAAAAAAACCCTCATCAAGTCCAATCTGTTCAATGGTTCAAATTAGAAAACGCCATTAAATTCTCTGATGCTGTTTTAAGCCTCGGTAAACAGGCTGCTCTGGTTCTTCGTCTGGCTCCTCAGATCAAACCAGAGCACAGAAACCTCATAGCTGCCTCTAGGAGACGCCTTTCGCTGTTTGGCCGTGAGGTGGGAACAACAACTGATTTTTGAGAACGGCTAGACGGATTTTTTATTTTTTATTTATTTTTTATTGTGTTTGATCTTAGCTTTCTCCCACGTCCATGTCTCACCTTATCAACAGCAGACATGTCCTCTTTTCTTTCTCATCACAGGAAAGTTTCTTGCTGTGAACCTACGTCTTCATGTTGTGGTTGTTAGCTGTTTTGTATGTGCTGCCCGGCTAAAGTGAATATAATAAGACACTAGGGCTGTGTATTGGCAAGAACCTGCCGATACGATATGTATCGTGATACAGCGGTCACGATTCAATATATTACGATATATTGCGATACTGCAGTGATATACTGTGATTTTTTAAACCCTACTATTAAACCACACCACTATATGAACAGGTTTATCAATACTTACAATAGCATTGCGCCCTTGTGCTGCTTGTTAATGTTGGAGTGGAGCTGAAAATGGATTATAACACTGCCATCTAGTGGTCAGAGGTTTAAACACAACACATAATGATTCACTGTCTGCCAGGAATTTGTGTATCGATACTGTGTTTTTAAGAATCAATACAGTATCACTAAACAAAATGTCCCGATATTCAATTTTTTCGATATTTTCTTACATCCCTATAAGACACAGCCAGCAATTTCTGCCTCTTACATCTTCATCAGCCCTTGTTTGACCGACAAGCCTTACAGCTAAAACATGAAGATGTGGCTTTATAGCAAAAATCATACCCACAGACGCCCAAATTCTACGACCAACCACAGAACCTGTAAACCTTTTCACAGTCGCTGGTGTGTTCAGCTCAGCTCGTCCAGGTCGGGGTCTCTACTGAGCCGCTGAGGTTCTGTGTTCCTAAAAAACTACTGATTCTAGAACTTTCCTTGTGATGAGAGAAGATAACCGCTGCAGTTAAAAAAATTATAAAGTGAGATACGATTCTTACACCAATGAAGAGAAACAAAGACTGATGTCTAATTTTAGCTAGCTAATGTTCACACACACTGGTAAAAGCCAAAGTGGTCCTTTGTGGATCTGTGCAACTATTTATAGGGTGTTTCTTGCTATGAACCTAAATTTTCATGTTCTGGTTGTAAAATGAATATAACTAGACTTAGCCAGCTATTTCTGCCTTAGCTAGCTAGCTAGCTAGCTAACTATCTTCGTCAGCCCTTGTTTGACCTTGTTTTACAACTGAAACATGCAAAAAAAAAGTATAAAACTCTACAGTTTGACTTTTGCCAGTGGTTGCTAACATTAACTGGCTAGTTATACATTTTTTGTGCAGTGGTTGCTAACATTAGCTGGCTAGTTAGCTAGCCAGCTAAGGTTAGCAACTACTGGGGTCTAGTGGAATTAAACATTGTTTTTCTTCTTTGGTGTACAAATCAAAACTCTCCCTATCAGCTGTATCTCATCACAAGGAAAGTTCTAGAATCATAACTGAGTTGTTTTTTGGACTCAAATCTGTTGACGTAACGAGAGGCTCTCTCTGCTGTGGTCACATTTCTGGGAGCTACAATATGAGACCACCAAATCAGGAAACATACATGATTTTCTAGCCTTTATTCAATAAAACGTCACACAGTCCGTCTTCCAACTGATAAACAGTGCTGCTAACTAGGAGAGGGGAGCTGGTTAGCGCTAGCATTGCTGAATTTTGGCCAAATAAAGCACCGACACAAATTTAGATTATTAAAAATAATAATTGAAATCCGAGAGAGTAAAGTTAAGGGACTTCTGAAGAGATAGGAAGTCCAAATTAACCTGTTAGCTTAGGGAGCAGCTACAGCTATAAAAACAGTACCACCCCAATCAGTACAGGCCTGTTTCTGAGACTTTGTGCTCTGTTTACACAAAATTAGGTGATAAAATGTTTGAGAGCGTAAAATTGGAGAGGCAGTGAGTCAAAATAGAACCTGTTCTGTGGTGTCAAGCAGCTGACTCAGTGACAAGTAGTACAGCTGACTCAATGGCACATAGTATAGCTAGGTCAATGGCAAATGGTACAGCTGACTCAATGGCAACTGGTACAGCTGACTCAAAAACAAATGGCACAGCTAACTCAATGGCACTCGTAAAATCAGAGGCAGTGAGTCAAAATAGAACCTGTTCTGTGGTGTCAAGCAGCTGACTCAGTGGCAAATGATACAGCTGACTCAATGACAATTAGTACAGCTGACTCAATGGCACATAGTATAGCTAAGTCAATGGCAAATGGTACAGCTGACTCAATGGCAACTGGTACAGCTGACTCAATGGCAACTGGTACAGCTGACTCAAAAACAAATGGCACAGCTAACTCAATGGCACTCGTAAAATCAGAGGCAGTGAGTCAAAATAGAACCTGTTCTGTGGTGTCAAGCAGCTGACTCAGTGGCAAATGGTACAGCTGACTCAATGGCACATAGTATAGCTAAGTCAATGGCAAATGGTACAGCTGACTCAGTGACAAGTGGTACAGCTGACTCAGTGGCAAATGGTACAGCTGACTCAGTGGCAAATGGTACAGCTGACTCAATGGCACATAGTATAGCTAAGTCAATGGCAAATGGTACAGCTGACTCAGTGGCAAATGGTACAGCTGACTCAATGGCACATAGTATAGCTAAGTCAATGGCAAATGGTACAGCTGACTCAATGGCACATAGTATAGCTAAGTCAATGGCAAATGGTACAGCTGACTCAGTGGCAAATGGTACAGCTGACTCAATGGCACATAGTATAGCTAAGTCAATGGCAAATGGTACAGCTGACTCAATGGCAAATGGTACAGCTGACCCAATGATAAATGGTACAGCTGACTCAATGACAAATAGTACAGCTAACTCAATGGCACTAGTAAAATCGCAGAGGCAGTGACTCAAAATAGAACCTGTTCTGTGTTGTCAAGCAGCTGACTCAGTGGCAAATGGTACAGCTGACTCAATGGCAAATGGTACAGCTGACTCAATGGCACATAGTATAACTAGGTCAATGGCAAATGGCACAGCTGACTCAATGACAAGTGGTACAGCTGACTCAGTGGCAAATGGTACAGCTGACTGAGTGGCAAATGGTACAGCTGACTCAAAAACAAATGGCACAGCTAACTCAATGGCACTCGTAAAATCAGAGGCAGTGAGTCAAAATAGAACCTGTTCTGTGGTGTCAAGCAGCTGACTCAGTGGCAAATGGTACAGCTGACTCAATGGCACATAGTATAGCTAAGTCAATGGCAAATCAAGTCAAGTCAAGTCAAGTGGGTTTTTATTGTCATTTCAACTACATACAGAGTACACAGTGAAACGAAACAACGTTCCTCCAGGACCATGGTGCAACATAGACAGTGCATACAGACACAAGTGCAACACAAACAAACAAGTGCGGACAGACAACACAACACAGTACAGACAGAGAATAATAAATAATTGCTGGTTGTGTGCAAATTGTGCAATGTGTAATAAATAGAGTCCAGTGAGGTAGTAAAGTTGTTAGTGCAATGCTTTGTGCAAAAATGCTTCCCTTTTTTTTATCTGGGGTAAATGGTTGGAGAAAGATATCAGTTCAGACGTTGAGTTGTGTTGAGAAGTCTTGGGGGAAGAAGCTGTTGCAGAGTCTGGTCGTGTTGGACCGGACGCTGCGGTACCTTCTTCCTGATGGCAGGAGGGAGAACAGTCTGTGTGAAGGGTGGGTGGGGTCATCCACAATGCTGGTTGCTTTGCGGATGCAGCGGGTGGTGTAAATGTCCAAGACGGAGGGGAGAGAGACTCCGATGATTCTCTCAGCTGTCCTCACAATGCGTTGGAGGGACTTGCGGTCAGAGGCTGTGCAGGTCCCAAACCAGGCAGTGATGCAGCTGCTTAGGATGCTCTCTATGGTTCCCCTATAGAAGAGGGTGAGGATGGGTGGAGGAAGACGGGCCTTTCTCAGCTTCCGGAGGAAGTAGAGACGCTGCTGGGCTTTCTTGGCTGTAGAGCTGGTGTTCAGGGACCAGGTGAGGTTCTCCGCTAGGTGGACACCAAGGAACTTGGTGCTCTTAACGATCTCCACAGAGGAGCCGTTGATGTTAAGCGGAGAGTGGTCCGGTCTTGATTTCCTGAAGTCAACAACCATTTCCTTGGTCTTCTCTACATTCCAGTGAAGGTTGTTGACTGTACACCAGTCTGTCAGCTGCTGTACCTCCTCCCTGTATGCTGACTCGTCGCCTTTGCTGATGAGACCCAGCACAGTTGTATCATCGGCGAACTTTATGATGCTGTTAGAACTGTGTTTCGCAACACAGTCATGAGTCAGCAGGGTGAACAACAGAGGACTCAGTACACTGCCCTGGGGTGCCCCAGTGTTCATGGTGATGGTGCTGGAGCTGCTGTTCCCGAACCGGACTAACTGGGGCCTCCCTGTCAGGAAGTCCAGGATCCAGTTGCACAGGGGGGTGTTGAGGCCCAGCAGGCTTAACTTCCTGGTGAGATTCTGTGGGATGATGGTGTTGAATGCTGAACTGAAGTCTATGAACAGCATTCTGACGTAGGTGTCCTTCTTCTCCAGGTGGGTAAGGGAGAGATGAAGGGTGGTGGTGATGGCATCGTCCGTGGAGCGGTTGGGACGATATGCAAATTGCAAGGGGTCCAATGAAGAGGGCAGTTGGGTTTTGATGTTCCTCATGACTAGCCTCTCGAAGCACTTCATGATGATGGGCGTGAGAGCTACGGGACGGTAGTCATTGAGGCAGGACACCGTGGACTTCTTCGGCACGGGGATGATGGTGGTGGTCTTGAGGCACGTTGGGACAGTGGAGCTGCGCAGGGAGACGTTGAAGATGTCCGTGAGAACATCTGTCAACTGGTCTGCACACTCTCTGAGCACTCTGCCAGGGATGTTGTCTGGTCCTGCAGCTTTCCGTGGGTTGACTCTGCGCAGAGTTTTCCTCACGTCCACTGCAGTCAGGCACAGCGCCTGCTCGTCTGGCTTGGGTGTGATCTTGCTCACCAACGTGTTGTTCTGTGCCTCAAACCGTGCATAAAAGTCGTTTAGGGCATCGGGGAGGAAGGCATCACTGTCACAGGACGGTGGCATTGTCCTGTAGTGTGTGATTTCCTGGATGCCCTGCCACATGCGCCGCGTGTCACCCGTGTCCTGGAAGTGGTTGTGGATCCTCTGGGCGTGAGCGCGCTTTGCCTCTCGGATGGCTCGTGACAATTTGGCTCTTGCTCTCCTTAGGGCCGCCTTGTCACCCACTCTGAAGGCCGAGTCGCGGGTCCTCAGTAGCGCACGCACCTCAGGAGTCATCCACGGCTTCTGGTTTGGGCATATGGCGATGGTCTTGGAGACAGTGACATCATCAATACACTTGCTGATGTAGCCAGTGACTGATGCTGTGTACTCCTCCAAGTTAACAGAGTCGCCTTCAGTCGCAGCCTCCCTGAACACGTCCCATGCAGTGCACTCAAAACAGTCCTGAAGGGCAGAGATGCTCCTGCCGGCCAGGTTTTCACCTGCTTCTGAACTGGTCTGGAGCGTCTGATGAGGGGTGTGTAAGCTGGAGTCAGATACACAGACATGTGGTCCGAGAACGCGAGGTGGGGGCGGGGCTCCGCCCGGTACGCGCTGGGTATGTTTGTGTAAACAAGGTCCAACGCGTTCGCTCCTCTCGTGGCAAAGTCCACATGCTGATGGAATTTAGGGAGGACTGACTGGAGATTAGCGTGGTTAAAATCTCCGGCGACAATGAACAGTGTGTCTGGGTGTCTGGTCTGCAGATCACTGACGCCCCCGTGCAGCTCCCACAGTGCCTCTTTAGCATTAGCGCTAGCGCTAGGCGGTATGTACACGGCGGCTATCAGCACGGCGGAGAATTCCCGTACTAAATAAAAAGGTCTGCACTTAACTATGATGAACTCCACCCGCGGAGAGCAGTGCTTGGCGACAGTCACAGCGTTGTTGCACCATTCTGTGTTGATGTAAACACACACGCCTCCACCGCGGGTCTTCCCGGACAGAGCCGCGCTCCTATCCGCTCTGAACGAGGCTAGCCCGTCTAGCTGAATGGCGCTGTCTGGAATACTGTCGCTGAGCCACGATTCCACAAAGACTAGAGCACAGCAGTCTCTGAACTCTCGCTGGGTCGCTCGCTGGAGTCGAATGCAGTCCAGTTTATTATCGAGGGAGCAGACGTTTGCGAGGAATAGCGATGGTATAGCCGGGCGGCTAGGGCTAGCCTTTAGCCTCGCGCGAACCCCGGCTCTCTTACCGCGCTTCCGCTTTCGCTCGCACCGCTTGCGATGACACTTCCGCCGGGCTCCGCCATCAGGAAACGCCGCGGACTGCAGGCCTGGGTCTTGTAGCAGGCTGAGCTCTTGTAGCGTCTGCAGAACTTCGTCCGAAAGATTGTTTGTAGGCTGATTTCTCCACTGAAGCAGGGTCTGGCGGTGGTAGGATATGTGCACTGGTGTTCCGATGCACATATTTGCAGAGATGGACGTGAATATCCACAAACAATGACACAAAAAGCACCAATTCTCGGACCAAGAGCGGCCGCTGCGTGTTAACGCGCCGCCGACCGGATACCGGATTGGTACAGCTGACTCAGTGACAAGTGGTACAGCTGACTCAGTGGCAAATGGTACAGCTGACTCAGTGGCAAATGGTACAGCTGACTCAATGGCACATAGTATAGCTAAGTCAATGGCAAATGGTACAGCTGACTCAATGGCAAATAGTACAGCTGACCCAATGATAAATGGTACAGCTGACTCAATGACAAATAGTACAGCTGACTCAATGGCACATAGTATAACTAGGTCAATGGCAAATGGTACAGCTGACTCAATGGCAAATGGTACAGCTGACCCAATGATAAATGGTACAGCTGACCCAATGATAAATGGTACAGCTGACTCAATGGCACATAGTATAACTAGGTCAATGGCAAATGGCACAGCTGACTCAATGACAAGTGGTACAGCTGACTCAGTGGCAAATGGTACAGCTGACTGAGTGGCAAATGGTACAGCTGACTCAATGGCACATAGTATAGCTAAGTCAATGGCAAACGGCACAGCTGACTCAACTTTTTAACACAGCGAGTCAGAACCTGTTGTGTGGTGTTTGGATCTGTAGCCTGAGAGGCTGCCTTAACGTTAGCTTACCACCACCCAACATAGCACAGCACTCAGCTTTCAGCTTTCTCCCACGTCCACACAACCACACGGACCTCGCTTTCCGAGGTGATCTGATGCGCACCGGCGAGCTAGACACCTTCACAAGGATTTCTAAAGCCAACACGGTGAGCGCTACACGCTACCTGGACTACTTTTAATCTCAGAACCGAATAAGAACCTGAATATGTTTTTATCATTGCGTACTTATTGTTGCCGCGCCTCAGACTCCACTCCAGGACGTAGCACAGCTGGTGGATTAGCCACATTTGGAGGGAGAGAAAGGAGAAAATACTGCCTGGTCTTTAGCTAAAGTGGTCCTCCGGGAGCGCTTAACGACAGATACAATCCAGCGTGACAGAAGTGCTCGGAGAAAAACTGCGACGCTCAACTTTGATGTGTTTTTATTGCGGGTACAAGGTGATTGTACTAAAACAGACTTTCTTTTACATCTCATTCAAGAGATCGAGACACGGTGTGAGATAATCGGCATTTCAAGGCCGCACAGTCTGGTCTAACAGGTTCACACAGGCAGAATCTGTGGTGTTGCCTTACCAGGTCTTCCAAGTGGTTGCTAGGAGTCACTGTAGACTTTAATCTCTTATTTTCTTTTGATTTTTACCTTTATTATGCAAGTGATTGTGTCTCTCGTGTTATCTTGTAGCTAATCTCTGGTGAAATTGAGACAGTATTTATGTTAAAATAAATAAATAAATAAATAAATAAAAGCTGGCCTGCTAGTATTATTTAAAAATAATAAAATAGTTCTCTATAAATAGTTACTAAATAACATGTAGACAGAGAGTCTGATATCTTTATTACATTTAATTTGATTTTGCCAGCTTAAAAAAAATTGGAAATTTTTCTAAAAAAGAAATATTTCCAAAATAGTAACTTTACAGGAGAGACCAAAAACTCTCTTTACTTTCAATGTAAGTCAATGTAAAGAGGTTTTATTCTAAGGGACTTTGGAGCATTTCTATTGGTCCATTTATCATGAAACATTGGCAGGATATAAAGAACAACAGTCGTGTTCAAATGATGTAAAAAAAAAAAAAGAAAGAAAGAAAATTGACCAAAAATATTTGGACAGCGGCAGTTATGATGATATTGCTTATATTATCCATGCAGTTGTTCTTTTTTTAAATTTCATGTTAAGAGGGCATAACACTTAGATACCAGTCATCATATACTGAGCTTGAACACATTCATAAAGAGTACGTTGGAGCTCATTTCCATGCCTACGCGCTGGGTTATATCACTGAGCTCTTTGTTTCTTTTCATGTTCTTTCTTTTTTAAGGTGGTTTTGAGTGTAAAAGCTCCTCAGTGAGTCATCTCCTGCGGTGGGGTGCCACAGGGAGACCTCTTTATCTCAGCGATTCGGATAAATTTGGCTCTGAAAGGAGAAAATAAAGTGATACGAGTTCCATACCGTGAACTGGCAGGCTGCCTGATGGCGAAGGTCGCAGCGAGCTGGTTAGTCATGTGGTTTTCTTTGTTTTGACAGCCACTAAACTGGGACCGGAGGCTTTCCGCTTCGACGGAGGGGCCGAGGCGACAGCCACCAGACTGAGTGACCGCTACTACATCCTGAGGCCAGAGGTCATCGAGAGCTACATGTACATGTGGCGTCTGACCCACGACCCCAAGTACCGGCAGTGGGGCTGGGAGGCGGTGGAGGTGGGTGGGACACCTGCGAGAGCAGCACACTGCAGTCCGGCCAAACGGCCACTTGGAATCATTCGTATTTGTTAAACTGCGCTTTAAATCAATGGCAAAAACTAAACACGCTGTGATTTTCTGTGAATTATTTCTCACTCAGAGCTCAAGCGGGGAGCGTAAGTGAGATTTATGAGGGGATTAAAAGTTATTAGCAGGTTTTTAATCCACCATTTGTTGGAAAATATACAAAAACACTGAATGGAAAAGCCTGGAATTTAGAAAAGCACCCAAATATCATGATAGGAAAAAACAAGGTGGCAGAAAAGGGTTTCCACCTGTAAGTCACATGATTCCGATCCACCTGATCTCACTGCCTGGCATACAGTGAAACCACAACAGTCCACTGGTGTTACACTCCAGCCAAACGTTTCACCCACAACATCAGTTGGCATGACTGGCTCTACTGACGCTCCGATCGTGGTGAATAGCTTTCCAAGTGTAAGTGGTAAGCATATGCCGCCAGCTGCCAGTAGGGGGCCTGGGCACTGTGTCAGGAGAGCAGCTCCCAGAACTCCAACTCCCAGAAGCCCTAGTACTCACTAATCAGTACTGACCAGTCACACCTGCTGGGCTCTGCATAAAGGCCCACTCAAACAACAGCCCAGCGTTCCACCTTCGCAGAGGAGTAACACGTAGACAAGACCAGACAGAAAACTAAAACAATGAAAGTTTAAAACCCAGAAGAGAAGAGCTGAACTGAACTGAACTGAACTGAACTGGAGTCTAAAAGAAGTGACAGTGTTAAGAGAGAGAAGTGATCTACATTAAAAGGAGCTCAGCTCAGTCTTTATTTGTAAGAAAAAAAAACTGAAAACTGAAAAATAAAAAAGGAAAAAGACTGAAAGACTGAAAAGTATGAAAGGAAAACAGACTAAAAGACTAAAAAGTATGAAAGGAAAAAGACTGAAAAGTATGAAAGACTGAAAAGTATGAAAAGAAAAAAGACTGAAACGTATGGGGGGAAAGACTGAAAAATAAAGAAAAAAGACAAAAAAGTATAAAAAGAAAAAAACACTGAAAAGTATGAAAGACTGAAAAGTATGAAAAGAAAAAAGACTGAAAAGTATGAAAAAAGACTGAAAGGCCAAAGTATGAAAGGAAGAAGACTAAAAAATGTAAAAGGAAAAAAGACTGAAAGACTGAAAAAGTAAAAAAGAAAAAATGGAAGACTAAAAAGTATGAAAAGTATAAAAAGAAAAAAGACTGAAAGACAAAGTAAAAAAGTAAAAAAATGGAAGATTGAAAAGTATGAAAGGAAAAAAGACTGAAAAGTATGAAAAGAAAAAAAGACTGAAAAGTATGAAAAAAAGACTGAAAGGCTAAAGTATGAGAGGAAAAAGACTGTAAGACAGAAATGTATAAAAGGAAAAAAGACTGAAAAGTAGGAAGAAGACTGAATGAATGAAAAATCTGAAACAAAAAAGACTGAAAAGCAAAAAGGCTGAAAGCTATTAAACTGTTGAAACCACTGAATACAGAAGTATCTTTCTATATATATTGTGTGTGTGTGTGTGTGTGTGTGTGTGTGTGTTAGAGAGAGAGAGAGATGTATGTATGTATGTATGTATGTATATATCTGCATCTCTCTCTGTCACACACACGCACACATTCCTGCAGAAACTAAATTAAATAAACAATGTGAGCAGGATGTGGTTTAGTCTTATAAATGTACTGAAATAGAAACACAAATCAGAGAAAGTGGGGCAGTATGTGTGTATATGTGTATATATAATATATATTAAATGTTTAACCTGCTTTTTCCATACGGTTCCAGCCTTTTTCCTGCTTTGAGGTTGTGGGTTTTGATACTGGAGCTCATATGAATAGCAGGTATCTCTGCACTGTAACTGAAGTGAGTTACACTTTTGTTCAGTCACATCACCTGGAAATGTGGTTTCAGATGCGTATCATTCCCGACCGTTGTTGGGAAAAATCACCAGCGCTGCAGTGAAATCCGTGCAGGGGGCTTTTATAAAGCGGCCCCTGCAGGTGTCCGGGCGGGAGAAGCGAGGTTAAAGGGATTTGCGGTGGAACACCTAGCGCGGCTTTTATGCCCATTAGCCTTCGCAAATGAACGCTCGGCTAGAGGCGGCCTATTAATACGGCCCGCGTGTCTCTCCCAGACAGGATGACATGTTAATTATGAAGTGGGAGAGAACTGGAATAGATTTGTCACCTTCGTTTCCCCGAGTAACACAGGGGCCGCTCGTAATCACAGTGTAGATGTCTGCCTTTGTTACGGGCTAATCGGCCCTCAGATTGCCGCGTCAGCTCGTTTTTACCTCGGCTGCTTTGCTTTCAGCAGCCTCAGGTGATCCGTTATGGACATGCGTGTATATCTATCCTTCCATCCGTCCGTTATCTTCGGCTTTATCCCACTAGTCAGGGTCACGGGGGAGCTGGAGCCAATCCCAGTGTCATCGGGTGAAGGCGGGGTACACCATGGAGAGGTCACCAGTCCATCACATAACCAACACACACTCATGTACACACTCACACCTACGTTCAGTTTAGAGTGAGGATCCTAACATGCATGTGTTTGGACTGTGGGAGGAAACCCACTCAAGCATAGAGAGAACATTCACACTCCATGGCTGTGTCTCAAATCCTAGTGATCTCCTACATAGGCAGCATTGTACGTCATAGTATGCGCTCCTGACATGTAGACTGTCCCAATTCTTACATACCTTAAACATACTGTCTGCTGAGGAACCTTATTTAGACCTGATTTTAAAGAAGATGAACGCTTCCTCAGCCGCTAAGACAATCCCATGATGCACCGCAGGCTAATCTACGAGCAGTGAAGTGGTTTTAAAATGTGAGTTGTTTTGATTCTCTCTGGAGTTTTAATGTGTTTCTGGTCATATAATCACACAAAACAGTATTTTATTATCAACACTGTAACGAGTCCTTCACCATTTACACTTTTATACTCCAGACATTAGCATTTATGCTAGCAGATTTTTAAGCCTGGCTATTGTTTTGGATGCCGGCCGATAGCTTAGCAACCAGCTAAACCACCGGTGGTGTACTGCAGTGGGCGGGAACAAGCCGTGACGCAGTCTCTCTCTAACTAGAGCGTCTCAGTAATCTGTTTTATGAGGAGAGAACGCTGCTACTTACACACTCACTACCTAGACAGCCTACTTAGACACTCACTAGGATTTGAGACACACCCCTAGTTTCTAACCACCCTCAGACAGCCTACTTACACACTCACTAGGATTTGAGACACACCCCTAGTCTCTAACCACCCTCAGACAGCCTACTTACACACTCACTAGAGTTTGAGACACACCCCTAGTCTCTAACCACCCTCAGACAGCCTACTTACACACTCACTAGAGTTTGAGACACACCCCTAGTCTCTAACCACCCTCAGACAGCCTACTTACACACTCACTAGAGTTTGAGACAGACCCCTAGTCTCTAACCACCCTCAGACAGCCTACTTACACACTCACTAGAGTTTGAGACAGACCCCATAAGTGTGTGTATAATCACTGTCCAAAGCAAAACAAGCATCACCAACAGCAATTTTACAGGAGAGACCAAAAACTGTCTTTACTTTCAATGGACCTCAATGGAACCAGAATTATACAGTAAAAATCAACAAAAGTGGAGATTAGGGTTGCAAAAATCCGGTCAATTGGGAAATTTACCACAGGAATTAACGGGAATTATTGGATAATTTTGGGAATTAACAAGAATTAATGGGAATAAAATGGAAATATTTGGTAAAAATATAATGAAGCATAGTTTTGGCTAAAATAATTAGATATGATACCAAAACAGTTGAATGGCAAAGCTGCTCCTCAATCCCAGGCATATGTCAGACTGCAGGCTTTGAAAGCGATGTGAAGACAATGATCTTGGATGTTGGGTTTTGGGAAAGTCTAACTGGAAGCCTTCAAATCCTAAAACCGATAGCAGCAGCCATTACCATAATGGAGAGGGATGATGCCATCTTGATGTCCAGTAGCCTTTTGCTGATTTTAAGCAGCAAATCCAAAAAGCTCTAGTGTGGAGTGTAAGATATAATTCCTTTAAATGATCCAATATTTCCTATTAATTACAATAAATTCCCAGAATTGTACTCGGTACATGGATCGACTGAGTGAGCTAACAGGCTAACATGCTTGCAGTCGTTCAGTAGCAGTGATGTTGGCGTTTGTGTGGCTGCTGATCTTCCGGTTCTTGGTGTTCCTGCAGGCTCTGGAGAAACACTGCCGCGTGGACGGCGGCTACTCTGGGATCAGAGACGTTTATGCCTCCACAGTCAGTCATGACAACATGCAGCAGAGCTTCTTCCTGTCTGAAACTCTGAAGTGAGTACACTAATCATCCAGTACACTAATCACAGTTTACCTGTACACAGGTAGGTGAAGGTAGTGTTACAGTTTACCTGTACACAGGTAGGTGAAGGTAGTGTTCCAGTTTACCTGTACACAGGTAGGTGAAGGTAGTGGTACAGTTTATCTGTACACAGGTAGGTGAAGGTAGTGGTACAGTTTATCTGTACACAGGTAGGAGAAGGTAGTGTTACAGTTTACCTGTACACAGGTAGGAGAAGGTAGTGTTACAGTTTATCTGTACACAGGTAGGTGAAGGTAGTGTTACAGTTTACCTGTACACAGGTAGGTGAAGGTAGTGGTACAGTTTATCTGTACACAGGTAGGAGAAGGTAGTGTTACAGTTGACCTGTACACAGGTAGGTGAAGGTAGTGGTACAGTTTATCTGTACACAGGTAGGAGAAGGTCGTGTTACCGTTTACCTGTACACAGGTAGGTGAAGGTAGTGGTACAGTTTATCTGTACACAGGTAGGTGAAGGTAGTGTTACAGTTTATCTGTACACAGGTAGGTGAAGGTAGTGTTAGACAGTGTACCTGTACACGGGTAGGTGAAGGTAGTGGTACAGTGTACCTGTACACAGGTAGTTGAAGGGAGACTGCAGGGACCGTGTCTATGAAGCTCCAGCTGAAGAACCTGTGTTGCTGTTGTGTTTGTAGATATCTGTACCTGCTGTTCTCGGACGACGACCTGCTGCCTCTGGACGACTGGGTGTTCAACACAGAGGCTCACCCTCTTCCCGTCGTACGCAAGAGCTGTTTACAGGAGCACAGCGGCCCGCGAGACACTGAGCAGACGCATCCAGAGTAGCCCGCCGTCGCGCTAACCTCGCGCTGACGCAGGGCCAACAGCCTTACCAGCCCTGTCGCGGACTCTCGGCTCCTTTCCCGCGAAGGATGTCGCGGTATACGCTGTGATTGTACGTCTTTAAGCCGGGACATCCTGCCCTGCAGGGGGAGCCGGTGCAATTTTTTTCTTTCTTTTCCCCGCGGACAATCAAAAATTCAAGAAACGAATGACTTTCTGTGAGAAGAGCACCTTTCTTTCGTTCCATTCTTTCCTCTGTGAGGAAAACCAGAATATCCTTCAGGCCCAAATCTGTGGGATGAGTGCCGCATCACAGGCCATTCTGAGAGAAAGAGAAAACCACTGTTTCTTTCATGTTTCTTCGCCGGCGATTTTGATCATTCCTCCGTCATACTTTACTTACTCTTTTGGCCAAAGCTTTTCTTACGTCGCCGTTATCTTTTCATCTTTTTCCCTTTTAATACCTTTACAGTCTTGTTTTTCTGTCGTTTTCCCCTTAATATTTGCTTTTATGTCATAATTCGTTAACGGAATTTGCAGAAGACCAAGCAAGGACCGAGAAATGTTGAAAGCTAAATAAAAAAATCCAATAAAAAATTAATAATAATAATAATAATAAACATAAATCATGTTGTATCATGCAAAAAAAAAAAAAGATTGTTTTAATATCGTTTGTGTGAGATTTCCGTCAAAGGAGGAGAGCTGAATGATGTCAGAAGCCGAATGTGAAGGCTAAAAAATCCAGAAGCCTGATTACGTCCTTTTGATTTTTATTTTCTTTCCTTTATTAACGTCTTATTGTTTAAATCCAGCATTACCACCCCTCAAATACACTGTGGAGAGTCACACATTAACATTAAGGGGTTTGCATGACGTTTGGATAGGTATGGGATGAAAGTCTAGTTGGTGTCAACTAATCGCTGATTACTGCATTAACACCACAGGAGAAGGGAATGTTCTGCAACAAGGAACTCTAAAAATCTATGATCAAGCCAAGCTCTACAGATCAGAAGAGCATGACGTGCCCTTTCCAACAAGCCCAGGATCGCGATGCTAGCCTACAGGGAACCAGAGATACGGATACTTGTAAATTTGCATCCTACTTAGGCGCAACCTAGGCGGGTTGGTAAGACACTTACCCACAGCCAAAGAAATGAGCAACCGGCTTCCAACTTTACACAAGCGTTAGGCTTCCTCTCCAACCATGTTTGAGGAGAAATGATAGAATGAAGGCTCCACAGGTCAGTAGAGCGTGCGGTGCCCTTTCCAACGAGCCCTCGCATTGCTATCCTACTGAGAACCAGAGATACGGATTCTTAAATCTTGCAAATGTGTACTAATGTAACTCGGCAGAAACCTGAGTAACCAGCTTCAGACTGTACAGAATTATAAGGAGTTATGCTACCTCTCCACCCATACCTGAGGAGAAATGATACAATGAAAGCTCCACAGGTCAGTAGAGCATGACAGGGCACCATATAGCCTACAGGGCACCAGAGATATGGATTCTTAAATCCTGAAAATTTGCATCCTACTTCTGGGTTTGTGAGATGTTTACCCCCAGCAGAGCACCAGAGAAATTCGGATTGCTGTAACTCGGCAGAAACCTGAGTAACAAGCTTCAGACTGTACAGAATTATAGGGAGTTATGCTACCTCTCCACCCATACCTGAGGAGAAATGATACAATGAAAGCTCCACCGGTCAGTAGAGCGTGAGGTGCCCTTTCCAACAAGCCCTGGCTCCTATTGCTAGCCTATGGGGCACCAGAGATACGGATTCCTAAATCCTGTAGATTTGAATCCTACTTAGGCACACCCTAGGCGGGCTGCAAGACACCCACAGCCAAAGAAATTTGGAGCGCTGTAAATCGGAAGAAAGAAGAGCAACCAGCATCAAACTTTACAGAATTTTAGGGCATTATACTTCCTCTCCAACCACACATGAGGAGAAATAATAGAATGAAAGCTCCACAGGTCAGTAGAGCGTGATGTGCCCTTTCCAACAAGCCCTCGCTTTGCTATCCTGCTGAGAATCAAAGATACGGATTCTTAAATCCTGGAAATCTGCATCCTACTTGCTAAATCTGGGTTTGAGAGATGTTTACCCCCAGCAGAGAGCCAGAGAAATTCAGATCGCTGCAACTCAGCAGAAACATGAATAACCAGCTTCAGACTTTACAGAATTATAGGGAGTTATGCTTACTGTCCAACCATATCTGAGGAGAAATGATAGAATGACAGCTCCACAGGTCAGTAGAGCGAGACATGCCCTTTACAACAAGCCCTCGCATTGCTATCCAACAGAGAACCAGAGATATGGATCCTTAAATCTCGTAAATGTGCATCCTACTTAGTAAATCTGGGTTTGTGAGATGTTTACCCCCAGCAGAGAGCCAGAGAAATTTGGATCGCTGCAACATGAATGACCAGCT
Source organism: Megaleporinus macrocephalus (assembly GCA_021613375.1). Classification (NCBI taxonomy): domain Eukaryota; kingdom Metazoa; phylum Chordata; class Actinopteri; order Characiformes; family Anostomidae; genus Megaleporinus; species Megaleporinus macrocephalus. The sequence goes on from CM038727.1 coordinate 34,193,069, forward strand.
TCAGACTTTACAGAATTTTAGGGCGTTATGCTTCCTCTCCAACCACACATGAGGAGAAATGATAGAATGAAAGCTCCACAGGTCAGTAGAGCGAGACCTTTCCAACAAGCTCTGGCTCATATTGCTAGCCTACAGGGCACCGGAGATACGGATTCTTACGGATGCATCCTACTTAGGCGCACCCTAGGCGGGCTGCAAGACACCCACAGCCAAAGAAATGAGCAACCGGCCTCAAACTTTACAGAATTATAGGGCGATATACTTCCTCTCCAACCACACACGAGGAGAAACGACAGAATGAAAGCTCCACAGGGCAGTAAAGCGTGATGTGCCCTTTCCAACAAGCCTTCAGGGAACCTGAGACCCGGACCCTGAAATCTCTAGGCTCCTTGCCGCTGGTGTCAGTGTCATGTGATCAGCGACTAGTTGACGTCAAGTTTAAAGCATCATCTCTGACCAGTATAGTCCACCAATCTGTGCAACCACTGTTACAGCAGAGTTTCTGTTAACGGTGATCAAGAATTATTTGGACGCATTTTCTCTAAAATTCATACAACCTGGAAATAACAAGGAAAGACCAAGTAGCCGTTTCATTCTAGCTAGAGAGAAATAGCCAATCAGAGTAAACCTTAGTCAGAGGGCCAGTCAGGGTCAGATATAATGATTGCGAAAACATTTAATTAATGTTTTAATCAGTAATTAAGGCTGTGATAGAGTCAGTAAGTAACTGAGTGACTGTAAAGTGATTACATGAAACTGGGATGTGCTGCACGGCGTTGTAGATGAATGAGGACGTGTGTAGGGTTACCAGTGACTGACCTTTGAGTAAAGCAGTCTCTCGGCAGGATTCGCTCTTCTTTAGTTTTTCCAGGCAAAAATTGGAAATTACCGGCTAACAGAAACCCTGACACACACACACACACACACACACACACACACACACACACACACACAGCAAGAAGTGACCGCACACAGAAACTGACCCCACGTGTCTTCTCTTTTAATTATTTTTCCCGCCACCGTCCGGCACGCTAGTGGACGAATGTGCTGTATATAACCGGATGAGTGTGACCGTGAGTGACCCCCCCCCGTCCCCCCAAAGTTGTTAATCTTTTTCTCTGCTTCATCCCCCACCCTCTCTCTCTCCACTCGTGTTTTAATTTTCATTCCTTCTCTTTTTGTTTTTTTTTTTAATGATTGTTATGTAGAATTCCACTGTTTTTGTTTTCATTTGCTTCCCTCAGGTGTTTCTTGAAAAAAGAGGAAAATTTTGATTATGATTATTGTTACTTCTGGTATGAATTATCCTCGTCAATTTTACTTCTCTTTCAATGTTGTTGTATATTTTCAGATACTGGTTAAAAAAAAATATCTGTGCAACTTTATACATTTAAAAACAACTGCACAAACCCGACGGGTCTCCGTGTCTTTCTTTGGATTTTGGTTCAGCTTGTTTCCATAACCTGCCGATGGATGGATGGATGGATGGATGGATGGATGGATGGATGGATGGATGGATGGATGGATGGATGGATGGATGGATGGATGGATGGATGGATGGATGGATGGATGGATGGATGGATGGATGGATGGATGGATGGATGGATGGATGGATGGATGGATGGATGGATGGATGTTTTATTGATCCTGAAGGAAATTTAGCAGCCAGTAGCAGTTACACAGAACAAAAACAAAGTTCACAACACGGTACAAAAAAACAATAAGGTATATAAAGAAGAATAAAGAACTCCAATAATAAAAAAGTATATATACAAGAACATATGAATACAAACTAGACAACCTGACTAACGGTAAAAAGGTATGAGGTATGTGCAAGAGAAAAACGGCTATCAGCAGATACATGACAGTACTGGGATATTTATTAAAAAATAAAAAAATGTGCAAAGATTGTATTTAAGTAAATGTTAAATAGTGTTAAATAGTGTCCAGGAGTGAAAAAGATCTTCATCCCCATCCTGATTGTTCTGTATCTGCATGTCTGTCACAGCAAATTGTGGATAAAATGAAGAAAAGTTGTTTTATTGTGTAAAAGGAAGCCTAATATCAGAGTCAGATATCAGGGTCAGGAGGGAGAGGACAAAAGCATGTAGGGTGTAAAAAGAGGTAACAATGAAAGGTACAGTGACAATCCAAAAAAGAATAAGAGAGGCAAAAGAAAAGGTCAGAGAGTAAAAATAAAAATAAAAAGGTATCCTACTTGGGCGCACCCTAGCCGGCTTGGCAAGACGCTTAACCCTCTGAGGTCGACAGACACGGGGGCGCGTCAAACGCAGCGTTTCTCTGTGTTTCTGTTAATATATTTGCAATAACGCGGCGCAGAAATACAGATCACACATTTCCTGAATCAACAGAGTCGCTTTTTATTTATGGCTGTAGACTGCTATAGTAGAGTGACAAAATTCTACTCAGTAAACGCTTTACAGAAATGAATTTTAGACATTTATTTTACATTTGAATACAATTTTATTCATACATTCATCTACTGGTGTGAAGCTTAAGCCTCTGGTTAATCAATCAAGCATCAAAATACTTTGTCCACATAAGTAAAATATTATTTTATAATATATTTTTTACAAGATATATGAAGAATTTTCAAATCAGTTTTTCAGGTTTAGTACCAGATTATCTCTTCATACTTCCTTCAGGTCACATATCTCCTCATTATTGAGACAGCTAAGACTGTTTGGAATATTTTTGTATAACATATGTGGGTATTATGTTACATGCTTATATGATAATGCCCTTAGACCCCTTAGGGTTAATTACAGCAGAGATCCGGAGAGACAGAAACTTTTAGAATGAAACAAAATCAGAAAACTAGGAAATCAATAAACACAATGAAAGGTACAGGGACAATTCAAAAACAGAGTAAGAGAGGCAAAAAAGAAGTCAGACTCAGAGTAAACAGAGAACAATAAAAAGGCCTGGAATGCTCAGGACGAGCCCTTTCCAACGAGCCATGGATCACATTGCTAGCCGACAGGGAACCAGAGATATGGATCCTCAGATCCTGTAAATTTGCACCCTACTTAGGTGCACCCTAGTCGGGTTGGCGAGGCGCTTGTCTACTGCAGAGATCTTGAGAACCAGAAACATTTGAAAAGGAGCAAATTCAGCAAAACCAGGAAATCGACCACCCCAATGAAAGAGTAAAAGGAAAACAATGAACCGGTCTGGAATTCTCAGGAAAACTGGGAATACTTCAGAACCAAGGAACAAACTGTACAAGTCTTTATAGGGAATATAATGGGAATCTGATGAAGACAGTTAGTTACTCCAGTGACTGGGACCTGGATAACATTGGGGGAGTTAGTGGAAGTGGGAGTCTTGATCTCCCAGAAGGATTTGGAGTCTGGGAAGGGAGTCAGTGTTTGGGGCATTGTTGGCATGACACAGAGACTTAACTGGTTCAGACCTTCACACTCTCTTCACACTTCACATTCAATATGAGTGATACTGCAGCAGCCACATGGGACATGGATGCAGCTGCCTAGCAACATCCTAGAAACCACTAAAGACATCACAAAAATAATTTTGCAACCACTGAGCAACACAGTAGAAACCATTTGAGATGCCATATCAACCAAGCAACACTTTAGCAACCAATTGGGATACCATAGCAACAACCTAGCAACAATCTGACCACATTCTGGGTTGCCATAGCAACCACCTAACAACACCCAAGCCACAATCTGGGGTACTTTAGCAGTCAATTGGGATACCATAGCAACCACAGAGCAAAACACTTTGGGAAACTGTTTAGATACCATCGCAACCCCCTAGCCACACTCTAGCCACAATCAGTGTTACCATAGCAACCACCTGGCAACCTGGAATACCGTTGCAACAAACCAGCAACAACCTGGTGACAAATTAGATACCTTAGCAATTGTTTAGGAACACCCCAGCAACCCTCTGGGGTTACCATAGCGACCACCTAGCAACACGTTAGTCACAACCTGGGGTACTTTAGCAATCAATTGGGATGCCATAGCAACCACAGAGCAAAAACCATTTAGGGAACACTTTAGAAACCACCCAGAATACTGTTGCAACAAACCAGCAACCACCTGGCAACAAATTGGGATACTTCAGCAATTGTTCAGCAACACCCCAGTAACCATCTGTGTTACCATAGCAATACCACCTAGCAATGCCCTTGCAACTGCTTAGCAACCACCTAGCAACATCTGAGCCAGCTTAAGCTGCACAGTCGCTCTGGATTTTCTTCAGAAATCATTTCTATATTTATTTTTTTAGGTTTTTAGATTCAGAATTACACACAACATCCCTGAACATCAACCCATCGCTTGCCACGTCCCCCCACCCCCACCCCCAAGAAACACACCCACTGTCCAGCTACCACAGATGTGCTGACATTGCCGGTCAGATCTCAGACCAGCTCCGTGTTTAATAACAGACCGCGCTGTGTTTATGTGTTTAACTTCCTCACTTAATCAGATCAGCAGGAAGTTCGTTACAGGCAGAGCTGGTGAGGGACTTGCTGGGAGTAGGTGAGCTTCCAGTAATTAGTCAAGCCAAATTAATGGCGGGATTCAGTCATGTGACCTTTCTTAAGGCGCTCCGAATCCATCACGGCCCGCGCGCAGCCGCCGGTCCCGGAGCCGGCGCTGCAGATCAATTTCATTAATTGGGAGTTTATGAATGCTTGAGCGTGCGTTTCATTCCGGGCTAATTGATGATGTTCCTCTGTGTTCAGCCCCGCACTCGTTTTCTGCTTAATCACACCATCGAACATATTAATAAAGCTCAGTTCTACTGAACGCAGCGCTGTATAATAACCTGTATCAGACCTCTGCGTTAATCAGACCCTGTTTAAGTCTGTGTACCTTATTTATTCACACTCAGACTCCTTACACAGATTATCAGATTAAAGCAGTAAAGAAATACAGCACGGGTTTTCATATACACAACCCCCCCCCCACCCCCCCCCCACCCCCACTCACACCTACAATCAGTTTAAAGTGAGAATCCTAACATGCATGTGTTTGGACTGTGGGAGGAAACCAGAGAACCCGGAGGAACCCACTCAAACACAGAGAGAACATACACACTCCACACAGAACCACCCAGACCGGGAATCCAACCCAGATCATCTTACTGTGAGGAGACAGTGCTGACCACTACACCACCATACTGACCACTACACCACCATACTGACCACTACACCACCATACTAACCACTACACCACCATACTAACCACTACACCACCATACTGACCACTACACCACCATACTAACTACTACACCACCATACTAACCACTACACCACCTTACTAACCACTACACCACCTTACTAACCACTACACCACCATACTAACCACTACACCACCATACTAACTACTACACCACCATACTAACCACTACACCACCTTACTAACCACTACACCACCATACTAACCACTACACCACCGTACTGACCACTACACCACCGTACTAACCACTACACCACCGTACTAACGACTACACCACCTTACTGACCACTACACCACCATACTAACCACTACACCACCATACTAACCACTACACCACCGTACTAACCACTACACCACCATACTGACCACTACACCACCATACTAACCACTACACCACCATACTAACCACTACACCACCGTACTAACCACTACACCACCATACTAACCACTACACCACCGTACTAACCACTACACCACCGTACTGACCACTACACCACCGTACTAACCACTACACCACCGTACTAACCACTACACCACCATACTAACCACTACACCACCATACTAACCACTACACCACCATACTAAACACTACACCACCATACTAACCACTACACCACCATACTAACCACTACACCACCATACTAACCATTACACCACCATACTGACCACTACACCACCATACTAACCATTACACCACCATACTAACCACTACACCACCATACTGACCACTACACCACCGTACTAACCACTACACCACCGTACTAACCACTACACCACCGTACTAACCACTACACCACCGTACTAACCACTACACCACCGTACTAACCACTACACCACCATACTAACCACTACACCACCATACTGACCACTACACCACCGTACTAAACACTACACCACCGTACTAACCACTACACCACAGTACTAACTACTACACCACCATACTAACCACTACACCACCATACTAACCACTACACCACCATACTAAACACTACACCACCGTACTAACCACTACACCACCGTACTAACCACTACACCACCGTACTAACCACTACACCACCATACTAACCACTACACCACCGTACTAACCACTACACCACCGTACTAACCACTACACCACCATACTAACCACTACACCACCGTACTAACCACTACACCACCGTACTAACCACTACACCACCGTACTAACCACTACACCACCGTTGGCTATATGGCATCAATTCACGGTGCTCAATCCACCCAGGCCACCGGAGATTGAGGACTTCCAGAAAGCACTAGTGGATTTCTTCTGGAATGGGCAGCACTGGTTGTGGTGTTGTATCCTCCTGTGCAGGGGGGGTTGATTGACATTCGTTCAAGAGTTGCTGCTTTCTGCCTGCAGGCAGTGCAGCGACTACTGTACCATAAACACCATGGATGGGTGGATGGATGGATGGATGTGGCCTGTGCTTTTCTTCAGGCTGCCGGCCACGTGGTCTCGGATGGGCATCTGTTTTACCTTTCACTGGAAACGCTGGACGGGAGGAGGCTTGACCTTGCTTTATTCAGCAGCTTTACAGGCAGGGCAGCTCCTCTCCTTCCCAAAGACAGAGCTAACTCCATCTACCTGGGCATTCAAAAAAACTTTTAAATCCCAGCCCATGTACGCAGCACCTGGCAACTACAACTACACACACTACACTACCCACAATGCAATGTGCCCTTCACAATGTTAGCACCTTACTTTCCCAACACACGGATGAGTTCAGAGCAAAGAAAACAAAACCATTGGAAAGCGGAACGTCGGCTGTGTGTACGTAGCTACTGCTGCTACAGAAGGTAGAGCTGCTTCTGAGGTAGAACATTATTAAGTTCCTCCTGATTCATCTTCTCAGAGCTACAGCTCGACACCATCTGAGTACAGATTGACACAAACACAGCTCAGAGTCACAAAGAGGATCTAAAATAGTCTGAACGCAGCTTTTAATAAATAGTTGGACGTGTACAGTGGTGGTCTGATGTTGGTAAGATGGCGGACGTAGTGCCTACGAGATTGTGTGGATACTAAACACTCGACCATTCGAGCAGTACGTACTGACTCCATTCTAGTACCTACTGACTTAGTAGGCGAATTTGGACGCACGCTAACTATTTGTTTGCCCTCCTGTCAGTTTCCATGTGCTTCTGTTTATTTTAGTTTTCTAGCTCCTCCTTGTCTCTGCCCTCTTGTCACCTGTTCCTAGCTTGCGGCTCCTTCCCTTCCCAGGTGTTCCTTGTTTTCTCTTTAGTATTTAAACCCCCTGTTTGTTTCTCGTCTCAGTCTGACATTTGTGTGTTGTGGACTGTGAGACTCTGGTACTGGTTTTCCTGCATGTTGTGCTGTGAATTGCTTCCTGTGGGTTCTTATTCTGGATTTGTGTTTTCTTTTTATTGTTGGACTCTCCAACAATTTATAACAATTTATGTTTACAGTGGTGATGGTGTTTAGAGTGGTGGTGGTGGTGTTTAGAGTGGTGGTGATTGTGTTTACAGTGGTGGTGGTGATGTTTACAGTGGTGATGTTTACCATGGTAATGGTGGTGTTTACAGTGGTGGTGATTGTGTTTACAGTGGTGGTGATTGTGTTTACAGTTGTGGTGATGATGGTGTTTACAGTGGTGGTGATTGTGTTTACAGTTGTGGTGATGATGGTGTTTACAGTGGTGGTGTTTACAGTGGTGATTGTGTTTACAGTGGTGGTGATGATGTTTACAGTGGTGGTGGTGGTGTTTACAGTGGTGGTGAAGGTGGTGTTTACACTGGTGGTGATTGTGTTTACAGTGGTGATTGTGTTTACAGTGGTGGTGATGATGTTTACAGTGGTGGTGGTGGTGAAGGTGATGTTTACAGTGGTGGTGATTGTGTTTACAGTGGTGGTAATCGTGTTTACAGTGTTAGTGATGGTGTTTACAGTGGTGGTGATTGTGTTTACAGTGGTGGTGATTGTGTTTACAGTTGTGGTGATGATGGTGTTTACAGTGGTGGTGTTTACAGTGGTGGTGATGTTTACGGTGGTGGTGATGGAGTTTACAGTGATGATGTTTACAGTGGTGGTGATGGTGTTTACAGTGGTGGTGGTGATGTTTACAGTGGTGATGTTTACCATGGTAATGGTGGTGTTTACAGTGGTGGTGATTGTGTTTACAGTGGTGGTGATTGTGTTTACAGTGGTGGTGATTGTGTTTACAGTTGTGGTGATGATGGTGTTTACAGTGGTGGTGTTTACAGTGGTGGTGATGTTTACGGTGGTGGTGATGGTGTTTACAGTGGTGGTGATGGAGTTTACAGTGGTGATGTTTACGGTGGTGGTGATGGTGTTTACAGTGGTGGTGGTGGTGGTGATGTTTGGGGTTTTTGGGGGTGAACCTGAAGAACAGGATGGATTGGGGCTAAACATATCAAATACCCGGCCTAGTGTGTTTTTGATTGTTAATGGTTCTGTGTGTGGGTTCGACTGTTTTGGATTAAAGACTCTGTCTCTGGGTTCAGGCGTGTTGTTATAGGTATTGAGAGTTGGATGGGAGATAAAGCACAAAGGAAGGAAGAGTCATTTAAGAGAGCAGCTGCACTCATTACTCTAACGAGACGGAGCCGCGGCGCGCTAATCCCACCGAGAGACAAGCCGGAAGAGTCGGCCTTTTGTTTGGCTGTGATGTTAAGAGGACGGGTTTAAAGGTCTTTTAAAGAACGTGTTTAAAACCTTGTACGTCTGAGAGCTGCTCTCACCATGAACTCGCGCTGTCGCACCACTATCTGAGCGGCGGCCTTTCCTTCAGCATCCTGAAGGGCATTTCCACACTTTGTACATGAACTCAAGGTGTGAGGTGTAAACAGAGTGATTCAGAGTGGGTTTGGGTGTGAAATGGTTCAGATGCTGTTTACAGTGGTGGTGATGGGAACCAGAGGTCCATCTCTAAAAGAAAGTTATTATATTATTATACAAAATGGTCATAAAATGGTCATGAATTTACAGCTTAATGTCTGAGATGTTTTTTATGATAGTTTTAAGAAGACGTTGGCCTTAAAAACCATTCAGTGTGGAGGGATATATACAGGACGCTGTGGGGCAAACTTCATTTCTTTTACTGCCATCAACATCCCATATATACATCCAGATGTAATCAGAATGATTCAGATTGAATTTGGTGTGAAATGGTACAGATGTTGTTTACCGTGATGTTTACAGTGGTGGTGATGTTGTTTACAGTGGTGGTGATGTTGTTTACAGTGGTGGTGATGATGTTTACAGTGGTGGTGATGTTTACAGAGGTGATGGTAATGTTTACCGTGTTGGTGATGTTGTTTACAGTGGTGGTGGTGATGGTGTTTACAGTGGTGGTGTTGATGTTTACAGTGGTGGTGATGGTGTTTACAGTGGTGGTGATGGTGTTTACAGTGGTGATGGTGATGTTTACAGTGGTGGTGATGGTGTTTACAGTGGTGGTGGTGATGTTTACAGTGGTGGTGATGGTGTTTACAGTGGTGATGGTGATGTTTACCGTGTTGGTGATGTTGTTTACACTGGTGGCGGTGGTGGTGATGGTGTTTACAGTGGTGGTGGTGGTGTTTACAGTGGTGGTGGTGATGTTTACAGTGGTGGTGTTAATGTTTAAAGTGGTGGTGATGGTGTTTACAGTGGTGGTGATGTTTACAGTGGTGGTGGTGATGTTTACAGTGGTGGTGGTGATGTTTACAGTGGTGGTGATGGTGTTTACAGTGGTGGTGATGGTGTTTACAGTGGTGGTGATGTTTACAGTGGTGGTGATGGTGTTTACAGTGGTGATGATGGGAACCAGTGGTCTCCATGTCTATATCACTTAAATATACTCATTTGATTTCCTATCAAACCCACCAGTGAACCTACATGTGAGTGTTATATATAATATTGATGATGGGAAAATAGTGATATGTTGTGACTGAAAATAACAAATTGTTCTGGGGACTATTTTGTGTCACAGCACCCTGCACATATCCCTCCACCAGGAATGGATGAAGACAAATGGATTAAAAAACCTTTAAATCCAAAACTTTATTTTGGAGCAACATCTTAGACAACCGACAGCCTATTCAGTGAGGGAGCTTTTAGAGGTGGACGTCTGGTTCCATTCACCACCACTGTAAACAGTTCCGAGTCAGTTAGCTTCTCTAGAGCGGAGCGTTTCACATCAAGACCCCTTGGAATGATTCTGGTTTGTTGGGGCAGCTGGTGCTAGCAGTACTGTACACTGAACCCCGAGTTAAGAGCTCAGTGCTCTGCTGGCGGGTGCCGTCGCGACAGGCAGAGCAACAGTGCTCGTCTGACAAGGTAATATTTTGTTTACAGCAGCCGCCGGCGCTGGTCACGACCCGAGGCGTCCCGGCTGTCAGTGACGCTAATCAAATCTCTGAATCCTCTCAGCGCTAACGGAATACTTCTGATAGCAAGCGCTAAGAAGCACTAGCAGGGATCATTTAGCATTACTGAGCGGAATAAATGTCACACATTGCTCCTTTAATTCAATTAACTATTAATGATAACGTTTTATATGTGAGGCTGTGACCTGTCTTTAGTAGTGAACACTGAAGTCCAGCTATGAAGTTCTCTGGTTATACACCACAGGTGTTTAAAAGCAGCACCTAGTCATACAGACTGCTTCTACACACATTAGTAAAGAGTGGGTCTCTCAGGAGCTCAGTGAACTCCAGTGTGGTACCGTGATAGGACTCCACCTGTGGAACAAGTCCAGTGGTGAAGTTTCTTCACTACTAAATACTCCACAGTTGACTGTCAGTGGTGTTCTAACTAAGTGGAAGTGATTGAGAACGACAGCAACTCCGCCACCAAGTGGTAGAACACGTACAATGACAGAGCAGGTCAGCGGATGCTGAGGAGCATAGTGCACAGAGGTCACCAACTTTCTACAGAGTCCATCACTACAGACCTCCAAACTTCATGAGGTCTTCAGATCAGCTCAAGAACAGAGCGTAGAGAGCTTCATGGAATGGGTCTCCATGGCCGAGCAGCTGCATCCAAGCCTTACATCACCAAGAACAATGCAGAGCGTCAGATGCAGTGGTGTAGAGCACACCAACACTGGACTCTAGAGCAGTGGAGACGTGTTCTCTGGAGTGACCAATCACACTTCTCCATCTGATGGACGATTTCTGAGTTTGGTGGTAGCCAGGAGAACGGTACTTGTCTGACTTCATTGTGCCAAGTGTAAAGTTTGGTGGAGGGGGGGTTATGGTGTGGGGTTTTCAGGAGTTGGGCTCAGACACTCAGTTCCAGTGAAAGGAACTCTAAACATTCTGGACAATTTCATGCTCCCAACTTGGTGGGCAGAGTTTGGGGACGGCCCCTTCCTGTTCCAACATGACTGCCCACCAGTACACAGAGCAGCTCCATAAACACATGGAGGAGCGAGTTTGGTGTGGAAGAACTTGACTGGCCTGCACAGAGTCCTGACCTCAACCTGATAGAACACCTTTGGGATGAATTAGAGCGGAGACTGTGAGCCAGACCTTCTCGTCCAACATCAGTGTCTGACCTCACTAATGTTCTTCTGGAAGAACTGTTGGTCAAACATTCCCATAAACACTCCTAAACCGTGTGGAGAGCCCAGAAGAGCTGAAGCTGTTATAGCTGCAAAGGTTAGGCCGACGCCGTATTAAACCCTATGGATTAAGAATGGGACGCCACTCAAGTTCATATGTGTGTGAAGCATTAAGTCCACCCAGAGTGAGAGAGAGAGAGAGAGAGAGGCTATCCTGCTGAGACTACTAATTACGGATGGCTGTGGCATCACTGAGGATGAAACCCACAGTCTCCTGAAAAACAAGCCCAAGCTGTTCGGTCTCACCTCACCTGCTTACCTTTAGTTAAAGTACAGATTGTTTACATTTTGACTCCCACGTTCTCCTTCTGGACGGGAGAGATCAGTTCCAGTGCTAAAATTTGCACAGACGTTCACGGACAGATGTCCGGCTCAGCCACCTGATCTGGGCTTCATGCCTACACGCCGTGAGACTCTAATGAGAGGAAAGACCGATCTGGAGCGATCTGGCAGCAGCCGCGGAGCAGAAGGCGGGAGAATCCGTCTCTGGTGAATAAAAACCCGCCGCCTTCTACTCTCTCTCCATCTCTCTCTCCGTCTGCCACCAGGCCCGTCTCCCTGCGGAGCCCCGTCAAGTGCCCCTCCACTTTCCCAGGCCAGGAACGATGCACCCTGCCCCGCGCCGGGCTGGCAGTCACTCTAATTGGACGGCGCCGCGGACACCTACAGACAGACAGACACACTGAGCTTCAGTCTGTCTCTGGCCGTCCCCCACAGCGATAGATGGATTAAAGAAGGAGGGAATGATATTTCTCACCTATACAGGTGCTCTCTGTTCTTAAAGGGAAAGTTTAAATATGTACTGGCTCATGTACAAACAGGAAGCTACAGAAACAGCCTTGAATTCACTGTGGTTGTGATGTCACAACGTATTTCCCTAGTACTGTCCATTCACACCCATACAGCCTACAGCAGTTTAACCCCACCCATTCAGTCTATATCCACTTAGCTCCACCCACTTAGTCTACTTCAGTTTATCTCCACATATTCAGTCTACAGCGGTTTAGCTCCACCCGTTCAGTCTACAGCAGTTTAGCTCCACCCATTCAGCCTACAGCGGTTTAGCTCCATCCATTCAGTCTACAGCGGTTTAGCTCCACCCATTCAACCTACAGCGGTTTAGCTCCAGCCATTCAGTCTACAGCGGTTTAGCTCCACCTGTTCAGCCTACAGCAGTTTAGCTCCACCCATTCAACCTACAGTGGTTTAGCTCCACCCATTCAGTCTACAGCTGTTTAGCTCCACCCATTCAACCTACAGCAGTTTAGCTCCACCTATTCAACCTACAGTGGTTTAGCTTCACCCATTCAGTCTACAGCGGTTTAGCTCCACCCATTCAGCCTACAGTGGTTTAGCTCCACCCATTCAGTCTACAGCGGTTTAGCTCCACCCGCCCAGCCTACAGCAGTTTAGCTCCACCCATTCAACCTACAGCAGTTTAGCTCCACCCATTCATCCTACAGCAGTTTAGCTCCACCCCTTCAACCTACACCGTATACCTCTGCCCAGTTCAGTGTGTGGCAGTTTAGCTCCACCCATTAAACCTATAGCAGTTTAGCTCCACTTATTCAACCTACAGCAGTTTAGCTCCACCCACTTAGTCTACAGCAGTTTAGCTCCACCCATTCAGTCTACATCATTTTAGCTCCACCCATTCAGCCTACAGCAGTGTAGCTCCACCCAATTCAGAATACAGCAGTTTAGCTCCATCCCTTCAGTCTACAGCAGTTTAGCTCCACCCATTCAGTCCACAACAGTTTTGCTCCACCCATTAAACCTATAGCAGCTTAGCTCCACTGCTTCAGCCTACACCGTATAGACCTGCCCAATTCAGTGTATGGCAGTTTAGCCCCTCAAATTCATCTTACAGCAGTTTAGCCCCACCCATTCAGTCTACAGCAGTCTAGCTCCACCCATTCAGTCCACAGCAGTATAGCTCCATCCCTTCAGTCTACAGCAGTTTAGCTCCACCCATTCAGCCTACAGCAGTTTAGCTCCACCCTTTCAGTCTAAAGCAGTTTAGCTCCACCCATTCAGTCTACAGCAGTTTAGCTCCATCCATTCAGTCTACAGCAGTTTAGCTCCATCCATTCAGTCTACAGCAGTTTAGATCCACCCATTCAGTCTACAGCAGTTTAGCTCCACCCATGCAGTTTAGCTCCATCCATTCAGTCTACAGCAGTTTAGCTCCATCCATTCAGTCTACAGTAGTTTAGCTCCATCCATTCAGTCTACAGCAGTTTAGCTCCATCCATTCAGTCTACAGTAGTTTAGCTCCATCCATTCAGTCTACAGTAGTTTAGCTCCATCCATTCAGTCTACAGTGTTCTAGTCAGGTAGCAAATGTATCATTGCAGTCTAAACTTAACAACTTAATATCTCAGACCAGACTGCTTTCAGTGCAGAGCACAATTCAGGACAGCCAGTCAGAACAGAGGTCATTTACATATATCAGTCTTAAAGGTACAGTAACAAGACGGGCCTGTTTAATTCTGGGGGATTAAGAGAGGTGGGTCGTGTATTTCAGACATATGAACGTTAAAAGTGGAGAGAAACAAATAAAAGGTAAATCACGGACCTTTTACCGTCAACACCAATCAAAGCCTCTCCAGAGAGATTAGACTGCTCCCACTCGAGTGTGTTCTCACCTGCCAGCGCCATCTGATTAGAGAAAGAAATCAGTCTAATAATGTTGAACAGCAGCAGCTTTATTCTGAAAACTCTGAAAAGCAGATTTTGGCGTATGCGCTGGCGCCGGGCACTTTTTCCTTTTTCTCCTCGCGGCTGTAATTGCAGCTTGTGATGTGCTGTCATCCCGGCCGTACGTCTTTGAAGCTCTCCGTCTACGTTCTCCTTGTTATCTCAACATTTATATCCAGTCAGATTAATTACTGGTGGGCTTTGTTAGTTTGTAATGGATACTGCTGATTAATTGGCTTTCTTGGAGCTTGGCACCGTGGCCGGCTCAGGAGCCACAGAGGGATCGTCATTTTTATCTGTGCTATGATGAGCGCGTAATGTTGATCCATAGGACTGTTATGGCTTTTTAATGTTAGTATAATCGCTTCTGCGTAATTGCTGCTGAGCAAACGCTCGTCGCTAAAGCACAAGTTTGAAGTGGAGGTTTGGTTCCTGCGCGGTTGTTTGCGTCTAACTAGAAGATAAGTTTGTCACGTCTACATTAACCCTTCACTGCAGAGACACAGCAGCTATTTCTGCCTTTTACTCTTCGTTAATAACATGAGCTGTTGTTACTTTTATTTTAAT
Source organism: Megaleporinus macrocephalus (assembly GCA_021613375.1). Classification (NCBI taxonomy): domain Eukaryota; kingdom Metazoa; phylum Chordata; class Actinopteri; order Characiformes; family Anostomidae; genus Megaleporinus; species Megaleporinus macrocephalus. Next base: position 34,208,181 of record CM038727.1, read on the forward strand.
ACCTGTATAACTGCCTGGTAACATCTGAGCAAACATCTAGAACACTGTAGCATCTCTATCAACATCTAAGCAACCACCTGAGGTACGACAGCTGACTAGTACAGACTGACAGTCCTCTATCACTGACTAGTTCGGAATTACAGTCCTCTATCACTGACTCATACAGACTGACAGTCCTCTATCACTGACTCATACAGACTGACAACCCTCTATAACTGACTTGTACAGAATTACAGTCCTCTATCACTGACTCATACAGACTGACAGCCCTCTGTCACTGACACATACTGACCAAGAGTCTTCTATCACTGACTAGTTCAGACTGACAGTCCTCTATCACTGACTAGTACAGACTGACAGTCCTCTATCACTGACTAGTTCAGACTGACAGTCCTCTATCACTGACTAGTACAGACTGACAGTCCTCTATCACTGACTCATACAGACTGACAGCCCTCTATCACTGACACATACTGACCAAGAGTCTTCTATCACTGACTAGTTCAGACTGACAGTCCTCTATCACTGACTAGTACAGACTGACAGTCCTCTATCACTGACTAGTTCAGACTGACAGTCCTCTATCACTGACTAGTACAGACTGACAGTCCTCTATCACTGACTTATATAGACTGACAGCCCTCCAACACAGACTCATACAGACAGTCCTCTACTGCAGATTCATGTAGACTGACAGTCCTCTATCACTGACTAGTTCAGAATTACAGTCCTCTATCACTGATCCATACAGACTGACAGTCCTCTATCACTTACTTATATAGACTAACAGTCCTCTATCACTGATGAGTACAGACTCACAGTCCTCTATCACTGACTTATACAGACTGACAGCCCTCTATCACTGACTCATACTGACCAACAGTCTTCTATCACTGACTAGTTCAGACTGACAGTCCCCTATCACTGACTAGTACAGACAGTCCTCTATCACTGACTCATACTGACCAACAGTCTTCTATCACTGACTAGTACAGACTGACAGTCCTCATTCAATGACTCATACAGACTTTCAGTCCTCTATCAATGACTCACACAGACTTTTTAGTCCTCTATCACTTACTAGTTCAGACTGACAGTCCTCCATCACTGACTAGTACAAGCCGACAGTCCTCTATCACTGACTTATACAGACTGACAGTCCGTTATCACTGACTTATCCAGACTGACAGTCCTCTATCACTAACTCATACAGACTTTCAGTCCTCTATCACTGACTAGTTCAGACTGACAGTCCACTATCACTGACTAGTACAGACTGACAGTCCTCTATCACTGACTCATACAGACTCACAGTCCTCTATCACTGACTAGTTCAGACTGACAGTCCTCTATCACTGACTCATACAGACTCAGTCCTCTATCACTAACTCATACAGACTTTCAGTCCTCTATCACTGACTAGTTCAGACTGACAGTTCACTATCACTGACTAGTACAGACTGACAGTCCTCTATCACTGACTCATACAGACTCACAGTCCTCTATCACTGACTAGTTCAGACTGACAGTCCTCTATCACTGACTAGTTCAGACTTTCAGTCCTCTATCACTGACTAGTTCAGACTGACAGTCCTCTATCACTGACTAATACTGACTTACAGTCCTCTATCACTGACTAGTACTGGCCGACAGTCCTCTATCACTGACTCATACAGATTCACAGTCCTCTATCACTGACTAGTACAGACTGACAGTCCTCTATCACTGACTCGTACAGACTGACAGTCCTCTATCACTGACTCATTCAGACTGTCCTATATCGCTGACTCGTACAGGAGAGACTTGACCTTTAAGGAGAGACTTGGGATCATGCGCTGCCACCATGATATCATCTTCACTGGTGTGTAACTCCAGTCTCTGAACGACAGCTGCTGATAGTCGTTTTATTAACCCGCTGTGTTTGTTTTTCCACACATGAGCACTGCAGGCTAAAACCATCCACACAGAAATATTAATATAAGTACATCTTATGTGAGGCTTCAAAATCATTACTCATCTCATGAGCACCCTCTGCAACATAGTCAGACTCTTTAATGAAAAGAAAAAGAAACATCAACAAAATAAGCATTATTTCTAGAGCATCTGTCTGGTTTTTGACTAAAACGGCTTTAATTCAAGGCATATTCACGACCTCCAAAGTAGTCTTCTGGAGGAAGTTCTGAGGAGGACTTAACAGCCATACATGTACGAGCCAACTGATGTAGCATTTGTAGATCATTCAGAAGTTCCAGCCCAGGTAAGTCACTTTTACAGGTGGCCACAGATGATACTTGGTTTTCCAGCAGAATTAAAATAATAGGAAGTATAGATTATGGTGAAAACCTGGTTCCTCACATTGTGGCTACAGGTTCTGTTCTTTCTGAGGTAGAGCAAGTTTAGCGCTTTACAGGGGAGGCCTTGAGTTTCAATGTAAGTCTATGGAACCAGAATTGTTTTCAAACTATTTTGGAGCCAGGCAGCGCGGTGGTGTAGTGGTTAGTATGGTGGTGTAGTGGTTAGTATGGTGGTGTAGAGGTTAGTATGGTGGTGTAGTGGTTAGTATGGTGGTGTAGTGGTTAGTATGGTGGTGTAGTGGTTAGTATGGTGGTGTAGTGGTCAGTATGGTGATGTAGTGGTTAGTACGGTGGTGTAGTGGTTAGTAAGGTGATGTAGTGGTTAGTACGGTGGTGTAGTGGTTAGTACGGTGGTGTAGTGGTTAGTATGGTGGTGTAGTGGTTAGTATGTTGGTGTAGTGGTTAGTATGGTGGTGTAGTGGTTAGTAAGGTGGTGTAGTGGTTAGTATGGTGGTGTAGTGGTTAGTATGGTGGTGTAGTGGTTAGTATGGTGGTGTAGTGGTCAGTATGGTGGTGTAGTGGTTAGTATGGTGGTGTAGTGGTTAGTACGGTGGTGTAGTGGTTAGTATGGTGGTGTAGTGGTTAGTAAGGTGGTGTAGTGGTTAGTAAGGTGGTGTAGTGGTTAGTATGGTGGTGTAGTGGTTAGTATGGTGGTGTAGTGGTCAGTATGGTGGTGTAGTGGTTAGTATGGTGGTGTAGTGGTTAGTATGGTGGTGTAGTGGTTAGTATGGTGGTGTAGTGGTTAGTACGGTGGTGTAGTGGTCAGTACGGTGGTGTAGTGGTTAGTACGGTGGTGTAGTGGTTAGTACGGTGGTGTAGTGGTTAGTACGGTGGTGTAGTGGTCAGTACGGTGGTGTAGTGGTTAGTACGGTGGTGTAGTGGTTAGTACGGTGGTGTAGTGGTCAGTATGGTGGTGTAGTGGTTAGTATGGTGGTGTAGTGGTTAGTACGGTGGTGTAGTGGTTAGTACGGTGGTGTAGTGGTCAGTACGGTGGTGTAGTAGTTAGTATGGTGGTGTAGTGGTTAGTATGGTGGTGTAGTGGTTAGTACGGTGGTGTAGTGGTCAGTACGGTGGTGTAGTGGTTAGTACGGTAGTGTAGTGGTTAGTATGGTGGTGTAGTGGTTAGTATGGTGGTGTAGTGGTTAGTATGGTGGTGTAGTAGTTAGTATGGTGGTGTAGTGGTTAGTATGGTGGTGTAGTGGTTAGTATGGTGGTGTAGTGGTCAGTATGGTGGTGTAGTGGTTAGTACGGTGGTGTAGTGGTCAGTATGGTGGTGTAGTCACTAGTTTGCTCAGACTTGAAGAATGGGGCAGCGTGAGCCATGTTAACCTGGTTATAGGTCGGGGGAATGCACACGGAGGTGTCATCCACTGTTAGGACCACCGAGTGTACAAGCAGAGGTGAGCTTCAAAGGTTTGATTCAGGCTGTGTGGTTTTTGGCCTTGCAGTTCTTCAAATCTATCTAAACTAAAAATACATTAGAACGACTGGTGGCGACTTCTCAGCTGCCAAAAACAAATAACTGTCCACCGGAAAGAAGAAAACCAACAGATCCGGTGATTTACTGATCGCCGTGATGAAAGAGATGAAAACGGAGGCTGGAAAAAGAGGCAAAGTGCGAGTAGATGTGGGTTTAACCTTTAATTCCATCAAGTTAATTGTTTAAGCGAGACAGCTGCACGCTATTCTCCCACAGGCCACATAATAAACTCTCATTATTCTCCAATCGCAGCTCCTGAGTTATAGATTTAATTACCAGTCCGTCCATTAACGTCGTAAGCATCCGAGGCGAGATGAGAATAAAGGGTAGTAGAATGGCTTCACGGGCAGGACTTTCAGAAATGCCTCATTGTTCACTGGGGAGCGATTCGGCACGTCAGACTTTAAAGCTGCATGGGGGGCACTTCTGTCCAGCAGGGGGTGCTAATGAGCGATGGCAGCTTGGTCATTAAGAAAGAGCATTGTGGCCTAAAGCCAACACTTAATATTTAATTTCTCATGTATATACAGACACACACACACATATATATATATATATATATATATATATATATATATATATATATATATATATATATATAACTTTAAAGACTTTGTTGTTGCCGGGGAGACATGGATGGCTAGCAGAGCCCACACAGGACCACTCAGCTGAGCAGGGACCTTGAGTATCTAGAGTTTACCTTGAGTTCTAAATGAATTATTCTGATTTTTGAGTATAAATGAACAAAGTTTATTGAACAAGTGAACCTTCTTTTAAGAAAAAGAACAACAACAAAGAGGAACAGATCTTACCTTTTTTATTTTGCTTAATTTTAAAAGGAACCACTTTTAGAAGAGGACATACTTTTATTATTACAGGAGTTTTTGTAAATTCTTTCATATTCCAGGTTCAAGAGTTTTGCACTAATTCTGATTCTCTTTGTACTCTTATTGAACATTTTAGTTACTCTTGTTATTGGGTTTATGTTAGTGGTGTTTGCTCCAAGGTAAGAAGCTATTCTGTGATTAAACATTTTAAAGTTCAGTGTGATCCAATACTAAACCCAGAACTAAACAAACCTTGAGGGTTGGTGTTGACCACTGTATTCTAAATCATTGTTGATCTGCTAACCATAATACTAACCTTAAATACTCTAAAGCTTTCAAACACTAACCACACTTACTTTAACTCCTATCCCGAAACCACAAATGAGACAAATGAGTTATTAGTAGTTATTAAATCAATTGCGTCTTTATAATAAATACTTACCTGGAGACTGAGTAATCCAACCTGAAACAGAAAAACACAGCTGCTAGCATTGAACAACAAGTGACACTTAAAAAAAAAAAAAAAGGAAAGCCTGACTCTTGAACTGAATGTTTATTTTATTTACCTTGTTTACATATTTGGTTTCTTTTCCACCACTGTGAGATCCACTTCAAGTGTTTCAATCTTGTGTCTTTGATTTCCACAGCTCCGAGAGCAAACCTAACTGGTCCATTGATCATTTCAGTTTCTATTCCAGTAGAAACTTACTGACTCAGAGATGTTCACAGTGGTTGTCAATGGAACCAGACGTCCACCTCTAAAAGCTCCTCTCATAGAAAGTCGATACATGTAATGGTTGAAATGCACTGCCTGATGTTTGGGAGGTTGTTTATGATAGTTTTAGAAGATCTTGGGCCTAAACTCCATTCCTGGTGGAGGGATACATGTAGGACGCTGTGAAGCAAAATAGTCCCCCAGGAAAACGTCATCTTTGCCATCATAAACATTCCATATGAACGCACGTGTAGGTTCACTGGTAGGTTTGATAGTAAATAAAGGGTGTGTCTCAAACTCTAGTGAGTGTCTAAGTAGGCTGTCTAGGTAGTGAGTGTGTAAGTATCAGCGTTCTCTCTTCATCTCTCCTCATAAAACAGATTACTGAGACGCTCTAGTTAGAGAGAGACTGCGTCACGGCTTGTTCTCGCCCACTGCAGCACGCCACCGGTGGTTTAACTGGTTGCTAAGCTACCGGCCAGCATCCAAAACAATAGCCCGAGGCTTAAAAATCCGCTAGCATAAATGCTAATGTCTGGAGTATAAAGTGTAAATGGTGAAGGACTCGTTACAGAGTTGATAATAAAATACTGTTTTGTGTGATTATATGACCAGAAACACATTAAAACTCCAGAGAATCAAAATAACTCACATTTTAAAACCACTTCACTGCTCCTAGATTAGCCTGCGGTGCATCATGGGATTGTCTTAGTGGCTGAGGAAGCGTTCAATACTTCCTTAAAATCCGGTCTAAATAAGGTTCCTCAGTAGACAGTATGTTTAAGGTATGTAAGAATTGGGACAGTCTACATGTCAGGAGCGCATACTATGACGTAAAATGCTGCCTATGTAGGAGATCAGTAGGATTTGAGACTCAGGTTATGACGTTCACCACATGCGCTGATAGAAAACATGTCGTCCGTCTGGCAGTTCTTTACCGTATGTGTCGCAGACTCATCCAGGACGTTTTTTAAAATTAGTAAAATCAGTGTATCTCGTTGGAGAACCAAGACAAAGACATTTAACACTACTAATCTGATACAGCACTTCAGAGACACCACACACTGAATACAGTGAGTATCAGTAAATAGCAGAGCTAGAGCACACAGCTAACACAAAACTAATAACCCAGAACACCTACAGACCAGATCTGACCGGTACCAACAGAACAGCAGCAGAAACAGCCAGAGAGCTAAAGAACCACAGCTAGAGTGATTGAGTTTATAGTTCTAGATAAGCAGATCTTCTCGGCTGTAGAAGACGTTCATTCTGCTGATTAATGTTCCACCTGGATCCACGCTCTGCTGTTCCTAGTAGAGATACTTTTCAGATGTGGCTCTTCTGGAGCTTATCAAGCGATTTACTCCACATAGACCAGCTTCTAATTTAGTTATAATATTATTATACTGTTTATATGAGCTCCTTAAAAATGGTAATAAAGCAGTTTAGATCATGTTTCATGACTTACTTGCGCTAATAACTACATGTAGCCCTGCCGTGGCATATAGCCCCGCCCTCGATCGGTATCAGCTATTGGCCGATCGCGCTGAAAGGTGATCGGCGATCAGAATCGGCCTCAAAAACACTGATCCGTCCGTCTCTAGAATCTGCTGATCCCTATAACTAGAAATCCTCTGATGTCTGATTATACCGGCATGTCATTTGCAGCGGTTCCTCATTGATTCCTTCGTAATTACACCCCGCATTTCACTGGAATGTGTCAACGCTCGATCAGCGCAGCAGCACGAGGTGCAAATTAAAAGCGAAGTACAGGTTAGAAAACTGTTGCGTTAACATTTACACCGGTGGAGTCTTTGGTCCTCGTCGTAAAGGTCAGATGAAGCCTTGGGCATCCTCCGGGCGAGAGGGGCTCTAAATGCCACCTCCATTCATCAGGAGAGCATTGAGAACCCACGCTGCCCAGCTAAGAGCGCTGCTTGGCGGTGTTGTCGAGCAGGCTGTAGGTATTGACACTAATGACATATCCATGTGACTGATTTGCATTTAAATAGCTGCCTTTACGGCGTGTGCGCTGGGGCACCCTGGAACAATGTGATAACATGTTACTGCGGCGCTGAGCCGCGCTACCTCTGTTTAACGCGTAGTGTTTAGCGCGTGTGCATGGAGTGTGTTATGGCTACGGAGAGTGAATTATGGCTCAGAGTGAGAACAGATACGCCTTCAAGGTGAAGAAGACACAGTGTGGTGACATGTTGATAAACCGCTGCTATATTATCCCAGGTGGTTGCTAAGCTGTTGCTCAGTGGCATTGCAGGCAGACCGGGACTGGAAAACATTAATTGTACATCCAGCAGCCGCTTCATTAGGTTCATCTGAAGTCAGACATGATAACTGCTAACTCGTCTACCAAAGCTGATCTTCTGGACACGAAGTGCGCTGACCCTGGAACTCTGTGGTCATCTGTGGTACAAACACAAGACTGGGCCTGAACTATGTAGCACGTAGCTCTGCAGCATGTTATTCTGTAGCTCTGTGGCATGTAGGTCTGTAGCTCTATGGCATGTAGGTATGTAGCTCTGTGGCATGTAGGTCTGTGGCATGTAGGTCTGTAGCTCTGTGGCATGTAGATATGTTGCATGTACCTCTGTGGCATGTAGGTCTGTAGCTCTGTGGCATGTAGGTATGTACCTCTGTGGCATGTAGGTCTGTAGCTCTGTGGCATGTAGGTCTGTAGCTCTATGGCATGAAGGTCTGTGGTATGAAGGTCTGTAGCTCTATGGCATGTAGGTCTGTAGCTCTATGGCATGAAGGTCTGTAGCTCTATGGCATGAAAGTCTGTAGCTCTATGGCATGTAGGTCTGTAGCTCTATGGCATGAAGGTCTGTAGCGTTGTGGCATGTAGGTCTGTGGCATGCACCTCTGTGGCATGTAGGTCTGTAGCTCTATGGCATGTAGGTCTGTGGCATGTACCCCTGTGGCATGTAGGTCTGTAGCTCTGTGGCATGTACCTGTGTGGCATGTAGGTCTGTGGCATGTAGGTCTGTAGCTCTGTGGCATGTAGGTCTGTAGCTCTGTGGCATGTAGGTATGTACCTCTGTGGCATGTAGGTCTGTAGCTCTGTGGCATGTAGGTCTGTAGCTCTATGGCATGAAGGTCTGTAGCTCTATGGCATGTAGGTCTGTAGCTCTATGGCATGAAGGTCTGTAGCTCTATGGCATGAAAGTCTGTAGCTCTATGGCATGTAGGTCTGTAGCTCTATGGCATGAAGGTCTGTAGCGTTGTGGCATGTAGGTCTGTGGCATGTAGGTCTGTAGCTCTGTGGCATGTAGCTCTGTAGCTCAGTGAGTGTTAGCTTGTGATTTTAAAACATATTTATTACATTCCAACTCTGTGGATCTTGGAAAATGTCTCAGCTCAGGAGCTCAGCTAGAGCGTTACTGTCGGCAGTCATTCATTAGAACGGAAAAGACAGATCATCTATAAAATCAGCACGCTGACCTTTCAGCAAAGCACCAGCATAAAGCGAGAAGTTTCATGAGCAGTAATAACCGCTTCGACAGGCATTCAGGCCGCATGACGCAGGAGGACGTTAGTTAGACACAAATGGGTTTTTATTATGTGCTAATTGTGAGACACAGTGTCTCAACAAGGACTCTTTCTGTTCCTCCAACAACAAGCTGCACTCCCAGCTTCTTTATTCTGCAGAACTGCTCCATATTTTAAACTCTCTGTTTATTAGCTTCTAGCTTAAGGGCCGAAAAAGTCTACTTTCGCAAAACACATGGGAAAAACATTTCACATGCTTGGGATTCTCTTTGATGTACCAGATAAAACATTTGTGTGACTCTGGGATTTTGGTAATGTTCATGTTTGTTTCCTGGAGAACAAACTAATTCAGCTCCAGGACAGGAGAAACGCTGGCTTATGGGTTTTATGGGTTTTATTTTTTTTAATTAGTTAAATTTATTTTATTTTTATTTTTTTTAATTAGTTAAAATTAAATTAATTAAAATTAATTTAATTTTAATTAGTTTTTATTTTTTTACTCTGAGTCTGAGGCTGGAGTCACCTCAGTCGTGGCTGCAGTTGGTTTAGCCTTTCAAAGTGAGATTGATTAGACATCCAATTAAAATGCAGGTCATGTAATCTAAGGTTATGTAAAATTCCAGCTTTTTAACCAAATAATTTTCCATCAACTCATCCTGGACAAGACAATAAAACAAGGAATGGTGGGCGTGTTGATTTTTGTTTCAAGGTACCAAACCAAAAAAGTTGGGACAGAATGAATACAGGATGTGGTTTGGCTTTATATTGAAATAAACCTTGACGTCCCTGAAAAAGACGTCACCTAGAAGGCAGCATGTGTTGCTCAATATATTATATCACTGCTGTGTAACCTTCTATCTTGATTTTTGATCAATTATTTTGGCCTAATTTGTAAAGACCTGCTGTCGTTAACCTTGTTGTAAAATTTCATGATGAATGGGCGAATAGAAATGCTCCAAATCAGGTTCCTTTAACTTGGTACTAACCGTACTAACCACTACACCACCGTACTGACCACTACACCACCTTACTAACCACTACACCACCTTACTAACCACTACACCACCGTACTAACCACTACACCACCGTACTGACCACTACACCACCTTACTAACCACTACACCACCGTACTGACCACTACATCACCGTACTGACCACTACACCACCATACTGACCACTACACCACCATACTGACCACTACACCACCATACTAACCACTACACCACCATACTAACCACTACACCACCATACTAACCACTACATCACCGTACTGACCACTACACCACCATACTAACCACTACACCACCGTACTGACCACTACACCACCATACTAACCACTACACCACCGTACTAACCACTACACCACCGTACTAACCACTACACCACCGTACTAACCACTACACCACCATACTAACCACTACACCACCGTACTAACCACTACACCACCATACTAACCACTACACCACCATACTAACCACTACACCACCGTACTAACCACTACACCACTATACTAACCACTACACCACCGTACTAACCACTACACCACAGTGATGACCACTACACCACCCAAATAGTAGCTGCTCTGTGGTGGTCCTGTTGGGGTCCTGACTGTTGAAGCACAGGGTAATAAAGTATACAGAGAATCAGATGAACTACAGTCTGAGAGTGTAGAACTACAAAGTGCTCCTATGTGGTGGTTAAAGGTTATAAAAAATAAAAACTAACCTTAAAGAACACAGTACGTCTTCACCGTACGTCAAATCCGGCTTAAACCTACTTCCTAATCTTAAAACCCGCTTACTTACTTCTACTAAGCAGGCCTGCTTGAAATACATCACCGAGTGGCTTCTGCTGTGGCCCTCCTTCATTAGAAGCATGACATTACTGATAATGAACTACTCTGCCTGGAGAAGTTTCCTTCCATGATACGCCGAGGTGTCACCACCATAATTAAGATGTTCAAAGGAATTCATATTTCAAGGAAATTATGAAAGTGGAGACGGATTCGGAGCAGGAAATAATATCCACAGAGACGGTTGGATGAGGAGAAGTCATGTGATCAGACTGGCAGAGCGCTCTGTGGAGAAAGTTCTGAGTGAACGAATCAAAACCCGCGTTGAATCGGAAGCGAAGGTCACTTTCAGTGGAACTGTCCTCGCTGAGGCTCGTACTGATGAAGAGTTTCCGAGTACTCAACACTACAATGCTTCCCAAGGACGCTGAGGAAGTCTGTAGAGTCAGATTTTCATTAATCCCATTGAATAGCTTATCCACCGTTTATGGAGGCTCCTTCACCTCAATCTTCTGACCTCCTCCTGTTCTCCTACAGAGAACATTCAGTACCATTGTAAAGAGTTATACTGAGGAAAGAGACCAAGCACCACTAGACCTGACTCCTTCTACTAAAGAGGAAAGATCGGTTGGCTATGTATCGGCCAACACCATTTAAGGTGGAACAGAAAAATTAGAACTAGAAGCTGGATGAGTAGCCTGAGGCACCAGCAGAACTACTACACCATTTAAGGTGGAATTGGAAAAATTTGAACTAGAAGCTGGATGAGTAGCCTGAGGCACCAGCAGAACTACTACACCATTTAAGGTGGAATTGGAAAAATTTGAACTAGAAGCTGGATGAGTAGCCTGAGGCACCAGCAGAACTACTACACCATTTAAGGTGTAACAGAAAAAACAGAAGCTGGATGAGTAGCCTGAGGCACCAGCAGAACTACTATACCATTTAAGGTGGAACAGAAAAATTTAAAAACTCAGTCAGATAAAGTCAGATAAATAGCCTAAGGAGCCAGCCTAACTGCAACGCCACTTAAGGTGGAACAGAAAAATTGGAACAAACCTTGACAGGTAGCCAAAGCTGCCAGCTAGACGCTGCAGCACTTAAGGTGGAACAGAAAAATTAGAACAAGAAGCTGGATGAGTAGCCTGAGATGCCAGCATGCTACGCCATTTAAGGTGGAACAGAAAAATTGGAACAAACCTCGACAGGTAGCCAACTAGACGCTGCAGCATTTAAGGCGGAACAGAAAAAATAGAACAAGAAGTTGGATGAGTAGCCAGCATAACTGTTACACCATTTAAGGTGGAACAGAAAAATTGAAACAAAAGGCTCAACAGGTATCCAAAGCTGCCAGCTAGATGTGCAGCATTTAAGGTGGAACAGAAAAATTTGAACAAGAAGCTGGATGAGTAGCCTGAGGTGACAGCATAACTGCTATACCATTTAAGGTGGAACAGAAAAATTGAAACAAGAAGCTAGATGAGTAGCCTGAGGTGACAACAAAGCTGATATGCCATTAAAGGTGGAACAGAAATACTGAAACAATTTTTTTCACTTTTGTGGAGATTAGTTCTGAAGCTGTGGGCGGAAATCCCTTGACGGGGTTTGGAGTGGGAGGGCTTATTGTAATCAGCTCCCCAATTACTAAACAAGTGGAGTCACAGCCATACAGACTGTGGAATTCCATGTTTTCTTATCTATCTTATTATCGATCTATGGTCTATGCTGGTTTGTCTAGAAGGCTGAAGACCCACTTAAGTGGTCCGTACCCAACACACCTGACCAGAGATACAACCAAATCTTCAGTACAAAAGGAAAAGCTGAAAGAACTGCTTGATTAGTCGCTCATAGAACTGCAGTGAAATGTTTTAGTCCAGCAGAAGAACTGACGTTTTTAAAGCTCTGCTCTGGGTTTTGGGTTGTTTTGGTCTAAAATCAAACAATGAAGCTCCAAAGTGAGAGCGGTGAGGAGGACTTGGCTACCACTGGAACGAGCATTGAAATTCAGTCAACATCACAGCTTCCTTAATTAGCAGTACAGCTTGTCACGACAGATGGGTTCTGCACATCTGCTGGAGAGCGTGTTTCACAGTTTAATCCACCTGATGGCCTGTTGCTTAATGTTTGTTTACAGACCTTATCTAGACCTACAAGCCTTCAGCCCAAATCAAATATTGCCAAGATACCATGACCGCTCAGTAAGGGAGGGTCAAAATATAACATTGTGAACCCAGAAGAACTTTTATAACATTATATTTCAAACTTTTTTTTGGAAGTTTGTGAACATGTTGGACTAAATACGGAAAAAAATGCCTTTAACTCTGGATTTCTAAATATTTAAGAGGCAATAAGAGGGAGGTCAGGTGGAGGGCCACTCAGACTGTTTACCAGTCACTTTCTCTCCGTGACCGCATACCTTTTTTTATACTACTGAGGTTTTTAATAATAATAGTAATATTAAATCAAATCAAATAAAAATATGCTCAGCAGCTCTCAGGCATAGTATCATTAATTCATACTGGTTAGTAAAAACAACCATACAGCAAGTCTCCAGCATATTATCATTCATTATTACTGGCTTGTTTAAATAACCCACACCAGCTCTCCAGCACATCATCCATTCATACCGGTTACTACAACCAACCGCACAGAATCTCTCTGGCATAGCATCATTAATTCACACTGGTTAGTTCTACCAACCAAACAGTGGCTCTCCTGTATAGCATCATTAATTCGTACCGGTTAGTACAATCAACCACACAACAGCTCTCTAGCATAGCACCATTAATTCATACCGGTTATTTTTCACCAACAAAACAGTGACTCTCCAGCATAGTATCATTAATTCATACCGGTTAGTACAATGAACCGCACAGTGGCTCTCCAGCAAAGCATCATAAATTTATATTGGTTAGTTCAACCAACCACACAGCACCTCTCTGGCATGGCATAATTAATTCATACCGGTTAGTACAATCAACCACACAACAGCTCTCCAGCATAGACCCATTCATTCATTCATACCGGTTGGTTCAACCAACCAAGCAGCAGCTCTTCAGCATTGTATAATTAATTCATACCGATTAGTACAATGAACCGCACAGTGGCTTTCCAGCATAGCATCATTAATTCATACTGGTTAGTACAACCCACTACACAGCATCTCTTTGGCATAGCATCATTAATTCATACCAGTTAGTACAATCAACCACACAACAGTTCTCCAGCATAGACCCATTCATTCATTCATACCGGTTGGTTCAACCAACCAAGCAGCAGCTCTTCAGCATTGTATCATTAATTCATACCGATTAGTACAATGAACCGCACAGTGGCTCTCCAGCAAAGCATCATTAATTCATACTGGTTAGTACAATGAACCGCACAGTGAACTAAACATCTGGCTAATGAGCAGTCAGCCAGTGTTGGATTAGTGACTCAGTCAATGAGAAACAGTGTATCAGTCCAGCAACCAGTATGAATATGATGTAATTCTTACCGGTTAGTACAATTAACCACACAACAGCTCTCCAGCATAGCACCATTAGTAGTTAGATCAACCAGCCATACAGCGGTTCTTTAGCGTAGTATCATTAATTCATACTGGTTAGTTCAACCAACCAAACAGCAGCTCTCCAGCGTAAAGTATCATTAATTCATACCGGTTAGTTCAACCAACCACACAGTGGCTCTCCAGCATAGTATCATTAGTTCATACCGGTCAGTACAATGAACTGCACAGTGGCTCTCCAGCAAAGCATCATTAATTCATACCGGTTAGTACAATGAACCGCACAGTGGCTCTCCAGCAAAGCATCATTAATTCATACCGGTTAGTACAATGAACCGCGCAGTGGCTCTCCAGCAAAGCATCATTAATTCATACCGGTTAGTACAATGAACCGCGCAGTGGCTCTCCAGCAAAGCATCAATAATTCATACCGGTTAGTACAATGAACCGCGCAGTGGCTCTCCAGCAAAGCATCATTAATTCATACCGGTTAGTACAATGAACCGCGCAGTGAACTAAACATCTTGTTGCCTCTGAAGTGGCGTTACGGCGGGTAAGCAGCCAGCCAATGTTGGATTAGTGACTCAGTCAATGTGAAACAGTGTATCAGTCCAGCAACCAGTATGAATATGATATAATCCAGTTTGTACAGTATCTGGTGGGTGTTCTTCATGTGTTTACTATATGCTGTCTCTGTTTACGCTACAAGCTGTTGCTCAGTGCTCTAGAAGTATCAGCCCTCGTCATGTGGAAGCATATTATATGGTAATTTATCACCACAATGGAAGCCTATTGTCATATTAGCCTTACTGATATCTCCACATCGATAACTGCAGACGAGAACGGAAGGATCTGATGAAATACACCTCCGTTTCTCTGTCTTTCATCACCCATTCAGCCCCAACGCTCCATTATATCCGGCCGACCGTCTCCACCATGAGTCATGTGATTGTGTGCTCGTGGCCCGGTAGCAGGTGGTGGGGTAATGATGGTCAGTCTAAATTGCCCACCTCTGAAATCTCAGCGTATAAACTGACTCAACGTTTCCTCCTAACACGCAAGCTGTTCACTGACCAACGACGAGCCCGCTGGACGGCCGCCCGTGAAGCCGTTATCTTATTTTATACGTTTATTTTTACCAGTTATTTCATTGTTCCTGCTGTTCCGCCGTGCGAAGACCACTGCACTCAGATTTCAGAGTTTGAATGTCGTTCCATGGCGGACGCTTTCATCCAGACCGACTTCCGGAAGCACCTCGCTGTCTACACTGTATCCTGGTACAAACAGGAGCCGAGACATCACTGGAAACAACCCAGCCAGCATGTCCACGTGGGCCCCACATGAGTTAAAGATGGGCTTCTAATTGGGTCCTTCTTGGGAAACCCAGTTGGGGCCCACAAAGAGGTGTTCGTTGGCTCCATATGGGCCCTGTGTGGCTCCAATGGGGGCAATTTGGGCTGCAAGTGGGGCCCACGTGAACAATCATCCACTGGCCCCACAGTCAAAACAGAAACAACTGTGAGCCTGCTGGGACCATAAATGTGGCCTAACTGGGCCCCACAACAGTAACCCAAATAGCGTCCATGACTGTAGCTTATTTTGGGCCCACAATGGTAACCCACCTGGGGACCCATGATTGTAGCCTAAGTAGGTCCCATAACTGTAACCCAGCTGAGACCCCAGTGGTAGCCTAACAGGGAGCCAACAACTGTAGCCTAACTGGGGCCCAAAATTATAACCCAACAGGGGCCCAGTTATCCAGTTTAAAAGCCTTTATCTGATCAGTAAGTGTGTGTTCGCCAGTAAATAATCAGACATACAATACAAAGTAACATGAATATGTTATTGTGAGAGAAGTAGATCAGATCTTGATCCAGTTTGAAGAACAAAGTTAGGTCCCAGATTTCTCCTGGACGCCCCAGACATTGTATGAATGTATTCAGTTCCTTCAGCAGCAAATCTTGATTTATCTTAATGAAGTACTGAGCAGTCAAAGCAGGTATTAGATGAGAACTGATAATAATACTGGGTTGTTTAGGAGAAGCTTGGAAAGAGTTAAATAAACACACTGATGTATGTAAAAGCACTACTTACTCTATTAATACTGATTAATATTTAATAATAAAGTGTTTACTGAGTAAATAAAAGCTTCCTGTCTGAAAAATATAAATATAAATATAATAATGTCTCCAAGTGACTCAAACTTTTGCACAGTAGTAAACCTATAGAGTATTGTTATTTATTTAAATAAAAATAACAGCTATCTATGTTTGTACATAAAACTGGTGTGTTGGGTCTCCTGTTGCTCTGGGATACAAGCAACACAACGCACTTCTAATAAAGTGGCCAGTTAGTGGAAGCACAAGGTGGGTGTTTCTAATAAAGTGGCCAGTTAACGGAAGCACAAGGTGGGTGTTTCTAATAAAGTGGCCAGTTAGTGGAAGCACAAGGTTGGTGTTTCTAATAAAGTGGCCAGTTAGTGGAAGCACAAGGTTGGTGTTTCTAATAAAGTGGCCAGTTAGTGGAAGTACAAGGTGGGTGTTTCTAATAAAGTAGCCAGTTAGTGGAAGCAAAAGGTGGGTGTTTCTAATAAAGTAGCCAGTTAGTGGAAGCAAAAGGTGGGTGTTTCTAATAAAGTGGCCAGTTAGTGAAAGTACAAGGTTGGTGTTTCTAATAAGGTGGCCAGTTAGAGGAAGCACAAGGTTGGTGTTTCTAATAAAGTGGCCAGTTAGTGGAAGCATAAGGTGGGTGTTTCTAATAAAGTAGCCAGTTAGTGGAAGTACAAGGTGGGTGTTTCTAATAAAGTGGCCAGTTAGTGAAAGTACAAGGTTGGTGTTTCTAATAAGGTGGCCAGTTAGAGGAAGCACAAGGTTGGTGTTTCTAATAAGGTGGCCAGTTAGTGGAAGCACAAGGTGGGTGTTTCTAATAAAGTGGCCAGTTAGTGAAAGTACAAGGTTGGTGTTTCTAATAAGGTGGCCAGTTAGAGGAAGCACAAGGTTGGTGTTTCTAATAAGGTGGCCAGTTAGTGGAAGCACAAGGTGGGTGTTTCTAATAAAGTGGCCAGTTACTGTAAGTACAATCATTACTAAATAACTTTACAGTAAGTATGAGTGATCAGCGTTATGGTTTTTGTGTATCTCTGTATTATCTCAGGCACTGAATCTGAGGTCAGATGAGCGACGCAGGTCTAGTATGTGTGATGACTAAGGCTGTTTCTCAGTCCAGCCTGGTGACCGGAGCTGCTCTGAACACTTTACAGTCTGTAGAAGAATCTCCTGCTCTCAGAGTGAAGGTCTCAGGTTGGATGATAAAACTCTGACTGATCAGATACTCTGAATCACTCTCAGGCTCATTTAGCATTCAGAATGAAGTTCAACTGCTTGGAAATATGTGTCACAACAGCAGCAGCCTGAATCTGAGCCAGTTACTGAGTGACTCAACCTTTAAAGAACAACACGACAACAGAGCGAATCACACGCCTCGTCTGGCAGCTGAGAAACGCACACACGTACGAGCTAATGAATTTTTTTAGCTTTGGAGAAACAGCTCGGCCAAAAACGCTAACGCTGCTGAAAGTGACTGAGAGCAAAGAGCCACTGACTGTAGTAAGCTGGGTCAGTCGTGAGCAGGAGGCTAGTGAACCAGCCTTGTCATCAGATGGTCGCTGGTTCGATTCCCTGATTCAATAGAACACGACTGAAGTGCTCCCCCAGGGCCTGTGGATAGGGCTGCTCATCACTCTGGGAAAGTGTGCTTACTGCCCCCCAGTGTTTGTGTTCCTACTGTGTGTGTGTGTGTGTGTAGGTGTGTGTTTCACTGCCACTAGTGTGTTTGTTCATTATTGTATGTGTATGTGGGTGTTTCACTGCCACTAGTGTGTGTGTTCATTATTGTATGTGTATGTGGGTGTTTTACTGCCACTAGTGTGTGTGTTCATTATTGTATGTGTATGTGGGTGTTTTACTGCCACTAGTGTGTTTGTTCATTATTGTATGTGTATGTGGGTGTTTTACTGCCTCTAGTGTGTGTGTTCACTATTGTATTTGTGTTTCACTGTTCCTAGTGTGTGTGTGTGTGTGTTTTATTGTTCCTAGTGTGTGTAGGTGTGTGTTTCACTGCCACTAGCGTGTGTGTTCAATATTGTATGTGTATGAAGGTGTTTTACTGCCACTAGCGTGTGTGTTCACTATTGTATGTGTATGAAGGTGTTTTACTGCCACTAGCGTGTGTGTTCAATATTGTATGTGTATGAAGGTGTTTTACTGCCACTAGCGTGTGTGTTCACTATTGTATGTGTATGAAGGTGTTTTACTGCCACTAGCGTGTGTGTTCACTATTGTATGTGTATGAAGGTGTTTTACTGCCACTAGTGTGTGTTTTCACTATTGTATGTGTATAAAGGTGTTTTACTGCCACTAGCGTGTATGTTCACTATTGTATGTGTATGAAGGTGTTTTACTGCCACTAGCGTGTATGTTCACTATTGTATGTGTATGAAGGTGTTTTACTGCCACTAGCGTGTATGTTCACTATTGTATGTGTATGAAGGTGTTTTACTGCCACTAGCGTGTGTGTTCACTATTGTATGTGTATGAAGGTGTTTTACTGCCACTAGCGTGTGTGTTCACTATTGTATGTGTATGAAGGTGTTTTACTGCCACTAGCGTGCATGTTCACTATTGTATGTGTATGAAGGTGTTTTACTGCCACAAGTGTGTGGGTTCACTATTGTATGTGTATGAAGGTGTTTTACTGCCACTAGCGTGCGTGTTCACTATTGTATGTGTATGAAGGTGTTTTACTGCCACTAGCGTGCGTGTTCACTATTGTATGTGTATGAAGGTGTTTTACTGCCACTAGCGTGCGTGTTCACTATTGTGTGTGTATGAAGGTGTTTTACTGCCACTAGCGTGTGTGTTCAATATTGTGTGTGTATGAAGGTGTTTTACTGCCACTAGTGTGTGTGTTCAATATTGTGTGTGTATGAAGGTGTTTTACTGCCACTAGCGTGCGTGTTCACTATTGTATGTGTATGAAGGTGTTTTACTGCCACTAGTGTGCGTGTTCACTATTGTATGTGTATGAAGGTGTTTTACTGCCACTAGCGTGCGTGTTCACTATTGTATGTGTATGAAGGTGTTTTACTGCCACTAGCGTGCGTGTTCACTATTGTATGTGTATGAAGGTGTTTTACTGCCACTAGTGTGTGTGTTCACTATTGTATGTGTATGAAGGTGTTTTACTGCCACTAGTGTGTGTGTTCACTATTGTATGTGTATGAAGGTGTTTTACTGCCACTAGCGTGTGTGTTCACTATTGTATGTGTATGCAGGTGTTTTACTGCCACTAGCGTGCGTGTTCAATATTGTATGTGTATGTGGGTGGGTGTGTTTCATTGTTCTTAGTGTGTGTGTGTGTGTGCGTGTTTAGGTGTGCATTTGCCTCCTAGTGTGTGTGTTCACTAGTGTGTGTGTGTGTGTGTGTTTTATTGTTCCTAGTGTGTGTGTGTATGTGTAGGTGTGTTTCACTGCCCCTAGTATGTGTTCATAATTGTATGTGTATGTGGGTGTTTTACTGCCCCCTAGTGTGTGTGTTCACTAGTGTGTAGGTGTGTGTGTGTGTTTCATTGTTCATTGTGTGTTTGTGTTCACTTGTGTGTGTGTGTGTGTTTTTATCTAAGTGTTTCACTGCCCACTTTTGTGTGTGTGGGGGGGGGGGCTCCAGTGCCCCCTCGTGACTTTGCAGGAGGGTGTATGTATGAGCGTGAGTGGCTACAGATGTTAGGATGTTTCAGTGGAACACCCCTTTAACGTATGTGACAAAAGTGAATCTATTAATTTATTTATTTAGGTAATCATTTTTTATTTATTATATACTTAATTAATTAATTGATCATGTAAGACTCGGGGAGGCTGATGTAGGGCAGTAGTGAAAGTGCACTCGAGTGTATATTCGAAGTTTCCCCCGACCTGTGGCAGAGAGTGACTCATGCATTATCTTCAGCCTCACCGCTGGCTGCTCGAGTCAGACTTCAAAGGAGAACACAAACCACCACCATGAGAAATTCCTGCCTAAAGGAAAAGCACTCAGCAAAAAGAGAGAGAGAGAGAGAGAGTGAGAGAGAGAGAGAGAGAGAGAGAGAGAGAGTGAGAGAGAGAGAGTTCTCACATGAAGTGGGGTGACAGTGTTGTCCCTGTATGATGCAACGTTCTTTTCATCCTAGCGTTGGCAAAAGAGGCAGTACAGCGTACGGAGCAGTCTCTGCGGGTTTATAACAGTATTAGTTCATATTCATGTCCAAATACTTTCGAAGAACATCAAACCACAGCGGATACACTCCTCAGCCATTAGCTTCATCTTTCAACCACAATTTGTGTTGGTCATCCTCCCATCACTCATCACCGGTCACAGTCCAGCACAGCTGTGTCTAGCTTGTGCACCTGCCTTATACTTCTACTCACTGGCCACTTTATAAGAAACACCAACCTTTTGCTTCCACTAGCCGGCCACTTTATTAGAAACACCTACCTTGTGCTTCCAATACCTGGCCACTTTATTAGAAACACCTACCTTGTGCTTCCAATAACTGGCCACTTTATTAGAAACACCTACCTTGTGTTTTCACTAACTGGCCACTTTATTAGAAACACCAACCTTGTGTTTCCACTAGCCGGCCACTTTATTAGAAACACCAACCTTGTGTTTCCACTAACTGGCCACTTTATTAGAAACACCAACCTTTTGCTTTCACTAACGGGCCACTTTATTAGAAACACCCATCTTGTGATTACACTAACGGGCCACTTTATTAGTAACACCAACCTTGTGCTTTCACTCACTGGCCACTTTATTAGAAACACCAACCTTTTGCTTTCACTCACTGGCCACTTTAATAGAAACACCCACCCTGTGCTTCCACTAAATGGCCACTTTATTAGAAACACCAACCTTTTGCTTTCACTCACTGGCCACTTTATTAGAAATACCCACCTTGTGCTTTCACTAACTGTCCACTTTATTAGAAACACCAACCTTGTGCTTTCACTCACTGGCCACTTTATTGGAAACACCCACCTTGTGCTTCCACAGACTGGCCACTTTATTAGAAACACCTACCCTGTGCTTCCACTAACTGTCCAGTTTATTAGAAACACCATCCTTGTGCTTCCACTAACTGGCCACTTTATTAGAAACACCAACCTTGTGCTTTCACTCACTGGCCACTTTATTGGAAACACCCACCTTGTGCTTCCACAGACTGGCCACTTTATTAGAAACACCTACCCTGTGCTTCCACTAACTGTCCAGTTTATTAGAAACACCATCCTTGTGCTTCCACTAACTGGCCACTTTATTAGGAACACCAACCTTGTACTTTCACTAGCTGTCCACTTTATTAGAAACACCCACCTTGTGTTTCCACTCATTGGCCACTTTATTAGAAACACCTACCTACCAAAGCAAGATAATGATGGACAAGGATTCCTTCTGTAAAACAAGCTTTTCCTTCTAAGGGTTAATCCTTTTTTTGTAGGTACAGCGGACCCTAATCTCCGTCCCCCTCGCAGTCCTTTTCTTTGCCGCCCATCGCTCTATCCGACAGAGCCGTCCATCCTGCATATCTGAGCGGGGACGGCTGTCCGCTCAGAAAGCCGGCGAGTCTCCTTCAAGCGGGTGCAATAATTTTCGGTGAGTGACAGGGGTCCAATCATTCCCGCTAAGCCTGGAGAACGGGGGCCTAATCTGTGTCCCGACGGGCGGGTAGCGGCGGCTGTTCTCCGTTTTTCTATTACCCATAAAACCTTTCAATCTGCTCGCCTGGAGGAGAGAGCGGCGGATAAAGAAGGAGCCAAATATCATCACTTCTCAAGGTTTATGAGCTCTATACCTGCGCTAAGCCTGCTAGTTGACACAAGCGGGGCGGCACTCCTTCCTCCACTCCTCAGCCGCCTCGCCGAGTGCCTTTTGATCATCTCCGGCAGAGGACGCCTGCAAATGCAGGGAAATAAAGCAGCTCTATCTGCTCTCAAGGGCACCGAGAGGCATTCTCCGGTAATGAACGCTAAGGTGCCGTATCTCCTGCAATACGGTTCTAACCCTCCGTCGCCCACCCACCCAATTCCAAGCCGTCAATAGCTTCTCCTTCTTCTTCTACTTCTTCTTCCGTCCCGGTGCTGAAGAGGGAAGTCTCATCTTGAGAGAGCACTTCATCTTCATTATTTGGATCCTGCGAATGCCGGGCCTGAGTTGTTTTCCAGTCCCGCGCCTTCCATTAGCGCCAAAGCGAGAAGAGGAACCAAACGCAAGTCAACAATAAGATAGCAAAAGTTTGAGCCTCGGTTTTTAGCCACTTAAACAGCTGAATGTTACTCTTGGTTCCTGAAATCCAGGCCTAAATTCGAAGCAGGAAGGAGGAACTCTTGAAAATATCAATAGAGTTAGGCTGGCAGCTCTAGCTGGTCACCAACGAGACCAGAGTGTGTTGTGTTTTGGATGCTGCTTTGTTGGTCAACCACCCGAACAGCATAAAAGTTGAACAGGAGAACTACTGCAGTTGAATTAGACTGAGTTTCTTCGCACAGCAGCTGGACTCCCTGGATCCATGTGAGTCAGGCAGTTAACAGTTAAGTTTCAGCTTTGTTGAAAAGGTTGGTGTTTCTAATAAAGTGGCCTCTTAGTGAAAGCGTAATGTGGGTTTGCTATTAATCCCTTCATCGTGTTTACATGTACCCAGGCAATCTGATAATAGGGAATCCCTGCATGAGTCAGGCAGTAATCAGATTTTGGCTTTGTTGGCAAGGTTGGTGTTTCTAATAAAGTGGCCAGTTAGTAGAAGCACAAGTTTGCTGTTTCTAATAAAGTGGCCAGTTAGTGGAAGCACAAGTTTGCTGTTTCTAATAAAGTGGCCAGTTAGTAGAAGTACAAGATGAGTATTTCCAATAAAGTGGCCAGTTAGTGTAAGCACAAGGTGGGTATTACTAGTAAAGTGGCCAGTTAGTGGAAACACAAGGTGGGTGTTTCTAATAAAGTGGCCAGTTAGTAGAAGCACAAGGTTGGTGTTTATAATAAAGTGGCCAGTTAGTAGAACCACAAGGTTGGTGTTTCTAATAAAGTGGCCAGTTAGAGGAAGTACAAGGTTGGTATTTCTAATAAAATGGCCAGTTAACGGAAGCACAAGGTTGGTGTTTCTAATAAAGTGGCCAGTTAGTAGAACCACAAGGTAGGTGTTTATAATAAAGTGGCCAGTTAGTAGAACCACAAGGTAGGTGTTTATAATAAAGTGGCCAGTTAGTGGAGGTACAAGGTTGGTGTTTCGAATAAAGTGGCCATTTAGTGGAAGCACAAGGTTGGTGTTTCTAATAAAATGGCCATTTAGTGGAAGTACAAGGTTGGTGTTTCTAATAAAATGGCCATTTAGTGGAAGTACAAGGTTGGTGTTTCTAATAAAATGGCCATTTAGTGGAAGTACAAGGTTGGTCTTTCGAATAAAGTGGCCACTTAGTGGAAGTACAAGGTTGGTGTTTCTAATAAAATGGCCATTTAGTGGAAGCACAAGGTTGGTATTTCTAATAAAGTGGCCAGTTAGTAGAAGCACAAGGTTGGTATTTCTAATGAAGTGGCCACTTAGTAGAAGCACAAGGTTGGTATTTCTAATAAAGTGGCCAGTTAGTAGAACCACAAGGTTGGTATTTCTAATAAAGTGGCCAGTTAGTAGAAGCACAAGGTTGGTATTTCTAATAAAGTGGCCAGTTAGTAGAAGCACAAGGTTGGTGTTTCTAATAAAGTGGCCACTTAATAGAAGCACAAGGTTGGTATTTCTAATAAAGTGGCCACTTAGTGGAAGCACAAGGTTGGTGTTTCTAATAAAGTGGCCACTTAGTAGAAGCACAAGGTTGGTATTTCTTATAAAGTGGCCACTTAGTGGAAGCACAAGGTTGGTGTTTCTAATAAAGTGGCCACTTAGTAGAAGCACAAGGTTGGTGTTTCTAATAAAGTGGCCACTTAGTGAAAGTACAAGGTTGGTGTTTCTAATAAAATGGCCATTTAGTAGAAGCACAAGGTTGGTATTTCTAATAAAGTGGCCACTTAGTGGAAGCACAAGGTTGGTGTTTCTAATAAAGTGGCCACTTAGTAGAAGCACAAGGTTGGTATTTCTAATAAAGTGGCCACTTAGTGGAAGCACAAGGTTGGTGTTTCTAATAAAGTGGCCACTTAGTAGAAGCACAAGGTTGGTATTTCTAATAAAGTGGCCACTTAGTGGAAGCCCAAGGTTGGTGTTTCTAATAAAGTGGCCACTTAGTAGAAGCACAAGGTTGGTATTTCTAATAAAGTGGCCACTTAGTGGAAGCACAAGGTTGGTGTTTCCAATAAAGTGGCCACTTAGTAGAAGCACAAGGTTGGTATTTCTAATAAAGTGGCCACTTAGTGGAAGCACAAGGTTGGTGTTTCTAATAAAGTGGCCACTTAGTAGAAGCACAAGGTTGGTATTTCTAATAAAGTGGCCACTTAGTGGAAGCACAAGGTTGGTGTTTCTAATAAAGTGGCCACTTAGTAGAAGCACAAGGTTGGTGTTTCTAATAAAGTGGCCACTTAGTGAAAGTACAAGGTTGGTGTTTCTAATAAAATGGCCATTTAGTAGAAGCACAAGGTTGGTGTTTCGAATAAAGTGGCCACTTAGTGAAAGTACATGGTTGGTGTTTCTAATAAAATGGCCAGTTAGTGGAAGTACAAGGTTGGTGTTTGTCATTGATCCATTGGTCGTGTTTACATGTACCCGGTTGATCAGTAAATAGGGAATTCCGGGATCTACATGAGTCAGATTTCGAAAAACTCAAACTTCAGTGGACGTTCCTTTATGAAAGCTGGAACCTGATTGGCTCCTATTTTGTCTACAGCAAGACACAGCGAATGGCAGCCGCTGGTAAAAGCAAAGTGACAGAAATGGAGAAAATTGGAAGTGGAAGTCACGTAGGGGGTGACGGAACCCAGTTTGGGAACGCTTTGGCCCAGATTAACCCCCGAACATATCTACATAACCTACACATCCGACTCTCAGCGCCTGCTGAATAATTCATTGTTTCTGGAATACTAAGTTGAAAGGCCTGCAGGTTACAGGACTCGAGTGCTCTGGCAATGGAAGGGATCGTCTCTCGTTCTGGACTTCCTGCGTTCTCCTGCTTTATTTTCGGCGGTGCGACACTTATGGCTGTGTGCGAGCGGCGGGTGGGTGCGATATGCCCCCTGCCAGCTCGCTCCCACAGACCTGCTGTTCCTCTGAGGACGGTCAGGATCACACGGCGCTTACTGATGAGGCTTTCTGTTTCTGAATGGAACTCACCCAGTCAGGCCTCTGAGTGATTCCATGTTCTGTTTCCAGGCTGCTGGCTGAGATAAGCAGGACGTTCAGCAGCCCTGCAGTAACCTGGCGTCAGACCGCATGTTCAGACGCAGCGGTTAGACGAAGGACGTCGGACTGCACTTCTTCTCCAGCGCCAAGTTATTCTCCTGCAGCTCGGAATCAGACCAGGAACCTTCCAAGTCCTGCTATGAAGCTGCATCTTAAACAGTGTTCAGTGCACTGGCAGTTAGTGTTTCTAATAAAGTGGCCAGGTACTGGAAGCACAAGGTTGATGTTTCTAATAAAGTGGACAGTTAGCAGAAGCGCAAGGTGAATGTTTCTAATAAAGTGGCCAGGTAGTGGACACACATAGATGGTGTTTCTAATAAAGTGGCCGGCAATTAAAAGCAAAGTTTGTGTTTCTTGGCCAGTTAGCAGAAGTACAAGGTGGGTGTTTCTAATAAAGTGGCCAGTTAGTGAAAGCACAAGGTGGGTGTTTCTAATAAAGTGGCCAATTAGTAGAAGTACAAGGTGGGTGTTTCTAATACAGTGGCCATTTAGAAGAAGCACAAGGTGGGTGTTTCTTATAAAGTGGCCAGTTAGTGGATGCACAAAGTGAATGTTTCTAATAAAGTGGACAGTTAGTAGATGCACAAGGTGGGTGTTTCTAATAAAGTGGCCAGTTAGTGGAAGCTCAAGGTTGGTGTTTCTAATAAAGTGGCCGGCAATTAAAAGCAAAGTTTGTGTTTCTTGGCCAGTTAGCAGAAGTACAAGGTGGGTGTTTCTAATAAAATGGCCAGTTAGTGGAGGCACAAGGTGGGTGTTTCTAATAAAGTGGCCAATTAGTGGAAGCTCAAGGTTGGTGTTTCTAATAAAGTGGCCGGCAATTAGAAGCAAAGTTTGTGTTTCTTGGCCAGTTAGCAGAAGTACAAGGTGGGTGTTTCTAATAAAATGGCCAGTTAGTAGAAGTACAAGGTGGGTGTTTCTAATACAGTGGCCATTTAGAAGAAGCACAAGGTGGGTGTTTCTTATAAAGTGGCCAGTTAGTAGATGCACAAGGTGGGTGTTTCTAATAAAGTGGCCAGTTAGTGGAAGCACAAAGTGAATGTTTCTAATAAAGTGGCCAGTTAGTAGATGCACAAGGTGCATGTTTCTAATAAAGTGGCCAGTTAGTGGAAGCTCAAGGTGGGTGTTTCTAATAGAGGGGCCAGTTAGTGGAAGCTCAAGGTTGGTGTTTCTAATAAAGTGGCTAATTAGTAGATGCACAAGGTGCGTGTTTCTAATAAAGTGGCCAGTTAGTGGAAGCTCAAGGTTGGTGTTTCTAATAAAGTGGCCAATTAGTAGAAGTACAAGGTGGGTGTTTCTAATACAGTGGCCAGTTAGAAGAAGCACAAGGTTGGTGTTTCTAATAAAGTGGTCAGTGATTGGAAACACAAGGTTGGTGTTTCTAATAAAGTGGCCAGTTAGTAGATGCACAAGGTGGGTGTTTCTAATAAAGTGGCCAGTTAGTGGAAGCTCAAGGTTGGTGTTTCTAATAATGTGGCCATTTGGACATAGAGTTAGTGTTAAGCTAAGTAATAACTGCAGGGATTGTAGAAAGGATCATCAGTGGCTGATTTATTCTGGAGATAAGGCTGGATGTTCTCGCCCTCCAGGTTCAGGAGGAGTCAGGAATGAAGAGTCAGCGAAGACTTTTTGCTCTGCAGTAAGAAAGAGAAGAAAGGGTTTTGAGGCTGCGTCCCGGAGTGAATGGTTTTAATTATTGATTTGGTGCGTATGAGCGTGTGCGGCGGCTGAAATCATGGCGTGACAGGCATGTTTGTGATTGTGTGGTATAATTTTAAATGACAAAACATCCTATCGTGCTTTGGAGGTTGAGGTCACCAAACGCAGCCTAGCCATTAATTAAGAGGTGGAGAGTTAATGCTGTGTAAATAACCAGTGAGTTTAAATGTTCAGCATTTGCATTTAAACCCAGTCACTGATTTTACTGACTACTTATGTTTTTATTGTTCTGCTGGTATTTGGTCCTGTAATCTAATAATAGCTTTATTCTTTTTATCAGTGCTGCAGATCCAACCAGCTCATTTCCCCTTAATACTGTTCTAATAGTTCTACACTTCCAGACTGTAGTTCATCTGATTCTCTGTTTACTTTATTACTCTGTTCTTTAATGATCAGGACCCCCACAGGACCACCACAGAGCAGATACTATTAGAGATGTGGGTCATTTTTAGCACTCAGTTTGTGTAGTGTTTACAGTCTGACAGTAATAACTGTGGAGTGATTATAATCCAGTATGAATCTGCAGTGTGTGTAGTGTTTGCAGTCTGACAGTAATAACTGTGGAGTGATTATAATCCAGTATGAATCTGCAGTGTGTATAGTGTTTACAGTCTGACAGTAATAACTGTGGAGTGATTATAATCCAGTATGAATCTGCAGTGTGTGTAATGTTTACAGTCTGACAGTAATAACTGTGGAGTGATTATAATCCAGTATGAATCTGCAGTGTGTGTAGTGTTTACAGTCTGACAGTAATAACTGTGGAGTGATTATAATCCAGTATGAATCTGCAGTGTGTGTAGTGTTTACAGTCTGACAGTAATAACTGTGGAGTGATTATAATCCAGTATGAATCTGCAGTGTGTGTAGTGTTTGCAGTCTGACAGTAATAACTGTGGAGTGATTATAATCCAGTATGAATCTGCAGTGTGTGTAGTGTTTACAGTCTGACAGTAATAACTGTGGAGTGATTATAATCCAGTATGAATCTGCAGTGTGTGTAGTGTTTACAGTCTGACAGTAATAACTGTGGAGTGATTATAATCCAGTATGAATCTGCAGTGTGTGTAGTGTTTACAGTCTGACAGTAATAACTGTGGAGTGATTATAATCCAGTATGAATCTTCAGTGTGTAGAGTGTTTACAGTCTGACAGTAATAACTGTGGAGAGATTATAATCCAGTATGAATCTGCAGTGTGTGTGGTGTTTACAGTCTGACAGTAATAACTGTGGAGTGATTATAATCCAGTATGAATCTGCAGTGTGTGTAGTGTTTACAGTCTGACAGTAATAACTGTGGAGTGATTATAATCCAGTATGAATCTGCAGTGTGTGTAGTGTTTACAGTCTGACAGTAATAACTGTGGAGTGATTATAATCCAGTATGAATCTGCAGTGTGTGTAGTGTTTACAGTCTGACAGTAATAACTGTGGAGTGATTATAATCCAGTATGAATCTGCAGTGTGTGTAGTGTTTACAGTCTGACAGTAATAACTGTGGAGTGATTATAATCCAGTATGAATCTGCAGTGTGTGTAGTGTTTACAGTCTGACAGTAATAACTGTGGAGTGATTATAATCCAGTATGAATCTGCAGTGTGTGTAGTGTTTACAGTCTGACAGTAATAACTGTGGAGTGATTATAATCCAGTATGAATCTGCAGTGTGTGTAGTGTTTACAGTCTGACAGTAATAACTGTGGAGTGATTATAATCCGGTATGAATCTGCAGTGTGTGTAGTGTTTACAGTCTGACAGTAATAACTGTGGAGTGATTATAATCCGGTATGAATCTGCAGTGTGTGTAGTGTTTACAGTCTGACAGTAATAACTGTGTAGTGATTATAATCCGGTATGAATCTGCAGTGTGTGTAGTGTTTACAGTCTGACAGTAATAACTGTGGAGTGATTATAATCCGGTATGAATCTGCAGTGTGTGTAGTGTTTACAGTCTGACAGTAATAACTGTGGAGTGATTATAATCCAGTATGAATCTGCAGTGTGTGTAGTGTTTACAGTCTGACAGTAATAACTGTGGAGTGATTATAATCCAGTATGAATCTGCAGTGTGTGTAGTGTTTACAGTCTGACAGTAATAACTGTGGAGTGATTATAATCCAGTATGAATCTGCAGTGTTACTGGTGTAATTGTGGAATGTATGCTGTTTTTAATTGTCTGAACTCAGAGCTCACTTGATTATTGGATTAATATTTTTTTCTATTATAAAGGCTACAGTGTTTTTGATCCAGTACACTCAAATGCTGCAGTGCCGTGTGGTCTGAAACCCTCTGCTGTGTTTGAGATCTGCTCCGTGACTCTATGACCGATAATGAGGCTGTGGGGTCGGATGCCGGTTCCTGTTCAGCCTTAATTGGAATTCTTGTGTTCTTGTTTTTATTTTTAGGATTTATAATAGAGATGGACCGATCAGCGTTTTTGAGGCTAATTCTGATCACCGATCACCTTTCAGTGCGATCAGCCAATAGCCAATAGAGGGCGAGGCTATATGCAGGACAACATGTAGTTATTAGCGCAAGCAAGTCATGAAACTGGTCTAAACTGGTTTATTTCCATTTTTAAGGAGCTCATATAAACAGTATAATAATATTTTAACTAAATTAGAAGTTGGTCTATGTGGAGTAAACCGCTTGATAAGCTCCTTAAGAGCCACATCTGAAAAGTATCTCTACTAGGAACAGCAGAGCGTAGATCCAGGTGGAACATTAAGCAGCAGCATGAACGTCTTCTACAGCCGAGAAGAGCTGCTTATCTAGAACTATAAACTCAATCACTCTGGCTGTGGTTCTTTAGCTCTCTGGCTGTTTCTGCTGCTGTTCTGTTCATACCGGTCAGATCTGGTCTGTAGGTGTTCTGGGTTATTAGTTTTGTGTTAGCTGTGTGTTCTAGCTCTGCTGTTTACTGATACTCACTGTATTCAGCTGTGTGGTGTCTCTGAAGTGTCGTATTAGGTTAGTAGAGTTAAATGTCTTTGTCTTGGTTTCCGTGAGAGACGCTGATGTTACTAATTTTACAGATGTTATAAACTCACATGTTATAAAGTCACATACGGTAACAAACTGCCAGACGGACGATGTTTTCTATCCACACATGCGGTGAACGTCGTAAACTGTTCTGGCGAGGCCGCTGCTTTAGTCAGTCTGTGGAAAATGAAAGGGTATGTATTTCCACCTAGTGGTTCAGATAGGAATTGCAGGGAGGGTGTTCTCCTCTTCCTGGATGAAACTCTAGCTGGAAATACAGAAATTAGGCTCATTTGTTTAACACCATCGACCGGCTATCAGGATCAGCTAAACTGGAGAAATATCAGCCGATCGCTGATCACATATATATCAACCGATACCGATACATGGTCGATCAATCCTTCCATCTCTAATATATAGTCTTAAAATACACAACCTACAGCCACCAAACTGCCTGCACTCACTCAGGACTGATCCCCAACCTCTAATTCACAGACATACTGACCCTCACTCGTCTTTTTGTTCTTTATGCGCAACCATCCTGCACAACCAATGCACTTAGTTATTAATTGTATTAATGTTACTATTAACCTTGACATTGAAATTTCATGCAGCGTTATAAAAATTCATGTATTCCTTCCAACATCCGGCCCTGATATTTAATTTTGGCTGCTTCGTTTGGAGCTGCTTTGGCCTCTCCAGCCTTCTGGAAGGGCACCAGTGTCCACCACAGCTCAGACACTGAAATAACTGCCACCTCTTCTTCCTTATTTCTCTTTAAACATTAAAATACTCACAAATAAATAGAAAAGAAGAAATGAAAATATTTAAGATTGTATTTATATAGAAATAAAACTGCAGTTCTGAACACTTAAATAAATCAACAGCATCATCTTTACATGCAAACACTTGTGTTCTGTTGATTCTGGGTTCATGGGGGATTTGGGAGACACATGGCAACCCTGCTGGAAGGGCATTGGTGACACCAGTCTGCTCCAGGGTGTGAACTCAGATGAACTCCTCTGGAGAAACACACCCACACAGTGCGACTCACACGATATTTGGCTCCACCGTTTCGCTCAGTCCTGAATTGTTAGGCTTGAAGACGACATCGTAATATTGTAATCCATCCATCTCTCCATTACCCTCCTCTTTATCCCGCTAGTCCAGGTCCCGGGGGGTGCTGGAGCCAATCCCAGCGTCATTGGGCGCCACAGGTCACCAGTCCATTGGACGGCCAACAGTGAGAATCCTAACATGCATGTGTTTGGACTGTGGGAGGAAACCGGAGTACCCGGAGGAAACCCACTCAAACACAGAGAGAACATACACACTCCACACAGAACCACCCGGACCGGGAATCCAACCCAGATCATCTTACTGTGAGGAGACAGTGCTGACCTCTACACCACCATACTGACCACTACACCACCATACTGACCACTACACCACCATACTGACCACTACACCACCGTACTAACCACTACACCACCATACTAACCACTACACCACCATACTAACCACTACACCACCATACTGACCACTACACCACCATACTAACCACTACACCACCATACTAACCACTACACCACCATACTAACCACTACACCATCGTACTAACCACTACACCACCGTACTAACCACTACACCACCATACTGACCACTACACCACCGTACTGACCACTACACCACCATACTAACCACTACACCACCATACTAACCACTACACCAACATACTGACCACTACACCACCATACTAACCACTACACCACCATACTAACCACTACACCACCATACTGACCACTACACCACCATACTGACCACTACACCACCATACTAACCACTACACCACCATACTAACCACTACACCAACATACTGACCACTACACCACCATACTAACCACTACACCACCATACTAACCACTACACCACCATACTGACCACTACACCACCGTACTGACCACTACACCACCATACTGACCACTACACCACCGTACTAACCACTACACCACCATACTAACCACTACACCACCATACTAACCACTACACCACCATACTAACCACTACACCACTATACTAACCACTACACCACCGTACTAACCACTACACCACCATACTGACCACTACACCACCATACTAACCACTACACCACTATACTAACCACTACACCACCATACTAACTACTACACCACCATACTAACCACAACACCACCATACTAACTACTACACCACCATACTGACCACTACACCACCATACTAACCACTACACCACCATACTAACCACTACACCATCGTACTAACCACTACACCACCGTACTAACCACTACACCACCATACTGACCACTACACCACCGTACTGACCACTACACCACCATACTAACCACTACACCACCGTACTAACCACTACACCACCATACTGACCACTACACCAACATACTGACCACTACACCACCATACTAACCACTACACCACCATACTAACCACTACACCACCATACTGACCACTACACCACCATACTAACCACTACACCACCATACTAACCACTACACCAACATACTGACCACTACACCACCATACTAACCACTACACCACCATACTAACCACTACACCACCATACTGACCACTACACCACCATACTGACCACTACACCACCATACTAACCGCTACACCTGTCTACATGGGTTCCTGCCTGGGGCACCAGCCTGGTTCAATCCCCCAAACCTACAAGTATGACTGAAGTGCCCTTGAGCAAGACATCTAATCCCCAATTGGCACTGTGGGCACTGTGGATAGGGCTGCCCACCACTCTGGGCAAGTGTGTCACTGCCCCCTAGTGTGTGTATGTGAGTACAAACACAAGTCGTCAATGGTTCATACAGATACAGATGGAGATATATCAAGTATTCCAGGCCTCGAGGGGCAATGACTGCAAGCATTCTAGCAATACTCAGGTTTGGTGAATATGAGTCTAAGCAGGTTCCGGGTGGTTGCTAGGAATGAAAAACAGCAGCAGCAGAACTCTTTACATCATATGATGTGTGTCACGGCCTATTACCTGCTTCAGGTGAGGCATCTGGAATGTATTTTACAGTATCCAGCAGGGGCGCTAGTCTCAGTTTGCTGCTAATGTGTCACGTATGAGAGGGTAATGACTCATTAAAGAAACCCAGGGCTGAGAAGTGGGTGTGAACATTAAGATGTTTTGCCTCTGTACACCAGGCTGTGACCTCCCTCTGCTGATTGGCATTCAGGAAACACTCTGACAGCTCAAACTCAGGCTGTGATCAGAACCCTAAAGCAGCCTGAAACCCACCTTGCTAACACCCTCTGTGGAAAAACCTCTCATACTGATGACTCAGTGTCTACAGAATTACTCACGGCTTCAGCTCACTGCACCCGGATCACTGCGAGGGAACGTTGTGGAAGGAGAGCTTTTATCTGCAGCGTGCTCTTTGGTCCTGCTGCTGGCTAAGCAGTTACTCTGTACACTTGAATAATATGGGCTAGTATGACCACTACTTTAGATGGCGACAGTGCGTAGGTGGCAGCATTGTGGTCTTAACCGATCTGGGTCTGAACCCAGTACACCATACATGCTGATGGTCTTCTCTGGGGTGGATGGGATTTTCCAGCAAGACGATAAGACACGTCACACGACTAGAAATGTCCAACACTGGTTGGAAGAGCTGACCAAGACTTCATACATTTGCAGAGTGAATACAAAATAGGACTTTCCCCCAGGTCTGATATGATTGGCTTACAACTTATGACGTCTGATATGATTGGCTTACAACGTACTAGGTCGGATATGATTGGTTTACAACCTACGAGGTCTGATATGATTGGCCGAGCAGGGAATTCAGCAGCTGCAAATTTGCATTACATACATCGGCAGAGTGAATACAAAATAAGACCCTCCCCCAAGTCTGATATGATTGGCTTACAACTTACTAGGTCTAATACGACTGGCGTACAACTTACAAGCTCTGATACGATTGGCTTACAACCTGCAAGGTCTGATTTGACTGGCTTACAACTCACTAGGTCTAATACGATTGGCTTACAACTTACAAGCTCTGATACGATTGGCTTACAACTGACAAGCTCTGATACGATTGGCTTACAACTTACAAGGTCTAATAGGATTGGCTTAGAACTTACTAAGTCTGATACGATTGGTTTACAACTTATGACGTCTCATACGGGTGGCTTCGAACTTGCGAGGTCTGAAATGATTGGGTAACAGTTCATGATGTCTGATATGATTGGCTTACAACCTGCGAGATCTGATATGATGGGCTTACAGTGTACAAGGTCGGATATGATTGGCTTACAACGTACTAGGTCAGATATGATTGGTTTACAACCTATGAGGTCTGATATGATTGGCCGAGCAGGGAATTCAGCAGCTGCAAATTTACATTACATACTTTGACAGAGTGAATACAAAATATGACCCCCCCCAAGTCTGGTATGATTGGCTTACAACCTATGAGGCCTGATATTATTGGCTTACAACTTACAAGGTCTGATTTGACTGGCTTACAACTTACAAAGTCTGATACGATTGGCTTACAACTTGTGAGGTCTGAAATTATTGGGTAACAGTTCATGATGTCTAATATGATTGGCTTACAACCTGTGAGATCTGATATAATTGGCTTACATTGTACAAGGTCTAATATTACTGGCCAAGCAGGGAGTTCCACTTTTTCCCACTTCACGTTAGGAAATCTTGGTAGCACCACGGAGGCAGCAGTATAGCAGAGCAGCAGCAGCACCTCCTCCAGGTCACGCCCTGTTATCACAGTGTGTTGTAAAGTTGGAGACATGGTGGCGTCGTTGAACAATGAAGAATGAATGAGAATAAGCTTTAGATGAACTGAACTAGTCATTTACTTGGGAAATAATTGATGAATTTGGTTTTATTTATTAATAATTTAGCAACTTTTTTGGGAAGTGGGGGCCCATGGGTCCATAGCCTAGCAATCTGGGTGATCTGAGAACTTGGCTAAGTGCCAGATAAATCTGATAGCAAGTGTTAGCATCCTGGTCTCATTATGCCCTTGAGCAAGGCACTTAGCGTCATGCTGCATCAGTCCCTGGCTTCAGGCAGAAGCCTGAGCTAAATGGCTTCATTAAGCATTAATGTGCTGTATCAGTTAATAAGATACGTATGAAAGCCCCACAACACAAAGCCACGTCTCCCTTTTTTCAAAGCCATTCACTCCGAACTCAAAGGCCATTGGCTTTCATGCCTCTTTCAGAAATCTCAATCAAATGTCACACAGAAGGAGGCGCCCACAAGCCCTTAATCAGATTACAGCCATCTGCTGCCGGCCGATTAATTTTAAAGTTATTGACACCAAAGATCGCCTTCGTGTTATATTTGAGTTTCATCAGATTTTTTTTTTCAGAAGTTGGATTTAGAAGGTCTTGGAAGTATCTTGCAAAGAGTTTCATGCTTTTGTCGCTCAGACGGAAGGCGGGGCGTCTGGCTTACAACTTACAATGTCTGATACGATTGGCTTAGAACTTCCAAAGTCTGATACGAATGATTAACAACTTATGACGTCTGATACAATTGACTTAGAACTTGCGAGGTCTGAAATGATTGGGTAACAGTTTATCATGTCTGATATGATTGGCTTACAACCTATGAGGTCTGATATGATTGGCTGAGCAGGGAATTCAGCGGCTGCAAATTTACATTACATACTTTGGCAGAGTGAATACAAAATAAGACCCTCCCCCAAGTCTGATATAATTGGCTTTCAACATACAAGGCCTGATATTATTGGCATACAACTTGCAAAGTCTGATACGATTGGTTTACAACTTACTAGATCTACTACGATTGGCTTACAACATACAAGGCCTGATATTATTGGCTTACAACTTACAAAGTCTGATACGATTGGTTTACAACTTATGACGTCTGATACGATTGGCTTAGAACTTGTGAGGTCTGAAATGATTGGGTAACAGTTTATCATGTCTGATATGATTGGCTTACAACCTACGAGGTCTGATATGATTGGCCGAGCAGGGAATTCAGCAGCTGCAAATTTACATTACATACTTTGGCAGAGTAAATACAAAATATGACCCTCCCCCAAGTCTGATATGATTGGCTTACAACTTACAAAGTCTGATACGATTGGTTCACAACTTAGGACATCTGATACAATTGGCTAGAACTTGTGAGGTCTGAAATGATTGGGTAACAGTTTATCATGTCTGATATGATTGGCTTACAACCTACGAGGTCTGATATGATTGGCCGAACAGGGAATTCAGCAGCTGCAAATTTACATTACATACTTTGGCAGAGTAAATACAAAATATGACCCTCCCCCAAGTCTGATATGATTGGCTTACAACTTACAAAGTCTGATACGATTGGTTCACAACTTAGGACATCTGATACAATTGGCTAGAACTTGCGAG
Source organism: Megaleporinus macrocephalus (assembly GCA_021613375.1). Classification (NCBI taxonomy): domain Eukaryota; kingdom Metazoa; phylum Chordata; class Actinopteri; order Characiformes; family Anostomidae; genus Megaleporinus; species Megaleporinus macrocephalus. The sequence continues at coordinate 34,244,922 of CM038727.1, forward strand.
GTCTGAAGTGATTGGGTAACAGTTCATGATGTCTGATATGATTGGCTTACAACCTGTGAGATCTGATATGATTGGCTTGCAGTGTAAAAGGTCGGACCTGATTGGCTTACAACATATAAGGCCTGATATTATTGGCTTACAACTTCCAAAGTCTGATACTATTGGTTTACAACTTATGATGTCTGATACGATTGGCTTAGAACTTACTAGATCTACTATGATTGGCTTACAACATACAAGGGCTGATATTATTGGCTTACAACTTCCAAAGTCTGATACGATTGGTTTACAACTTATGACGTCTGATACGATTGGCTAGAACTTCTGTCTAAAGTGATTGGGTAACAGTTCATGATGTCTGATATGATTGGCTTACAACCTGCGAGATCTGATATGATTGACTTGCAATGTACAAGGTCGGACCTGATTGGCTTACGACATAATCTCAATCAAATGTCACACAGAAGGAGGCGCCCACAAGCCCTTAATCAGATTACAGCCATCTGCTGCCGGACGATTAATTTTAATGTTATTGACACCAAAGATCGCTGCCTTCTCGTCCAATATTTGAATTTCATCAGATTTTTTTTCCAGAAGTTGGTATTAGAAGTATCTTGCAAAGAGTTAGTCATGCTTTTGTCGCTCAGACGGAAGGCAGGGCGATGAGAGGGAGTGAACCGAAAAGAACCTTGTGTAATGTCACCGAGTCTAAAAAGCAATTAACATTTAAAGCAGCAAATATCATTAAAATTAACAAGCAATTAATTTTTCAGACCTTTGTTGCCGAGGAAAGCCCGAAATGGCACCTGCCTGTTCTTGTTCTTCGAGGCGTACGTCACTCTGTACGCTTTTCTTCTTTAATTCAGAGCCTTCTTATCGCATGAAAGGTGTTCTTTTGCATTGTCGCCGCCCTGGAAATGGAGGCGGACGAGAACCCGAAAAGAGCTTTCAGATGTTCCGCGCCGCTGCTGCTTAGGGCCCGTAATTAGTGACTCCGTTTTGGCACTCAATTCAAATTTCCTCTGGTTTGTTTTGTAGAACCTCTAAGTGGAGTCCCACAAGGCTCTATACTAGGGGCGATCCAGTTTTAAGTTTATATATTAATGCAGCCTGCTGACTAATTAAAAATCGTCGAGTGTGTCTCTATGCTGATGACATGGTGGGGGGGGAGTTTGAGCTGGGGAATGTTGTAGAAGGACTTGACTTCGGTTCAGAGAGCCTTACAGGACTTGAAACCAGCAGCGTGCGGCCGTATTAGCGACCTGAATGGGGCCCTAATTGAAGTCGTGATACAGATATATGGCCGTAGCCAGACAGCAGCATTCTCAACTATATGCTTTAATTTTTCGGGGACATTGAAACGTTGTGCTGTGCGTATTCACAAAGAAGAAGCTCACCCAGGCGACCTTCACGGCGGTTTCCGCAAAGGCTATTGCTTCTCTTCTGAAAGCTTTCGGGTCTTTTCTGCTACTGTTCCTTCAGACTCATTACCGCTGACCCTTTCTACACCCACTGCTGTCCAAGTCGTTTGAGCGTGGGCTGCCCATCAGGAGGACAAAGACGTGGGAATTAAATTTTCTTCCTTGGAATTAGGCAAATATTAATTGATTTCAGATGGGCCACTTATCTGGAACGTTTCCAAGGTCGTTATAGATGTCCGTCTCGAAAGGCTGTATAATTTGACTGTGTTGCAGTGAGTGCACATGCTGTGCAGTGAGCTGTAATTCCTAAATGCGTTTTAGATTGAAATACACCATGAAATGTGTGGATGCCCCTCCCAGTTACTGCTTCAGCCAGACCAACTGCTAACAGATAATTAAAATCAAGCACTGGAGTGGTGTAAATCTCCACCACTGGACTCTGGAGTGGTGTAAAAGCTTTACCACTGGACTATGGAGTGGTGTAAAACTTGACTCCTGAACTCTGGAGTGGTGTAAAACTTGACTACTGAACTCTGGAGTGGTGTAAATCTCCACCACTGGACTCTGGAGTGGTGTAAAACTTGACTCCTGAACTCTGGAGTGGTGTAAAACTTGACTACTGAACTCTGTAGTGGTGTAAAGCTCCACCACTGGACTCTGGAGTGGTGTAAAGCTCCACCACTGGACTCTGGAGTGGTATGAAGCTCCACCGCTGGACTCTGGAATGGTGTAAAGCTTCACCACTGGACTCTGGAGGGGTGTAAAGCTCCACCACTGGACTCTGGAGTGGTGTAAAGCACTCTCGCTGGACTCTGGAGTGGTGAGAAGCTCCACCAATGGACTCTGGAGTGGTGTAAAGCTCCACCACTGGACTCTGGAGTGGTATAAGGCTCCACCGCTGGACTCTGGAATGGTGTAAAGCTTCACCATTGGACCCTGGAGTTGTGTAAAACTTCACCACTGAACCTTGGAGGATGTAAAGCTTCACCACTGGACCCTGGAGTGGTGTAAAGCTCAACCACTGGACTCTGGAGTGGTGTAAAGCTCCACCACTGGACTCTGGAGTGGTGTAAAGCTCCACCGCTGGACTCTGGAGTGGTGTAAAGCTCCACCGCTAGACTCTGGAGTGGTGTAAAGTTCCACCACTAGACTCTGGAATGGTGTAAAGCTTAGTCACTGGACTCTGGAGTGGTGTAAAGCTCCACTACTGGACTCTGGAGTGGTGTAAAGCTCCATCACTTGACTCTGGAGTGGTGTATAGCTCCATCACTTTACTCTGGAGTGGTGTGAAGGGCTCTCACTTAACTCTGGAGTGATGTAAATCTCCTCCACTGGACTCTGGAGTGGTGTAAATCTCCTCCACTGGACTCTGGAGTGGTGTAAAACTTCACCACTGGACCTTGGAGGATGTAAAGCTTCACCACTGGACCCTGGAGTGGTGTAAAGCACTCTCACTGGACTCTGGAGTGGTGTGAAGCTCCACCACTGGACTCAGGAGGGTTAAAAGCTCCACCACTGGACTCTGGAGTGGTGTAAACCTCCACCACTGGACCCTGGAGTGGTGTAAAGCTCCACTACTGGACTCTGGAGTGGTGTAAAGCTCCATCACTTGACTCTGGAGTGGTGTATAGCTCCATCACTTTACTCTGGAGTGGTGTGAAGGGCTCTCACTTAACTCTGGAGTGATGTAAATCTCCTCCACTGGACTCTGGAGTGGTGTAAATCTCCTCCACTGGACTCTGGAGTGGTGTAAAACTTCACCACTGGACCTTGGAGGATGTAAAGCTTCACCACTGGACCCTGGAGTGATGTAAAGCACTCTCACTGGACTCTGGAGTGGTGTGAAGCTCCACCACTGGACTCAGGAGGGTTAAAAGCTCCACCACTGGACTCTGGAGTGGTGTAAAGCTCCATCACTTGACTCTGGAGTGGTGTATAGCTCCATTACTGGACTCTGGAGTGGTGTGAAGCTCCATCACTTGACTCTGGAGTGGTGTATAGCTCCATTACTGGACTCTGGAGTGATGTGAAGCTCCACCACTGGACTCTAGAGTGGTGCAAAGCTCCATCACTTGACTCTAGAGAGGTCCCCAAACCTGTTTATCAAAACAAGATCTCAGCATGTACACTATCTTCTTCAAAGTATGTAAACCTGCATCAGAGCAAATGAGCTCATTTCTAAAAGACCCTCTAAACATACTTCAAACACAACCAGATGTTTTATTCTGCTCCAGGAATAATTCCATACCTCTTAATCTATAGTTCTGATCTATTTACACTTATTCACTAATATTATTACTATTAAAAAATACTACAAATAAGAGAAATCTGGAAAGGTGTAGGTCCAAACTTTTGACTGACGGTGTATATTTGGCTATATAATGTATGTAAATGCTGAAAAAGTCACCCAAACCTCTCAATCACGACCACAGTGCTAGTTTATTCTTTTGGTCGGCTATAAAACAGCCCTGGGGCAGCACTGACCGGCTGCTGAATCTCATTAAATGATTACAGATCTCCTACTGCGCTTTTAATATATAACCCCCGCCCCCCCACCCGTCATTAATGCTGTTGTATTTACACTTTTATTTGGTTAGCAGGGCCAGCACTGGTGTTAATGAGCTTCGAGTCCCAGTTGGGCCTTTATGCATAAAGAAGTAGTTGACTTTTTCCCTTTTGATCAACAATGCACGTCAACATATCGAGTCGCTGCCTAATTATCTGTCAAAGATTGGGTTAGACAGTTTGATTGAGGCAGATGCTTCTAAATCCTGCTTAATGAAAGATTTCATTTGTGGGGAGCCGCCACATGGGGACCCTACGTGAGCACTTTATGAAGGAACGCTCCGGGAACCATCCTTCTAGAACTTGATTGAGCCGTCAACAAAGGAATTAGCATGTCGTCACTGTCTCACTTTAGAGGAGTTTACATTAGTTTCAATGAAAGTCAATGTGAAGAGGTTTCATTCCGAGTGATTTTGGAGCGTTTCTATTGGTCCATTTCTTTCGAAACTTTCACAGGATATAAAGATCAGATGTCAGGTTTAAATGATACAGAAAAATGAAAATTGACAAAAATTGAGGTACATGCGATGAGATTTTTAGGACTAATGGTGATTAATTAATTTCCTTGGGGGCATAATAGTAAAAACTTTTTCTCAAATTTCTCAACGCCTGTAAGCTCCTCAAATCCTTCACATTAAGAGAAACGCTTGTGTTATTAGTAGTGGTGCAATAAAAACTAGAAGATGGAGGACAGTTGCACAGCTTAAGCAGTGCGAGGAACAAGGGATGAATAAACGACAAGTAGAGGAGTGCGGGTCAGTGTGTTTGGGGATCTGCTCTGAGTGAGTACAGGCAGTTTGGAGGCTGTAGGTTCAACGAAACCAAGATGTTTGGGTGCCCTCAAAAATAAATGGGACTCTATGGGGGAAAAAAAGAGGGATGGAAAAAACAACATACAGACGAGTGTGGGTCAAACCAACTCTGCAAGCGAGGTCAGGGGTCCGCCCTGAGTCAGTGTATGTGAAACGGTGTCTGTAGGTTGAGCAGAAGTTCAATAGATTGGCGTGCACTTTTCCATCCTATTCATTTTCTATGGGAATAAATTCCATGTATCCGATCAAAAAGGTGGACACGAGCCCCAAACCATCAGATCGGACACTCTGGAGCTGGAACAGAGTTGATATCTCGAAAACTGCATAAGCAGATCTAGATGACCTCAAATATGGACCCTAAGACTAAACAGCCGAGTCTCATTATTATGACCACTTTCTTCTATGAATAGTTCTGGTCTGGGGAATGACCTTCTCTGGACCCACTCATCCATGTGTTAGACCCTCTCAACCGATCTGGGTCTGAATCCATCCTTGCAGATCACATACACCATGCATGCTGATGGTCTTTTCTGGGGTGGATGGGATCTTCCAGCAAGACAATGAGACGTGTCACATGACTAGAAATGCCCCACACTGGTTGGAGGAGCTGACCAAGACTTCCAAATACTACACTGGACCCCTAATTCCCCAGACTTAAACTCAATTGAGCATCTGTGGGACCACCTGGATGGTGGTGTTGGCTTTATGGATCCTCCTCCATACTCCCTCCAGCAGCTGTGGGATGCACTGCAGTTAGCATGATACCTCCAGATACCTGTGACCACCTACCAGGACCTTACTGAGTCCCCCAGTCCGTCTAGCTGCTGTCCATGCTGCACACGGTGGTCACTCTGGATATTAACTGGTGGTCATAATAATGTGACATGATAAGAATTGATAGCTCTGTGCAAACAGGGCCCTGGATTAGCGAATTAGCATAGGTAGCTTTCAAAAGAGAGCAGGTTACAGTGTATATATGGCGTATATTCCAGGCTTAGATATTTAGCACTTCATTAGCAGAGGCTTGCAAAGGCTTTGCGCTCGGAGACGGTGAGGTCGGTACTGTACATGCTTTTAATCTGGAGAAAGATCCCGCAGGGTTTTATTAGCCATGTTATCGCTCCACTCTGTGTAGGACTCTTCTTTGTGGGGCGAACCATTTTCCCCCCCGAGGGGGGTTCTGGTGTGGGTGAAGATAGGGCCTTTCTAAGAGCGCTATCCCTTTTACAGTACTTCTGTCTTTCCTTCTCTAAAGGCTTACAGTAATCTTCAAAGGCCTCCTGCTCACCTCCCCCCGGCGCGGCGGCGTTTAGCTCGTGCTGAGGGGAGTTGTTAGGGGTCGTGAGGGGAACAGTTCCCGCACTAATTGTGTAAAGGAAGTACAAGCCCCTTTCCGAGGGCCTGAGGGATGAACATGGCACCCTTTGGGCATCGACTCCTACGCTCGCCGCGGACGCTGAAGGATCTGAGGAGCTGCCACACGCCCACGCGAGGTTTTTTATAGCTAACCGTGCAAACAAAAGCCCGGGATGAATGTGGCTAATGCTGCCAGCGGTGAGTAGAGGTTGGTTAGTGAGGTGACACTAAGCGGTTTCCACCACAGGCCAATCACTGTTAGCATTATCAGCCCAAGAACTCATCAATGTTTTGGTGTGAAATGGTTCAGATATTGTTTACAATGGTGATGGTGATGTTTACAGTGGTGGTGATGGTGTTTACAGAGGTAGTGATTATGGTGTTTACAGTGGCAATGGTGATGTTTACAGTGGTGGTGGTGATAGTGTTTACAGTGGTAGTGATTATGGTGATGTTTACAGTGGTATTGGTGATATTATTTACAGTGGTAGTGATTATGGTGTTTACAGTGGTGGTGATGGTGTTTACAGTGGTGGTGAGATGGTGTTTACAGTGGTGGTGATGTTTACAGTGGTGGTGATGATGGTGTTTACAGTGGTGGTGATGATGTTTACAGTGGTAGTGATTATGGTGTTTACAGTGGTGGTGATGTTTACAGTGGTGGTGATGATGGTGTTTACAGTGGTGGTGATGTTTACAGTGGTGGTGATGATGGTGTTTACAGTGGTGGTGATGATGTTTACAGTGGTGGTGGTGATGGTGTTTACAGTAGTGATGATGGTGTTTACAGTGGTGGTGATGATGGTGTTTACAGTGGTGGTGGTGATGGTGTTTACAGTGGTGATGATGGTGTTTACAGTGGTGATGTTTACAGTGGTGGTGATGGTGTTTACAATGGTGATGATGGTGTTTACAGTGGTGGTGGTGATGGTGTTTACAGTGGTGGTGATGGTGTTTACAGTGGTGATGATGGTGTTTACAGTGGTGGTGGTGATTACAGTGGTAGTGATGTTTACAGTGGTGGTAATGGTGTTTACAGTGGTGGTGATGATGGTGTTTACAGTGGTGATGATGGTGTTTACAGTGGTGGTGGTGATGGTGTTTATAGTGGTGGTGATGATGGTAATTACAGTGGTGGTGATGATGGTGTTTACAGTGGTGGTGGTGATGTTTTTTCTATTTAAGGTTGCTTGCTGTGGACTAAATTAGCTGGTAGCTCGTTAGCACAGTCCTAGCTGGTTAGGTTAGCCTGTTAGCATTCAGTAGGTCTCTCAGACAGTTGGGTTACTGGAGGTGGTGTTTAGTCACTGACTGCTCTCATACTTGAGTGACTGAGTAGGAGCTAGACGGCGGGCGAGTCTGAGGGGAGAACACAGTGTTGTGTCGTGTTGCTGCAGGAGCAATGTTAAGATTCAGGGCATGCGTGGAGAAACAGCTCGGCTACGAACGAAAGGAGACAGCAGTGGAATGAGTGCAGGTTTCTCTCGTTCTCGTTCTCTCTCTCTATCTCTCTCTCTCCAACTAATCAGATAACAACAAAAAAAAGGGGGGGGGGCATCAGGCCGTGTGGAACATTTCGGGCCCGAGCGACGTCCCTGAGAGTCTGCCAGAGGAGCGGGAAGAGCGAGACGGGGGTCTTGATGGGGTTTATGGTTTTGCCCAGGATGTCCTTGAGGGTTTGAGCTCTAATTGCCTTTGTTATTGATGTACCAGCAGGTGTCAGCAAAGCAAATGCTAAGTAGGGCACGAGGTGCACCTCCCCGACGTCTGAATAATTCATATCGGCGTATCGTTATTAGTCAACAGAAGTGGAACTGCAGTGCACACACAGAGAGAGAGAGAGAGAGAGAGCGAGAGAGGTAGCGTTTGATTGCTCCGAGACGCTCAACCCGTGCAAGAAAGCTGACAATTACACCCTCACTTCTGATAATAATGAGTGAATGATCCGGAGCGTGCAGGGCGGACGTGCTGATCTCTGGAACGCCGCCTGTTTGGTTGCCTACACTGGTTTTCTGGCCGTGCCGGCTGTGTGAGGCTCATATCATACCTTGTTACCGTGTTCTTCTATGAACAGGACCACCACCTGCTGGCATTTCAACGTTGTATCAACCCAGCTGGCACACAACCGACCTTCAACGTGGTTGAAATGATGTCTGTTGTTGTTTCAACGTTGAAACAACGGTGAAACAACAATGAAACAACGTTTAATGTTGAATGGTTGAATCAACGTAATGTAAGGAATCAGACTCGAGAGGAGACATGAGATCCATGTGTAAGGCTTTTATTGCGGCAGAGCAGTTCCAAAGTCAATGAAAACAGTTCGAGAACTCATTGAAGCGAGGATGTTCAAGGGCTGGTGGCATGAGAGCTAGAGGTAGCCACCGGCTACCTCTAGCTCTCATGCCACCAGCCCTTGGACATCCTCGCTTCAGGGGGCAGGCTGGATGGAGATAATGGATTGCCGGAGTAGATGAAGAGACTCAATCGCTCCTCCTGTGTTGGTCCGATGGTCCTGGGGAACCAGAGAAGCACTCGCGTTCCTTGAAGAGGGACGGCCCAGATTCAGGCCTGTGTGGACAGGTTAGAGCAACGAACCCGTACTGAGTTCATGGATTCCGTGGTGGCACCGACCTCACTCTTCGGGCACCGCAGTAGTGGGGCTCAGCCGCTCAGAGGTGGGTGATGTGGCTGGTGTTGGAGTCTGCGGGTTCTCTTGGGTTTCAGGGAGGTAGACGGGACCCCGCTGTGGAAATGCCAATACTTGAAGAACCTGGGAAAAGACCTTGAGAGCACACCAGCCTGGAGACCACGGACAGGTAGGACCTGATCCTCACAGTTTCAGGATACTGAAAGCAACGCCACACGCTGAGACTAGCGTGTGGTTGATATAGCAACGTTGTTTCAACGTCGGTCTTTCAACCTTAAATAAACCATATGTGAAGTGAGTGTTAAGCAGATTAATCAAACGAACCCGGCCGAATCCCCTAAACGGTTGTGACTGTTGCACGGAACTGGACCGGAGGAAACCCAGATCCGGAACGGAGTAGTCGGCTATGTGGTATGCTATGATGAAAAATGTACATGTAAGGTTTATTCAAAGTTGGAAAACCGGCGTTGAAACAACGTTGCCATATCAACGTTCACTTGAAAATCAACACACATCCAACGTTGATTCAACCATATCATTACTGTGATTCAACATTGAAATGCCAGCTGGGTAATGAAGTGCTTAAAAGGCAGAATGTTGAAGACATTACGTTGATTCAACGTTAAAATTCCAACGTTCGTGCAACCATTTAACATTTAACCATTTAAACGTTGAAACAACAACAGACATCATTTCAACCAGAGCAGGAACTATTTGGATGGTGGGTCATTCTCAGCACTACGGTGACTCTGAAACACTGTGTCCACTCACTGTCCACTCTATTAGACACTCCTACTACTTGCTGGTCCACCTTGTAGATGTAAAGTCAGAGACAGTAGCTCATCTGCTGCTGCACAGTTTGTGTTCCTCTAGTTCTTCATCAGTGGACACAGGACGCCGCCCACAGGACACTGCTGTCTGGATAGTTTTGGTTGGTGGACGATTCTCAGTCCAGCAGTGCCACTGAGGAGGTGTTTCAACACTCCAGCAGCAGCAGCAATGATATCTTTGATCCGCTCACACCAGCACAACACACACTACTAACACACCACCACAATCACAATGTTAGTGTCACTGCAGTGCTGAGAATGAGCCACCTCCCTAATAGTATCTGCTCTGTGGTGGTCCTGTGGGGGTCCTGATCATTAAAGAACAGAGTAATAAAGTATACAGAGAATCAGATGAACTGGGAGTAGCTCCTGTATGGTCAGTGGAGCTGATAAGGTGGACCTGATGAAGTGGACGGGGGGTCAATTAAAACGTATATTCATTTCATTGCTTGCACTCTTAGCTAATGTCTGCCTTTCATCCTGCCCCCCTATCTGGAACCAGACTTTAAATCCAGACCACCACTCCACCTTCCGTGATGCTCCAGCGCGGGGCAGCTCCACGATGCATGCTGTTTGATTTGATGGTCGGCTCCTATAGCGGGTCAGTGGAATTCCTCGGGCGCTAATTAGCCTTCGTTTCCATTCAGCACACGGCTCGCTGTCTCCTCCCGGCTGCTGGAGCGCTGCCCTGCCTGAGTCATAAAAGACGTCCAAGACTAGGTTTTTTTAGAGCCGTGCCCGACTGAAGGAGCGTCCGGTTAATGTAGAGGAGAGAGAGTCTGGAGGAGGGTGACCTCCGCCCGGCCTAGCAGGCGCTAGCAGCAAATGGCTAATCTGTGAAGGCTCCAGACACTTATAGTGGGAAAAGAGAGACTCCCTGCAGGTTAGAGGCTGGAAACTGAAGAACTTACTGTGTTCCTTCCTCTGGGTCCTTACCCTCTTTACCTCAGACCAGGTAAAACCAGGTAAAACACGTTTGATGTCTGAATGTTGTTTATTATTGCTGCACTTTTCGTTTCACTCTTGTTGTGATAGTGTTGCTGTACCTTGTTGACCAGAGGAGGACGGGCTGAGTGTTGGTTTGTTTTAGTCTCCTTTCGTCCCCCCATGTCGCACGGTGGAGCTGGAGCCAAGGACAGATTAAGGATAACCCCCTCAACCCCCTGGTAGGGGCTCTCATAACCAGGGCCCTCTAAAATAGCCAGAAGTTAAAGTCAGAGCAATGCCACAATGCCTCTTCCATTTTCATAAGGGGCCCAAAAGCATGGCTAGGGCCCCCAAAAGCATGGCTAGAGCCCTTAAAAGCATGGCTAGGGGCCCCAAAAGCATGGCTAGGGCCCAAAAGCATGGCTAAGGGGCCCGAAAGCATGGCTAGGACCCCCAGAAAGCCCTGGGGTCAAAGTCTCTAAAAGTCCGAGTATCCTTAAAATGGAGGGTCCTTGGAAATAAAAATATATTGTATTATAAATGTTGAAAATGTTTTGGGCCAGGGCTCCCTCAGGGCCCCCTGACCTCAAGGGCCCATGGGCGCTGGCCCCACTTTATATAAAGACTCAGTCAGAGACTGCCTCAGTCAGAGACTGCCTCTACCTGTGCAGCTTCTAAAGCTTTGCTATCCAGATTTCAAACAGAGACTCTTTTCTTTGATGTTTAGTTTATTAAACTGTAAATACTGTTTGATTAGAGGAGGATGGGTCTCCACTTGTGAGTCTGGTTCCTCCCAAGGTTTCTTCCTCCAGTCTGAGGCAGTTTTTCCTTGCCACTGTTGCCTCTGGCTTACTCACTGTAGGTATAATTATTGTATGTATGAAATATCATATGTAATATAGACAAATGAATACTTGTTAAATGTACCACGTTTCATATATCTGTGTTTTATTCATATATGAATCCATAATGTTAATAAAAGAACATATATGGCAATTCATTTGTATTTAACTTCCACCATATAGCAAAAACTATGACACCTATATATTTATGACTATATGGATATCATCTGTTATTCATATATGTGTAATTCAGATTATATATATATATATATATATATATATATATATATATATATATATATATATATATATATATATATATATATCAAATATATATATATATATATATATAAGCTCATTTCTATGGGCTAGACATATATAATGAAATTCAATATATGAAATTGTTTTTACTACATATGGACATATATCGAATATATGAAAACCTCATTTATGTACAGGTCACCAGTCCACTGCATGGCCAACACACACTTTTGCACACACTCACACCTACGAACAACTTGAGTGATCAACCTAACATGCATGTGTTTGGACTGCGGGGATGGCCTGCTGACCGGCTCAAAATGACCAGAAAGAAACAACTTTCTTTAGAGACCCGTCAGTCCATTGTTGTGTTAAGGAAGAAGATACTCCATTAAAACAAGAACATTTCACTGTGATCCCAAACTTTTGAGTGGTAGTGTATGTGTGACTCTGTTTGGGAGAAAAGTGTTTGAAATCGTCCACTGGCCTGATATAAATAGTCGAAGTCCACCCCCCCGACAATACAGCTTAATTCAGGATGCGCCCGCAGCTCTGACCCTGAGCGAGGATTCGATGACAGTGCTGGGAGAAGCGAGGACCTTGTAGAGGAAATAGAAGAATTAGCATGCACGGCGCTAACGGTGTGGCGTTGCGCGTGGGTGCCATCGGAAAAGGTGCGAGCGAGAGACGTGGCGCGCCGGCGTCAACGTAATTACACTTGAGTTCGGAGGGACGGAGGGAAAGAGAGGCAGAAGAAAAGCAAAAGCGCCCAAAAATCTATTTGCTAAAGGTCACGTCAGGTACCTCGCCGCCGATGCCGCGGAGCTTCGTTTCCTCCTCTTTCTTCTGTCTGCCTGCCTCTGCCTCGCCTCCTCCCTGGAGGATTTCTCATCCCAGCTTCCAGCGTCTCTCTCTCTCTTTCTTTTTTTTCTCTCTCTCTATCAGTCTGTCACATCTCGCGGCTCCGAGCCTCGCCTCAGAGTCGAGAAAGCGGCCCCAGCAAATGGAACCGGGCCTTATGTAAATTTCACACGGGGGGAAGATGGGAAATATAAGGCCGGCTGTCAGGCTGTGTTCAACACGCGCCTGGTTCTGCGCTTACCTGGCCGGGCGCCTGAGTAAATAACAGCCACACCAGGTGTGTTATCGTCTGGGTGATGAAAGGCCGGCCCCCCTAGCCGCCTTGCGGAATTAATGACCTTCCTTTCTGTGAGGATGCGTCAGTGCTGCTTTCCTGCTAATGCTAATCTTCTGTTGAGTCCATTGAGGCCTGTTACGCTCTGTAAATAGGGCCTGTGTTCTATATCGTTAACTTATGTGGGTTTATTTGCCAGAAACAGTCTTGATTGAATGTTGTTGGACAACTGACCATCAGGACCTCCTCCCCACCAATCACCAGCCAGCTCTCCTGTCCATCTGTGTCAACTGCTACACCCTCAGTTACATCACTGTACCATCCAGATGTACCAGCATTGAGATAGGATGGGACTGTTTCAGTTCACGCCCACTTTATATAAAGCCTCAGTCAGAGACTGCCTCAGTCAGAGACTGCCTCAGTCATACACTGCCTCTACCTGTGCAGCTTCTAAATCTTTGCTATCCAGATTTCAAACAGAGACTCTTTTTTTGATATTTAGTTTATTAAACTGTAAATACTGTTTGATTAGAGGAGGATGGGTCTCCACTTGTGAGTCTGGTTCCTCCCAAGGTTTCTTCCTCCAGTCTGAGGGAGGTGTTCTTGCCACTGTTGCCTCTGGTTTGCTCACTGAGGGATATATATGTTGTAACTGTCTGTTTTCAAACTCCTGTAAAGCTGCTTTGAGACAACATCGTTGTAGAATGCGCTACACTAATAAACTTGAATTGAATTTAATTTAATGATTCTTAAATTAAATATGACGGTTATCTTTAATGTTTAGTGAACAAATTCTATTTCATGTTGACCCAGCCGGTATATCCATGTGGGCCCCAAATGAGTTAAAGATGGGCTCCCAATTGGGTCTCCTTTCGGCAACCTAGTTGGGACCTACAAAGATTTGTTCATTGGCTCCAAGTGAGCTTTGTGTGCGTTTTTGCCCATGTGGGCCACTAAAGGGGCCAATCTGGGCTGCAAGTGGGACCCATGTCAACAATCATCCACTGGCCCATCCACTGGCCCCACAGTCAAAACCGAAATAACTGTGGCCCTGCTGGGATCACAAACTAACTGTGAAACAACAGTGACCCAAATGGCATCCACAACTGTGTAGCCTCAGTTGGACCCACAATGGCGACCAATCCTGGGGCCTATACCTGTATTTTAACTGAGCCCTATAACAGCTGAGACCTCAGTGGTAGGCTAACAAGGCCGACAACTACAACCCAAATGGGGCACACAAACTGATCCAACTGGGGCCCAAAGCTATAACCCTACTGGGGCCCAAAACTATAACCCAACTGGAGCCCAAAGGTATAACCCAACTGGAGCCCAAAGGTATAACCCAACTGGAGCCCAAAGCTATAACCCAACTGGAGCCCAGAGCTATAACCCAACTGGAGCCCAAAGCTATAACCCAACTGGAGCCCAAAGCTATAACCCTACTGGGGCCCAAATATCACCAATCATCTCCAATCACAAACAAGTCTGTTTTCAAAATGTAGTGAGTAAAAAGTACAGATATCTCTTTTGAAATGTAGTGAGTAGAAGTAAAAGGTATTAGGGTGACAGAAATACTCAAGTATATATACCAAAAAAGTACAGTAACAGTAACAAAGTACTTGTATTTCATTACTTACCACCTCTGTTCACCAGTAAGAACAGCAGATCTGATTATAACAGATGTAAATAATCAGACATACAATACAAAGTAAGATGAATATGTTATTGTAAGAGAAGTAGATCAGATCTTGAGCTCCAGTTTGAAGAACAAAGTTAGGTTCCAGATTTCTCCTGGACGCCCCAGACATTGTATGAATGTGTTCAGTTCCTTCAGCAGCAAATCTTGATTTAGCTTAATGAAGTACTGAGCAGTCAAAGCAGGTATTGCACAGTAGTTGAAGCTCAGCCTGTCGGGGAAGCTCCAGTGTGTGAGTAAATAAAGTGGCTGAGATGAATGTAATTAAACTGTAGATGTTTATAATTTTATACACAACGTCAGGGCAGTTCAGCTTAGCGCTAAATGCTGTAAATAGTTTAGACAGTATGTTATACTTTGGGAAAAAACCTGAGAACATTGGAACTTTACTGAAGCCTTAGAGGTTAAAACTGTTCTCCAATAGATGTTCACACACGGGCCACTTCATTAGGCTCACCTTCTTGTATCTACACTCACCGTCCATCTTATAAGCTCCACTAACCATACAGGAGCTCCACTTACAGACTGTAGTTCATCTGACTCTCTGTATACTTTATTACTCTGTTCTTTAATGATCAGGACCACCACAGAGCAGATAATATTAGGGTGGTGGGTCATTTAGTGACGTGGTGGTGGTGTGAGTGGATCAGACACAGCAGTGCTGCTGCTGGAGTGTTTAAACACTGTGTCCACTCACTGTCCACTCTATTAGACACTCCTACTACTTGCTGGTCCACCTTGTAGATGTAAAGTCAGAGACAGTAGCTCATCTGCTGCTACACAGTTTGTGTTCCTCTAGTCCTTCATCAGTGGACACAGGACGCCGCCCACAGGACACTGCTGTCTGGATACTTTTGGACGATTCTCAGTCCAGCAGTGACACTGAGGTGTTTAAACACTCCAGCAGCAGCAGCACTGCTGTGTCTGATCCACTCACACCAGCACAACACACACTACTAACGCACCACCACCATGTCAGTGTCACTGCAGTGCTGAGAATGATCCACCAACCTAAACTGTCTAGACAACTGTGTCCTGTGAGGGACGTCCTGTGTCCACTGATGAAGAACTAGTGGAACACAAACTGTGCAGCAGCAGATGAGCTACTGTCTCTGACTTTACATCTACAATGTGGACCAGCAAGTAGTAGGAGTGTCTAATAGAGTGGACAGAGACCATTTAGGCATAATTTAAGGTAGACTGGGCAAGTTTGAAGAAAAAGCTAGACAGGTAGATGAGGCATCTGCATGGGTCTACTGTATCATTTAAGAATAAAGGGAAAAGAACACACAAGAAGCTCAACAGGTAGACTGAGGCAACAACATGGAACTACTGCACTATTTAAGGTGGAATGGAAAGGTCTGAACAAGGAGCTGGACAGGTAGACGTAGGCGCCATTTAAGGTGGAATTGCATAGTTTGAACAAGAAGTTGGACTGTTAGGTTGAGGCACCAGCATGGAAGTATTGCACGATTTAAGGTGGAATGGTAAAGTTTGAAGAAGAAGCTAGACAGGTAAAGATAAGACCATGCACCATTTAAGGTGGAATTGGAAAGTTTGAACAAGAAGTTGGACTGGTAGGTTGAGGTGCCAGCATGGAAGTATTGCACCATTTAAGGTGGAATGGTAAGGTCTGAACAAGGAGCTGGACAGGTAGACTTAGGCGCCATTTAAGGTGGAATTGCATAGTTTGAACAAGTAGGTTGAGGCACCAGCATGGAAGTACTGCACCATTTAAGGTGGAATGGAAAAGTCTGAACAAGGAGCTGGACAGGTAGGTCAAGGCACCAGCATAGGAGTATTGCACTATTTAAGGTGGAATAGTAAAGTTTGAAGAAGACGCTAGACAGGTAAAGATAAGACCATGCACCATTTAAGGTGGAATTGGAAAGTTTGAACAAGAAGTTGGACTGGTAGGTTGAGGCACCAGCATGGAAGTATTGCACTATTTAAGATGGAATTGGAAAAACTTCAGCTTCTTGGAGAGTGGAAAGGCATGTAAAGGGATGAGGAGGTTGCTGTGAATCATGTGTGGTTTAAGTGGAGTGTTTAAACAGGGTTTGTTGCATATTGTGAAATTGCGATTCCTCCAGATGACGTGACCTTTCCCAGAAAACGGATCTGGAAATGAATAACTCACTGAAGATGGAGGTATTTTGAAAATATTTCGAAACACCATCATAACCATGTAGCATGTACAGCCTCATCTGGATCCCCCGAGAGATTAGCGCTCTCCTTTAAAGCTGCCAGAGAGGAAAGGCCCGGGGGCCACTCCAAAACAGGGTCCTCACAGAGGCGTTTATGTCTTTACTGGGCTACCTAAGCAAAAATCTGAAGCTAAGCCTCTTGGGTCCTTGTTATTCCGATGCTGCGGCGTGACCCACAGTGGCTCGCTTAATCAATAGATCAAATCGACGCTCCTTAAAAAAAATTCACAGCGTGTAAAACAGAGCACTTGACACTCTGATGCCGCTCTGATCCGAGCCCGGAGCTATTTACTCACGGAGGCTGGCGCTGTTTTGGCATTTCGTTTGGTCCTCGCTTCTAAGAGGAGATATAACTTACAAGAAATTGAATCGGTCTCGTTGAGAAAGCGCGGTGGGCCGGAGAGCACATGAGTCATCAGCATGCAGAGGAGAGAGCGGTCTCACTGATCAAATCAAAGCTCGACATCCGCATCAGAGAGCCCGCTTCTTCTCTCGCTCCGTCGCTGCTTTTTGATCTCTGGCTTCTCTAAACAGGAACAAAAAGAAAGTTCTTATCCTTCACGGTGGTCTGGCAAAGGGATGAGGTTTCAGTAGCCCTACGGTTCCCCGCCGCTCGGGGAGGAACGCCGCTTCTGGGATCGTCTCGTTTCTGATGGAAGCCATCTTCTCACCCTCGTGTCTGCTGGAGAGGTCCGGGGGAATTGTTCCAGGCTTTCGGGCGCGTTTCATCTCGGAACGTTACAATACTTCAGAGGCAGCTGGAGGCTTGCTGTTCAGTCATTAGTCTGCTCCTCTGATCCGCTCGTGATGGACGAGCTCGCGTTTTAAGGCTCCCTGATGGAGCAGTCAGAGAGGACATGCTGTAAAACATGAGACAGAGAAGCTCAGACACGTAGGCGTGAGTGTGTGTTGGCCGTGTGATGGACTGGCGACCTGTTTATGGTGTTGCCCACCCTCACCCGATGATGCTGTCATTGGCTCCAGCCGCCCCTGTGATCCCAACTAGAGGGACAAAGTGGAAGATAATGGATGGATGGATGGATTCTACTGCTCGGTGATGCTAGAAACATGGAAGCCTCATCTGTATGTCAGAACAAAGACTTCACAGGTCAGTAGAGCTTGACCTGCCCATTCCAACAAGGCCTGTGCAGCAGCAGATGAGCTACTGTCTCTGACTTTACATCTACAAGGTGGACTACAAGTAGTAGGAGTGTCTAATAGAGTGGACAGTAAGTTGACATGGTGTTTTAACACTCCAGCAGGAGCACACCAGCACCATGCAGCGCTGAGAATGAACCACCTACTTAATAGTACCGGCTCTGTGGTGGTCATGTGGGGGTCCTGACCAAGGAAGAACGGAGTGATAAACAGTGTATGCGTTTGTGTGTGTAGATACAAGGGGGTGGTTATAATACCATGGCTGATTGGTGTATGTGTATATATATATATATATATATATATATATATATATATATATATATATATATATATATATATATATATATATATATATATGTACACCAATCAGCACATGTATGCACTGTTGCATCCGTAGGGTCTGGGTTCGATTCCCCAGCCAGGCGACCAGAGTCCTTCCTCCCTCCCATCCTCCAACACCCCCCTCACCACAACCCAGAAGGATAAGCAGTTCAGATGAATGAATGAATATGAATAAGTCTGCTTTGATTCTTAGCATCTAAAAGTTCTTTCAGCTTTGTATTCAGCTCCGTTGTTTCCTTATTGCTCTTTTTGATTTATTCTTTCACTTATTTTCCCCCAAGCGCAGCACTCAGAGGGTCTTCCATCACGGCTGTCCGCTGTGTACAGTTCAGTCCGACACTGCAATACTGAGAGCGGTGATGTGGATCCGATAAACTGGAGCTGAACTGGGAATTCGTGGGTTCTTGAGCTTGGAGTCGCAGAATCTGCTCTCTTTGGCATGCGAGAATGAATCAGCAGTGACATCGAGACATCCAGGCCTCCTCTGCTGAATGTCCACACAGCCGACAACGGTAGTCCCATCATGCACTTAACCAGCCAGCTATTTGTAGGACATGAGAAACAGACATGGGACCAAGTCACTAAGTTGCAAGTAACAAGTAAGTCTCAAGACTTGACAATCAAGTCCCAAGTCAATACAAGCAAGTCGTGAGTCAAGTCACAAGTCAATACAAGCAAGTCTCGAGTCAGGTCCCAAGTCAATACAAGCAAGTCTCGAGTCAGGTCCCAAGTCAATACAAGTGAGTCTCGAGTCAAGTCCCAAGTCAATACAAGTGAGTCTTGAGTCAAGTCTCAAGTCAATATAAGGAAGTCTTGAGTCAAGTCCTAAGTCAATACAAGCAAGTCTCGAGTCGAGTCCCAAGTCAATTCAAGTGAATCTTGAGTCAAGTCCCAAGTTAATACAGAGAAGTCTTGAGTCAAGTCCCAAGTCAATACAAGCAAGTCTCGAGTCAGGTCCCAAGTCAATACAAGTGAGTCTTGAGTCAAGTCCCATGTCAATACAAGTGAGTCTCGAGTCAAGTCCCAAGTCAATACAAGTGAGTCTCGAGTCAAGTCCCAAGTCAATACAAGAAAGTCTTGAATCAAGTGCCAAGTCAATACAAGCAAGTCTCGAGTCGAGTCCCAAGTCAATACAAGTGAATCTTGAGTCAAGTCCCAAGTTAATACAGAGAAGTCTTGAGTCAAGTCCCAAGTCAATACAAGCAAGTCTCGAGTCAGGTCCCAAGTCAATACAAGTGAGTCTTGAGTCAAGTCCCAAGTCAATACAAGCAAGTTTCGAGTCAGGTCCCAAGTCAATACAAGTGAGTCTTGAGTCAAGTCCCAAGTCAATACAAGTGAGTCTCGAGTCAAGTCCCAAGTCAATACAAGAAAGTCTTGAATCAAGTGCCAAGTCAATACAAGCAAGTCTCGAGTCGAGTCCCAAGTCAATACAAGTGAATCTTGAGTCAAGTCCCAAGTTAATACAGAGAAGTCTTGAGTCAAGTCCCAAGTCAATACAAGTGAGTCTTGAGTCAAGTCTCAAGTCAATACAAGGAAGTCTCGAGTCAAGTCCCAAGTCAATACAAGGAAGTCTCGAGTCAAGTCCCAAATCAATACAAGGAAGTCTCGAGTCAAGTCCCAAGTCAATACAAGTGAATCTTGAGTCAAGTCCCAAGTTAATACAGAGAAGTCTTGAGTCAAGTCCCAAGTCAATACAAGTGAGTCTTGAGTCAAGTCCCAAGTCAATGCAAGAAAGTCTTGAGTCAAGTCTCAAGTCAAAACAAGTAAGTCTTGAGTCAAGTCCCAAGTCAATACAAGAAAGTCTTGAGTCAAGTCCCAAGTCAATACAAGAAAGTCTTGAGTCAAGTCCCAAGTCAATACAAGAGAGTCTCGAGTCGAGTCCCAAGTCAATACAAGTGAATCTTGAGTCAAGTCCCAAGTTAATACAGAGAAGTCTTGAGTAAAGTCCCAAGTTAATACAGAGAAGTCTTGAGTAAAGTCCCAAGTCAATACAAGTGAATCTTGAGTCAGGTCCCAAGTTAATACAGAGAAGTCTTGAGTCAAGTCCCAAGTTAATACAGAGAAGTCTTGAGTCAAGTCCCAAATCAATACAAGCAAGTCTCGAGTCAGGTCCCAAGTCAATACAAGTGAATCTTGAGTCAAGTCCCAAGTTAATACAGAGAAGTCTTGAGTCAGGTCCCAAGTCAATACAAGTGAGTGTCGAGTCAAGTCCCAAGTTAATACAGAGAAGTCTTGAGTCAAGTCCCAAGTCAATACAAGCAAGTCTCGAGTCGAGTCCCAAGTCAATACAAGTGAATCTTGAGTCAAGTCCCAAGTTAATACAGAGAAGTCTTGAGTCAGGTCCCAAGTCAATACAAGTGAATCTTGAGTCAAGTCCCAAGTTAATACAGAGAAGTCTTGAGTCAGGTCCCAAGTCAATACAAGTGAGTGTCGAGTCAAGTCCCAAGTCAATACAGAGAAGTCTTGAGTCGCCAGGAGAACGGTACTTGTCTGGCTGCATTGTGCCGAGTGTTTGGTGGGTTTGGACCCTTAGACCTAGTGAAAGGAACTCTTTATGCTTCAGCAGACCAAAAGACTCTGGACACTGTAATACTCTCAACTTTGTGGGAACAATGTGTTACATAAGCGGGCCGTGTGGAGTATAGGGTTATGGTTAGGGTTAGGGTTAGGGTTAGATGTTGAAACAATTGATGTAACAGTAGCAGCAGCGCATCACCGTGTTTACACTGTATGGCAAGCAAGAAGATCAGGTGGAACCGGATCATGTGACTTCATGGCTTTGAAACAACATCAAACGGCATATATGGGTCATTTTCCTTGGACGGGCCTTCCGGTCAGTGAAAGTCGTATATATTTCATTAACTTAGCTTTGATGTACATTCATTTATTCATTTTCCAAGCCGCTTATTCTTCTGGGTCCTGGGTGGTGGGTGCTGGAGTCCTCATTGGACGCTCATTGGACAGGCAGCCAATCACTTTGAAGTACATATAAAATCTTTCCAACATTTCCAAGTTAACTTAACTTCCGCTGCAGCTTTGGACGAAATGAAAGTGGATGGAGTTTTACAGCTTAGTTCTAGCCTAGAACCACGTCTGGTGTATAGAAACCCATCGGTGCCTCATTACCGGCGGTGCTGGACGAGTCGTCAGGCTGGATATTGTGTGGAGGTGTTCCTGCTGAATGTGAAGGTGTCAAGGCTGTTTACTTTCTCTCTCTGTCATCTGTTCTGCTATTAGACTCAGACGGCATGTTTTATTACAGACCCCAGCTCAGGTAAGGAGATGTGACGCAGATGGATGGCGGGGGCTGTTCGCTGTTTAAAGCTTTTGTAGGTCATCAACCTAAACTGCATGTGTGTGTATGTAACCCGATCAATTCAAATGATCCTCTGATCAAAGATTTCAGGGATGTGATGTATGAGCAGGTCTGCTTCTTGAGATATGCAGTAGTTCAGGGCCTCCGAGCCACACCGTAAGTATGAAGTATTTTAGTCTTTATTAATATTAGAGTATTGATGGGGTGGGACGAGTGGTCCTAAATATTGATGTTGCTGCCAAACTTTCAGAAACAGCATACAAGCATATGGTAAACTGTAACACCACCTTCACCTACCTGTGTACAGGTAAACTGTAACACCACCTTCACCTACCTGTGTACAGGTAAACTGTAACACCACCTTCACCTACCTGTGTACAGGTAAACTCTAACACCACCTTCACCTACCTGTGTACAGGTAAACTCTAACACCACCTTCACCTACCTGTGTACAGGTAAACTCTAACACCACCTTCACCTACCTGTGTACAGGTAAACTGTAACACTACCTCCACCTACCTGTGTACAGGTAAACTGTAACACCACCTTCACCTACCTGTGTACAGGTAAACTGTAACACCACTTTCACCTACCTGTGTACAGGTAAACTGTAACACTACCTTCACCTACCTGTGTACAGGTAAACCGTAACACCACCTTCACCTACCTGTGTACAGGTAAACTCTAACACCACCTTCACCTACCTGTGTACAGGTAAACTGTAACACTACCTCCACCTACCTGTGTACAGGTAAACTGTAACACCATCTTCACCTACCTGTGTACAGGTAAACTGTAACACCACTTTCACCTACCTGTGTACAGGTAAACTGTAACACTACCTTCACCTACCTGTGTACAGGTAAACCGTAACACCACTTTCACCTACCTGTGTACAGGTAAACTGTACCACTACCTTCACCTACCTGTGTACAGGTAACCTGTAACACTACCTTCACCTACCTGTGTACAGATAAACACTAACACTACCTTCACCTACCTGTGTACAGGTAAACTGTAACACTACCTTCACCTACCTGTGTACAGGTAAACTGTAACACTACCTTCACCTACCTGTGTACAGGTAAACTGTAACACTACCTTCACCTACCTGTGTACAGGTAAACTGTAACACCACCTTCAACTACCTGTGTACAGGTAAACTGTAACACCACCTTCACCTACCTGCCGACAGGTAAACTGTTACACTACCTTCACCTACCTGTGTACAGGTAAACTGTAACACTACCTTCACCTACCTGCGTACAGGTAAACTGTAACACTACCTTCACCTACCTGTGTACAGATAAACTGTAACACTACCTTCACCTACCTGTGTACAGGTAAACTGTAACACTACCTTCACCTACCTGTGTACAGGTAAACTGTAACACTACCTTCACCTACCTGCGTACAGGTAAACTGTAACACTACCTTCACCTACCTGTGTACAGATAAACTGTAACACTACCTTCACCTACCTGTGTACAGGTAAACTGTAACACTACCTTCACCTACCTACCTGTGTACAGATAAACTGTAACACTACCTTCACCTACCTGTGTACAGATAAACTGTAACACTACCTTCACCTACCTGTGTACAGGTAAACTGTAACACTACCTTCACCTACCTGTGTACAGGTAAACTGTAACACTACCTTCACCTACCTGTGTACAGGTAAACTGTAACACTACCTTCACCTACCTGTCTACAGATAAACTGTAACACTACCTTCACCTACCTGTGTACAGGTAAACTGTAACACTACCTTCACCTACCTGTGTACAGATAAACTGTAACACTACCTTCACCTACCTGTGTACAGATAAACTGTAACACTACCTTCACCTACCTGTATACAGGTAAACTGTAACACCACCTTCACCTACCTGTGTACAGGTAAACTGTAACACTACCTTCACCTACCTGTGTACAGGTAAACTGTAACACTACCTTCACCTACCTGTCTACAGGTAAACTGTAACACTACCTTCACCTACCTGTATACAGGTAAACTGTAACACTACCTTCACCTACCTACCTGTGTACAGATAAACTGTAACACTACCTTCACCTACCTACCTGTGTACAGGTAAACTATAACACTACCTTCACCTACCTGTGTACAGATAAACTGTAACACTACCTTCACCTACCTGTGTACAGATAAACTGTAACACCACCTTCACCTACCTGTGTACAGGTAAACTGTTCCACTACCTTCACATACCTGTGTACAGATAAACTGTAACACTACCTTCCCCTACCTGTGTACAGGTAAACTGTAACACTACCTTCACCTACCTGTGTACAGGTAAACTGTAACACTACCTTCACCTACCTGTGTACAGATAAACTGTAACACTACCTTCACCTACCTGTGTACAGGTAAACTGTAACACCACCTTCACCTACCTGTGTACAGGTAAACTGTAACACCACCTTCACCTACCTGTGTACAGGTAAACTGTAACACTACCTTCACCTACCTGTGTACAGATAAACTGTAAGTCTCTGTGTATAAGAACGTCTGCTGAATGCTGTGAATGTACATGTAAAGGTAGATGGTTGGCTGCAGTGGAGTGACTGGTATGTGCAGGTGCCATTAGCCAAGCAGCTAGTACAACAGTAAGCAAGCTGGAACTGGCCTTAGACACTACAACACTTAGTGTTTCCTTCCTCTGGATGTCCAGTGCTGCTGTATGAAGACCAATACCTTCAGAAGCTACTGGTCAGGGATGCAAAATCATCTCTATGAGATGCAGAACGACCCACCACTAATAACATGTAATACCTGCTGTGTGGTGGTCCTGTGAGGCTCCACAAAGTAACAGGTGATCTACCGTCTGTAACTGTAGCTCCTATATGGTCAGTGGAGCTGGACAGTGACTGTAGATACAAGTAGCAGTGCTGGTTGGTGTACAAGGCCCAGCCAATCAGACGTTCAGATTTATTTTTTCGTCACGTTTGTGTTTATAATTAAAGGGTTCTGTCGTATTCGGGGGCTCCTGCTGGTGAAGGAGCTGCGGGAGGTGTATGAAAGTGGTAATCTTTGACAGCCATTATTCTAAATCAGCCGCCAAGCTCCGAGACGGAGTGGTTTGTTTAGCCTCTCGGTTGAAAGCTTGTCAAAATAATGCCGATTCATCAAGACAGCGTTTGTATTGTACACTGCCAGAGCTGCGCTCGCCGACTTGGACACAATACATAATTCATACCGCTGCCAGGAAACGTGCTGCTCTCTTCAAGCCGGCGTGTAAACAGCCGTAGGTCACGAGAGCGCCGCCTCCAAACGCTTGGAGAGATAAAGAGAGACTGACGGGGTCAGAGGGCAGGCTGCGGCGTTCTCCTGTTGCTCCTGCCTCCTCTGGGCCTGCAGGTGAAGGTGTGCACGGCTGAGGCTGAGGCTGAGGCTGTGAAGCTGTTAGTGACTCGACTCGTTTATGCAACACGTTCACTTTATTCTGAACACAAGCTGCTCGTTTCTGACTGTAACGAAGAGAATTAGGTACAGAACGAGTAAACAGCCAGTAGAAGAATTAAGAATATAATAAACTACAGTCCCGTACAGGGTTTAGCTGGTTTTACAACGTTGAAAGAAAGTCTAGATAAAATAAGATAATCCTTTAATAGTTCCACAGTGGGGGACATTCACAATGTTACAGTAGCAAAGGAATAGCAAGGCACTCAGTAGAAAAAATAGATAAATAAACTGTACAGTATATACAACATACATAATAAAAAGACGATAACTTTATGTTCTTGACTTAAACAGTTTAACAGTTTATGTACATTGGTTTACACTGGAAGTTAAAAATATCTTTCCTTCTACTGTAAAGCTGCTGTTGGAAATGTAAGATTTGACCCTATTAACATATATATTTATTTATATTATTTATTTCTTGTAAGTGCACTAAGTGCATGTTCAAAATAAAGTTCTAATAAAATGTCTATCCTGAAAAAAATCTAACTAAATTCAAATCTAGACTGAAGTATTAATAAATATTTATATGCAAATTAAAAAAATTATTAATTTATATATAAACGTGAAGTTCCACAGATACATAAATACATTACATTATTTATCATTTAATTATTTCCACACTGTTATACAAACATAAAATACTAAATTATTAATATGATAAATGATAAACTTTTAAAGAGAGTACATATCATTACAGCTTCACTGGAACAGAAGAACGGAGTCAAACTCACCACAATTAACTTCCTCTCTTTCATCTCTCTCTATCTTACTTATCTCTCTCTCATATCTCATGTGTGTCTCATAGCTAGCTCTCATATCTCTCTTTCTCTCCCATCTCTTGCATATCTCTCTTTCTCTCATATCTCTCTCATATCTATCTCTATATCAGCCCCACTCTTACTCTCATATCTCTTTCATATCTCTCAATCATATCTATCTCCCTCTCATATCTGTCTTTCTTTCATATCTCTCTCTCATATCTATGTCTCTCTCATATCTGTCATATATTTCTCTCTCTCATATCTATCTCCCTCTCATATCTCTCTTTCTTTCATATCTCTCTTTCTCACTTATCTCACGCTCTCATATATATGTCTGTTTCTCTCTCTCATATATATCTCTTATCTCTCTCTATCATACTCATATTTCTCTCATATCTCTCTATCACTCTCATATCTCTCTCCCATATCTATCTCTGTCTCTTTCTCTCATATCTCATATGTGTCTCATAGCTAGCTTTCATATCTCTCTTTCTCTTAAGTCTCTCTCATATCTCTCTTTCTCTCATATCTCTCTCATATCTATCACTCTCATCTCTCTCCTATATCTCTATATCTGTCTCACTCTGGCTCTCATATCTCTTTCATATCTCTCAATCATATCTATCTCTCTCTCACATCTCTCTTTCTCTCATATCTCTCTCATATCTCCCTGTAGCTCTCATATCTAAGTCTCTCTCACATATATTTCTCTCTTATATCGCTCTCATACCTCCCACTAATTTCTCTCTCTCTCTCATATCTCTCTGTAGCTCATATCTCTCTGTAGCTCTCATATCTGTTTCTCTCATATCTCCCACTAATTTTTCTCTCTCTCTCATATCTCTCTGTAGCTCATATCTCTCTGTAGCTCTCATATCTGTTTCTCTCATATCTCTCACATATATTTCTCTCTCTCATATCGCTCACTAATTTTTCTCTCTCTCTCATATCTCTCTTTCCCATATCTATTTCTATCTTTTTCCCATATCTATTTCTATATTTATATCTCTCTTGCTCTCATATCTCTCTAATCTATCTCTCTCAATCTCATCTCTCTTTATCATATATCTTTCTCATATCTATCTCTATTTCATATCTATCCATTTTCTCTTATCTCTCTCTCTCGCTCATATCTCTGGAGGGTTCTAATCAAACTAAAACATCTGTCAGAGTGTGTGTGTGGGAGTGTGTGGGTTAGTCCGGTTGCTCAGGGTGATGCAGGAGGGCTGAATTATTTTGGGATATTGATTTATGCGTTGACTAAAGCTTCGCTGGAATGAAACCAAACAAAAGAGCTACGAAACTGATTCAGTGCTCATGACCATCTGGCCTCCCTCAGCGCGGGTCAGGAGAACGCCTCATCAGCCGTTACATAACAGGACGAGTGGAAGAAGCTGAACTTGTTTCAAATGAAGATCACAAACTGTCTCCAGCTCCTACCAGGAACCGCATGGTCAGTTCAAACACTTCCGGCAACACTCAGCTGTACGCTTACACTTCAACTCAGGCTGTGTCCCAAATCTCCTACCTAGTCAGTACGTACTAGACTGTTTAGTATCCACACAACCTCGGACACACTAGGACTCTCCACTAACCTCTGTAGCAGTAACACTACACACACACAGCCGACTCTACACTAACCTCTGTAGCAGCAGTAACACTACACACACACAGCCGACTCTACACTAACCTCTGTAGCAGTAACACTACACACACACATCCGACTCTACACTAACCTCTGTAGCAGCAGTAACACTACACACACACAGCCGACTCTCCACTAACCTCTGTAGCAGTAACACTACACACACACAGCCGACTCTCCACTAACCTCTGTAGCAGCAGTAACACTACACACACACAGCCCACTCTACACTAACCTCTGTAGCAGCAGTTACACTACACACACACAGCCGACTCTACACTAACCTCTGTAGCAGTAACACTACACACACAGCCGACTCTACACTAACACACAGCCGACTCTCCACTAACCTCTGTAGCAGTAACACTACACACACACACACACACACTGTAGCAGCAGTAACACTACACACACACAGCCGACTCTACACTAAACTCTGTAGCAGCAGTAACACTACACACACACAGCCGACTCTACACTAACCTCTGTAGCAGTAACACTACACACACACAGCCGACTCTACACTAACCTCTGTAGCAGCAGTAACACTACACACACACAGCCGACTCTACACTAACCTCTGTAGCAGTAACACTACACACACAGCCGACTCTACACTAACCTCTGTAGCAGCAGTTACACTACACACACACAGCCGACTCTACACTAACCTCTGTAGCAGTAACACTACACACACACAAACACACACTGTAGCAGCAGTAACACTACACACACACAGCCGACTCTACACTAAACTCTGTAGCAGCAGTAACACTACACACACACAGCCGACTCTACACTAACCTCTGTAGCAGTAACACTACACACACAGCCGACTCTACACTAACCTCTGTAGCAGCAGTTACACTACACACACACAGCCGACTCTACACTAACCTCTGTAGCAGTAACACTACACACACACACACACACACTGTAGCAGCAGTAACACTACACACACACAGCCGACTCTACACTAAACTCTGTAGCAGCAGTAACACTACACACACACAGCCGACTCTACACTAACCTCTGTAGCAGCAGTAACACTACACACACACAGCCGACTCTACACTAACCTCTGTAGCAGTAACACTACACACACAGCCGACTCTACACTAACCTCTGTAGCAGTAACACTACACACACACAGCCGACTCTACACTAACCTCTGTAGCAGTAACACTACACACACACAGCCGACTCTACACTAACCTCTGTAGCAGTAACACTACACACACATATCCAACTCTACACTAACCTCTGTAGCAGCAGTAACACTACACACACACAGCCGACTCTACACTAACCTCTGTAGCAGCAGTAACACTACACACACACAGCCGACTCTCCACTAACCTCTGTAGCAGCAGTAACACTACACACACACAGCCGACTCTACACTAACCTCTGTAGCAGCAGTAACACTACACACACACAGCCGACTCTACACTAACCTCTGTAGCAGCAGTAACACTACACACACACAGCCGACTCTACACTAACCTCTGTAGCAGTAACACTACACACACACAGCCGACTCTACACTAACCTCTGTAGCAGCAGTAACACTACACACACACAGCCGACTCTACACTAACCTCTGTAGCAGTAACACTACACACACACAGCCGACTCTACACTAACCTCTGTAGCAGTAACACTACACACACACAGCCGACTCTACACTAACCTCTGTAGCAGCAGTAACACTACACACACACAGCCGACTCTACACTAACCTCTGTAGCAGTAACACTACACACACACAGCCGACTCTACACTAACCTCTGTAGCAGTAACACTACACACACACAGCCGACTCTACACTAACCTCTGTAGCAGCAGTAACACTACACACACACAGCCGACTCTACACTAACCTCTGTAGCAGTAACACTACACACACACAGCCGACTCTACACTAACCTCTGTAGCAGTAACACTACACACACACAGCCGACTCTACACTAACCTCTGTAGCAGTAACACTACACACACACAGCCGACTCTACACTAACCTCTGTAGCAGTAACACTACACACACACAGCCGACTCTACACTAACCTCTGTAGCAGTAACACTACACACACACAGCCGACTCTCCACTAACCTCTGTAGCAGTAACACTACACACACAGCCGACTCTACACTAACCTCTGTAGCAGTAACACTACACACACACAGCCGACTCTACACTAACCTCTGTAGCAGTAACACTACACACACACAGCCGACTCTACACTAACCTCTGTAGCAGTAACACTACACACACACAGCCGACTCTACACTAACCTCTGTAGCAGTAACACTACACACACACAGCCGACTCTACACTAACCTCTGTAGCAGCAGTAACACTACACACACATATCCGACTCTACACTAACCTCTGTAGCAGTAACACTACACACACATATCCGACTCTACACTAACCTCTGTAGCAGCAGTAACACTACACCCAAACAGCCGACTCTCCACTAACCTCTGTAGCAGCAGTAACACTACACACACACAGCCGACTCTACACTAAACTCTGTAGCAGCAGTAACACTACACACACACAGCCGACTCTACACTAACCTCTGTAGCAGCAGTAACACTACACACACACAGCCGACTCTACACTAACCTCTGTAGCAGCAGTAACACTACACACACACAGCCGACTCTACACTAACCTCTGTAGCAGTAACACTACACACACACAGCCGACTCTACACTAACCTCTGTAGCAGTAACACTACACACACACAGCCGACTCTCCACTAACCTCTGTAGCAGTAACACTACACACACACAGCCGACTCTACACTAACCTCTGTAGCAGTAACACTACACACACACAGCCGACTCTCCACTAACCTCTGTAGCAGTAACACTACACACATATCCGACTGCCCTGCAGTTCCAAGCTTGATCTCTTCGTGTCCACAGTCTTTTGAAGACACAGCGAGACTGTAATGCGTCCTAGACAAAACATTATTATTAAACAGTCTGGATAGTAAAGTACGTGATTGTTGCTGATGTATCCGTGAAGGAGCAGTGAAGGGGCTTCTAGCTTCCAGGTCCATGTGCGGCCTGTTGGCTGCTGCTGATGAGCTTTAGGAAGCAGCTGCTACAGAGATGTTCCAGGTCAGCGCAATCAGTTTAGTGTTAATAGGGAGGATATTTTTTTAATCTGTAAGGTCAGTTCATGAGGCCGGTTCATTTTTTTCCCTTAACGAGCTAAATTTCTAGCTTGAAATGAGACCGAATGGATTCAGGTGTTGACCCTCAACCCGTCCTGCCGTCCTGGAGATCTCAGCTTTGTTCCAGCTCCGGTCTGATTGTGTGATTGGGGCTTGTGTACAGCGTTGTGATCGGAGGCACCTATTCATTCTTAATGGGGTTCTTTTCCCATTAAGAATGAATGGGATGGAAAAGTGCACTTCCATCTACTGCACTGCTTTTAAAGTAGTGTTGTGTCGTTCGCGACCGATTCGTTTGATTGATTGATTGATTGATTGATTTACAGCTCTGCCGTATGTATACGTGGCGTCCAGGTGTTAAACGCCAGGTGCGTGGCAGATGGCTAAGTGCTGCGTCTCTCTGATTTCAGTATTGAGAGTTAGAGCTTTACATTAAGCAGGGCTGATCGGCCGCGGCGTGAATAACAATAAGAGCCTGATGGAGAGGAAGCGTTGCGTTTCAGCTGCTAATGTGTTTTTCTTCGTAACCTGCAATTTTCAGATTCCCACCGGAGCGGACTGAGACCGCCGCCGCTCGTCTGATGACTCCATTAAAGAGATGTAAAGATGTTTGCGCTGATTGCGTGAGGTTAAAAGCCCGAACTGAGCCGAGCGCATTCATCTGAGGACACGTTTGCATAGCTTGCTTTCTCGACTGCATCCTCTCCTTTATTTATGTACACACACACTGTTTATTAGCTCCGCCCACCTGCATTCACCCGCCTTCTGATCAGTCTGATTTTGAGTTTTCTACATTATTTGAACACGCCAGTGGTTGTTTACACCGTGTGACAGTTTCATGATGAGTGGACCAATAGAAGAGCTCCAAAATAGCTGGGAAAGAATTCTGGTTCCATTGACTTACATTGAAAGTGAAGTAGGTTTTTGGTCTCTCCTGTAAAGTTGCCGTTTTGCAGATACTCGTTTTTCATTGGACAGCGACGATATCTGAACACGTCTTCTAGAGACACCTTTAAAAATTTTAATATGAACACAAAATATTATTATAATTAGTTTAAAACAGTTAATGAACAGTTATATTGACATGCAATTAACTCACATTCATCTATACAGTTATAGCTGCTTATTAATGTATATATAATGTATTTGTAATGTATTTATAACAATTAATAACATTAATAACACAGTATTACAGTATAGATAATTGTAGGTTTACTACAGGTTACTGACTTAGTGTTTATAATTAGTTTAAGTTAGTTTATTAATCATTTTATAATTTGGTCGTAAACACTAATATTATTCATTAATAAACAGTTAATTTTATTGACCTGCAGTCAACCCACATTCATTTATCTAGTTATAGATGCTTATTAATGATTTATAAGGTGTTTATAACATAATTAAAAAAGTATTACAGTATTACAGTATAAATGGTAGTGGATTTATTACAGGTTACTGACTTAGTGGTTATGAAAAGTTTTAATCAATTTATTAATAATCATTAATTAGGTAAAGAATAAATTATTAACATACGGTTATATTGACCTGCAGTCAACCCACACTTATCTATAC
The DNA here is from genome assembly GCA_021613375.1 of Megaleporinus macrocephalus. NCBI lineage: Eukaryota > Metazoa > Chordata > Actinopteri > Characiformes > Anostomidae > Megaleporinus > Megaleporinus macrocephalus. The sequence continues at coordinate 34,277,096 of CM038727.1, forward strand.
AGTTATAGCTGTTTATTAATGATTTACACGTGATTCATGACATAACCTGCAGTCAACCCACATTCATCAGTTATAGTTATATATGTTTATTAATGATTTATAAGGTGTTTATAACCTAATTAAAAACATAAAAACACAGTAACACAGTATTATAGTATAGATGGTAGTGGGTTTATTACAAGTTACTGATTTGGTGGTTATGAAAAGTTTCAATAACTTTATTAATCATTTTTAATAAACACTAAATGATTAATAAACAGTTATATTTACACACAGTCAACCCACATTTATATATACAGTTATATCTGCTTAATATATGACATCATTAAAATATATGACAATATATTATTATTATATAACCTATATTATAATATATGATATTATTAATATATGACATAACAATATGACAATTAAAAACCAGTAATAAGACAGTATTATGGTATAGATTGCAGTGGGTTTATTACAGGTTAGTAATTCATATTGTTCAGTTTATTAATAATTATTTATTAGGTCATAACCACTAAATCATGAATAAACAGTTACATTGACCTGCAATTAACTGACATTCATCTGCACAGTTGTAGCTGCTTATTGATGATGTATAAGGTGTTTATAACCTAATTAATAACATTATAAAACAATAATAACACAGTATTACAGTATAGATGGTAGTGGATTCATTACGGGTCACTGATTTAGTGTTTACGAATTGGTTTATTAATAATTATTAATGAGGTCATAAACACTAAATCATTAATAAACCATGTCCAGCCAATAGTGTCCTGTGGGCGGCGTCCTGTGTCTAATAGAGTGTCTAATAGTGGATAGTGAGTGGACACAGTGTTTAAACACTCCAGCAGCAGCACTGCTGTGTCTGATCCACTCACACCAGCACAACACACACTAACACACCACCACCACATCAGTGTGACTGCAGTGCTGAGAATGATCCACCTCCCTAATAGTATCTGCTCTGTGGTGGTCCTGTGGGGGTCCTGATCATTAAAGAACAGAGTAATAAAGTATACAAAGAATTAGATGATCTACAGTCTGTAAGTGGAGCTCCTGTATGGTCAGTGGAGCTGATACAGTGGACAGTGAGTGGAGGTCCTGTATGGTCAGTGGAGCTGATACAGTGGACAGTGAGTGGAGCTCCTGTATGGTCAGTGGAGCTGATACAGTGGACAGTGAGTGGAGGTCCTGTATGGTCAGTGGAGCTGATAGATGGATAGTGAGTGGAGCTCCTGTATGGTCAGTGGAGCTGATACAGTGGACAGTGAGTGTAGGTCCTGTATGGTCAGTGGAGCTGATACAGTGGACAGTGAGTGTAGGTCCTGTATGGTCAGTGGAGCTGATAGATGGACAGTGAGTGTAGGTCCTGTATGGTCAGTGGAGCTGATACAGTGGACAGTGAGTGGAGGTCCTGTATGGTCAGTGGAGCTGATAGATGGACAGTGAGTGTAGGTCCTGTATGGTCAGTGGAGCTGATACAGTGGACAGTGAGTGGAGGTCCTGTATGGTCAGTGGAGCTGATACAGTGGACAGTGAGTGGAGGTCCTGTATGGTCAGTGGAGCTGATACAGTGAGTGGAGATATGAGGAGGTGGTTTGATGTTCTAGCTGGTCTGTGTATGTAGTTGAGCTTCATTAGTTCAGGTATCAGGTGTGTGGGTTTAAGGTAGAATGCTGATTGTCAGGGACGCTGCCAGACCGGCCTAACATGTTTCTGACCCGAGCTTTAAGGTTAATTGTGTTTGCTTATTCATCTGTACCATTTCCAGAGTGACCACAGGGGGGCGCCAAACAACAGCCCCCCTGCAAGTTCATCCAAAGTTGAAGCTTAAGAGGAAAAGTTAGATTTCCCCCAAACACTCGCTCCACAGCTGTGGTCTGGTGGGGTGTTTACAGTACGCTCTCTGTTTTTATCTGAGTTTTCTGGATCAGGACTTTTTTAAGGGGGGGTTTAGTCTGATAATCCCCCCGAATACCTCCAGCTGCATTACAGCAGCCGCGGAAACGACCCCTACGTCTTTTCTTCAATTGTAAACACAGAAAGTAAGAGGAGGTTGTTTTTCTGCTTGCTCACAAGTTAGTGCACCACAGAGAAGAAGAGAAAGAGAGAAGGAGAGAAAGAGGGAAGAAGAGAAGAAGAGAAAGAGAGAAGAAGAGAAGGAGAGAAAGAGAGAAGAAGAGAAAGAGAGAAGAAGAGAAAGAGAGAAGGAGAGAAGAAGAGAAAGAGAAGGAGAGAAAGAGAGAAGAAGAAAAGAAGAGAAGGAGAGAAAGAGAGAAAGAGAAGAGAAGGAGAGAAGGAGAGAAGAGAGGGAGAGAAGGAGAGGAGAGGAGAGACGGAGAGGAGAGAAGGAGCGAAGAGAAGGAGAGAAGGAGAGAAGAGAAGAAGAGAAAGAGAGAAAGAGAGAAAAGAAGGAGAGAAGAAGAGAAGGAGAGAAGGAGAGAAAGAGAGAAGAAGAGAAGGAGAGAAGAAGAGAAGAAGAGAAGGAGAGAAAGAGAGAAGAAGAGAAGAAGAGAAGGAGAAAAGAAGAGAAGAAGAGAAGGAGAGAAGGAGAAGAAGGAGAGAGAGAAAGAGAGAAGAAGAGAAGGAGAGAAAGAGAGAAGAAGAGAAGGAGAGAAAGAGAGAAGAAGAGAAGGGGAGAGAGAAAGAGAAGAGAAGAAGAGAAGGAGAGAAGAGAAAGAGAGAAGAAGAGAAGGAGAGAAAGAGAGAAGAAGAGAAGGGGAGAGAGAAAGAGAGAAGGAGAGAGAGAAAGAGAGAAGAGGAGAAGGGGAGAGAGAAAGAGAGAAGAAGACAAGGAGAGAAGGAGAGAAAGAGAGAAGGAGAGAAGAAGAGAAGGAGAGAAAGAGAGAAGAGAAGGAGAGAAGGAGAGAAAGAGAGAAGGAGAGAAAGAGAGAAAGAGAGAAGAAGAGAAGGAGAGAAAGAGAGAAGAAGAGAAGAAGAGAAGGAGAGAAGAGAAAGAGAGAAGAAGAGAAGGAGAGAAAGAGAGAAGAGAAGAAGAGAAGGAGAGAAAGAGAGAAGAAGACAAGGAGAGAAGGAGAGAAAGAGAGAAGGAGAGAAGAAGAGAAGGAGAGAAAGAGAGAAGAGAAGGAGAGAAGGAGAGTAAGAGAGAAGGAGAGAAAGAGAGAAAGAGAGAAGAAGAGAAGGAGAGAAAGAGAGAAGAAGAGAAGGAGAGAAAGAGAGAAGAAGAGAAGGAGAGAAAGAGAGAAAGAGAGAAGAAGAGAAGGAGAGAAAGAGAGAAGGAGAGAAGAAGAGAAGGAGAGAAAGAGAGAAGAGAAGGAGAGAAGGAGAGAAAGAGAGAAGGAGAGAAAGAGAGAAGAAGAAGAGGAGAGAAAGAGAGAAGGAGAGAAGAAGAGAAGGAGAGAAAGAGAGAAGAGAAGGAGAGAAGGAGAGAAAGAGAGAAGGAGAGAAAGAGAGAAAGAGAGAAGAAGAGAAGGAGAGAAAGAGAGAAGAAGAGAAGGAGAGAAAGAGAGAAGAAGAGGAGAGAAAGAGAGAAGAAGAGAAGGAGAGAAAGAGAGAAGAAGAGAAGAAGAGAAGGAGAGAAGAGAAAGAGAGAAGAAGAGAAGGAGAGAAAGAGAGAAGAAGAGAACGGGAGAGAGAAAGAGAGAAGGAGAGAGAGAAAGAGAGAAGAGGAGAAGGGGAGAGAGAAAGAGAGAAGAAGAGAAGGAGAGAAAGAGAGAAGACAAGGAGAGAAGGAGAGAAAGAGAGAAGGAGAGAAGAAGAGAAGGAGAGAAAGAGAGAAGAGAAGGAGAGAAGGAGAGAAAGAGAGAAGGAGAGAAAGAGAGAAAGAGAGAAGAAGAGAAGGAGAGAAAGAGAGAAGAAGAGAAGGAGAGAAAGAGAGAAAGAGAGGCGGATAAAACAAGCTTACTGAGAGACGAGGGCATTACACACTAATAGAATGATTCACTGAGAAAGCCTCTTAACTCAGAGGTAGAGGCAGCAGAGCTGACTTACTGTATTTAAACAAATGAACAGAAGATCAGACAGTAGTTCAGCATTTCAGGCAAGCTGACTGCTTCAGACACGTCTTTCCCTGCCTCAAAAACTAATCAGACCTTTATTTCCCTGCCTCAAAAACTAATCAGACACGTCTTTCCCTGCCTCAAAAACTAATCAGACCTTTATTTCCCTGCCTCAAAAACTAATCAGACCTTTATTTCCCTGCCTCAAAAACTAATCAGACATTTATTTCCCTGCCTCAAAAACTAATCAGACACGTCTTTCCCTGCCTCAAAAACTAATCAGACCTTTATTTCCCTGCCTCAAAAACTAATCAGACCTTTATTTCCCTGCCTCAAAAACTAATCAGACATTTATTTTCCTGCCTCAAAAACTAATCAGACCTTTATTTCCCTGCCTCAAAAACTAATCAGACATTTATTTCCCTGCCTCAAAAACTAATCAGACATTTATTTCCCTGCCTTCCACACCTGACAAAGTAATCAGACCTTTCCTTCACACCTCACAAACTAATCAGACATTCCTTCCCCGCCTCACAAACTAAACGACATTTCTTTCACACCTCATAAACTAATCAGACATTTCTTTCACACCTCACAAACTAATCAGACATTTCTTCCCCACCTCACAAACTAATCAGACATTTCTTCCACACCACACAAACTAATCAGACATTCCTTCCCCACCTCACAAACTAATCAGACATTTCTTCCACACCTCACAAACTAGTCAGACATTTCTTCCACACCTCACAAACTAATCAGACATTTCTTTCCCACCTCACAGACTAATCAGACATTGTTTCCACACCTCACAGACTAGTCAGACATTTCTTCCACACCTCACAAACTAATCAGACATTTCTTCCCCACCTCACAAACTAATCAGACATTTCTTCCACACCTCACAAACTAATCAGACATTCCTTCCCCACCTCACAAACTAATCAGACATTTCTTCCACACCTCACAAACTAATCAAACATTTCTTCCCCACCTCACAAACTAATCAGACATTTCTTCCCCACCTCACAAACTAATCAGACATTTCTTCCACACCTCACAAACTAATCAGACATTTCTTGACCTGCCTCACAAACTAATTCCCCATCTCAAAAACAAATCAGACCTTCAGTAATTGGTTGGCCAGTGCCACCAGCCACCAGCAGGGGGCCAGGGCAGCCAGTAAAGGAGCTGGTGGATCCGGGTCTAAGAACTCCAGTTCCCAGAATCCCCAACGGTAATCAGTGCTGACCAGGCGCACCTGTGTGGCACAGCTTATATAACAAGAGAGAGAGAGAAAGAAAAGAGAGAAAGAAAGACAGACAAACAAGAGAATGAAAGAGAACAAAAAAGAAAAACAGAAAACTGAGCAAAGGAAATGCTGAAGAGAAAGGAAAAACAAGATGAAAGGCTAAAAGGAAGGAGAGAGAAGAATGTCTGATAAAGGTAACAGAGAGTGTATTTGTTTTGGATCTCTTCTCAGCACATCACTGAGGAACGCTATGACCTGATTGACCAGTGATGTAATTAGGCCAATGATCAGATGGCGAGTGAAGACATCCGTGGAGCTAAAGAGAGTAAGATGTTCTAGATTATTCTCACTTCATCATTAATTATTTATTAATCAATTATGATTACTGGACAAGTAGACATGCTCCAATAGACATGTATTTTTTATGTACTCATATCAATAGAGGTATAGACGTACAGTGGTGTAGTGGTTAGTACAGTGGTGTAGTGGTCAGTATGGTGGTGTAGTGGTTAGTACGGTGGTGTAGTGGTTAGTACGGTGGTGTAGTGGTTAGTACGGTGGTGTAGTGGTTAGTACGGTGGTGTAGTGGTTAGTACGGTGGTGTAGTAGTTAGTATGGTGGTGTAGTGATCAGTATGGTGGTGTAGTGATCAGTATGGTGGTGTAGTGGTTAGTACGGTGGTGTAGTGGTTAGTACGGTGGTGTAGTGGTTAGTATGGTGGTGTAGTGATCAGTATGGTGGTGTAGTGATCAGTATGGTGGTGTAGTGGTTAGTACGGTGGTGTAGTAGTTAGTATGGTGGTGTAGTGATCAGTATGGTGGTGTAGTGATCAGTATGGTGGTGTAGTGATCAGTATGGTGGTGTAGTGATCAGTATGGTGGTGTAGTGGTTAGTACGGTGGTGTAGTGGTTAGTACGGTGGTGTAGTGGTTAGTGTGGTGGTGTAGTGGTTAGTGTGGTGTAGTGGTTAGTGTGGTGGTGTAGTGGTTAGTGTGGTGTAGCGGTCAGTACGGTGGTGTAGCGGTCAGTACGGTGGTGTAGCGGTCAGTACGGTGGTGTAGCGGTCAGTATGGTGGTGTAGTGGTCAGTATGGTGGTGTAGTGGTCAGTATGGTGGTGTAGTGGTCAGTATGGTGGTGTAGTGGTTAGTACGGTGGTGTAGTGGTTAGTACGGTGGTGTAGTGGTCCAGTACTGTTCTCTCTGTGTTTGAGTGGGTTCATCCGGGTGCTCCGGTTTCCTCCCACCGTCCAAACACATGCATGTCAGGAGGTCAGTTGTTCTCTGAGGTGTGGACACTAAAGGTCTAGTTGTTGAATTCCAGATGATCCATCAAAAGTAAACAGTCTAACACATCCTCCAGCCTTTCTTCTCAGTAAAGGGAACCCCGGCTGGTAACACATGTAAGCTTTAATATGGTGTAAATGACTCTAAATTATTAAACAGGTTGTAAAAAATCACGGAAAGTATCAGATTTATTAGATTTTGTGTAAAATTCGCTGCACGTGGGTCTCCATTGTTGTATCTACTGACGTGATCAGCGGGCGGTGACGTCAAATGGTTGCAGTAACCGGCCGTCACGCTTGAGCACAGCTAGCTACTAAACATGCTACTGTTCAGTCTTTACAGTTTGAACTAGAACTCAACATTTCTGACATCAGCGGTGACATCACACACCACGTTAGTGTAAATGGTGAACAGAGAGGGTGGAGGAGAGAGTGGACACAGTGCTGGAGTTGTTGTGAAGCTGTGTGTTGGTGTTGACGGAGAAGGAGAGTCTCTGTTGAAGGAGCTCCGCTTTCTAGCAGGAAACATTCACGCTCAGTAAACAGCTCGATACACTGAACGGGAGTGTCTCTGAGCTTCACACTCCTTTATTAGTGAAGTAGTATGTTCACTACTAAGACTGGACTTTCACCTTCAGGATCCACAAACGAGGAGAAGCAGCTGACGCTAACGCTAAACGTTCTCAGGAGAGAATCCAGCTCATGTTCTCGTTCACGGTTCTTCTCGCGGTTCTCCATAATCTGGAGCTTCTGGACTTCCTGTGTGGGGAAACTGTGGCTCTGCATTGTGTTTTAGTCTGAGCTTAAAACCAACAGCCTCCGTCAAGTCTCTCACCAGTGGTGGTCTACTGAACCACTCAGACTCATCCAGACTGAAGTGAGGAGAGCAGAGCGGGGGTCTTTGGGTAGCTGTGTTGGTCCACACGCTGCTTCACTAACTATTCTCCTTGTTTATGTTTGTGAAGCTGTTTAGACTAATATCAGTCTTCACACTGCCTTTCACTGAAACACCATCAACAACACAATGTACATGGTTTTCTTTAAGCTAGGTTAGTAACTAACACTCACTCCTTCACACCACAGTCCAGTTTAGACCTGAAACCATCTGACCTCATCTACCCAGCAGGCATTGCACATCAGTAATAATGTCTGAGTTCGTATGTTAAATATTTAGAATAAAATTGTTAATTTTTAAATAAATCTGATACATTTAGTGATTTTTTTTTTTTTGCAATGTGTCTTAATCATTTAGAGTCATTACACCATATTAATGCTTACAAGTGTCACCAGCCGGGGTCCCCTTTAACAAAACCAATCCATGTTAAGGTTGTGCGACGTCTACCCAATATTGACATTGTAGTTTGGGAGGTCATCAGCAACCCGTCCTCTCCTCCTCATCCAGTCTTTCCTCATCTTTCCTCTGTCTGACCTTCATATCCAGCATGTTCACCGTGTTGTGTGATGATGACTGGAATGTCCTGTGAGGAAGCTTGTGTTGTGTATTGCTGGTTTTGGTGGCGTCACAGTGTACTTGTTGTGTGCGTCGCTGTGTTGTGTAGTTAAACGTCTCTGAGGGATTTCAGGACGACCTGCTGTTTGAAAGTGTCCGAATGAAAAATGAAGATGTTTCAGTAAGAACAGCAAACGTCCCGGCGACCTCAACAGAACCAGCCTAGAGCCTCAGCAGACACCAGTTAGCTCTCAGATCTGTGGACACACTGTCCACTGTATCAGCTCCGCTGACCATACATTGACGTGGTGGTCGTGTGTTAGCTGTGTGTGTTGTGCTGGTGTGAGTGGATCAGACACAGAAGTGCTGCTGCTGGAGTGTTTAAACACTGTGTCCACTCACTGTCCACTCTATTAGACACTCCTACTACTTGCTGGTCCACCTTGTAGATGTAAAGTCAGAGACAGTAGCTCATCTGCTGCTGCACAGTTTGTGTTCCTCTAGTTCTTCATCAGTGGACACAGGACGCCGCCCACAGGACACTGCTGTCTGGATAGTTTTGGTTGGTGGACATGGTTCTCAGTCCAGCAGTGATACTGAGGTGTGTAAACACTCCAGCAGCAGCAGCAGCACTGCTGTGTCTGATCCACTCACACCAGCACATCACACACTACTAACACACCACTACCACGTCAGTGTCACTGCAGCACTGAGAATGATCTGTGGTGGTCCTGACCATTAAAGAACAGGATAAAAGGGGATAAACAATGTATACAGGGAATCAGTTCTGAATGTCCTGGGATAATAATATACTATTTAAATATCATATATATATATATATATATATATATACACACACTTTCTTAGTCTTTACTTTCAATGTAAGTCAATGGAACCAGAAGTTCTTGTGTACCGCTACTTGACTTTCAGACCGTACATAATGACCATTATCATGTCATTGCAGCCCCTCACAACATAGAAGCCCCCAAATACAGTAGAACATCATTGTCTGCAGGCCAGGTTTCTACACATTACTGTCAACATCAAGGCCTAGGGGACACCATTGGACAAAGACAGTCACCGTTTACATTGTGTGAAAATTCTAGGATGAGTAAACCAATAGAAATGCCCCAAAATAGCTTGGACGAACTTCTGGTTCCATTGACTTGCATTGAAAGTAAAGACTCTCCTGGTTCTCTCCTGTAAAGCTACTATTGTAGAGATTTTTGGGTTTTTTTACAGGGAAAATTCTTACTATTCAAACTATTCACTTTTGTTTCATCTCTACGGAGAGAGATTAGTCTCAAAACACCTGATGAATGTGTAAAAGACAATTCACAAGTTCCACACACATCACAAATGAGTTTCACTATTCACAATAAATATCTCAGTCTGTGTCTCACAGCTCACCATTAGTACGAAATCTGTTAAATTTATTAATACATATTTTGGATTTTCATAGATGCGTTATAATTTATGTGAAAATGAAGACATTTGTCTATATTTTCGCTGCATACTTCTGAAAAGACGAGGTCTCAAATCTTAAATTTATTCATAGTGTTGAATCTGCAATAGTGGATCAAATGGATCCACACACAAATGCAGCTCCATTCACAAATGTGGTGAACACGCTGCTGCTAGGGGGCGCTGCTGCTTTTGGTGGAACTGTCTAAGAGAAGAAGAAGCAGTGATGGGTAATAAACTAAACTGGCTACTTTTAAACTGGTGAAACTGGTTGTATTCATAAATTCAACAGGTTCCGTACAAATGGTGAGCTGTGATAGACTGGGATATATTTATTTTGGAATATTAGAGATGGACCGATCAGGGTTTTTAAGGCCGATTCAAATCGCAGATCACCGCGATTGGCCGATAGCCGATACTGATCGAGGGCGGGGCTATATACCACAGCAGGGCTACATGTAGTTATTAGCGCAAGCAAGTCATGACACATGGTTATCTAGAACTATAAACTCAATCACTCTGGCTGTGGTTCCTTTAGCTCTGGACTTGTTCTGTTCGTGCCGGTCAGATCTGGTCTGTAGGTGTTCTGGGTTATTAGTTTTGTGTTAGCTGTGTGTGCTAGCTCTGCTGTTTACTGATACTCAGCTGTGTGGTGTCTCTGAAGTGCTGTATCAGATTATAGAGTTAAATGTCTTTGTTTTGGTTCCTCAACGAGACACGTTGATGTTACAGAAGGCTCTGGATGAGTGACTGCCAGACAGACTATGTTTTCTATCCACACATGCAGTAAACGCCATAAACTGTTCTCACGAGGCCGCTGCTTTAGTCAGTCTGAAGAAAATGAAGGTTTTTCCACCTAGTGGTTCAGATAGGAATTGCAGGGAGCTGGCTGGAGGGGGTTTCACGGAGGGCTCCTCTTCCTGGATGAACCGCTAGCTGTAAATACAGAAATTAGGCTCATTTGTTAGCCATCGATCGGCTCTCGGGATCAGCTAAATTGGAGAAATATCGGCCGATCACATATTTTAATTCAAAATCGGCCGATACCGATACATAGCCAATCGATTCTTCCATCTCTACTGAATAGTGAAACTCATTTTTGATGTGTGTGGAATTTGTGAATTGTCTAATCTATCTTCATACCTCTCTCTCTTTTGTTTGAATCCGTCCAAAGACCTTTGTTAGAATAACGGCTGCTGGGTTTTCAGTGCAGTAAATAAAGGATTTTAAATCGTCCAGCCGATGGTTTTCTTCGAGAAGTTGCTTTGATGGATGACGAACGATATTTCCATCACTGAAAAGATCATTTTCCCTGCTGCCCCTTCAAAACCCATCCATCTGGACTCCACTCACCTACCCTGCGTTATCCAACGGCTTCGATTTTCCCATTAAATGTGTCTGATGGGGACTCGGAGCTCATCGCCGCTGCTTTAAACCTGCTATGATGTGTCCATGCTGTGATTTCTTTGAAGCTACGACGCGACTCTGAAATGAGTTCTGTGATTGGAAAAGCCGGGTTTTAATTGGGGATCAGCGAGGACGCCTCCCGCGCGGCGCCGAGTGTGACCAGCCGGCCTAATGGGGGCTCATCAAGTAAAGCATGTTAATTAGGCCAGATTTCCCACATTATTAGCAAATCCTACAGAACGTCATATGTTGTTTAATTGAGCAGCGGTTCAATAATACATCGTTCACTTTCATCACGTGCCTCGTTTCTGCCTCCGCATAAGCTTTTCCCACCGGCTGCCTCAAACAGACTGCATGCTAGCAAGCTAGACACGTTTAGTGGAGATTACACGATCGATCCCTGCGGGATTATAAACCAAACTCTGTGCATGCTTTAGTAATTTGTAGCTGTGCTATAGAAAAAGTACATACAGATTTTACAAAGCAGTTGTTGTTACTATATTTATATATATATATATATATATATATATGCTGAATGTGTGTGTAGAAATCATTGCAGTGCATCCAATAATAAAGGCAGCATGGTGCTTCTCTTACACAGTTATAGGAAATGTGGTAGCTGGTCATTGTGGACTTGCCTGTACTGACTCCGAACTTGAACCAGGACTTGCCTGTACTGACTCCGAACTTGAACCAGGACTTGCCTGTACTGACTCTGAACTTGAACCAGGACTTGCCTGTACTGACTCTGAACTTGAACCAGGACTTGCCTGTACTGACTCCGAACTTGAACCAGGACTTGCCTGTACTGACTCTGAACTTGAACCAGGACTTGCCTGTACTGAGTAGGGACTTGAACCGGTACTTGCCTGCACTGACTCCGAACTTAAATGAGGACTTGCCTGTACTGACTAGGGACTTGAACTGAGATTGATTTGCCTGTACTGACTAAGAACTTGAGCTGGGACTTGCGTGTACTGACTATGGATTTGAACCGGGACTTGTCTGTACTGACTATGGACTTAAACCAGGACTTGTCTGTACTGACTATGGACCTGAACCAGGGCTTGTCTGTACTGACTGGGGACTTGGCCCCAGACTTGTCTGTACTGACTTGGGACTTGAACCCAGACTTGTCTGTACTGACTTGGGACTTGAACTGAGATTGACTTGCCTGTACTGACTAGGGGCTTGAACCAGTACTTGCCTGTACTGACTAGGGGCTTGAACCAGTACTTGCGTGTACTGACTAGGGACTTGACTCTGGACTTGCATGTACTGACTCAGGACTTGAAATGAGACTTGCCTGTCCTGACTTGGGACTTAAATAATAAAGCTTCTATCTATTGATATTCTTTACTCTCTAGAACTGCAGCACTGGTCCACCTCAAGGGTGCTGTATCTGACTGGCTCACCCAGTTGGTTCTTCACATGCCTGGGATGAAGAGTTTGAGCTGGTGCATAAAAATCAAACCCCAGGTGCATCTGTAGCTGTGAATCTATGCTTTCTGCATTTATTATAAAAGACAAAAATCTGTGTGTGTATGTATGTGTCTGTGCTGCCTTTCTTAAAATCCATCCATCTCGACCGACTCACCTACCCTGTGTTATCCAATGGCTTCAATATATATGTATATACTTGATATGATGTGTGGTCCTGAGACTTCTGTGGAACATTTTGATTTGCCACTTCGTCCAACATTCAATAATCTGATTTGTCGTGAGCAGCAAAAATCGATCAGAATGTAATCAAGTTCCCCCGAGCAGCTTCTTATGCTGACGCTTCCAAGTCTCAAACGCTTGCTGGAGCAGCCTCTGGAGCTCAGTTATCGAACTTCTTACAGATCTGGAATCAGATTTGTGCCTCTGCTTCTGCAGTGTCTGATCCACTCCCACCAGCACAACAAACACTAACACAACCACCAGTTGGTGGTCAGTGGAGCTGATAAGGAGGTGGTCTGATGGTCATATATAGTGAAATAAAAGGCACCGCCTTCGCCTGATGACGCTGGGATTGGCTACAGCATCTGCCCGTGACCCTGACTAGTGGAATAAAGTAGATGATGATGATGGATGGATATATATATATATATATATATATATATATAGTATATTTTTATTATTCATGTTTTTTGAGGATATCATTCCAGTTTTAAAAAAGAATCAAGCCTTTTACTGCATTGAGGGAGATGCAGTGCTGGTGTGAAGACTGATGTAGAGGAAAGAGAGAGAGCCTCTCCTGGGAGGCTGTAGTAAGTGGCTCTCTCTCTCTAGTGGGCGGTAGACCTGGCCTCAGTTTCCAGGGGATACGGTCCTCCAGGGAGCGCCGCTTTATCGACTGCGGCTGTCGGCAGCATGTAATTAGCTTCTCTTCTCCCGCCGAGACAAGGAGGACCTCGACCTCGCAGTTTTAGGAGAATAAAACTCTCCGCACTGCGGCTTCTGCAGGGCCCCACTTCCTCCCGCTAATAGATTAATGATAATATTTAGTGGCCTCTATAGCAGGAAGGCTAAAACGGGTAGAGTGAAATATGACTATAATAAAAAAATATTACAGCTTGATTGGAAGTTGGAATTGAAAATTATACATATATATTAAATACTTACATACTTACACTATGGCTCAAAAGTTTAGGATTACTTTAGAATTTCATTTCATGCAATTCATTCAACTTTTTATTGCAATTCACAAACAATATTGTTCATTTCACAATTAATGTAAGTGTATCAGATGATTTTTAAAGAATATAAATGTTTGTATTAAAGTCTATTTTTGTATAGAGGCTTATTTTACATATAGTCATATTATCAGTAATTCTCAGTCCTCTGTCTAAATCTCCTGGTACGACCACCAATCCAAGTTAAGGATGTTATTAGACTAATTGGTTGTTAGGACACTCTTGATCAATTGTGATCACAGCTGAAAAACATTCTACTAATAAGTGAGTATAAAAGGGAGAACAACATTCTCTGAAGATCAGCAGTTGATGGCTTGCTGACCGACTCTCAATGACCAGAAAGAAACAACTTTCTTTAGAGACCCGTCAGTCCATTGTTGTGTTAAGGAAGAAGATACTCCATTAAAACAAGAACATTTCACTGTGATCCCAAACTTTTGAGTGGAAGTGTATATATACTTTCATATACTAATAAAGACAGTGAAGAAGTGTAAAAATAATATTAAGTGCGATAAATAAATTAGGATTTCTGAGCTTGGCTGCCATAGTAACTGGGACTGACCCCTCCCCCTTTCTGTGGTGACCGGCAGAGTCTTGATGGATACCCTGAGTGGACTGACTTGTCGTTGTGCTAAGGTAGCAAATGGCAAGACATTAGATTAAGAGTTTTGAGACCGTTTGAAGAAATTAGTAAAATTGTTTGGAAATAGAGGGGGATCTAAGGGGTCCGGGCCCCCTCACTTAAGTCTCAAATACTCAAATTTTCCAAGGGGGCGCTGTAGGAAACTGGTTCACCCAGTCTACTTGCCTACTGCTCAGCAGTGAAATCAGTAGGTGAGTGTGGCTAGTATGTCTAAATACTCAGTATACTCATGGAGTAGTAGGTGAGCGTTACCTGGATGACCTCCTGAATTGGAAGCCATTATGAAGAAGGCGAACACAGCACACTGTGCTATCCCATGATTCAACTGGAGCCATGGATGAGTTCAAAGGGGAAGGAGCTACTGTTGCTGAACTGCTGCTACAGAAGGTAGAGCTGCTTCTGAGGTAGAACATTATTAAGTTCCTCCTGATTCGTCTTCTCCGAGTTACAGCTCGACACCCAAGGACGGATTAAGGATAGTCTGGGCCCCTGGGCAACACCCCCCCCCAACCCGCACCCCTCGTGATCAAGGGTCCTGTAATGGTATGCCCTGCTCTTCTCTAGGGCCCCCTGGTAGGGGTTCTCATAACCAGGGCCCTCTAAAATTATGCCCCCCACTTTCCTAGGACTCCTAATAGCCAGAGCAGTCAGAGCAGTGCCACATCACCTCATCCATTTTCATTAGGTGCCCAAAAGCATGGCTAAGGCCCCCAAAAACATAGCTAGGGCCCATAAGCATGGCTAGGGGCCCCAAAAGCATAGCTAGGACCCCAGAGAGGCCCTGGGGTCAAAGTCCCTAAAAGTCAGAGGATCCTTAAAATGAAGAGCCCTCGGAAATAAAAATATATTGTATCATAAATGTTGATAGGCATCGCAAACTTACCTCAAGGGCCCCTGGGTGCTGGCCCCACTGGCCTGGTCAGTGATCCAGCCATTCAGACACAAACACAGCTCAGAGTCACAAACAGGATCTAAAGTAAAGTCTGAATGGAGCTTTTAATGAACAGCAGGACGTGTACAGTGGTGGTCTTGTGGTAAAGGATGTTGGTAAGATGGGGGACGTAGTGCCTACTGGAACTGCCTACTACTCTACCTCTTGAGCAGTACGTACTGGCTCCAATCTAGTACCTACTGATTTAGTCAGTGATTTCAGACGCACCCCATGCCTGGAACACCTCGGTCACAGCGTATCTGTGAATCTTCCCAAGAGTTTGGTGGAAAGAGTGAGCTGGTACCTCTTTCTTAGACTGAGGACAGAAGACAAGGTGATGAGTCTTAGATAATGTGTGGAAGATCTACCAAACTAGAAAAGAGTGTGACCATTCCCACGGCTAACTGGTTCTGGGATTTATAGGGTTTGTTTTACTCCCGCCACTAGAGGGCCACGGTGTGTCATTCTTCTTAACAAAACATGAAAGAAGAACTACGTTGATGGGAGTTAGAACAATGAGCTTCAACGTGTGTCCTGTTCTCCCTGTCCAGAGTACTGAGGCGTGTTCGAGATCCAGCTGCGCCTGGCCTTGGTGGTCAGCGAGAGGAGGTTAGAAAAGAGCCTCAACTCAGACACTCACCATCTGCAGCCTCGCGGTGTTTACACTCTTTACAGCTGATGAAGTAGACGCAGTAGAGAAACAGAAAGAGTAGAAAGAAAAAAAATAGATCCACACAGTGTTGCAGTGCTTTTAAAGACAGTTACTAATCATAAGAGAGTGGAAGAGTGGAGAGAGACAGAGAGAGAGAGAGTGGAGTGGAGAGAGACAGAGGGAGAGAGAGAGAGAGAGAGAGTGGAGTGGAAGAGTGGAGAGAGACAGAGGGAGAGAGTGGAGTGGAGAGAGACAGAGAGAGAGAGAGTGGAGTGGAGAGAGACGGAGAGAGACAGAGAGAGAGAGAGTGGAGTGGAGAGAGACAGAGGGAGAGAGAGTGGAGTGGAGAGAGACAGAGGGAGAGAGAGAGAGAGTGGAGTGGAAGAGTGGAGAGAGACAGAGGGAGAGAGAGTGGAGTGGAGAGAGACAGAGGGAGAGAGAGAGAGAGTGGAGTGGAGAGAGACGGAGAGAGACAGAGAGAGAGAGAGTGGAGTGGAGAGAGACAGAGGGAGAGAGAGTGGAGTGGAGAGAGACAGAGGGAGAGAGAGAGAGAGTGGAGTGGAAGAGTGGAGAGAGACAGAGGGAGAGAGAGAGAGAGAGAGAGAGTGGAGTGGAAGAGTGGAGAGAGACAGAGGGAGAGAGTGGAGTGGAGAGAGACAGAGGGAGAGAGAGAGAGAGTGGAGTGGAAGAGTGGAGAGAGACAGAGAGTGAGAGTGGAGAGAGACAGAGAGTGAGAGTGGAGAGAGACAGAGGGAGAGAGAGGGAGAGTGGAGAGAGACAGAGAGTGAGAGTGGAGAGAGACAGAGAGTGAGAGTGGAGAGAGACAGAGGGAGGGAGAGAGAGAGTGGAGTGGAAGAGTGGAGAGAGACAGAGGGAGAGAGAGTGGAGAGAGACAGAGGGAGAGAGAGAGGAGAGAAGGAGAGGATGAAAGTGGAGTGGAAGAGTGGAGAGAGAGGGAGAGGATGAGAGGGAGAGGGAGAGAATGAGAGTGGAGTGGAAGAGTGGAGTGAGAGAGAGAGAGGGAGAGGATGAAAGGGGAGTGGAAGAGTGGAGTAAAAGAGAGAGGGAGAGGATGAGAGTGGAGTAAGAGAGAGAGAGGGAGAGGATGAGAGTGGAGTGGAAGAGTGGAGTGAGAGAGAGAGGGAGAGGATGAAAGGGGAGTGGAAAAGTGGAGTAAAAGAGAGAGAGGATGAAAGGGGAGTGGAAGAGTGGAGTAAGAGAGAGAGAGGGATAGGATGAGAGTGGAGTGGAAGAGTGGAATGAGAGAGGAAGAGGATGAGAGTGGAGAGAGAGAGGGAAAGAGAGGAGAGAAAAGAAAAGGTGGATAGAGGAGTGTAGAAAATGAGAGTATTGGGGGAGGAGAGGATGAAAGGGGAGTGGAAGAGTGGAGTAAGAGAGAGAGGGATAGGATGAGAGTGGAGTGGAAGAGTGGAGAGAGAGGGAAAGAGAGGAGAGAAAAGAAAAGGTGGATAGAGGAGTGTAGAAAATGAGAGTATTGGGGGAGGAGAGGATGAATGGAAGAGTGGAGAGAAAGTTTAAGAGAACGTGAGAGGGCTGAGAGTTAGCGCTCCTGCTTTAGCGCTCCTGCGTTAGCGCGAGCTGAACTGAGGGCCGTATTAGTCTCTGGTGAACACCGGGGGGCGTCGGAGGGAGGGATAACTCTGGAGAGCTTAATTGGCTGAATGAATGGTGAGGACGGCCGGGCCGGTCTGGGCCGGGATGAAGGTGCGCTCGTCACCCGCCGTTTAATTAACTCCTAAAGTAAAGCTCGACTAAGCCCGGCTAATCTCCGGAGCAGCGCTCTCTACTCCGAGCTTCCTTTAACTCTGACGGCTTCGGCTGCGCTCCTGTGACACGCCGCGTCTCCCCGTGATCAAAGGGAGAGGAGCCGCGGAGGTGTGGAGCGAGAGAGCCTGGAGATGAGGGGGAGAGAGAGAGAGAGAGGTGAGAAATGTTGGAAGTATGAAAGAGAGAGAGAGATGAGGGTAGAGTGGAAAATGAGGATAAAGGAGAGTAGAAATGGGAGCCTTTGAGAGTGACCGGCGCCCCCTACGCTTCCTGTAGTGTATTACAGTCTGTCAGAACGACCGTCGCCCCCTACGCTTCCTGTAGTGTATTACGGTCTGTCAGAACCACCGTCGCCCCCTACGCTTCCTGTAGTGTATTACAGTCTGTCAGAACGACCGTCGCCCCCTACGCCTCCTGTAGTGTATTACAGTCGGTCAGAGTGACCGTCGCCCCCTACGCTCCCTGTAGTGTATTACAGTCTGTCAGAGTGACCGTCGCCCCCTACGCTCCCTGCAGTGTATTACGGTCTGTCGGAACGACCGTCGCCCCCTACACTTCCTGTAGTGTATTACAGTCTGTCAGAACGACCGTCGCCCCCTACGCTTCCTGTAGTGTATTACGGTCTGTCGGAACGACCGTCTCCCCCTACGCTTCCTGTAGTGTATTAGTCTGTCAGAGTGACCGTCGCCCCCTACGCTCCCTGTAGTGTATTACAGTCTGTCAGAGTGACCGTCGCCCCCTACGCTTCCTGTAGTGTATTACAGTCTGTCAGAACGACCGTCACCCCCTACGCTTCCTGTAGTGTATTACGGTCTGTCAGAACGACCGTCGCCCCCTACGCTCCCTGTAGTGTATTACGGTCTGTCAGAGTGACCGTCGCCCCCTATGCTTCCTGTAGTGTATTACGGTCTGTCAGAACGACCGTCGCCCCCTACGCTTCCTGTAGTGTATTACAGTCTGTCAGAACGACCATCTCCCCTACGCTTCCTGTAGTGTATTACAGTCTGTCAGAACGACCGTCGCCCCCTACGCTTCCTATAGTGTATTACGGTCTGTCAGAGTGACCGTCGCCCCCTACGCTTCCTGTAGTGTATTACAGTCTGTCAGAATGACCGTCGCCCCCTACGCTTCCTGTAGTGTATTACAGTCTGTCAGAATGACCGTCGCCCCCTACGCTTCCTGTAGTGTATTACAGTCTGTCAGAATGACCGTCGCCCCCTACACTCCCTGTAGTGTATTACAGTCTGTCAGAGTGACCGTCGCCCCCTACGCTTCCTGTAGTGTATTACGGTCTGTCAGAACGACCGTCGCCCCCTACGCTCCCTGCAGTGTATTACGGTCTGTCAGAGTGACCGTCGCCCCCTACGCTTCCTGTAGTGTATTACAGTCTGTCAGAATGACCGTCGCCCCCTACGCTTCCTGTAGTGTATTACAGTCTGTCAGAATGACCGTCGCCCCCTACGCTTCCTGTAGTGTATTACAGTCTGTCAGAATGACCGTCGCCCCCTACACTCCCTGTAGTGTATTACAGTCTGTCAGAGTGACCGTCGCCCCCTACGCTTCCTGTAGTGTATTACGGTCTGTCAGAACGACCGTCGCCCCCTACGCTTCCTGTAGTGTATTACAGTCTGTCAGAATGACCGTCGCCCCCTACGCTCCCTGTAGTGTATTACAGTCTGTGTATTATAATATATAATCAATAGAAGCCATATCCTCTCTATACTTTCTGTAGTGAAGTGTGGTCAGTTTCTGACCACAGGGTCACTCCTGGCTTGGATCTTTTTGATGGCTGTCCACTCTCTCTGAGAATGGCCAACCACATCTGGAGGACAGCAGTCCTGTGGTCACTAACTGATCAATAAAACAGGATTAGATGGGGCTGAAATTGTGCAGATGGGCTTCAGGGTCCATTAAGTAGGTGGAGCCGTAAAGTGGTCAGTGAGGTGGAGTGTAGCGCGGGTCACGCTGGTGTGTGTTCTTCTATCACTGGTCTTCAGAGCAGCAGCGGTGGAATCTGAGTGTAACGACGTCTGGAGGCGGAGAGTGCTCGTGGAATGGCACTCTTCCAATCCTGACTTATTACCACAGATCAGCGGCCCCCCAAACGGGGGTCTTTTTCACAAATGCTGTTTGAGGGCTGATAACGTTAGGCAGGAAATAGTGGCGCTCGCTGGGACCACTGGTTCATTCTGCGCAGTGTAATTTTCCCTAATCATCTTTTCTACCTTTGGCTTGCATTTCAATGAGTGGAGGGAGTGGGTGGAAAAACAGTTAATTGTGGAGAGACTAATTAATTTGTTGCATAATTAGCAGAGGACCGCCAGCACCATGAGGAGAGCCACCAGAGATGATGGGAGATACTCAAGGCCCAGCAGTAACTCCAGAAGTTATGCAGATGCAAGATCAGGTTCTTATTTTCAAGAAAAACAGGACCTCAGACCCAAATACTCTGTACTCTAAATGCACCACGGCTACCAGAATCAGCCAAAAACATCAGATTCATCTACAAATCTGCCTACAATGCAAATAAAAAAATCAAAATTAGCCTAAAACATTAATATTAATCTACAAATATGCATAAAAGATGATGATAAATCACTAAATCAGGTAAAGGCAAATCAGTAAATCTGCTGAAAGAGCAAAGATAAATCACCACAGCCTAAAAGACAAAGAAACATAATTATATCCACCGAAAGTGGCAAAAAAATGAATAATTACACAATTTAAAAATGCAAAGATAAATTATTAAATCAGCCTAAAACATTAATATTAATCTACAGATATGCCTAGAAGGCAAAGATGAGTCAATAAACCTACCTAAACAGCAAAGACAAATCACTACATCAGCCTAAATGTCAAAGGTAAATCAGTAAATCAGCCTAGAATTCAAAGAAAATCTACCCACAAAGGAATGGTATATCACTAAATCAGTCTAAACGGTAAATACAAATCAATAAATCTACCTACAGAGCAAATACAAATAACTAAATCAGCCTAAAAGGCAAAGACAAATCAGTTAACATACTTTAGAGCACATTTAAATGACTAAATTATCCTAAAAGGCAAAGACAAATCAGTAAATCTGCCTAAAAACCAAAGATAAATATGTAAATCAGCCTAAAAGGTAAAGACAAATCAGTAAATCTGCCTAAAAACCAAAGTTAAATATGTAAATCAGCCTAAAATGTAAAGACAAATCAGTAAATCTGCCTAAAAACCAAAGATAAATCAGTAAATCAGCCTAAAAGGCAAAATCAGTAAATCAGCCTAAAACGTAAAGACAAATCAGTAAATCTGCCTAAAAACCAAAGATAAATCAGTAAATCAGCCTAAAAGGCAAAATCAGTAAATCTGCCTAAAAACCAAAGATAAATCAGTAAATAAGCCTAAAAGGCAAAGACAAATCAGAAAATCAGCCTAGAATTCAAATATAAATCAGTAAATCTACCCAAAAACCAAAGATAAATCAGTAAATCAGCCTAAAAGGTAAAGACAAATCAGTAAATCTGCCTAGAATTCAAATATAAATCAGTAAATCTACCCAGAAACCAAAGATAAATCAGTAAATCAGCCTAAAAGGTAAAGACAAATCAGTAAATCCGCCTAGAATTCAAAGATAAATCTGTAAATCTAGCCAAAAACCAAAGATAAATCACAAAATTAGCCAAAACGGTAAAGAATAATCAGTAAACCCGCCTAAAAAGCAAAGATAACCCCCCTAAATCACCAAACAAAAATAAATAATTAAAAAAATAAATAATTACATAATTTAAAAATGCAAAGACAAATTACTAAATCATCTTAAACTATAAGATTAATCAACAGATCTGCCTAGAATAAAATAATAATTCAGCAAAATATAATTTACTACGATTCACTAAATCACTTGTTAATCAACAAATCTGCCTGAAACACCAACACACATCACTAAACCAGCCTAAAGTCAAAAACGTCAGCCTGAAGTTTTTCTCTTTAGAACTAGAAATGTTCAGCGAGCTCTCGTGGGTTCAGTAGTCAGAACATGTCCAGAGCTCTTAAAATAGTAACAGTGAGCGGCGCGCTCTAGCACCCTCTGCTGGACGGAATGTCCGGGGGCGGTTTTAGTGCAGCACCTGTCTGTGAGCAGTGCAGGACAGCACCGCCGCTGCTGAGAGCAGTCTGGAGCCGGTCAGCTCTGTGAGAGCCTGTCAGGCTGGAGGGTGAAGGCTGGGCCTCCTGAGTGTGAGCGCTGTCCTGTGTCGGCCTGCTCTCAGGAGCGGTCACCCGTTCAGAGTGATACGCTGATGGGCAGCAGGTATGAACATGTTCCACAGCATTCCAGCGGCGTGTTCAGTCCCACTCACAAATCTGGATTATCTTGATTCAGCGTCATAATCCAGAACCGCCCTCGGTAAACACACAGCCACAGCGGGGTTCACGTCCACATGTCCACTTTCATAAACACAGAGCCTCCAGATTCATAACACTGACTCATCCAGAGTAGATACTGAATCATCCAGAGTAGATACTCAATAATACATAGTAGATACTGAATAATACTCAATAGTTGATAACTATTTCATAGTACATACTGAATAATTTAATTCATAGATGCTGAATAATTTAGAGTACATACTCAATAGTTTTATAGTATGTCCCAAATAATTCACAGTAGATACTAAATTATTTATAGTACATACTGAATAAGTCATAGCATATACTAAATAATCCATAGTATGTACTGAACAATTCATAGTACATACTGAATAATTCTTAGTGGATACTGAACAATTTATGGTACATACTGAATAATTCATAATATATACTAAATAATTCACAGTAAATACTGAATAATTCATAGTGCATACTAACTAATTCATAATAGAAACTAATTAATTCACAGTAGATACTGAATAATTCATAGTAGATACTGAACAATTGATACTAGATACTGAGCAATTCAAAGTAGATAATAAATACTGAAATGCTGAACAATTTATAGTAGATACTAAATAATCCATAATAGATACAAAATTATTTACAATAGATACTGAATATTTCATAGTAGCTACTGAACGATTCATAGGAGATACTGAATAGTTTACAGTATGTACAAAATAATTCATAGTAGATACTAAATAATTCATAATTGATACAGATTTATTCACTATAGATACTGAATATTTCATAGTACATACTGAACAACTCAAAGTAGATAACTTTATAATAGATACTGAATAATTCATAGTAGATACTGAATGATTCATAGTACATACTGAACAACTCAAACTAGATAATAATAATAATTTTATAATAGATACTGAATGATTCATAGTAGATACTGAATGATTCATAGTAGTTGCTAAATAATACTTGGTAGATACTTAATAATTTATAGTAGATACTGAATCATTTTTAGTACAGACTAAAAATGTGTACTACATACTAAACAATTCAGGGTAGATACTGAGTTTGTTACCTTATATTTTATGCTGAGTTATTCTGGATAGTAGATACTGAATCATTTATAGTGATTACTAAATAATTCACAGTAGCTACTCAGTAGTTAGTAGTACTGAATAAGACGCTATTAGAGTTAAAGCTCTCAGTTTAAACTGCTGACAGTGGTCTGCTGGTGTGGAGGGCTGGTATATACCAGATGAAATCAGCTGATGTGTGAGATGTGCTCAGCAGAGGGGACGTGTCTAAGTGTGGAATAACTGTGTACGTGTGAAAAGTGATAAGTGTGAACTTCACATCTGTATCATTAATAAAGTCTTCATGTCTCTCTGGGCCGGTGTCGTGTTCCCTCAGCCCACGCTCTGAACACGCTCATGTTTCCGCCCCTGAGGCACAAGGTGTGAACACAATGAGAGGAAAGCCTCCCTCCTTCTGTCTCACCGGCTTTTTCACTTTCTGTTCTCCTTCCCAGCAGCTCCGAGCGGGTTTATCAGCAGAGAGCCTGAAATACAAGAATGGGAGGAGATAGAGAGACGACAGAGCACTGCTATCCAAAGTTCACCTGTACTCACACACGCACACCTGCAGGTGAGCACTCCCTCCGCAGGAGCTCACCAGAGATGGAACGGTGGACGAAGACGGTGGACAGATTGACGTGCTCTACCACATAGCAGAGCGGAGAAGGACGAGATCAGACGTGATGTTTGATCCAGGATTGCTGTGATTGGGTTTGGATTACTGGACTCGGCTCCGGGCGGATTCTTCCTCTCTCTGGAACGAGGCTCGGTCTGGATATGTGGCCTCTGGTTCTCCTGCTGCTCTGCTGCTCTGGTGAGTCTGTGCAGGTTCAGGTTGTTCTTCTGAACTTTGGAACTGAGGAAAAGTCAGTCCCAAGCTACAGTCCCAAGCTAGTGTGTATATATGTATGTATGTGTATATATGTATGTATGTGTGTGTATATATATATATATATATATATATATATATATATATATATATATATATATATATATATATATATATATATATATATATATATATATATTATATTTCACGCATGTTGTTGCTGTCCTAAGAAGAACATGTTTTTCTGTTTTTGTTGATTTTTATTGTTCTACATGATTGGAACTCGACAGCTGCCGTTTACATTGTATGTAATTTTTTTTTGATGAATGGATCAATAGAAATGCTGCAAAATCACTTGGAAAATATTCTGGTTCCATTGACTTACATACAAAGTAAAGACAGTTTTTTGCCTCTCCTGTAAAGTTGTAATTTTGGAGGAGATATTTGTTTTTCATTGGACATCAACAATATACACACACACACACACACACACACACACACACACACACACACACACACACACACACATATATATATATATATATATATATATATATATATATATATATATATATATATATATATATATGTGTATATATATATATATGTGTATATATATATAATGCTCCAGAGAACATGTAACTCCTAACAACCACTTGGAAAACCTGGTAGACCCACCAACACTGGTCCCATCATAGAAACAGCCCAGAGAGGAGAACATCAAGCTCTATCTGGCCACAGATGAAGACAATATACCAAGACAGTTTAATTGAAAACTGTTGTGAAATTTGTATTTTAAAGATTAGGATTTTAAAGATAGGTAGTTTATATATACTGTATATTTATTGAAACCTGAATTGTAGTGAAATGTGAAATTTAATAATAATAATGAATCACTAGGCGGTGATACAACACCCCTAGTACATTCTCACCATCAACATGAACAGAATGGTTTACTGCTCCGATTCTGAATAAGAGCCGCGTGACTCACAAGTCTGGAATCACTGATGATGTTTATTCAGTAATAAATTCAGTATTTAAGTGATGTAGCCGTTCCACTGTGATGTTTGAGGAGTTGATGGTACTGGAGCAATGTTTACACTGATGTAATAATCAGGGCTGGTCGTTATAAAGATATTAATGTTATCATAAAATATTACATCACAGCCTGTCTTTCTTAGCAGGTGGTAAAGATCATTAGTACTCAGAATGCTCTGAACTGCTCGTTATACGAGGAGCACAGTTAGTCGTGTGTAAAAAGGTTTATATTTAGAACGCTGAATTTTTAAAAAGAGTTCTTATTTGTCTGTTTTAACTTAAATATAAATATATAAATATAAAAACGAACTAAATATTGAGAGATTTATTGTGTGTATTGAAAAGATATGTTGTGATGTGTTATCAATTATTCATTTTTACTGGTTATAAAAATAATCAATAAAATATATGCATATTTGCCATTTTTTAATAGTTTTTACAGAAAATGTCATATTAAAAGCTTTAATTAAAAAATAATAGTAAAATTTCTAGTTCCATTAATTTCGAATTTTACCTCTCCCGAAAAATTATTCTTTTATTGCGAGACAAGGTTTTGATTGAAAATGAGAAGATATATATATAGATATACAAATCTATCTATCTATCTATCTTATCACTGTCCATTGAAAAAAATCTCCATTGCCAACTTTACAGGAGAGGGCAAAAACTGTTCTCACTTTCAATGTAGGTCAGTGGAACCAGAATATTTTCCAAGCTATTTTGGAGCATTTCTATTGGTCCATTTGTCATGAGATTGTTCCACAGTCTAAACGGCAGCTGTTGCCTTAAATTGATGTAGAAAAATAGAAATCAACAAAAATTAAGATATATGATTTTCAGTAGACAGTGACAATACACATTCTACATACCTCTCCTAGGGAAGGAGAACTTCTCAGTTTGATCGTGATGTTGTTTAGATGGTTATGTAATACACGTCCTGACGAATGGATTAAGCTTAGTCATTAAGCTTAGGTATTGACTGATACTCTGGGTTGTGGTATGTGTATACATGTGTGTGTGCGTTTATTTATTTATTTATTTATATATATATATATATATATATATATATATATAATACAAAATTATTTATTACTATTTTTATTTTTCTTATGTGGTATATGATAGGTGTGGTATCACAACCCTAACTATGCACCTATTGTGACTATTAAATAATTAATATTTTCCATATTTACATTAAAAACAGAATTGTGGTAAAAAAATAATATTTCAAGTTGGTCATATATATATATATATATATATATATATATATATATATATATATATATATATATATATATATATATATATATATATAATGTATTAGGGTTATTATGACTATGTACCTATGTAATAATGACGATGTAATACATGTAATGACTGTGTAATAATAAATTATGTACAAATATTTTTTCCCAAAATATTCATATTAAAAACAGAATTATGGTGCATTGTTATTTTTTATATTTTAAAGAATATATATATATATATATATATATATATATATATATATATATATGATTGTGTTGGTATAATTTAGAGATTCAGAAGTTGATATACTAAATCACTAGGATATTAATACTGAATCACTATGATATTATACTGAATCACTATGATGTGAGATGTTTAAATCTCTACAGCGCGGCTGTATGCAAAAGTTTGGGCACTCCTGGTCAAACAGCATGTTATTGTTTGTATGATTATAACAAATATTTATGCAAATATATGCAAATGAATGCACAATAGCTTTTGATTTACTGTATTAGCACACAGACAAACAAATAAATGTATGTCTCTGATCTCTCTCTCTAACGGTGTGAGCTCTATTAATTATATATATATATATATATATATATATATATATATATATATATATATATATATATATATATAAATATATATTGACCAACTTGAATTTTTTACCACAATTCTGTTAATAATTAAAATATTAATAGTCAGGGTTGTGATACCACACCTATCATATACCATATACCATATAAGAAAAATAAAAATAGTAATAAATAATTTTGTATTATATATATATATATATATATATCTCTAAAGGGGCTGTGGTGAAGTTCTGTGGTCAGAGGGACTCAGCACACAGAGGGCGTCTGACTGCAGTCAGTGCTGCTATTGTAGTCTATTTGGAGACACTTGCGCTCGTCCTCCTTCACACTGACACTGAAACAGACGGACGATGCTGAGGCATGACTGGTATCTTATTGTGCGGCCTGTCAGGTCCAGCAGCGGAGGAGTGAAAATGGAAGGACCGCTGCGCGGGGGGAAGGAATTCCACTGAGAGTTTTACAACTCGCTCACCTGCTGTAGCTCTGAATGACGGAGCTAAATCTGAGATCAAGGCCGTGCAGGGGCGTCTCCCAGTATACGGCCCTCCAGCACAGTGACAGCCTGCAGTGCTGAACTGGAGGCTTTATATCAGTCTGTAAAGGCCAATACCCACAGGCTGAAGGGGCGGAGCTAAATTATGTGATCATAGAAACAGGAAATTCAGTAGAAGCTGTTTTTGTAGCTTCTGTTTGGAGCATATGGTATATCATTTGAAAGCATATTTATAAACTCTAATAAGAGGTCTCAGTGTACAGTGGTGGTGTTTGCTGTGGTGGGAGTTTTTACAGTGATGATGGTGATGGTGTTTACAGTGGTTATGATATTGTTTACAGAGGTTATGATATTGTTTACAGTGGTGGTGGTGATGTTATTTACAGGGGTGGTGATGTTTACAGTGGTGGTGATGTATACATTGGTGGTGATGATGATTACAGTGATAGTGATGATGTTTACAGTGGTTATGATATTGTTTACAGTGATGGTGATGGTGTTTACAGTGGTGGTGATGATGTTTACAGTGGTGGTGATGTATACAGTGGTGGTGATGATGTTTACAGTGGTGGTGATGATGTTTACAGTGGTTATGATGGTGTTTACAGTGTTGGTGGTGATGTTTACAGTGGTTATGATATTGTTTACAGTGGTGGTGATGGTGTTTACAGTGGTTATGATATTGTTTACAGTGATGGTGATGGTGTTTACAGTGGTGGTGATGATGTTTACAGTGGTGGTGATGTTTACAGTGGTTATGATATTGTGTACAGTGGTGGTGATGGTGTTTACAGTGGTGGTGATGGTGTTTACAGTGGTTATGATATTGTTTACAGTGATGGTGATGGTGTTTACAGTGGTGGTGGTGATTATGTTTACAGTGGTTATGATATTGTTTACAGTGGTGGTGGTGATGTTTACAGTGGTGGTGATGTTTTACAGTGGTGGTGATGTTTTACAGTGGTGATGATGTTTACAGTGGTTATGATATTGTTTACAGTGGTGGTGATGTTTACAGTGGTGGTGATGATGTTTACAGTGGTTATGATATTGTTTACAGTGGTGGTGATGTTTACAGTGGTGGTGAAGGTGTTTACAGTGGTGGTGATGATGTTTACAGTGGTGGTGAAGGTGTTTACAGTGGTGGTGATTACAGTGGTGGTGATGTTTTACAGTGGTTATGATATTGTTTACAGTGGTGGTGATGATGTTTACGGTGGTGATGATGTTTACAGTGGTGGTGATGTTTACAGTGGTGGTGATGTTTTACAGTGGTTATGATGATGTTTACAGTGGTGGTGATGATGTTTACAGTGGTGGTGAAGGTGTTTACAGTGGTGGTGATGTTTACAGTGGTGGTGATGTTTTACAGTGGTGGTGATGATGTTTACAGTGGTGGTGATGTTTACAGTGGTGGTGATGTTTTACAGTGGTGGTGATGTTTAAAGTATTTTATATATAATTTGTAATATTAGATCTTTTACTATGTTTATGGGCTTCATTCAGTCTATTTCAGATCCCTGAAGAACCTGTCAGATGAAAAGCCTTTGTGAACGTGTGAACCTGATGGACCTTGTTTAGGTTTAAAGAACGTCCACATCATGTAGCACCTAAAGGAGCCAAGAGCCGTTTAGGGAGCTTGGGGTTTTCAGGGTGAGTTTAAGCTAATCACTCTCTCTTTGTGTGTGTTTGTAGGTTACTGGTGCCACGACTGCAACAAGACAGGTCTTTATTATGTGTCCCGGAATTTCTGCAACAAGCTGCACTGGGATGCAGTGGACGTCCCCGGTCAGGACGTCCAGTACAGCGTCGAGTACAGACAGTGAGTGAACCGAGACCTTTTAATCCCTCTATAACTAACCTTCAGACTCCACCTCCGGAGACACGCCCTGCTCCGCCTGGTTCAGACCCCAGAGACCCTTCATGATGACATCACTCATTGTCTCACTCACTCGCTTACTCACCCACTCACTCACTCTCACACTTACTAATTCACCACTTACTCACCCACTCACTCGCTTACTCACCCACTCACTCACTAATTCACCACTTACACACTCACTCACTCACTCACTCACTCACTAATTTACCACTCACTCACTCACTCACTCACTAATTTACCACTTACTCACTCACTCACTCACTCACTAATTTACCACTCACTCACTCACTCACTAATTCACCACTTACTCACTCACTCACTCACTAATTTACCACTTACTCACTCACTAATTCACCACTTACTCACTCACTCACTAATTCACCACTTACTCACTCAACTTACTCACTCACTAATTTACCACTTACTCACTCAACTCACTCGCTCACTTATTCATTCACTCATTCTCTCACTGACTTACCACTCGCTCAATCACTTACTCACTAATTCACCATTTACTCACTCACTCACTAATTCACCACTTACTCACTCAACTCACTCACTCACTAATTTACCACTTACTCACTCAACTCACTCACTCACTAATTTACCACTTACTCACTCAACTCACTCGCTCACTTATTCATTCACTCATTCACTCACTGACTCACCACTCGCTCAATCACTCACTCACTAATTCACCACTTACTCACTCAACTCACTCACTCACTAATTTACCACTTACTCACTCAACTCACTCGCTCACTTATTCATTCACTCATTCACTCACTGACTCACCGCTCGCTCACTCACTCACTAATTCACCACTTACTCACTCACTCACTCACTAATTCACCACTTACTCACTCAACTCACTCACTCACTAATTTACCACTTACTCACTCAACTCACTCGCTCACTTATTCATTCACTCATTCACTCACTGACTCACCACTCGCTCAATCACTCACTCACTAATTCACCACTTACTCACTCAACTCACTCACTCACTAATTTACCACTTACTCACTCAACTCACTCGCTCACTTATTCATTCACTCATTCACTCACTGACTCACCGCTCGCTCACTCACTCACTAATTCACCACTTACTCACTCACTCACTCACTAATTCACCACTTACTCACTCACTCACTAATTTACCACTTAGTCAACTCAGTCACTCACTAATTCAGCACTTACTCACTCAACTCACTTGCTCACTTATTCATTCACTCACTGACTCGCTCAATCACTCACTCACTTACTCACTCATTCACTACTTACTCATTCACTACTTACTCACTCATTCATTTGCTCACTTATTCCTTTGCTTATTCACTCACTCACTCACCACTTGCTCAATTACTCACTAGTTCATTCACTTACTCAATCATTCACTACTTACTCACTCATTCATTTGCTCACTTATTCCTTCGCTTATTCACTCACTCACTCACCACTCGCTCAATTACTCACTCGTTCATTCACTTACTCACTCATTCACTACTTACTCACTCATTCACTACTTACTCACTTATTCATTTTCTCACTTATTCATTCGCTCATCCACTCACTCACTCGCTCAATCACTTACTCATTCATTTGCTCACTTATTCATTCGCTCATTGACTTACTCACTCACCACTCACTCAATCACTCACTCATTCACTCACTTACCCATCCACCACTTACTTACTCATTTACCGCTTACTCACTCACTCATTCAATTGCTCATTTATTCCTTCACTTATTCAATCACTCACTCACTCATTTATTTGCTCACTTATTCATTCGCTCATCCACTCACTTGCTCAATCACTCACTTACTCATTCATTTGCTTCCTTATTCATTCGCTCATCCACTCACTCGCTCAATCACTCACTCACTCATTCATTTGCTCACTTATTCATTCGCTCATCCACTCACTCACTTACCACTCGCTCAATCACTCATTCACTCACTTACCACTCGCTCAATCACTCATTCACTCACTCACTCACTCACTCACTCACTCATTTCCTCACTTGCTCACTCATTTGCTCTCTCACTCACTCGTACATGTTATACAGGGTTAGTCAGATGCTGTGCCAGACACTGTGTGAGTTTATGGTTTGTGGGGGAGGAGCGTCAAGAAACCGTTAACCACGGCTACAGTAGTGCTGTGTGCAATACCGGCCACGCGAAAGAAAGAAAAAAACAGCCATGGTGGGGCCGTTCCCGGGGGTCCGAAACAGCACAGTATGGACTGTCCATCCTTCAAAGAGAACATGTGGTACTGAATGTGTTAAGAACAGTTTCACTTCCACAGAAGACGTTAAGCTCAGGACTGCCATTCGGTAGCTACTGTGATTAGCACTTAGCCGTTAGCATGTTGGTAGCATGTTTGTAGCGCTGCTATTGGTGTACTTTTCCTCTTTCTCTCTTCACCATGTGCTCCAGAGGGCGCCCTGTCCTCCGGATGGTCATTGTCAATGAATGTGTTGCAGGAGACGTCCAACTAGGCACGAATGTACAAAACTCGCTAGACTCTACATTTCGTTGGGGGTCCCTGGTGCTACATTGCTGTTCTTAGGTTATGTTTCTCGTTCCTGGATTGTTGCTGGATGTTGCTGGATGTTTGTTGTTGCTGGTTGTTGCTGGTTGTTGCTAGATGTTGCTGGACATTTACTGTTGCTAGATGTTTGTTGTTGCTGGTTGTTGCTGTATGTTGCTGGTTGTTGCTGTATGTTGCTGGATGTTTGTTGTTGCTGGTTGTTGCTGGATGTTGCTGGACGTTTGTTGTTGCTAGATGTTTCTGAATGTTTGTTGTTGCTGGTTGTTGCTGGATGCTGCTGGTTGTTGCTAGATGTTTCTGAATGTTTATTGTTGCTAGATTTTGCTGAATATTGCTGGCTGTTGCTGAATATTGCTGGATAATTGCTGGTTGTTGCTGGATGTTGCTGGTTGTTGCTGGATATTGCTGGTTGTTGTACAAAACTCGCTAGACCCTACATTTCGTTGGGGGTCCCTGGTGCTACATCGCTGTTCTTAGGTTATGTTTCTCGTTCCTGGATTGTTGGTTCCTGGATTGTTGCTGGATGTTGCTGGATGTTTGTTGTTGCTGGTTGTTGCTGGTTGTTGCTGGATGTTGCTGGACGTTTGTTGTTGCTAGATGTTTCTGAATGTTTGTTGTTGCTGGTTGTTGCTAGATGTTGCTGGACGTTTGTGGTTGCTAGATGTTTCTGAATGTTTGTTGTTGCTGGTTGTTGCTGGATGCTGCCGGATTTTTGTCGTTGCTGAATATTGCTGGCTGTTGCGGGTTGTTGCTGAATGTTGCTGGTTGTTGCTAGATGTTTCTAGATGTTTTTTGTTGCTGGATGTTGCTGAATATTGCTGGCTGTTGCTGAATATTGCTGGTTGTTGTTGGATAATTGCTGGTTGTTGCTGGATGTTGCTGGTTGTTGCTAGATGTTTCTAGATGTTTTTTGTTGCTGGCTGTTGCTGAATATTGCTGGCTGTTGCTGGTTGTTGCTGGATAATTGCTGGTTGTTGCTGGATATTGCTGGTTGTTGCTGGATATTGCTGGTTGTTGTACAAAACTCGCTAGACCCTACATTTCGTTGGGGGTCCCTGGTGTTACATCGCTGTTCTTAGGTTATGTTTCTCGTTCCTGGATTGTTGGTTCCTGGATTGTTGGTTCCTGGATTGTTGCTGGATGTTGCTGGATGTTGCTAGATGTTTCTGGATGTTTTTTATTGCTGGATGTTGCTGAATATTGCTGGTTATTGCTGGATGTTGCTGGTTGTTGCTAGATGTTTCTGGATGTTTTTTGTTGCTGGATGTTGCTGAATATTGCTGGCTGTTGCTGGTTGTTGCTGGATAATTGCTGGTTGTTGCTGGATGTTGCTGGCTGTTGCTGGATAATTGCTGGTTGTTGCTGGATAATTGCTGGTTGTTGCTGGATATTGCTGGTTGTTGTACAAAACTCGCTAGACTCTACTGTTGATATTCCAGATGAGAATCCATCAAGATTTCAACATCTTAAGATATCGTGACGCTCATCAGCCTCTCTTTCAGCACGTGTCAGCTCCTCCCGGTCCTCGTGTGCGTCCTTTGGCCTCCGCTATCAGGATGGCGGACCTCCAACCACGCGTCTCTTTGCCTTGTCGCGTCGTGTCCATTGTCCTCAGCTGTGACTATTTCCTGCTCCACAGCACACAGCCTGGCCAGCGCGGGGAAGATCACTGGAGCAGCGCTCCGAGTTCAGGCTGAACAGAAAAGGAAAATTCGGATCAGAGGAAAGCGCTCCTCTTTGTCGATGCAGAGAGCAACTCCGTGGCCTCAGGAGAGCCGAGTGACAGGGGTCGGATGCAATAAACTCAAAGCGTTTGATGCTCTTTCACGGCGAGGCCTGGGCTCAGCTTCCTGACCAAAGAGCCGGCCGCCGAGTAGCTCATTCACAGCAGCACTTCTGTCCTCGGCCAGAGCCGCCAGTCCAGCTGAGGGGTCAGATTTGTCGTAAACTTTGAGGCAGGTTGAGTAAGAGAGGCCGTGAATTCTGAGAGCCTACACTGTCAGTGGCCTGTTTACTAAGAATCGTTCCGATTTATAACAATACTGATATCGATACCGATACTTATCAATACTATTATTAATATTAATCTCAATTACTTAGTGCAAAAAACAAAAACAAGACATAAAATAATTAATATATGTGAAATGCTGACTCCTGATAAATTCATTTACACCATCAAACATCCTCATTATTCTTTGTGTTTATTTAGTTCAGTACTCAGTTTAATAATCACTACTGACTACTGATAAACTCATTTACACCATCAAACATCCTCATTATTCTTTTAATGTTCATTAAGTTCAGAACTCAGTTTAATAATCACTACGTCCTGGATGTTGTTGGTTGTTGCTGTATAATGCTGGATATTGTTGTTGCTGGATGTTTGTTGTTGCTGGTTGTTACTGGATGTTGCTGGTTTTGTTTTGTTGCTGGATTTTTGTCGTTGCTGAATATTGCTGGTTGTTGCGGGTTGTTGCTGGATGTTGCTGAATATTGTGGTTGTTGCGGGTTGTTGCTGGATGTTGCTGAATATTGTGGCTGTTGCGGGTTGTTGCTGGATGTTACTGAATATTGTGGTTGTTGCGGGTTGTTGCTGGATGTTGCTGAATATTGCTGGTTGCTGATGGATGTTGTTGGTTGTTGCTGTATGTTTCTGGATGCTTGTTGTTGCGGGTTGCTGATGGTTGTTGCTGTATGTTGCTGTATGTTTGTTGTTGCTTTTTGTTGCTGGATGTTGCTAGATGTTGCTGGTTGTTACTGGATGTTGCTAGATGTTGCTGGATGTTTGTTGTTGCTATATGTTTCTGAATGTTTGTTGTTGCTGGATTTTTTTTGTTGCTGGATTTTTGTTGTTGCTAGTTGTTGCTGGATGCTGCTGGATTTTTGTCGTTGCTGAATATTGCTGGCTGTTGCGGGTTGTTGCTGGATGTTGCTGAATATTGCTGGTTGTTGCTAGATGTTTCTGAATGTTTGTTGTTGCTGGTTGTTGCTAGATGTTTCTGAATGTTTGTTGTTGCGGGTTGTTGCTGGTTGTTGCTGAATATTGCTGGCTGTTGCGGGTTGTTGCTGGATGTTGCTGAATATTGCTGTTTGTTACTAGATGTTTCTGAATGTTTGTTGTTGCGGGTTGTTGCTGGTTGTTGCTGAATATGGCTGGTTGTTACTAGATGTTTCTGAATGTTTGTTGTTGCTGGTTGTTGCTGGATGCTGCTGGATTTTTGTCGTTGCTGAATATTGCTGGCTGTTGCGGGTTGTTGCTGGATGTTGCTGAATATTGCTGGTTGTTGCTAGATGTTTCTGAATGTTTGTTGTTGCTGGTTGTTGCTAGATGTTTCTGAATGTTTGTTGTTGCTGGTTGTTGCTAGATGTTTCTGAATGTTTGTTTTTGCTGGTTGTTGCTAGATGTTTCTGAATGTTTGTTGTTGCTGGTTGTTGCTGGATGCTGCTGGATTTTTTTTGTTGCTGGATTTTGTTGTTGCTGGATTGTTGTTGTTGCTGAATATTGTTGGCTGTTGCTGGATGTTGCTGGATTTTTGTTGTTGCTGGATTTTGTTGTTGCTGGTTGTTGCTGGATGTTGCTGGATTTTTGTTGTTGCTGGATGTTGCTGGATTTTTGTTGTAGCTGGATGTTGCTGAATATTGCTGGCTGTTGCGGGTTGTTGTTGGTTGTTGCTAGATGTTGCTGGTTCATTGCTAGTCAATGTTACATAAATACCAATAGCAGCATCATTTGTCCAGTGTGTAAGATGGTAACAATGCAGCGGTAAATGCAGACTGTGAAATATGTAATAATATTATAATGTTATATATAATGTTTTTTATATATATATATATATATATATATATATGCAGCTTTTCTAGCCAGTATTAAAATTAGAAGCTAAAATCTTCTGCCCTAAAAATTGACGGGCAAACACACAGTGGGTGTTCCAGGTGGCCACTATAAACAGAGTGTGGCTGTCCCTGAACTCTCTCTCTCAGTGGGGGGTTTAATTCTGCTGGAGGGTCTCGGGTGCACAATGTCAGCAGCCCCTTCAACTCTGCACACCGCTCTGCTGAGTCACAGCTCTGCTTTGTCTGACTAGAATACAGAGAGAGAGAGACAGAGAGAGAGAGAGAGAAAGAGAGAGAAGGAGAGAAAGAAAGAGAGACCAAGAAAGAGAAGGAGAGAAAGAGTAAGAGAGAGAAAGGGAGAGAGACAGAGAGAGAGAGAAGGAGAGAAAGAGAGAGAGACCAGGAAAGAGAAGGAGAGAAAGAAATAAAGAAAGGGAGAGAGAGGCATAGAGAGAGAGAAAAAAAAGAGAGGGGGCGGGGCATTGACCTGGAGCAGCATTTCTTTAAAATCCACATTAATCCACCCAATAAACTACAGATTAATAAATTATTTTTAATTACTGAATAATTCAGTACCTGTTCAGTATCGACTGTGAATTATCCAGTATGTACTATGAATTATTCAGTATCTACTATGAATTATTCAGTATCTATTATGAATTATTCTGTATATACTATGAATTATTCAGTATGTACTATGAATTATTCAGTATCTGCTATAAATCATTCAGTATCTGCTATGAATCATTCAGTATCTACTATAAATTATTTTGTATATACTATGAATTATTCAGTATCTACTATAAATTATTCTGTATATACTATGAATTATTCAGTGTCTGCTATGAATTATTCAGTATCTACTATATATTATTCAGTATGTACTATGAATTATTTAGTTTCTACTGTGAATTATTCAGTATATACTATAAATTATTCAGTATGTACTATGAATTATTCAGTACCTACTATGTATTATTCAGTATGTACTATGAATTATTTAGTTTCTACTGTGAATTATTCAGTATATACTATAAATTATTTAGTATGTACTATGAATTATTCGATATGTACTATGAATTATTCAGTATCTACTATGAATTATTCAGTATGTACTATGAATTATTTAGTTTCTACTGTGAATTATTCAGTATATACTATAAATTATTCAGTATGTACTATGAATTATTCAGTATCTACTATGTATTATTCAGTATGTACTATGAATTATTTAGTTTCTACTGTGAATTATTCAGTATATACTATAAATTATTTAGTATGTACTATGAATTATTCGATATGTACTATGAATTATTCAGTATCTACTATGAATTATTCAGTATGTACTATGAATTATTTAGTTTCTACTGTGAATTATTCAGTATATACTATAAATTATTTAGTATGTACTATGAATTATTCAGTATCTACTGTGAATTATTCAGTATCTACTATGAATTATTCAGTAACTACTGTGAATTATTCAGTATCTACTATGAATTATTCAGTATCTGCTATTAATTATTCTGTATATACTATGAATTATTCAGTATCTACTATGTATTATTCAGTACGTACTATGAATTATTTAGTTTCTACTGTGAATTATTCAGTATATACTATAAATTATTTAGTATGTACTATGAATTATTTGGTATGTACTATGAATTATTCAGTATGTACTATAAATAATTTAGTATGTACTATGAATTATTCGGTATGTACTATGAATTATTCAGTATGTACTATACATTATTTAGTATGTACTATAAATTATTCGGTATGTACTATGAATTATTCAGTATGTACTATAAATTATTTAGTATGTACTATGAATTATTCAGTATGTACTATGAATTATTCAGTATGTAATTGTTTTAGTGAAATGTCTGATGATGTAAATCACACTGTGGTCTCGTGTGTAAAGAGTTGTCATGCAGTGACTCTGTTCCTCATAGATATGGACTGTCGTGGAGTCCGATGGTGGATTGCCAAAACATCTCCGTAACTTCCTGTGACCTCAGCGCCGTTACCACTGATATTTACCAGAGACATTACGCCAGAATAAAGAGCAGCAGCACCTGCTTCGAGAACAACGCTGCCTTCATCCCTGTAGAGCAGAGTAAGAACGCTGAGCTGGTTTATTATCACCATAAATCATAACATCCTAGAGAGCTGTGTGTACTGCGAACAGTGTGTGAATATAGTATAGACATATGTATTTATATATATAAACCTAAATTTCTCTATTTTATGCTATTCTCACTTCTCAGCCACTCTCGGCGCTCCAGAGGTTTCCGTTAGTGTTGCTGAATCCTCTGTCAGTGTGATGATCACGACTCCCCAGGGACCTCAGAGCAGATCCATTGAGGAGATCAGCCGTGATGGTTCTGGGAAACTACATATTAACTATGAAATCCACCTCACGCACCTAGCATCTAAAGATGAACAGGTAAACACTACACACACTGCAGATTCATACTGGATTATAATCACTCCACAGTTATTACTGTCAGACTGTAAACACTATACACACTGCAGATTCATACTGGATTATAATCACTCCACAGTTATTACTGTCAGACTGTAAACACTATACACACTGCAGATTCATACTGGATTATAATCTCTCCACAGTTATTACTGTCAGACTGTACACACTAAACACACTGCAGATTCATACTGGATTATAATCACTCCACAGTTATTACTGTCAGACTGTACACACTGCAGATTCATGCTGGATTATAATCACTCCACAGTTATTACTGTCAGACTGTAAACACTACACACACTGCAGATTCATACTGGATTATAATCACTCCACAGTTATTACTGTCAGACTGTAAACACTACACACACTGCAGATTCATACTGGATTATAATCACTACACAGTTATTACTATCAGACTGTAAACACTACACACACTGCAGATTCATACTGGATTATAATCACTCCACAGTTATTACTGTCAGACTGTAAACACTACACTATACTAGCAATGTCAGTTTTTATGACCATGACTGGACGTTAGCTGCACAGGTCTCTGCTCTCAGCACTAAACTTTGACTTAAAATCTTCCATGAAAACTTTGAGACCTGCTGTTTTTCTCGAAGGTAATTCGGAACACATCTGGTGTGATCACGCTAAGCAACCTGGAGGCAAACACGAAGTACTGTGGCACTGCCTACTACGTGTGGACCCACCCGTCCATCCGCAAGCTGAGCCAGAACACCACCTTCTGTGTGACTGTTCCAGGTAAGAGCTCCCGGCCCCGCCGCGCTCAGCAGATCTGTTTATGTCTCTCTGACTGCTGCTGTACTTCACCTTAAACAGCAGAGCGCTGAGCTGGAGCTGTGAGTAATGTTATAAAAGCATTTTTTATTAGTCTGTAAGCATCAAAACCCTGACTGAGTTCTGTGCTCCTCGTCCTGAATGTGATATTAAACAACAGCAGCTGCAGAATGCTACAGGCCCCTATTTCTTATATATACTACCGCTCAAGTTTAGGATCACTTTAGAGTTTCATTTCATGCAATTCACAAACAATACTGTCCATTTCACAATGAATGTAAGTGTATCAGATGATTTTTAAAGAATAAAAATGTTTGTATTAAAGTCTATTTTTGTATAGAGGCTTATTTTACATATAGTCTATTATCAGTAATTCTCAGTCCTCTGTCTAAATCTCCTGGTACGACCACCAATCCAAGTTAAGGATGTTATTGGACTAATTGGTTGTTAGGACACTCTTGATCAATTGTGATCACAGCTGAAAACATTCTACTAATAAGTGAGTATAAAAGGGGGAACAACATTCTAGGTTAGTTTAGTATCTGAAGCATCAGCAGTTGATGGCTTGCTGACCGACTCACAATGACCAGAAAGAAACAACTTTCTTTAGAGACCCGTCAGTCCATTGTTGTGTTAAGGAAGAAGATACTCCATTAAAACAAGAACATTTCACTGTGATCCCAAACTTTTGAGCAGTAGTGTATATATATATCTTCACAGATACAAACAGGTATCTGCAACTTTACAGGAGAGGCCAAAAACTCAATGGAAAAAAAGTAAATGGAACCAGAGCTATTTTGGAAATTTTCTTTTGGTCCAATCATCATTAAATTTTCCCACAACGTAAACGTCAGCAGCTTCATTTGATTAATGTAAAAAAAATTGAAATCATCAAATATATATCTATATCCAGTTCTAAGGGATATATATGGGTGATTCTTCAATTAGGGAAACTTTTACATTTCTAGGTTATACATTTGTGTTAAAATTACTTTAATACAAGCAAACATTTTAGCTTTTAAAAAGATCAATCATTGCATCACCAAAATAATTATGATTTCCATTTTTTATAATGATTTAAACATCTATATTTTGCTACTTTGGCCTTGTCCCCAACCCAGACATTAAAACTGTGCCCTAATAAAATGCTAAAAAGTGATGAATTTATGAAAAAGATCACAATATGAGTTTCATAAAAACTAAATGTACTGTTTACTTTCAGATTTACACCTATGCAAATCTTTATTATCATCCCCAACATTATCATCATTACCGCAACAGTGTATGACTTCTGCAGGGTATTATTTGAAGGTAGCACTTGTTTATGTGGTAACCATGGAAACCAGGACTCACAAGGGAGCACATATCAGCCATGAGTGAGGAGTGACATGTTAATGTGTGTAAATGGGAGTAACTGAATGGTGTGTTGCTCCTGATCATACAGAGTCATTATCGTTTACATCAGTACCGCAGTACTTTACAACTAAACATTACATTTACACATTATTTATTTATTTATTTACAACTAAACAATAAATTTACACATTATTTATTTATTTACAACTAAACATTTCATTTACACATTATTTATTTATTTACAACTAAACATTACATTTACACATTATTTATTTATTTATTTACAACTAAACATTACATTTACACATTATTTATTTATTTACAACTAAACAATAAATTTACACATTATTTATTTATTTACAAC
Source organism: Megaleporinus macrocephalus (assembly GCA_021613375.1). Taxonomy (NCBI): domain Eukaryota; kingdom Metazoa; phylum Chordata; class Actinopteri; order Characiformes; family Anostomidae; genus Megaleporinus; species Megaleporinus macrocephalus. The sequence goes on from CM038727.1 coordinate 34,317,560, forward strand.
TAAACATTTCATTTACACATTATTTATTTATTTACAACTAAACATTACATTTACACATCATTTATTTATTTATTTACAACTAAACATTACATTTACACATCATTTATTTATTTATTTATTTATTTATAAATAAACATTACATTTACACATTATTTATTATTTATTTACAACTAAACATTACATTTACACATTATTTATTTATTTACAACTAAACATTACATTTATACATTATTTATTTATTTATAAATATTACATTTACACATTATTTATTTACAACTAAACATTACATTTACACATCATTTATTTATTTATTTATAACTAAACATTACATTTACATATTATTTATTTATTTACAACTAAACATTACATTTACACATTATTTATTTATTTATTTACAACTAAATATTACATTTACACATCATTTATTTATTTATTTATAAATAAACATTACACATCATTTATTTATTTATTTATTTATAAATAAACATTACATTTACACATTATTTATTTATTTATAACTAAACATTACATTTACACATTATGAATTTACAACTAAACATTAAATGTACACATTTATTTATTTATTTATTTATTTATTTATTTATAACTAAACATTACATTTACACATTATTTTATTTATTTATTTATTTATAACTAAACATTACATTTACACATTTATTTATTTATTTATTTACAACTAAACATTAAATGTACACATTATTTTATTTATTTATTTATTTATTTATTTATTTATTTATAACTAAACATTACATTTACACATTATTTATTTATTCATGTGGATTTAAAGAGCAGCTTGTACTAGCGCGTAACTAGCTTTAGCAAATCAATGGTCTAGCTAGTTTTTCTCTTAAAGTAAATTGTCATTACCTCAACTCGTCATTACCAACACATAACCTGTTGAGATGGTAATGACATTTGTTGATGGTAATGACAGGTTTTCAATTTCACCATCAGTATCTTAAATTATTTAGAAATTAAATATAATTAAGTCTATATATATATATATATATATATATATATATATATATATATATATATATATATATATATATATATATATATATATATATATATCATAACTGGACGTGCTGATGTTGTTACTGTGCCTTTAAGGCTGTTGTATGTAAAGAAGCCAGCACTGTGCCTCATTTAGAAAGCAGTCTGGGCTGAAAAACTAGATTCAGGTATAACATGAACAGGTGTGGCCTGAATAAGTGCATCTCCACGGCAATCAGCCTTAACATAACAACCACATCCTTCTTTCGTTTGTATTCACTTCATTAGATCAACATACCACACAGGTAGTTCATCTGATTCTCTGTATACTCTATTACTCTGTTCTTAATGATCAGGACCCCCACAGGACCACCACAGAGCAGATAATATTAGGGAGGTGGGTCATTCTCGGCACTGCAGTGACACTGACGTGGTGATGGTGTGTTTGTTAGTGTGTGTTGTGCTGGTGTGAGTGGATCAGATACCGCAGTGCTGCTACTGGACTGAGAATCGTCCACCAACCAAAACTATCCGGACAGCAGTGTCCTGTGGGCGGCGTCCTGTGTCCACTGATGAAGAACTAGAGGAACACAAACTGTGCAGCAGCAGATGAGCTACTGTCTCTGACTTTACATCTACAAGGTGGACCAGCAAGTAGTAGGAGTGTCTAATAGAGTGGACAGTGAGTGGACGCTAGTACCAGCTCAACACACACTAACACACCACCACCAGGTCAGTGTCACTGCGGTGCTGAGAATGACCCACCTGCCTAATAGTAGCTGCTCTGTGGTGGTCCTGTGGTGGTCCTGATCATTAAAGAACAGAGTAATAAAGTATACAGAGAATCAGATGAACTACAGTCTGTAAGTGTAGAACTACAAAGAGCACAGAAACAAGGGTGTTGTTCTTTGTGACATCACAAAAACACTGCATTGTTTGCAAACTACATCAGACTGTCTTATATCAGAAAACAATATGAGCCCTTTAAACCGTGTGTAGTTGCTACGTAGGGGCCACAGTTCTAGACTCCAGCCTAAGCCCACCAGGTTAGTGGTGGGGACATGGGAATGTGGGCTGAGGGGTCTGAGTGATGTGAAACGGTCATATGTTTAGGTTTTGGTTTCCCGCTTTCCAGGCAGGACGGAGTTGCGCAATTCCAGAACGTCCCGCTCCTGTTTACCCAGCACTTACCTGTCCTATCAGAGCCCAGCACTCACCTGTCCTATCAGAGCCTAGCACTCACCTGTCCTATCAGAGCCCAGCACTCACCTGTCCTATCAGAGCCCAGCGCTTTCCCAGAGTCCTGTTCTCCCTGAAATCTGACCTGCACTCCAGATTCTGAGAAGTGACCTCGTTAACGCTCACTTCTCTTCCTTCTCAAGTTTCTGATTATGTTTTGATTATGTATCTCTCTCTCTCTCTCCCTCACACACTCTCTCTCCTTCTCCAACTCTCCTTCTCTCTCTCTCCTTTCTTTCTCCTTCTATCTCTACCTCCTTCTCTCTCTCTCTGTCTCTCTCTCTATTCCTCTCTCTCTCTCTCCCTCTCTCTGTCTCTTTCTCTCTGTCTCCCTTACACACTCTCTTTCTCACTCTCTCTATTCTTCTCTCTTTCTCCCTCTCTCTGTCTCCCTCACTCTGTCTCTCTTTCTCTCTCTCTCCCTTACACACACTCTCTCTCTCCCTTACACACTCTCTTTCTCTCTCTCTCTCTATTCTTCTCTCTCTCTCCTTTTCCTTCTCTCCTTTTCTGTCTCCTTCTATCTCTCTCTGTCTCTCTCTCTATTCTTCTCCCTCTCCCTCTCTCTCTGTCTCTCCTTTCTTTCTCCTTCTATTTCTACCTGCTTCTCCCTCTCTCTTTTTCTCTCTCCTTCTATCTCTCTCTCTCTCTGTCTCTCTCTCCTCTCTCCTTCTTTCTCTCTCCTTCTCCCTGTCTATTCTCTCTCTCCTTCTCTCTCTCTCCTTCTACCTCTCTCTATTTTTCTCTCTCTCCCTCCTACTCCCTCTCTCCTTTTCTTGCTCCTTCTATCTCTCTCTCTCTCTCCTCTTCTCTCTTCCTCTCTGTGTCTCTCTCTGTCCTTCTCTCTCTCTACTTCTTTCTCTCTCTCTCCTTTTCTCTCTATTCTTCACTTTCTCTCTCTCTCTCTCTCTCTCTCTCTCTCTCTCTCTCTCTCTCTCTCTCTCTCTCTCTCTGCAGTGAAGTCCTGGGTGCATGTGTTCATCGTGCCGGCGTTGCTGGCTCTTCTCCTGCTGATCTCCGCGGCTTTGGTTCCGTGCCAGCTGTACGTTACGAGGAAGAGCCGGCTGCCTGAGGTGCTGGTAAGAGAGTGATTTTTTGAAAGGGGTGAATTCCCCGCGTGAGCGTGTCTGGAAGGCGCCTCCTCCTGTTCCTGGTACTGACGAGCTGTAAGATAAGAAAGCCGAGTGGGGAGGTTTGAGGAGGAGCGTGCTCTGTAAGAAGCTGCGTGCTGATTCCTGGTTTGGCCTGTAGCAGATTTCTTTGTCCTTCTGACTGAGCTGATGAGGAATGTTTATTTCAGTGTTATTAGCATATTAATCAGGATTAACAACAATCCAACTCTTCTTCTCTTGTTCGTCATCAGAAAACACATCTAACCCGAGACCCAGTTTCACACATTTACATATTATTAGACTGTAATTAGCCGACGCCTGCAGGCGGCTCCACTGCGTCCACTGCAGCTGAATACAATTATTTTTTTCCTTTTTTTGGTTTGTTGTTTTGGTTTGTGTGGGAGTCTGTGCTTAGCCAGCTAACGATAGGCCTAGTTTACTCACCTACCTTGGGTTTGGCTGGTGTGTATCAGTGAACGGCTAACCCGCTCCAGGGCCGTACAGTGATTATTTTAGTCTTTTCCTGTTTTAAATGTCCAGAAACATTATTAACAGAGAGAGACTGACGACAGTTTTAGGGCCTCAAAAGAGTAAAAGTCATGAAAAAGAGTTTAATATAAGGATAAAAAGCAGAAATGTCAGAAATAAAAAGAAATCATATAAAAACTCTCCCATTTCTAACTAACCATCTTCCCATCTAGACATCTCCCTATCTAATCATCTTCCCAACTAACCATCTCCCATCTAGACATCACCCCATCTAAACATCTCCCTATCTAAACATCTTCCCAACTAACCATCTCCCATCTAAACATCTCCCCATCTAAACATCTCCCTATCTAATCATCTTCCCAACTAATCATCTCCCATCTAGACATCACCCCATCTAAACATCTCCCTATCTAAACATCTCCCTATCTAATCATCTCCCCATCTAGACATCTCCCCATCTAGACATCTCCCCATCTAGACATCTCCCCATCTAGACATCTCCCCAACTAATCATCTTCCCATCTAAACATCTCCCTATCTAATCATCTTCCCAACTAATCATCTTCCCATCTAAACATCTCCCTATCTAATCATCTTTCCATCTAAATGTCTTCTCACCTAAACATCTTCTCAACTGACCATCTTCCCAACTAATCATCTTCCCAACTGACCATCTTCCCAACTAACCATCTTCCCAACTAACCATCTTCCCATATAAACATCTTCCCATCGAAACATCTTCCCAACTGACCATCTTTCCAGCTAAACATCTTCCCATCTAACAATCTTCCTGTCTAAACATCTTTCTATCTAACCATCTTCCCAACTTACCATCTTCCCATCAAAACATCTTCCCAACTGACCATCTTCCCAACTTACCATCTTTCTGTCTAAACATCTACCCATCTAACAATCTTCCCAACTGACCATCTTCCCATATAAATATCTTCCCATCTAAACATCTTCCTATCCAACCATCTTCCCAACTAATCATTTTCCCAACTGACCATCTTCCCATATAAACATCTTCCCATCTAAACATCCTCCCGATTAATCATCTTTCCGTCTAAACATCTTCCCATCAAACCATCTTCCCAACTAATCGTCTTCCCATCTAAACGTCTTCATGACTAATTATCTTCCTGTCTAAGCATCTAACCATCTTCCCAACTGTCCAACTGAACATCTTCCTAAACATCCTCCTGCCTAAACATCTAAACTGTATCACTACCTTCACCTACCTGTGTACAGGTAAACTGTAACACTACCTTCACCTACCCGTGTACAGGTAAACTGTAACACTACCTTAACCTACCTGTGTACAGATAAACTGTAACACTACCTTCACCTACCCGTGTACAGGTAAACTGTAACACTACCTTCACCTACCTGTGTACAGGTAAACTGTTACACTACTTTCACCTACCTGTGTACAGGTAAACTGTAACACTACCTTCTCCTACCTGTGTACAGGTAAACGGTAACACTACCTTCTCCTACCTGTGTACAGGTAAACGGTAACACTACCTTCTCCTACCTGTGTACAGGTAAACGGTAACACTACCTTCTCCTACCTGTGTACAGGTAAACGGTAACACTACCTTCTCCTACCTGTGTACAGGTAAACGGTAACACTATCTTCTCTGTTGTTTTTCCTCTCTGAAACAGAACATACCTAAGAGGACCGGTCCTCCGTGTTATCCAGATCTTCGCGTGGAGCTGGCCGATGTGAGGATTTGCTCAGAATCCCTGTGGAAATCTGGCCTCCCGGGTCCTGACCTGCTTGGGACAACAATTGTAATTGATGGGGGCAGTTACGCCCCCCAGGACTGTATTGACCTTCCTTGGCAATGTAAGTCATACACCAATCAACAGGTGGAGCCGGTCGACAGAAGCAACGAGTCCGCCACCAGCTACAGCATGGTGATACCTTCCAGGGTCCCTGAAGATCTGGAGGAGTCGCCTGACTCTGCTAACAAAAGCAGTGAAGGACCAGGACCAGCGTCCTGCACTGGAGATGGTAGTGACCTATACAATGAACAGGCAGCCCAAGGGTCGGCCCAGAAGGACCCAGACTCCAACGCTGAGCTGCTGCCTGTTTCGCGGGATGCTGATGGAAAACTAGAATTCTCCATGCTAACGTTCCTGCCTCAGCTTCCGGGCCCTGCAGGACCTCTGGTAGCCCCAGCTGGAGAAAGGACTCCTTTACTGGATGACCTCATCACCACGTACGAGAGGGAATGGTCGGACGGTGAACTCTCGTCTGACTACGCGAGAACCTACGTCCCAAATTATGTCCAGCAGAACGTTCCGGAGGGACCCTCCAGTGACGCCATTCCTTTAACGTTGTTACCTGACTGTACCTCAAGCTACAGGCGGAACTGGGAACCCAGGCTGTCGCTGGAGTCCCGGTTCAATGACTGCATTGGGAAAACTGGGCAGCTGACTGAATCCGAGGACAGACAGGAGGACGGGGAGCCACTGTCCAGACTGGGGGCCATATTTTTGGACGGATTGGTGGTTCAAATCCACGGATAGTGATGGGATTTCCTCAGACGTGCCAACATAACGTTGCTAACAATGACTGAGAACTCTCCGTTAGCGTAGCGCTAATGAGTTTGTGAATGTGATACGTTATTTTTTTTTTGTTATTTTTTGTTATTTTTTGTTTTTTTTCCAAATCCGACTTGAACCACTTTCATATACGGTCCTTGATGAGCTGCGTATCATCGCCATGCAAAGAAAAACATGCATCTCCATTTTTCTCTATTTTTTTTTTCTCCAAGTCGTTTAAACACGACAGCTGCCCTTAACATCGTGTGCCAAATTTAAGACGAGTGGACCAATAGAAATGCTCCAAAGGAGCTGGGAAAGACGTCTGGTTCCATTGCCTTGTATTGAAAGTGGAGGCAGTTTTTGGGCCCTCCTGTAAAGCTGCCTTTTTTGGAGATGCAGGTTTTTCTTTGGACTGCGATGTTATGTGTTAGCAATGTTGCTGTCAGGCTAACAGTTGCAGCAGTTTAGCATGAGCATGTCTAGCAGGAGGAGGAGGAGATCCAGCCGAGCTGCTGCCCGGTGTAGGAACTGGAGGTGGACGTGGGCGATGGGCAGCTAAGGCAGCTGCTGAAGGCACAGCTGGACGCATCACTGCTAATCCGTGAAGGCGTCCCACATCAGAGTGCAGGAAGTGGGCCGTGTCCTCTCCGGGGAGAAGCCTCATATCTGTTGCTTTTGTTGTGCGACTGTGATTGGCTCCTGGAGGACTGCTGCACTGTTTGGCCGACACAAACACACATACACCTGAACGCCTGAAGTTATCAAATGCTTTTGCTTTAGGTGTTTAGGTGGAGACCCACTAAACCAGGGCTCAGTACCGTTAATCTATTTTCTGATATCGGCCTTCAGGGCCATTTCTAAATGTTTTTAGATGATATACTATGTGACGTCCTACTTGGGGGACACCACCAGCACTGATACTGATATTTTGTAGGCAAGAATATAAAATATGAAGGTTTTTTTCAACATTACTCAATGAAACACAATATTTAATTATATTTATTGATATATAGAAGAACTAGATCAACAGCAAATGTGTTTGTTATGTGTATTATGATGTGTATCTTGAAGAATAATATAATGCAAATTATATTTTATAAAAAAACAAACCTGTGTTGGGGCCCTAAATGACAGCTTATTGGGGGTGCATTGTTACTCAGGGGCTCTAAATGACAGCTTATTGGGGTACAGTGTAGCTCAGGGGCTCTAAATGACAGCTTATTGGGGTACAGTGTAGCTCAGGGGCTCTAAATGACAGCATATTGGGGTACAGTGTAGCTCAGGGGCTCTAAATGACAGCTTATTGGGGTACAGTGTAGCTCAGGGGCTCTAAATGAAAGCTTATTGGGGTACAGTGTAGCTCAGGGGCTCTAAATGACAGCTTATTGGGGTACAGTGTAGCTCAGGGGCTCTAAATGACAGCTTTTTGGGGTACAGTGTAGCTCAGGGGCTCTAAATGACAGCTTATTGGGGTACAGTGTAACTCAGGGGCTCTAAATGACAGCTTATTGGGGGTACAGTGTAGCTCAGGGGCCCTTAGCATTAGTGTGAACACCCTGAACACCACGACTGACGAACAGACCCAGCATCGCAGTTCTACACCAGTATCTACTCACCAAAGCCACCAGCTCTGTTTTTCAAGGTTTTTAAACGGGCCTCGCTGAAAACCATCTCCAGGCTGGTACGTATGCCAGTAAATAAACTATTCTGTTTGAGTATCTTTGAATTTGAGCATTTTTAATTACAAATACCAGAAAATCCGTCCCAGTTTTCAGCCCCTCGTCCACTCTGGGGGTTAGTTTTACTCTCGCTGTGTACTGGCTACCTCGTTATACACAACACGAGATGAGCAGAACTCTTTAAACTGGACTACCGTGTGACAATAATTCTGGATACAGGTTGAACGCAGTTTATTCCAAGATTTTATTTACTCAGCAAAACACTTTATTTTTGAAATATTAAACAGTATTAATACAGTACGTAGTACGTCAGTGTGTTTAGGTTTATTAACACAGCTTTATTTTTAATTGGCTAAAGTAAATAAACAAGGAGAAACACAGCCTCTCCAGAGCTAACAGCTATAGGCACAGCTCTCTGCTCTATACTAGAAATCCCACCACTCCACCCGTATTCAAGATCTTCAACATGAAACTCCTTCATTTCTTAAAGAAGTAAATGATGTACAATACAGTGTGGTGACACCACAGTACAGTTTGGTAGAACATTCTTGTACTTGTATAAAAAAAAAGTATTTATATACACTACCACTCAAAAGTTTGGGATCACAGTGAAATGTTCTTGTTTTAATGGAGTATCTTCTTCCTTAACACAACAATGAACTGACGGGTCTCTAAAGAAAGTTGTTTCTTTCTGGTCATTGTGAGTCGGTCAGCAAGTCATCAACTGCTGATCTTCAGATACTAAACTAACCTAGAATGTTGTTCCCTTTTATACTCACTTATTAGTAGAATGTTTTTCAGCTGTACATCACAATTGAGTAAGAGTGTCCTAACAACCAATTAGTCCAATAACATCCTTAACTTGGATTGGTGGTCGTACCAGGAGATTTAGACAGAGGACTGAGAATTACTGATAATAGGACTATATGCAAAATAAGCCTCTATACAAAAATAGACTTTAATACAAACATTTTTATTCTTTAAAAATCATCTGATACATTCACATTCATTGTGAAATGGACAGTATTGTTTGTGAATTGCATGAAATGAAATTCTAAAGTGATCCTAAACTTTTGCAAGGTAGTGTATTTAGTTATTATAATTTTGAAACGTGGAAATATATACTACCAGAGTTCACTGACGTCCCATCAACTTATAGCAGTTAACGCCCTTTACTAAGTGTGTGTATATATATATATATATATATATATGTATATATATATATATATATATATATGTATATATATATATATATATATATGTATATATATATATATCGCTGTCCAAAAAAAAACATGCATCTTCCATTTTTCTACATCATTTAAATACGACTGCTGCCCTTAACATTGTGTAAACATTTTATGATGAATGAACCAATAGAAATGTTGCAAAATAACTTGGAATAAATTCTGGTTCCATTGACTTACATTGAAAGTACAGTTATTGTGCTCTACTGTAAAGTTGACATCTTGTATTTTTTATTGGACAGTGACTATATATATATATATATATTAGTGTGTTTATTTAACCCTTTCCAAGCTTCTCCTAAACAACCCAGTATTATTATCAGTTTTCATCTAATACCTGCTTTGACTGCTCAGTACTTCATTAAGCTAAATCAAGATTTGCTGCTGAAGGAACTGAACACATTCATACAATGTCTGGGGCGTCCAGGACACTCCATGTAGATATATATATGTAAGCTGGGGTGGTGTTGGAGGGTCTACCTGGTCTTCCAGGTGGTTGTTAGGAGTCAACCACTCCATGTACTTATATATATATATAAGCTGGGGTGGTGTTGGAGGGTCTACCTGGTCTTCCAGATGGTTGTTAGGAGTCAACCGCTCCATGTACTTACATATATATATAAGCTGGGGTGGTGTTGGAGGGTCTACCTGGTCTTCCAGATGGTTGTTAGGAGTCAACCGCTCCATATATATATATATATAAGCTGGGGTGGTGTTGGAGGGGCTACCTGGTCTTCCAGGTGGTTGTTAGGAGTCAACCACTCCATGTAGATATATATATATGTAAGCTGGGGTGGTGTTGGAGGGTCTGCCTCGTCTTCCAGGTGGTTGTTAGGAGTCAACCACTCCATGTACTTATATATATATATAAGCTGGGGTGGTGTTGGAGGGTCTACCTGGTCTTCCAGATGGTTGTTAGGAGTCAACCGCTCCATATATATATATATATATAAGCTGGGGTGGTGTTGGAGGGGCTACCTGGTCTTCCAGGTGGTTGTTAGGAGTCAACCACTCCATGTAGATATATATATATGTAAGCTGGGGTGGTGTTGGAGGGTCTGCCTCGTCTTCCAGGTGGTTGTTAGGAGTCAACCACTCCATGTACTTATATATATATAAGCTGGGGTGGTGTTGGAGGGTCTACCTGGTCTTCCAGATGGTTGTTAGGAGTCAACCGCTCCATATATATATATATATAAGCTGGGGTGGTGTTGGAGGGGCTACCTGGTCTTCCAGGTGGTTGTTAGGAGTCAACCACTCCATGTAGATATATATATGTAAGCTGGGGTGGTGTTGGAGGGTCTACCTGGTCTTCCAGGTGGTTGTTAGGAGTCAACCACTACATGTAAATATATATATATATATATATATATATATATATATATATATATATATATATATATATATATATATATATATATATATATATATATATACATGGAGTAGTGTTGGAGGGTCTACCTGGTCTTCCAGGTGGTTGTTAGGAGTTTCGGGTTAAATTCCGGTCTCCTTCTTCATGCATGTGAATGATCCTGTATCTAAACTCCTCTGAAGCATCTCTGAAAAATGAATAACCTGCACGTACAGGCTGGTTTGAGTGGAAAGTGAAGGCATGTTTTTTTTTTATGCGCAGGCCTGTTTCCGTAGTGTTTTCTTTTCATTTCCACTCGACTTCCAGAGAAGTCTTTTATTCACACTAATCTCGGCACTCAGGTGTTTTCAGTTGTTAACTCATCAGAAGGAGCTGTGAATACGTTCTGAAGTGCAACACAAAAGGTGTCAACGTAAAACGTGCCATTTGAAAGAACAATCACTCCAAGGTGAGCTTACAGAGATCCTGCTCGCTGAGTTACCTTCCAGATGTGACACAGAGGAGGCCCTTTGAGCCAGGATTTCTTCTTTGCTCGGCGTGGTAACTGAGCGTCTACGTGAGGAATGTAAATAGACCGAAGCAGGAAACAATTATACGACTGACTGACGTCTTTGTTCTTTGTGTTTGATTCACCTGTTCGTCTGAACTGGGCACGGCACGTGACTCAGTAAGCCAGTTGTTTACACAGATACTGTCCCAACAATAAAGGCTCTGGGAAAGCATTGATCTTTAGGTTCCTTGAACTTTCAAGAGGAAAAAAAAGATCTTTAAAGGGCCTTTATCCCACATTTGTTGTCATTGCGCCTTTAAAGGGCCCATACCATGCCGAAATAAATGTCCTGTTCTTTTTTTTTAAAGGCTCCATATGCCTTTTTTATATACCAATTTCTCACTTTGATATTAATGATGTCATCAGTGTGGTTTTATGCACCTATTCAATTTACATGACTATACTCCCTAACCATAACCTTGGATGGCTAGTTTTGTTACTGTGCCTTTAAGACTGATCCAAGATAAATGAGCTCTGTTCCAATTGTCCGTCCTGCTTCATTTAGAAAAGCATTAAGAGTTAATATCAATTTTTTGATATTCAGTAGGCGGAACATTGTCACTGTTCAAAGAAGGATATTCAAAATAGTAACTTTACAGGAGAGACCAAAAACTGTCTTTACTTTTAATGCAAGTCAATGGAACCAGAAGTTCTTCAAAGTTATTTTGGAGCGTTTCTATTGGTCTGTCAAGCATGAAAGTTTCACACGATGTAAACGGCGGCTGCTGCGTTCAAATGAAGTAAAAAAATAAAAATTGACAAATGTGGAGATATGTTGTTTGTAGGACAGCGATGGTTTATAAATGATTGGCGTCCTGTGACATCACAAAAGCAATGAATTCAAATCAGGCTGCTTTTGCAGCTTGGTGTTCATACCAAGACTGACACATACTGAGATACTGATTTCATACTGAATTACTATGAAGGAAGTAGTACTTAGTGTAACTGAGTGTCTTAATTACCCTAGCGCTGCAGGCCTTTACTGTTAGCTTGCGCCAGCTACACCCTTCATAAACATCCTCTGGCTCTGTAGGGGATTGTGGTTCTGGATTCTTGACCCAAATATTTGACTAAGCAGACATTCATCGTTGGGTAAATATCTGGTTTTTAATTTTAGGATAAGGATCTCTGGCTAGTCGTAGCTATTAATAAGGCTGAACTGCAACATATGCTAAAGTTTGTGGTTTTCAGAGAAATGCATATATGGTAATTAGCTCTATAGGAGAAAACCCACCACTCCACCCGTATTCACCATAAAGGTCCCTGTACAAATTCACCTGAAGCAGCCCAAAATAAAAAATTCCTCTTTTTATAAAACTAAACTACCTACAACATACTTCGACATAAAAAACAGGTATTTATATTTTTGAATTGTATTTTTAAATATATCATCCTGTGACATCACAAAAGCAATGAATTCAAATCAGGCTGATTTGCAGCTTGGTGTCCATATTCTTTCAGACTGAGTATGTTTTTAGTATTTGCCGCTACTGAGATACTGATATCATACTGAATTACTATGAAGGAAGTAGTACTGAGTGTAACTGAGTGCCTTAATTACCCTAGCGCTGCAGGCCTTTACTGTTAGCTTACGCCAGCTACACCCTACATAAACATTCTCTGGCTCTGTAGGGGATTGTGGTTCTGGATTCTTGACCCAAATATAGGTCGTAGCTATTAATAAAGCTGAATTGCAACATATGCTAAAGTTTATTCTTTACAATTTTTAATTAGCTAAAAACAAGCAAGAAACTAAACCTCCAGCCTCCAACACAATCCAGCGCTAACAGCTAAAGACACAGCTCTCAGCTCTATAGGAGAAAACCCACCACTCCACCTGTATTCACCATAAAGGTCCCTGTACAAATTCACCTGAAGCAGCCCAAAATAGAAAATTCTTCTCTTTATAAAACTAACCTACCTACAACATTCTTGTAAGTATAAAACGGGTATTTATATTTTTAAATTGTATTATTAAATATAAAATTTTAATATATATATATATATATATATATATATATATATATATATATATATACAGTACTGTGCATGAGGTGTAGTAACTTGGAGACATTATTATATTTTAAAAAAGCTATTATTTCCAGACAGGAAGCTTCTATATACTCAACAAAACACTTTATTATTTAATTATTAAACAGTATTAATAGAGTAAGTAGAGCTTTTACATACGTCAGTGTGTTTATTTAACCCTTTCCAAGCTTCTCCTAAACAACCCAGTATTATTATCAGTTCTCATCTAATACCTGCTTTGACTGCTCAGTACTTCATTAAGATAAATCAAGATTTGCTGCTGAAGGAACTGAACATATTCATACAATGTCTGGGGCGTCCAGGAGAAATCTGGAACCTAACTTTGTTCTTCAAACTGGATCAAGATCTGATCTACTTCTCTCACAATAACATGTTCATGTTACTTTGTATTGTATGTATGATTTTTTACATCTGTTCTAATCAGATCTGTTGTTGGTGAAAGCACACTCATTGCTAAGGTCAGAATCAGCTCAGGCGGCTTTTGAAAACCAGTTTGTACTGGGTGTTGTACTGCGATGGTGTCACATTTACTTCTGCGTTACTGTGTCTCTGACAGGAGAGTGTAGAGTTTCAGCCTTGGTAGGTGTGGAAGATCCTCAGAGAGGTTTGTTTTCCTCACCTATGAGGAAGTTCTGGCTTGGACTTTCAAAGCCGTGTGGTTGGTTTAGGAGAGACGGACGCGTCCCATGATGAAGCCTAGAGGTTCATCTTCATTAGGCTGTCGTGATTTGATCTAGCGTTGGGCTTCATGTGATCTAAACACTTCATATTTTACGGTGTTTGCTCTTTAACCATCCCAGCCCAACAGCGATGTTCGTGCAAAGCAACCGTGCAAAGGTCAGACTCATTTTCTCTCCAGCCATAAACCAGTTATGACCTAAACAACAGCTAATCTTGTGGCTCCGCAGGTGCCAAGGTGTCCTGGAGGCCTGGGCAGCAGGTGGACTGAGGAGTGTCTTGGCTCGTCAGGGTGTTATATTTAGTGTTATTCACTTACAGAGTCTAAAACGCAGGTGTGGGTGCACGTGACTAATCTCAAGGGTGTACCTGCGGTTGGAGGAGACAGTGGTGTCCTGGAGGAATCCCCGTTAGCTCAGGAGGATTCCTCGCTTCTAGCTGCCTGAGTCAACTGACAGTGGAAGTTCTGCCAACAGTCTGTTTCAATTCAGGGACGAAAGCCAAGGCCTGGCGTGTCCTTTCGTTACAGTACAGTCAATTTTTAAATATAACTGTTCTGTACAAGACCAATCACCTAGTCCTGCAGACGGCTTCTACACACATTAGTAAAGAGTGGGTCTCAGGAGCTCAGTGAACTCCAGCGTGGTACCGTGATAGGACACCACCTGTGAAGTCCAGTGTTGAAGTTTCCTCACTACTAAATATTCCACAGTGGACTGTCAGTGGTGTTCTAACTAAGTGGAAGTGATTGGGAACGACAGCAACTCCGACACCAAGTGGTAGAACACGTACAATGACAGAGCGGGTCAGCGGATGCTGAGGAGCATAGAGCACAGAGACCACCAACTTTCTACAGAGTCCATCACTACAGACCTCCAAACTTCATGTGGTCTTCAGATCAGCTCAAGAACAGAGCGTAGAGAACTTCATGGAATGGGTCTCCATGGCCAAGCAGCTGCATCCAAGCTTTACATCACCAAGAACAATGCAGAGCGTCAGATGCAGTGGAGTAAAACACGCCACTGGACTCTAGAGCAGTGGAGACGTGTTCTCTGGAGTGACCAATCACACTTCTCTGTTGGACCGATGTAATATTAAACTCTATAGATTAAAAATGGGATGGGACTATATGCATGTGTATGTATATATAAAAATATATATATATAGTGATTAGTATGGTGGTGTAGTGTTTAGTATGATGGTGTAGTGGTTAGTATGGTGGTGTAGTGGTTAGTACGGTGGTGTAGTGGTTAGTATGGTGGTGTAGTGTTTAGTATGATGGTGTAGTGGTTAGTATGATGGTGTAGTGGTTAGTATGGTGATGTAGTGGTTAGTACGGTGGTGTAGTGGTTAGTATGGTGGTGTAGTAGTTAGTATGGTGGTGTAGTGGTTAGTATGGTGATGTAGTGGTTAGTATGGTGATGTAGTGGTTAGTACGGTGGTGTAGTGGTTAGTACGGTGGTGTAGTGGTCAGTATGGTGGTGTAGTGGTTAGTATGGTGGTGTAGTGGTCAGTATGGTGGTGTAGTGGTCAGTAAGGTGGTGTAGTGGTTAGTATGGTGGTGTAGTGGTTAGTATGGTGGTGTAGTGGTTAGTACGGTGGTGTAGTGGTCAGTATGGTGGTGTAGTGGTTAGTATGGTGGTGTAGTGGTTAGTACGGTGGTGTAGTGGTTAGTACGGTGGTGTAGTGGTCAGTATGGTGGTGTAGTGGTTAGTATGGTGGTGTAGTGGTCAGTATGGTGGTGTAGTGGTTAGTATGGTGGTGTAGTGGTTAGTATGGTGGTGTAGTGGTTAGTACGGTGGTGTAGTGGTTAGTACGGTGCTGTAGTGGTCAGTAAGGTGGTGTAGTGGTTAGTATGGTGGTGTAGTGGTCAGTAAGGTGGTGTAGTGGTCAGTATGGTGGTGTAGTGGTTAGTATAGTGGATTCCCGGTCTGGGTGGTTCTGTGTGGAGTGTGTATGTTCTCTCTGTGTTTGAGTGGGTTCCTCCGGGTACTCCGGTTTCCTCCCACAGTCCAAACACATGTTAGATTGATCTTCACTCTAAACTGAGTGTGTGTTGGCCATGCGATGGACTGGCAACCTGGATGGATATATATAATCAGCTCCACTGACTATACAGGAGCTCCACTTACAGACTGTAGTTCATCTGATTCTCTGTATACTTTATTACTCTGTTCTTTAATGATCAGGACCCCCACAGGACCACCACAGAGCAGCTACTATTAGGGAGGTAGTTTATATGTTTAGAGTGACCTCAGGTTGGATCTAGAAGACCAGGTCGTAAGGTATGCTGTAATCAGAAAGACATTGGATAATAAATAAATCATCTGAGTGTACATTGACCTTCCACACTCTCATCGCTAAGCAATAGAACCGGCTGTGGTTCCTGCATTAGTATGTTGACCCGCTCGCCATAAAGCCATATTTTACATAAGCTCTGAACCTTGAACCCTTTCGAGCTGCAGCTGACTGTGTTCTGTTGACAAAACCGAGTTGCGATTGGTTTGTTTAGCGTCGTCTGGTCTTCATTCGTTTCCAGACAGTAGTCTGTGGTTCTGTGGAAGCAACTGAGTGGTCATCATCGTTTACAGCACATGTGGGTTTTGACTAACAGCACTGCTCCTGATGATACACACATTCATCTCTCCTAACTGCTGAACCTGAGGAGCCATTACTGGAGAACTCTGGTGCATGCTTAGAGAGGAAGCTCTATCAAATCCTGGAGTTGTGTGAAGTTTCATGGGCCGAGAACGTTAAGCCACACTCTTAGAATCACCTTATCTATGTAATCAGGATCTTCAAGGACAAGCCAAGCAACTTCTTCCCTTTCAGTTTCTACTCAGCAGTATCTCCTGAAGCACTTCTGAACTAGCCTTGACCTCCAGGCTCTGCCCACATATGCACATATTTTTCATAGCGATTAGGTTTTTCATAGCAGCTCTGTTGGACAGGCTGTAACTGTATATACATATACTATTGTAAACCCCGTTTCTGTTATTTAGTTACTATAGTGCAATGAAATAAAAAAGAAATTTGTGATTCGATTTGATTTCTCTTTATTAATCCGAGGAATGTGCAAAGAAAGTACTTTTTTATATCAACTGTTTATTGGGTTTTACATATATATATATATATATATATATATATATACAAAAACATACAGAGTCTGGGGTAACAGTATAATACAGACAATAAATTACTTAATATGAAAAGTATAAAAAAAAAAATTTTGTTAAAGATTTTTTTTTCTTTCTCTAAACAGAGAGGAGACAAAACATAATAGGAAGTTTGATTGTAGAGGTGAGTGTCTAAAAGGAATCTCAGTTGGCCTTTTCCAGATACAGTTGTAAAGGGGACCAAATTCTGATAAATCTTTTTGAGTTGTGGTGCGAAAATTTTTCCATAGGTAACCATTTGTCAATCTGCTTCAGCCACATCTTTTTCGAAGGAATATCTGTTTTTGACCACAATAACAGAATACACTTTCTAGTGAGATAGAATAAAATATGTAACAGACTAATGGTCTACAGCATTTAAGAGATACACTTCTGGAGACAAATTGTATGCCAGTTATTTCTTGTATGGCCAAATGAATTTCCCTCCAGTAACTCTGTAGTTTAACACATGACCAGAAAACATGTAGAACCGGGCCCACTTCGGCAGGCAGAGCGTTTAAAGCACACGTTTGAGGTGTTAGGGAATGTCCTGTGCAGACGGACTGGGGTGAGATACATCCTATAAAAAAGTTTAAAGTTTTGTTCATGAATGTTAATAGAAGTACATTTAGGAAAGATCCAATTACACCAGACATCATCATCAAACGTCACTCCGAGGAAGTACTTTTAATGTTTTGGCTCAACAACTTAATTATATTTACACACTCAGCTCCACTGACCATATAGGAGCTACACCTACAGACTGTAGTTCATCTGATTCTCTGTATACTTTATATTGTGTAATTCAATGGTCAAGACTGCCCATCCTGTGCTGTCTGAAGCTAAACAAATGCCCATCCCGTGCAGTCTTATGCAAAACAACTGCCCTCCTGTGTGGTCTGATGCAAAACAACTGCCCATCCCGTGCAGTCTTATGCAAAACAACTGCCCTCCTGTGTGGTCTGATGCAAAACAACTGGCCACCCAGTGCCGCTATGTGGAACAGCTGCCCATCCTGTGCAGTCTGATGTGGAACAACTGCCCATCCTGTACAGTCTGATGTGGAACAGCTGCCCATCCTGTACAGTCTGATGTGGAACAGCTGCCCATCCTGTACAGTCTGATGTGGAACAGCTGCCCATCCTGTGCAGTCTGATGTGGAACAACTGCCCATCCTGTACAGTCTGATGTGGAACAGCTGCCCATCCTGTACAGTCTGATGTGGAACAGCTGCCCATCCTGTACAGTCTGATGTGGAACAGCTGCCCATCCTGTACAGTCTGATGTGGAACAACTGCCCATCCTGTACAGTCTGATGTGGAACAGCTGCCCATCCTGTACAGTCTGATGTGGAACAGCTGCCCATCCTGTACAGTCTGATGTGGAACAACTGCCCATCCTATGCAGTCTGATGTGGAACAACTGCCCATCCTGTACAGTCTGATGTGGAACAGCTGCCCATCCTGTACAGTCTGATGTGGAACAGCTGCCCATCCTGTACAGTCTGATGTGGAACAGCTGCCCATCCTATGCAGTCTGATGTGGAACAACTGCCCATCCTGTACAGTCTGATGTGGAACAGCTGCCCATCCTGTACAGTCTGATGTGGAACAACTGCCCATCCTGTGCAGTCTGATGTGGAACAGCTGCCCATCCTGTGCAGTCTGATGTGGAACAACTGCCCATCCTGTGCAGTCTGATGTGGAACAGCTGCCCATCCTGTACAGTCTGATGTGGAACAGCTGCCCATCCTGTACAGTCTGATGTGGAACAACTGCCCATCCTGTGCAGTCTGATGTGGAACAACTGCCCATCCTGTACAGTCTGATGTGGAACAACTGCCCATCCTGTGCAGTCTGATGTGGAACAACTGCCCATCCTGTGCAGTCTGATGTGGAACAGCTGCCCATCCTGTACAGTCTGATGTGGAACAGCTGCCCATCCTATGCAGTCTGATGTGGAACAACTGCCCATCCTGTACAGTCTGATGTGGAACAGCTGCCCATCCTGTACAGTCTGATGTGGAACAACTGCCCATCCTGTGCAGTCTGATGTGGAACAGCTGCCCATCCTGTACAGTCTGATGTGGAACAGCTGCCCATCCTGTACAGTCTGATGTGGAACAACTGCCCATCCTGTGCAGTCTGATGTGGAACAACTGCCCATCCTGTGCAGTCTGATGTGGAACAACTGCCCATCCTGTGCAGTCTGATGTGGAACAACTGCCCATCCTGTGCAGTCTGATGTTGTTGCTTCGTCCGCCTTGACCTGGTGCACCTATTCAACTGCATTCTGGACCAGTTTACCCACCATACCACTGTTGCCCCAGGCTTGCTCACTGGAGACTTGGACCCCGAAGCTGCTTTGTCGCCACGTTTGTCATCAGACGTCCAACCTGAGCCTGAAGCCGTGCATGCAAACAACAAAGAAATTGATCCGCAACCTCATACTTTGTTGCGGGACCCATCACACGTCTAAATCACGGCCCTTCGGTTTCATTACCAGCATCTTCCAAACCCGGACACCACAGCAGATCCCAGAACAGGGGCCGGCATTACAGCGGAGAGCTTAGCTGGTCAGTGCAAATCTGCTACCCAGAAGACCACGCTGGAGAGAAACGAAATCCTTTGAAGCAATTAGAGGCCTATCAAAGAACGTTTGAAGAATCTGAGCAGAGTAAACGGGGAGCGGGTCGATGCTCATGCGGCTCTACATCGTTTCCCTCTCTCTCCGTGTCTGATAAGACTGATGATTCTGTGGCTTCGGCATCTATGATCTGCTTGCTGCTAATGAAGTTTCTGATCTGTCTCATTGAAACAGCACCGTTTATTACCGAATGCATTCATACAGCTGCAGGAATGGCGCTAATCTTAGGCCGCTATTGTTTTCCTGATGAATTGTATTGGCGTCTATGCCCACGTGGTCTTCGGTGCTTGTTAGCAGGTTCTTCAGACTGATTATGAGAAGGTATCTGTTATCAACTCCTTTGTGTGATACATTCTTAAGCCCCTCCCTCTGACTCGGCATCCCAAGACTTAAGGTGCATCTGCTATCGTCTACTTGTCTACTACTCAGTAGTAAATCAGTAGGCGAGCACGGCTAGTATGTCTGAATACTCAGTAGTAAATCAGTAGGCGAGCACGGCTAGTATGTCTGAATACTCAGTAGTAAATCAGTAGGCGAGCGCGGCTAGTATGTCTGAATACTCAGTAGTAAATCAGTAGGCGAGCGTGGCTAGTATGTCTGAATACTCAGTAGTAAATCAGTAGGTGAGCGTGGCTAGTATGTCTGAATACTCAGTAGTAAATCAGTAAGCGAGCGTGGCTAGTATGTCTGAATACTCAGTAGTAAATCAGTAGGCGAGCACGGCTAGTATGTCTGAATACTCAGTAGTAAATCAGTAGGCGAGCGTGGCTAGTATATCTGAATACTCAGTAGTAAATCAGTAGGCGAGCGCGGCTAGTATGTCTGAATACTCAGTAGTAAATCAGTAGGCGAGCACGGCTAGTATGTCTGAATACTCAGTAGTGAATCAGTAGGCGAGCGTGGCTAGTATGTCTGAATACTCAGTAATGAATCAGTAGGCGAGCG
The DNA here is from genome assembly GCA_021613375.1 of Megaleporinus macrocephalus. Lineage (NCBI taxonomy): Eukaryota > Metazoa > Chordata > Actinopteri > Characiformes > Anostomidae > Megaleporinus > Megaleporinus macrocephalus. The sequence continues at coordinate 34,338,300 of CM038727.1, forward strand.
CGGCTAGTATATCTGAATACTCAGTAGTAAAATCAGTAGGCGAGCGTGGCTAGTATGTCTAATACTCAGTAGTGAATCAGTAGGCGAGCGCGGCTAGTATGTCTGAATACTCAGTAGTAAAATCAGTAGTTGAGCGTGGTTAGTATGTCTGAATACTCAGTAGTAAAATCAGTAGGCGAGCGTGGCTAGTATGTCTGAATACTCAGTAGTAAATCAGTAGGTGAGCGCGGCTAATATGTCTGAATACTCAGTAGTGAATCAGTAGGCAAGTGTGGCTAGTATGTCTGAATACTCAGTAGTAAATCAGTAGGCGAGCGCGGCTAGTATGTCTGAATACTCAGTAGTGAATCAGTAGGCGAGCGCGGCTAGTATGTCTGAATACTCAGTAGTAAAATCAGTAGTTGAGCGTGGTTAGTATGTCTGAATACTCAGTAGTAAAATCAGTAGGCGAGCGTGGCTAGTATGTCTGAATACTCAGTAGTAAATCAGTAGGTGAGCGCGGCTAATATGTCTGAATACTCAGTAGTGAATCAGTAGGCAAGTGTGGCTAGTATGTCTGAATACTCAGTAGTAAATCAGTAGGCGAGCGCGGCTAGTATGTCTGAATACTCAGTAGTGAATCAGTAGGCGAGCGTGGCTAGTATGTCTGAATACTCAGTAGTAAATCAGTAGGTGAGCGTGACTAGTATGTCTGAATACTCAGTAGTAAATCAGTAGGCGAGCGTGGCTAGTATGTCTGAATACTCAGTAGTAAATCAGTAGGCGAGCGTGGCTAGTATGTCTGAATACTGAGTAGTAAATCAGTAGGCGAGCGCAGCTAGTATGTCTGAATACTCGGTAGTAAATCAGTAGGCGAGCGTGGCTAGTATGTCTGAATACTCAGTAGTAAATCAGTAGGCGAGCGTGGCTGGTATGTCTGAATACTCAGTAGTAAATCAGTAGGCGAGCGTGGCTAGTATGTCTGAATACTCAGTAGTAAATCAGTAGGTGAGCGTGACTAGTATGTCTGAATACTCAGTAGTAAATCAGTAGGCGAGCGCAGCTAGTATGTCTGAATACTCGGTAGTAAATCAGTAGGCGAGCGTGGCTAGTATGTCTGAATACTCAGTAGTAAATCAGTAGGCGAGCGTGGCTGGTATGTCTGAATACTCAGTAGTAAATCAGTAGGCGAGCGTGGCTAGTATGTCTGAATACTCAGTAGTAAATCAGTAGGTGAGCGTGGCTGGTATGTCTGAATACTCAGTAGTAAATCAGTAGGTGAGTGTGGCTGGTATGTCTGAATATTCAGTAGTAAATCAGTAGGCGAGTGTGGCTAGTATGTCTGAATACTCAGTAGGTATTGAGTAGTAGTGAACGGTACTCGGATGACCTTCTGAATCAGCAGCTATTTTTATATAGGTGAACACAGCATACTGTGTATCCCATGATTCAGCTGGAGCTGCGGATGAATTTAAAGTGAAAGTAAATAAACGGTGTAAAGCTGAACGTGGGCTGTGTGTATGTAGCTACTGCTACTGAACTGCTGCTACAGAAGTTAGGGCTACTGCTGAGATAAACGATGATTACATTCCTCCCGTTTCATCTTCTCTGATCTACAGCTCCACACCGTCTGATACATAATCAGATAAAAACTCAGATCAGAGTCACTAAAAGATCTAAATCTGTCAGTAAACGAGCTTTTAAATGAACAGCAGGACTTTTACGGTGGTGGTCTGACATCTTGTGTCTCAGGACGCTGGTAATATGGTGGACGTAGTACGTCTGAGATTGTGTGGTACTAAAACTCTCCTACTGAAATTACCTACTAGTCTGACGCTCGAGCAGCACGTACTGACTCTAATCTAGTACCTACTGACTGATACGTACCAGACTGGACGCAGTGGTCACTACTAAAGCAGTCGAGCTCCTTTAGTCCTCACACCCTCAACCGCACTGTGCCCACCAGCTTACCAAAGTCCTATATCGCCTACTGCGCTCAGTTAGTATAGAGTATAGAAGTAGTATAGAAGTAGGTGTTTTTGGGCGCAGCTACTCATTCGCTTCCAGACCCCAACTCCCACAATCCTCCAGTAGATCATATGACTCTCATTCCTGCTGAACCCACCAATCGCTTTACATGAGAAATGATTACCATGGTTAGCTTGGTCTCTGGTTTTATGGGGTTTGTTTTACTCGCCACTAGAGGGACACAGGGAGTTATTCTCTCTAGGATTAACATAAAAGAAGAACAAGGTTAATAGTTTGAGAGTTTGACCAACAAGCTCCAAACAGTCATCTGTTCTCACAATTTGAAGTCTATGCCACTAGTGAACTCAATAATCAGATTTTCGTAATGTGGTTGGTTGATTGAGGGTTTAAAGACCTGTGTGCCATTTGGCTGATGTTTGTTGGTTATTTTGTTTTGGCATACTGGGTTGGACTGTCTCGAACCTTAGAGGCCAAATCCAGAAGAGAATTATCCCAACGTGAAGCAAGCTTCAACCCAGGAACATCCGATAAAGAGGTTAGTTTGTTACATGTTCTGTTGACTTTAATCATGACTCTGTTTATGACTCCTATAAAGCCTCAGGTCTAGTCCTGGTTGTGAAGTATTGCCAGTTTTTTGCTGACCGTTCCGGGCCTCGTCATTGTTCACTGATTGGCCCGGCTTTGCTCTGTTTACGTATTTCTTCTTGTATGTGGTAGTTAGATTTTTTGACTGCCCAGTGTTTCTTCTTGTTTGCAGTTGTTAATGTTCCTCATGATTTCTGTTCTCTCTCATCCAGTTTTGAGCCCCACCTGTTTTTTTACTTCATCCCCTGTAAGCGTCTGATTCGTTTCATACGTTGTATCTGAATATGATATAGTAAAGCTGCACAATGTAAGCTAAGGCGTGGTTATGCGTTGGGGTGGTTATGCAGTGGGGTGGTTATGCGTTGGGGCAGTGGGGTGCTTATGCATTGGAGTGGTTATGTGTTGGGGTGCTGGGTCAGTGGTGTGGTAAGCCGTTGGGTTTGTGGAGTGGTTAAGCATTGGGGCAGTGGGGTGGTTATGCGTTGGGGTGGTTATGTGTTGGGGTGCTGGGTTGGTGGCGTTGTAATCCGTTGGGTTTGTGGAGTGGTTATGCATTGGGGCAGTGGGGTGGTTATGCGTTGGGGTGGTTATGTGTTGGGGTGCTGGGTCGGTGGTGTTGTAATCCGTTGGGTTTGTGGAGTGGTTATGCATTGGGGCAGTGGGGTGGTTATGCGTTGGGGTGCTGGGTCGGTGGTGTTGTAATCCGTTGGGTTTGTGGAGTGGTTATGCATTGGGGCAGTGGGGTGGTTATGCATTGGGGTGGTTATGCGTTGGGGTGCTGGGTGAGTGGTGTTGTAATCCGTTGGGTTTGTGGTATGGTTATGCATTGGGGCAGTGGGGTGGTTATGCGTTGGGGTGGTTATGCGTTGGGGTGGTTATGCGTTGGGGTGCTGGGTCAGTGGTGTTGTAATCCGTTGGGTTTGTGGAGTGGTTATGCATTGGGGCAGTGGGGTGGTTATGCATTGGGGTGGTTATGTGTTGGGGTGCTGGGTTGGTGGCGTTGTAATCCGTTGGGTTTGTGGAGTGGTTAAGCATTGGGGCAGTGGGGTGGTTATGCGTTGGGGTGCTGGGTTGGTGGCGTTGTAATCCGTTGGGTTTGTGGAGTGGTTAAGCATTGGGGCAGTGGGGTGGTTATGCGTTGGGGTGCTGGGTTGGTGGCGTTGTAATCCGTTGGGTTTGTGGAGTGGTTAAGCATTGGGGCAGGGGGATGGTTATGCGTTGGGGTGGTTATGTGTTGGGGTGCTGGGTCGGTGGTGTTGTAATCCGTTGGGTTTGTGGAGTGGTTATGCATTGGGGCAGTGGGGTGGTTATGCGTTGGGGTGCTGGGTTGGTGGTGTTGTAATCCGTTGGGTTTGTGGAGTGGTTAAGCATTGGGGGAGTGGGGTGTTTATGCGTTGGGGTTTTGGGTGCTGGTTCGGTGCCGTTGTAATCCGTTGGGTTTCTGGAGTGGTTATGCATTGGGGCAGTGGGGTGGTTATGCGTTGGGGTGCTGGGTTGGTGGTGTTGTAATCCGTTGGGTTTGTGGAGTGGTTATGCATTGGGGGAGTGGGGTGGTTATGCGTTGGGGTGCTGGGTTGGTGGTGTTGTAATCCGTTGGGTTTCTGGAGTGGTTATGCATTGGGGCAGTGGGGTGGTTATGCGTTGGGGTGCTGGGTCGGTGGTGTTGTAATCCGTTGGGTTTGTGGAGTGGTTATGCATTGGGGCAGTGGGGTGGTTATGCATTTGGGTTTTGGGTGCTGGGTCGGTGCCGTTGTAATCCGTTGGGTTTCTGGAGTGGTTATGCATTGGGGCAGTGGGGTGGTTATGCGTTGGGGTGCTGGGTTGGTGGTGTTGTAATCCGTTGGGTTTGTGGAGTGGTTATGCATTGGGGCAGTGGGGTGGTTATGCGTTGGGGTGCTGGGTTGGTGGTGTTGTAATCCGTTGGGTTTGTGGAGTGGTTATGCATTGGGGCAGTGGGGTGGTTATGCGTTGGGGTTTTGGGTGCTGGGTCGGTGCCGTTGTAATCCGTTGGGTTTGTGGCATGGTTAAGCATTGGGGCAGTGGGGTGGTTATGCGTTGGGGTGGTTATGCGTTGGGGTGCTGGGTTGGTGGTGTTGTAATCCGTTGGGTTTGTGGAGTGGTTATGCATTGGGGGAGTGGGGTGGTTATGCGTTGGGGTTTTGGGGTGCTGGGTCGGTGCCGTTGTAATCCGTTGGGTTTGTGGGATGGTTAAGCATTGGGGCAGTGGGGTGGTTATGCAGTGGGGTGTTGGGGTGCTGGGTCAGTGGTGTGGTAAGCCGTTGGGTTTGTGTTGTGGTGGGGCAGTGAGGAGGTTATGTGTTGGGCTGGTGAGCTGTTGGGGCAGTGAGGTGTTGGTGTGCTGGGTCGGTGGTGGTTGGTTTTTCTGGACCTGTAACTAAACATTCAGTCCACAAGGCATAGCCATGAGCTCATGCACCACCCATCACACTAGTCTGGGGTTCCCAGGGTCCTTTTATTTCTTCACTTAAATATTTGAGTAATAGCCATATGTTTATGTTTCTTTACTTTCTGGAAACAAATGACATTCCTTAGGATTTCACTATTCATACTTCGGAACAATAACAGCAGTGCAAATCCCGTAGTACCCATAGATCACTCTTCTTTTGTCAGTGACCCTCGGTCATATTTCTCACACTTCTAAAGGCCACAGATGCATCACGGAGCACATGCAGTACAAAGTGGGATACATAGGATCCACTCATATAAAGAGAATGAAAGTAAAAATGGGAGCATTTGGTTGAGTTTACTGCCTCTTAGCGAACTCATGCTTTATAAGGCCAAGCTGACAACCTGTTAGCATTAGCCTGTTTATCTAAAAGACTGAATACAATTTCTAGCCACATGATACTCGCACTGGCCTGCTGAGGTTTTGATACCACCGTAATTTAACATGATAATAGCACTGCTGAGCGGCACGCCATGACCACGCCGAGGAATTGAACAGGGCTCGCCAAGTCACCAAGAACGGCATTCATCAGTGCCAAATGCAGGCGCCGGAGCGCATGCCTTCTTTAAAAACAATGGATTTGAATGTGTGCTGCAGTGTATCCAGTGTGTGGTGGCCTTCAGAATGTGAGAGCAGCTGTCTGAGGCTAGAGCAGCTAGCTTTAGTGATACACAATGTGGGAAAAAAAAGTATTGGGATGCTTATCTCTTAATGATTGCTGTGCAGTGTTTATTCAGTCCCATTCCTGCAGGTGTGTATAGTCAAGCAGCTAACCATGGGTCATTCTAAAGAGCTCACTGAGTCCCAGCGTGGTCTGTAATGCGATCCATTGTTGGATTTTCCAACATCAGCTGTGAGGGTTTTATTGAACAGTGGAAACGCTTGGGTAACTCAGTCACAAAGTGTCAGAGCAGGTAAAGTTACAGAGTGAGGACTCAACACATGGGTTGTCCATGGCTGAGCAGCTGCATACAAGCTTTACATTACCAAAAGCTCCGCCACTGGACTCTCTGAAGCCGTGGACACATGTTCTGAACATTACCTGCCTGACTGCACTGTGACTGTAAAGTTTCCCAAATGAGTGGAAGTGGTTAAAGGACCAACTCTGTAATAGTGCCTATGGATTTGGAATGGGATGTCATAAAAGCTCCTGAAGGTGTAATATGTAGGTGTCCCAATACTTTTGTCCAGCATCAGCCAGAATTCGCTTCTGTCTTTCGAAATCAGCTTCCTGCTGTGATATTCTCATATCCACTCGGATTAGGTGGACTTCTTCGCCTGCAGTGAAACAACACATGGAAGAATGCCGATCAATCAGTGATATCCGCCTGAGTCCTGCTGTGTTTTGCTAGCCGGGCCTCGCCCGCAAGATCGGGAGCAGGTAATTAGAGCGCATATGTCTGCACACTGCTGTCCTCCTCTCCTGCACCCTCGCTCCCCAAACATCTGGAGGAGCAGGTAATTAGTTACGATGCAGTCTTGCACAAATGTGCATCTTGTCTCTCGCACTTTAATAGAAGCTGATGTTAAAAAGTGACATGCTTAAAAGTGGAATTTTCACTGCCCTTTATTGTGTTTGTTCACTAGTGTGTGTGTGTGTGTGTGTCTGGGGGTGTGTTTCACTGCAGCTAGTGTGTGTTTGTAGATGTAGATAATAAAAGCTGAAATATGTTAATGTTTTTTTGCTGTGCTGTTTTCAACCCCAGTAAGAGATCATTACAGTGATCAACTCTGTTCATTATAGTGATCAACTCTGACTATTACAGTGATCAACTCTGTTCATTATAGTGATCAACTCTGACTATTACAGTGATCAACTCTGTTCATTACAGTGATCAACTCTGTTCATTACAGTGATCAACTCTGGTTATTACAGTGATCAACTCTGACCAATACAGTGATCAACTCTGTTCATTACAGTGATCAACTCTGTTCATTACAGTGATCAACTCTGTTCATTACGGTGATCAACTCTGACCATTGCAGTGATCAACTCTGACCATTACAGGATCATCTCTGACCATTGCAGTGATCAACTCTGACCATTACAGGATCATCTCTGACCATTACAGTGATCAACTCTGACCATTACAGGATCATCTCTGACCATTGCAGTGATCAACTCTGTTCATTACAGTGATCAACTCTGTTCATTACAGTGATCAACTCTGACCAATACAGTGATCAACTCTGTTCATTACAGTGATCAACTCTGTTCATTACAGTGATCAACTCTGTTCATTACGGTGATCAACTCTGACCATTGCAGTGATCAACTCTGACCATTACAGGATCATCTCTGACCATTGCAGTTATCAACTCTGACCATTACAGGATCATCTCTGACCATTACAGTGATCAACTCTGACCATTACAGGATAATCTCTGACCATTGCAGTGATCAACTCTGACCATTACAGGATCATCTCTGACCATTGCAGTGATCAACTCTGACCACTACAGTGATCATCTCTGACCATTGCAGTGATCATCTCTGACCACTACAGGATCATCTCTGACCATTACAGTGATCAACTCTGACCATTACAGGATCATCTCTGACCATTACAGTGATCAACTCTGACCATTACAGTGATCAACTCTGTTCATTACGGTGATCAACTCTGACCATTGCAGTGATCAACTCTGACCATTACAGGATCATCTCTGACCATTGCAGTGATCAACTCTGACCACTACAGGATCATCTCTGACCATTACAGTGATCAACTCTGACCATTACAGGATCATCTCTGACCATTACAGTGATCAACTCTGACCATTACAGTGATCATCTCTGAGCATTACAGTGATCAACTCTGACCATTACAGTGATCAACTCTGAACATTACAGTGATCAACTCTGACCATTACAGTGATCAACTCTGACCATTACAGGATCATCTCTGACCATTACAGCGATCAACTCTGACCATTACAGTGATCAACTCTGACCATTACAGTGATCAACTCTGACCATTACAGTGATCATCTCTGAGCATTACAGTGATCATCTCTGACCATTGCAGTGATCAACTCTGACCACTACAGGATCATCTCTGACCATTACAGTGATCAACTCTGACCATTACAGGATCATCTCTGACCATTACAGTGATCAACTCTGACCATTACAGTGATCATCTCTGAGCATTACAGTTATCAACTCTGACCATTACAGTGATCAACTCTGACCATTACAGTGATCAACTCTGACCATTACAACGATCAACTCTGACCATTACAGTGATCATATATCTGAGTTTAGCTGGTTGCTAGGCTGTTGTCATGAATAATGTTGGTTGGTTATTTAGCTAGATACTGTTTACACTCAGGATGAGCTGCTGTTGTGGGTGTGGTTTGACTAAAAGTATCAGGATTAAGTGTTATGGTGGTCTATTTCTACATTACAGCTCTTTCAAATTCAAATTCAGAAATATCATCAGAATCTGAAGAAGCAGCTCTGGAACATTTTTAGTCCCAGTCAGTCATGATGCTGTTGTACCGCGACGCTGTTCACTGTTGTCCACCAGTGACGTCACACGGTAGCGTTCAGGAGTTTCTGTAGCGAGCTCAGATTTTTTTTATCAGTTTAATTAAAATCATGTATTTTAAAGCAAATTAAGTAGCAAATTTCATTTTAAGTCATGTTTATATATTTCCAGTATCTACAACAATATGAAATCACCAGTGGTGTTCATAAGGGGTGCTTAGCCATTGATACAAAGTGGGCCCAATAGTTGAAACTTCCAAATAATAAATAAAATGTAGATATCTTGGTTGTAGACTTTGTGTGACTCTCTAGAATGGAGCATGTAAGCACGCTAAAAGTCTTTGTTTACATCACAGCGACTGAATTATATAGGGTTTCTGAGCAGTGAGGGTAATTCCGCTTGATTCTCAGGCTATTCCGAGCGTAATTCTCGTGTATTTTTGTTTGGAATATTGTTTGCGAGATGCGCACAGAGATTCTAATCTGCTAAGAATAGAGCTGGTTATCTGTTCTTCCCTTGTGCGGCCGGCTGTATTTTCAGGGAACGCTGTCTATTGTTACACGGTGACAGCAGGAGCCCATAAAGGCAGTCTGATGTAGCTTTGTCCCGACAACAGCGGCTGAGTTATTCTTAGTCTGAACGTGGTGAATGATATACGAGAACAAGAATGAGCTGGCAGCTCCTCTCCGCATTGTTTACTTTGATATCTCGGAGGCAGGTGTGGACGGTAAACGCGTCCAGCCCACACATGGGCGGCCGGTGCAAATGGCCTTGACCGGCCTGCTCCCGCTTGCTTCCGTATCCAGGTCTCCGAGCCTCTGGGCTTAATGAGACGGAGTGTGGAGCCCCCGGCTCCGTTACCCGGCCAGCAAATGATTAACAGCCTCTATAAATGGAGATGGTCAGGGAGCGGGATTGTGGGAATGGAGCGATGCTGGAGTCCAGCCGCGAGATTAATCAGGTGTTCGGCGTGAGTCGCTGGGAGAGCGGAGTGGAGTTTGGTGGACTGTGTGTGGACTTTGGTGGAGTAATGTTGTGTAGATGTGGCTTAAAGCGACAGTTCAGCCAAAAACCTTTATCCTTCACCCCAACAACCCTTTGACCCTTCACATGAAGGGGGTCCCAACCAATTAAGCCAGTAATGGTGCTGAATTTGACCCACCGTAGGGCTACCCTAACTCCACCCCCAATAACAGAACACACTTTTATTCTATATATGACTTATTACCTTCTTGTTACATTCTTATAACAGTCTTATTACAGTCTTATTACATTAATTTAAAAGATGAGTTTGCAAGGTCAGATCATGTCCTCACAATGTGGTGCTAGTTACGAGGGATCTTGGGCTGGAGATCTGGGCAGCTTATGTCCGTAGCTGGAAGGCCGAACCACCCCTACCTTCACGACTGCTAGAACACTTCCTGGGAACAGAAGTTAAAGATGTACAGAAGGAAGAAGTTAACTTCAGTTAATACATCCCATTATTTGGACCCCAGTATCTTTATTTGGCCATTAAGACCAAAAGTCAATGATCACAAGGTTGTGAGCTTGATCCTAACGAGGTAGACGGGTTTGTTTAATTTGCTGTCTGTCTATGCTCCAGTGTGTAAGGAGCCCCATCCAGTGCAATGGATTAAAAGCCTCACCCAAAAGCACAAACAGGAACAGGCAGTCAGTCAGTCCTGGGATTTGAACCCACAACCTTCCGGTTGTTGGGTCATGTCTCCTATTACCAGGTTCTTGTGCGGGAGAAGCCCCATCTGGGACAGCGGATTAAGAGCCTCACCCAAAAACACAACTGTGACAGGCAGTCAGTCCAGGGATTTGAACCCACAATGTTCTGGTTGTTGGGTGATATCCCTTATCCATTGTTCTGGAGCAGTGGAATAAGTGACTTACCCAAGAGCGTTACTAGATATAGGCAGTCAGTCCTGGGATTTGAACCCACAAACAACGTCTTTTTGGGTCTTGTCTCCTATCACCGGGTTCTTGCCTCATCCGGGACAGCGGATTAAGAGCCTCACCCAAAAGCAAAAGCGAGTACATGCAGGCGGTCCTGGGATTTGAAGCCACAACCTTCTGGTTGCTCATTGTGGGGTAGAAGTCCCATATAGGGCAGTGGAATATGTGACATAACAGGAGCACAACCAGGTATATGTCATCAGTGCTGGGATTTGAAGCCACAACCTTCTGGTTGTGGAATTATGTGTCCTATTACTAGGTTTTTGTGTGGTAGAAGTCCCATTTGGGACAGCGTATTAAGAGTCTCATCCAAAAGCACAACCACGACAGGCAGTCAGTCCAGGGATTTGAACACAAAACCTTCTGGTTGCTGGGTCATGTGTCCTATCACTAGCTCACTGTGGGGTAGAAGTCCCATATAGGGCAGTGGAATATGTGACATAATCAAGAGCACAACCAGGTATGCCATCAGTGCTGGGATTTGAAGCCACAACCTTCTGGTCCCTATGTAGGACAAGCCCCATCCGGATAAGATGTCATTAAGAAAATTGCACAACCAGTTACACACAGTCAGGTATTCTGAGCCTTGTGGTTGTTGACTCACATCCCATATTGGTGGATTTTCACCCCGCTGGTCAGCACACTTTCCGCCCCCACACAGTGTGAGCCGCGCACTCTTTTTAATCCAAAACTCAGCTGCACAGAAGATCTGACAGATCCAGACACATCATTCCCATCAAATCCCTCTGTCCTCCCCAGCCCTCTGTTCCACTGGCCTCCACTGCACTGACCCACTGGGTCATCATTGTCTGTCCACGGGGTCGTAAGTCTATCTGAATTGTCTGAATTGACCACTGTATGTCGGAGAGGGGGGGGGTGGGGGTCAGGGCCTTACGCCAGTCTATATTTACCACCTTGAGGAGGCGTACGCTTTGTTAATGGACTGCATTCTCCCTGAAGGACGCTGAGTGTCCAGGGGTCAGCCCCCACCACCATCGCCACACACACACTCACACACACTCACACTTACACAGGGACAGGGCGGGAGAAGCAGACTGGGAGATTTGGAGGAGGTAGATAGAGAGATACAGGGTAAGGTCACAGAGAGAGAGAGAGACAGTGAGAGTCTTAGAGAAATAGTAGGGAAGAGAGAGAAAGAGAGAGAGAGAGAGAGACATTGTGGATCTAATAATCCTGTGAATCAGTTCATCCTTGAAGACGAAGGTGAGTGGCTTTTTAACTTGTCTTGTCTCTCCTGCTGTGGGAGGTCTGTTCTGCTGGGAACATTTTATATTTCGATTCACAAAAGTGTCTGAAAATGGAGAGAATATTCTCTTCGTCTCTTCATAGACTTTTTTTGGTTCTTAGGAGAAATTATATTCCTGAAAAAAAACTTTAACCTTATAACTGCCACCCAGTTACCTATCTATCTATCTATCTATCTATCTATCTATCTATCTATCTATCTATCTATCTATCTATCTATCTATCTATCTATCTATCTATCTATCTATCTATCTATCTATCTATCTATCTATCTGTCTTAATAGATAGCTTTTGCTTAAATACCTATCTGTCTGTGTGTATAACTGTATGTGTGTGTGTGTGTGTGGGGGTAGGTCTGTGTGTGTCTGTTTGTGTGCGTGTGTAGGCCTATGTCTGTGTGTGTGTCTGTGTGTCTCTCTCTATGTGTGTGTAGGTCTGTGTGTGTGCGTGTGTGTTTGTGTGTGTGAGTGTGTCTGTGTGTATATGTCTGTGTGTGTAGGTTTGTGACTGTGTGTGTGTGTATCTGTGTGTCTGTGTGTGTCTGTGTTCTGTGTGTGTGTAAGTCTGTGAGTGTCTCTGTGTGTGTAGGTCTGTGTGTGTGTGTGTGTGTGTGTTTGTGTGTGTGTGTCTGTGTGTATATGTCTGTGTGTGTAGGTTTGTGACTGTGTGTGTGTATCTGTGTGTGTATCTGTGTGTGTCTTTGTGTTCTGTTTGTGTGTATATGTCTGTCTGTGTCTGTGTTCTGTGTGTGTCTGTGTTCTGTGTGTGTGTGTATGTTTGTGAGTGTCTCTGTGTGTGTAGGTCTGTGTGTGTGTGTGTTTGTGTGTGTGTCTGTGTGTATATGTCTGTGTGTGTAGGTTTGTGACTGTGTGTGTATATCTGTGTGTGTCTTTGTGTCTGTGTTCTGTTTGTGTGTCTTTGTTCTGTGTGTGTGTGTTTGTGTGTTTGTGTGTCTGTGTGTGTGTGTGTGTCTGTGTTCTGTATGTGTGTGTGTGTGTGTATTTGTGTATGTATATGTGTGTGTGTGTTCTGTATGTGTGTGTGTGTGTTCTGTATGTGTGTGTGTGTGTGTTCTGTATGTGTGTGTGTGTGTGTGTGTGTGTTCTGTGTGTGTGTGTGTGTATTTGTGTATGTATGTGTGTGTGTGTGTTCTGTATGTGTGTGTGTGTGTGTGTGTGTGTGTTCTGTATGTGTTTGTGTGTGTGTGTTCTGTGTGTGTGTGTGTTCTGTGTGTGTGTGTGTGGTGTGTGTGTGTGTATGTCTTTGTGTCTGTGGTGTGTGTGTGTGTGTTCTTTTAATGTTAGATCAGTTTAAATTACAGACCAGTTTTAATGTTAGATCAGTTTAAATTACAGACCAGTTTTAAGGTTAGATCAGTTTCAATTACAGACCAGTTTTAATGTTAGATCAGTTTAAATTACAGATCAGTTTAAATTACAGATCAGTTTTAATGTTAGATCAGTTTAAATTACAGACCAGTTTTAATGTTAGATCAGTTTAAATTACAGATCAGTTTTAATGTTAGATCAGTTTTAATGTTAGATCAGTTTTAATGTTACATCAGTTTTAATGTTAGATCAGTTTTGATGTTGGATCAGTTTTAATGTTAGATCAGTTTTGATGTTGGATCAGTTTTAATGTTAGATCAGTTTTAATGTTAGAGCAGTTTAAATTACAGATCAGTTTTAATGTTAGATCAGTTTTGATGCTGGATCAGTTTTAATGTTAGATCAGTTTTGATGTTGGATCAGTTTTAAAGTTAGATCAGTTTTGATGTTGGATCAGTTTTAATGTTAGATCAGTTAAAATTACATTTCAGTTTTAATGTTAGATCAGTTTTAGTGTTAGATCAGTTTTAAGGACTGATCTGTTTTAATGTTACATCAGTTTTAAGGACTGATCAGTTTTAATGTTAGATCAGTTTTAATGACTGATCAGTTTTAATGTTAGATCAGTTTTAATGTTAGATCAGTTTTAATGTTAGATCAGTTTTAATGACTGATCAGTTTTAATGTTACATCAGTTTTAAGGACTGATCAGTTTTAATGTTAGATCAGTTTTAATGTTAGATCAGTTTTAATGTTAGATCAGTTTTAAGGACTGATCAGTTTTAATGTTAGATCAGTTTTAATGTTAGATCAGTTTAAATTACAGATCAGTTTTATTGTTAGATCAGTTTTAAGATTAGATCAGTTTAAATGTTAGATCAGTTTAAATTATAGATCAGTTTTAATGACTGATCAGTTTTGATGTTAGATCAGTTTTAATGTTAGATCAGTTTTAAGGACTGATCAGTTTTAATGTTAGATCAGTTTTAAGATTAGATCAGTTTTAAGATTAGATCAGTTTAAATGTTAGATCAGTTTTAGTGTTAGATCAGTTTTAATGTTAGATCAGTTTTAATGTTAGATCAGTTTTAAGGACTGATCAGTTTTAATGTTAGATCAGTTTTAAGATTAGATCAGTTTAAATGTTAGATCAGTTTTAGTGTTAGATCCGTTTTAGTGTTAGATCAGTTTTAATGTTAGATCAGTTTTAATGTTAGATCAGTTTTAAGGACTGATCAGTTTTAAGATTAGATCAGTTTAAATGTTAGATCAGTTTTAATGTTAGATCAGTTTTAATGTTAGATCAGTTTTAAGATTAAATCAGTTTTAATGACTGATCAGTTTTAGTGTTAGATCAGTTTTAATGTTGGATCGGTTTTAAGGACTGTGTGTATCTTCCTGTGTTGACCGTATGAGGGTCCAGCAGGGTGGGAGCTGGCTGGTGGAGGGACGGTGAGGGTAACGCAGGTGGCTGCTGTGTTGGTCTGTAAGTGAAGTAATTCTTCACGCGTGTCCCGGATCTGCCCGTCCGGCCGAGTGTGTGATTAATGATGGTGAAAGTGTGGTGGGCAGCACTGTAGACCCCAACTAATGAATTATTATTCAGTCAACTGGACACAGAGGATACCTTTAAGGGGCTTTATACCTTCTAACCCCCTCTCTACTGCTCTCTCTCGCTCTCTCTCTCTCTCTCTCTCTCTCTCTCTCTCTCTCTCTCTCTCTCTCTCTCTCTCTGTGGTGTAGAGATCAGCAATATTAGAGTAATAAGGCTAATACTGTCTCAAGTGGTCCGGGTGGTCCGTGATCAGTGCTGTTATTAACCACTCTGACATTTTGCTCTCATAATTGTTCAGTTAGACTCTTCACTTCATATCAGTGGTCATCTCTGCTGGACACCGTGACCACTCTGTCTCTCTCTTTCTCTCTCTCTCTCTGACTGTCTCTCTTTCTGAATGTCTCTCTTTCTGACCGTCTCTCTCTCTCTGACTGTCTCTCTCTCTCTATGAATCTCTCTGACTGTCTCTCTCTCTCTCTGACTGTCTCTCTTTCTGACGGTCTCTCTCTATGAATCTGTCTCACCGTGTCTCTCTCTGACTGTCTCTCTCAATCTATGAATCTGTCTGACTGTCTCTCTTTCTGACGGTCTCTCTCTATGAATCTGTCTCACCGTGTCTCTCTCTGACTGTCTCTCTCAATCTATGAATCTGTCTGACTGCCTCTCTCTCTGACTGTCTCTCTCTCTCTCTCTGAGAATCTGTCTGACTGTCTCTCTCTCTGACTGTCTCTCTCTCTCTCTATTAATCTGTCTGACTGACTCTCTCTCTCTGACCGTCTCTCTCTCTGACTGTCTTTCTATGAATATGTCTGACCGTCTCTCTCTGACTGTTTCTCTCAATCTATTAATCTGTCTGACTGTCTCTCTCTCTGACTGTCTCTCTCTCTCTCTCTATGAATCTGTCTGACTGACTCTCTCTCTGACCGTCTCTCTCACTGACTGTCTCTCTATGAATCTGTCTGACCGTCTTTCTCTCTGACTGTTTCTCTCAATCTATGAATCTGTCTGACTGTCTCTCTCTCTGACTGTCTCTGTCTCTGACTGACACTCTCTCTGACTCACTCTCTCTTTATGAATCTGTCTGACCGTCTCTCACTCTGACTGTCTCTCTCTCTCTGACTGTCTCTCTCACTCTATGAAACTGCCTGACTGTGTCTCTCTCTGACTGACTCTCTCTCTGACTGTCTCTCTCTCTAAGAATCTGTCTGACCATCTCTCTCTCTGACTGTCTCTCTCACTCTATGAAACTGTCTGACTGACTCTCTCTCTCGGACTGTCTCTCTCTCTGACTGTCTCTCTCTCTGACTGTCTCTCTCTCTGACTGTCTATCTCACTCTATAAATCTGTCTGACTGTCTCTCTCGCTGACTGTCTCTCTCTCTCTGCCTGTTTCTCTCTCTGACTGACTCTCTCTCTCTCTGAATCTGTCTGACCATCTCTCTTTATCTGACTGTCTCTCTAAATCTGTCTGACTGTCTCTCTGACTGTCTCTCTTAATCTCTCTGACTGTCTCTCTTTCTGACTGTCCGACTATCTCTCTCTCTCTGACTCTGTCTGACTCTCTGTCTGACTGTCTCTTTCTTTGACTCTATGACCGTCTCTCTCATTCTCTGACTCTCTCTCTGACTGTGTCTGACATTCTGCCTCTCTCTCTCTCTCTCACTCTCACTCTCACTCTCTCTCTCTCTCTTATTCTCTATCTCTCTGACACTCACTGACTCTCTCTTTCTCCCTCCCTCCCTCTCTTTCATTCTCTCTCTCTTCTGTCCTTCTGACAGCTGTGCTGTTCTGCTCTGCCGCAGGTGTTGGTCAGAGGTTCGCCATGGCAACCAAAATAGTAACGTACCGTTGCCAGGAGGAGCAGGAAGACCAGATGTCTCACAGCATGGCCATGTCTTCTCAAATCAAGAAGAGGAAGTTCAAATCCAGGTGCAGACACATCAGAGACAAACATTTACAAATACAGTATGTCCCATAGCGGTTACACCACAGTTACACTACAGTCACACCAAGGATACACCACAGTTACACTACAGTCACACCAAGGATACACCACAGTTACACTACAGTCACACCATGGATACACCACAGTTACACTACAGTCACACCATGGATACACCACAGTTACACTACAGTCACGCCATGGATACACCACAGTTACACTACAATCACGCCATGGATACACCAGGATTACATTTCAGTTAAACCATGGATACACCACAGTTACACTACAGTCACACCAGGGATACACCACAGGTACACTACAGTCACGCCATGGATACACCACAGTTACACTACAATCACGCCATGGATACACCAGGATTACATTTCAGTTAAACCATGGATACACCACAGTTACACTACAGTCACACCAGGGATACACCACAGGTACACTACAGTCACGCCATGGATACACTACAGTGACGCCATGGATACACCAGGATTACATTTCAGTCACACCATGGATACACCAGGATTACATTTCAGTTACACCATGGGTACACCACAGTTACACTACAGTCACACCATGGATACACCAGGATTACATTTCAGTTACACTACAGTCACACCATGGATACACCACAGTTACACTACAGTCACACCATGGATACACCAGGATTACATTTCAGTTACACCATGTATACACCACAGTTACACTACAGTCACACCATGGATACACCACAGTTACACTACAGTCACACCATGGGTACACCACAGTTACACTACAGTCACACCATGGGTACACCACAGTTACACTACAGTCACACCATGGGTACACCACAGTTACACTACAGTCACACCATGAATACACCACAGTTACACTACAGTCACACCATGGATACACCACAGTTACACTACAGTCACACCATGGATACACCACAGTTACACTACAGTCACACCCTGGATACACCACAGTTACACTACAGTCACACCATGGGTACACCACAGTTACACTACAGTCACACCATGGATACACCACAGTTACACTACAGTCACACCATGGATACACCACAGTTACACTACAGTCACACCATGGATACACCACAGTTACACTACAGTCACACCATGGATACACCACAGTTACACTACAGTCACACCATGGGTACACCACAGTTACACTACAGTCACACCATGGATACACCACAGTTACACTACAGTCACACCATGGGTACACCACAGTTACACTACAGTCACACCATGGGTACACCACAGTTACACTACAGTCACACCATGGGTACACCACAGTTACACTACAGTCACACCATGAATACACCACAGTTACACTACAGTCACACCATGGATACACCACAGTTACACTACAGTCACACCATGAATACACCACAGTTATACTACAGTTACACCATGAATACACCAGGATTACATTTCAGTTACACCATGGATACACCACAGTTACACTACAGTTTCAACCTGAATACACAAGTAATACCAAAGTAACACCACAGTTACATATTTCACCACAATTGTGCACCACATTTACACCACCGTTACAACATATTATCGTTACATAATAGTTATGGTTTACACAACAGGTCCATCATAATTACACTACAGTTACATAAGTACACCATGGTTATACCATGGATACACCACAGATACACTACAGTTAAACCATAGATACACCACAGATACACTTCAGTTAAACCATGGATACACCACAGTGACAGCATAGTTACACCAAGGACAGGGTGCAGTTAGTTATTTTGAGCTCATTGGGATGTGAACCATTTACCCCGGGACACCTGTGGGCTGATTTATAACAATACACACACACACACACACACACACACACACACACACACACACACACACACACACACATATATTTATACCCTGAGCCGACAGAGAAAGAGGAGAGTCATGCTGTGTTTTTTATTGGGTTAACTCTGCATGAGTGCGTAGCCTTGTAACGCTCTTCCTCCTGCCAAACCTTCAATCCACATAAAGGACTGGATTTAGCAGCTCAAACGGATTACACACACACACACACACACACACACACACACACACACACACACACACACACACACACACACTCTTTTCAGTGACTGTATCATAATTCTGCTGTGAGGTGGGCAATAGGATGCTGTCTTTCTCCACGTCTTTATTAAATGGTTTATTTTGATTGAGAGTAAAAAAGGAGGGAAGTGTTTTTCTTTGAGGAGAGCAGAGACAGCAGAAACATTCCTCTCATAAAAACCTGAAACTTATTATAGAGGTTTTATTGGAGCTGCTGTATTACAACTAAAAATACTAATTAGAATAAATCTAAAGCGCTGCTTACTTGTGGGGACCCTGTGGCAGAAGAGCTGTTTGGAAAAAAAGAAAAAAAACAATTCACTCATATATACACTTTATATCTATCACTTTATATATATATATATATATATATATATATATATATATATATATATATATATATATATATATATATATATATATATATATATATATATGTTTTAGATACACTACCAGTCAAACGTTTTAGATACACTACCAGCCGAACGTTGTAGATACACTACCAGCCGAACGTTGTAGATACGCTACCAGTCGAACGCTTTAGATACGCTACCAGACGAACGCTTTAGATACGCTACCAGTCGAACGCTTTAGATACGCTACCAGTCGAACGCTTTAGATACGCTACCAGTCGAACGTTTTAGATACGCTACCAGTCGAACGTTTTAGATACGCTACCAGTCGAACGCTTTAGATACGCTACCAGTCGAACGTTTTAGATACGCTACCAGTCGAACGTTTTAGATACGCTACCAGACGAACGTTTTAGATACGCTACCAGACGAACGTTTTAGATACGCTACCAGTCGAACGCTTTAGATACGCTACCAGTCGAACGTTTTAGATACGCTACCAGTCGAACGTTTTAGATACGCTACCAGTCGAACGCTTTAGATACGCTACCAGTCGAACGTTTTAGATACGCTACCAGTCGAACGTTTTAGATACGCTACCAGACGAACGTTTTAGATACGCTACCAGACGAACGTTTTAGATACGCTACCAGTCGAACGCTTTAGATACGCTACCAGTCGAACGTTTTAGATACGCTTACCAGTCGAACGTTTTAGATACGCTACCAGACGAACGTTTTAGATACGCTACCAGACGAACGTTTTAGATACGCTACCAGTCGAACGCTTTAGATACGCTACCAGTCGAACGTTTTAGATACGCTACCAGTCGAACGTTTTAGATACGCTACCAGTCAAACGTTTTAGATACACTACTGGCCATATATATATATATATATATATATATATATATATATATATATATATATATATATATATATATATATATATATATATATATAATTAATTTAATTATTAGGCCTCGGTAAACCTCTGTTAAGCTGTGGTTGTGTTTAGCCAGCATCACCTGAAATACCATCATTTGGGGGCGAACCGTTCGCTTGACAGGCTCACGTTACAAAGCAGCTCTAACTTCCCTTTTCATTGTTTTGTTTTGCCTGTGGTGACTTCTCTGTGCCGCTGAGATCCGCAGGTGGACTTCTCCTTTCCCGCTAATGCGTCGCACCTGTTCCTCTGTTTTAATAACACGATCACCTGAATCTCGCCACACCTTCACTCACAACAGCGGGATCCGTTACCGCAGGCGGAGCGCGTCTTTGTGTGGTGTCTCAGGGTAACTGGACTCTGTGGGTGAAGAGAAGGTGTTTCCTCTTTCACTCTGTCAAACACGGAGGAATACACTCGCCGGCTCAGTACTACACATGACTAGGCCTGCATTAACTATGAGCTTAGAAATGTCCTGGTTTGGAAACTGAGATTAAGGTGAGGTTTAGGTTTGGAAACTGAGATTAAGGTGAGGTTTAGGTTTGGAAACTGAGATTAAGGTGAGGTTTAGGTTTGGAAACTGAGGTTAAGGTGAGGTTTAGGTTTGGATACTGAGGTTAAGGTTTAGGTTTAGGTTTGGATACTGAGGTTAAGGTTTGGATACTGAGGTTAAGGTGAGGTTTAGGTTTGGATACTGAGGTTAAGTTTGGGTTTAGGTTTGGATACTGAGGTTAAGGTTTGGATACTGAGGTTAAGGTTAGGTTTAGGTTTGGATACTGAGGTTAAGTTTGGGTTTAGGTTTGGATACTGAGGTTAAGGTTTGGATACTGAGGTTAAGGTTAGGTTTAGGTTTGGATACTGAGGTTAAGGTTTAGGTTTGGGTTTGGATACTGAGGTTAAGGTTTGGATACTGAGGTTAAGGTTGGGTTTAGGTTTAGATACTGAGGTGAAGGTTGGGTTTAGGTTTGGATGCTGAGGTTAAGGTTTAGGTTTGGATACTGAGGTTAAGGTTTAGGTTTGGATACTGAGGTTAAGTTTGGGTTTAGGTTTGGATACTGAGGTTAAGGTTTAGGTTTGGATACTGAGGTTAAGTTTGGGTTTAGGTTTGGATGCTGAGGTTAAGGTTTAGGTTTGGATGCTGAGGTTAAGGTTTAGGTTTGGATACTGAGGTTAAGTTTGGGTTTAGGTTTGGATACTGAGGTTAAGTTTGGGTTTAGGTTTGGATACTGAGGTTAAGGTTTAGGTTTGGATACTGAGGTTAAGGTTTAGGTTTAGATACTGAGGTTTGGTTCAGGTTTGGATACTGAGGTGTAGGTTAGTTTTACGTTTAGGTTTAGATACTGAGATTTGGTTTAGGTAAGGTTTAGGACGTGGATGAGACTACTATTTACTACACTGAACAACAAAACTGATTAATGTGAGACCAGCACAAAACCGTACATGGAAGAACAGACAACCAATCAGAATGCAGCTGGGACAACCCCGCTGCCAAATTAACACACAAAAGATATCTGATTCCCCTTCTACACGTGGGCGGAGCATCTCTGGCTCAGACTACACTGACTGTTACTCCACTGACTGTAATGTCACTGACTGTTACTCCATTGACTGTAATGTCACTGACTGTTACTCCATTGACTGTTACTCTTCTGACTGTAATGTCACTGTTACTCCACTGACTGTAATGTCATTGACTGTTACTCCATTGACTGTTACTCTACTGACTGTTACTCTACTGACTGTTACTCCACTGACTGTTACTCCATTGACTGTAATGTCACTGACTGTTACTCCATTGACTGTAACTCCACTGACTAATGTCACTGACTGTAACTCCACTGACTAATGTCACTGACTGTAACTCCACTGACTAATATCACTGACTGTTACTCCATTGACTGCAATGTCACTAACTGTTACTCCATTGACTGTTACTCTACAGACTGTAATGTCACTGACTGTAATGTCACTGACTTACTCCATTGACTGTAACTCCACTGACTAATGTCACTGACTGTAACTCCACTGACTAATGTCACTGACTGTTACTCCATTGACTGCAATGTCACTGACTGTTACTCCACTGACTAATGTTGCTGACTGTAACTCCACTGACTAATGTCACTGACTGTTACTCCATAGACTGCAATGTCATTGACTGTTACTCCACTGACTAATGTCACTGTTACTCCATTGACTGCAATGTCACTGACTGTTACTCCATTGACTGCAATGTCACTGACTGTTACTCCATTGACTGCAATGTCACTGACTATTACTCCATTGACTGTAATGTCACTGACTGTTACTCCATTTACTGTTACTCTACAGACTGTAATGTCACTGACTGTAATGTCACTGACTTACTCCATTGACTGTTACTCCACTGACTAATGTCACTGACTGTTACTCCACTGACTAATGTCACTGTTACTCCATTGACTGCAATGTCACTGACTGTTACTCCATTGACTGTAATGTCTCTGACTGTTACTCCATTGACTGTTACTCTACAGACTGTAATGTCACTGACTTACTCCATTGACTGTTACTCCACTGACTGTAATGTCACTGACTGTTACTCCATTGACTGTTACTCCACTGACTGCAATGTCATTGACTGTTACTCCACTGACTGTAAAGCCACTTACTGTTACTGCATTGACTATTACTCCACTGACTATTACTCCATTGACTCTTACTCCACTGACTGTAATGTCACTGACTGTTACTCCACTGACTGTAATGTCACTGACTGTTACTCCACTGACTGTAATGTAGCTGACTGTTACGCCATTGACTGTTACTCCACTGACTAGGCTGTCATTTTTATTGCATTTTTAAACTTCACATTTTTAAATGAGAAACATCGAACAACCATTAAAAACATTACTTTTAGTACACATTAATTTATTACTTCAGCTCAGATTGCAAAATAATTCTTAGTAGATACTGAATAATTCAAAGTACCAAATACATACTGAATATTTCATGAAAAATACTAAATGATTCATAGTAGACACTTTAATCATTTATACCAAATACTAAAAAACTAAACTTGCTACTAAATAATTCATAGTAGATACTGAATAATTCAACTGAATTATTTATAGTACATAGCAAATAATATCTTAATCTTGAAGAATAATGTAATAATAATGAAGTAAGCAGGTCTGGACTGGTCAGTTATGAAAGTGAAGTGTGTTTGCTCAGCGAGCTGCGTTAGGTGTGAGTATAATCAGAGATGTGCGGTGTTAAAGGTGTGGTCTGATAGGTATGAAGAAGAATGACCTTTATACTGGTCACGTGTAGTCACATGTGCCTTATCAGCAGATCAGAGCACTTACTGAGGCTGAATATCAAATAGCCCTCTGTTCTCTATGTAGAGCACCAGCTAGGTCCTGACTGACCTCCACACTGAAATGATGTCCACTATATCGGCATTAGTGACGCGGGAATCACAAATGAATCATTTCTTTGTACTTTTGTTATTGATTGCATGGACTGACAGTTTTAGACACTGTGTCCACTCACTGTCCACTCTATTAGACACTCCTACTACTTGCTGGTCCACCTTGTAGATGTGAAGTCAGAGACAGTAGCTCATCTGCTGCTGCACAGTTTGTGTTCCTCTAGTCCTTCATCAATGATCCACCTCCCTACTAGTATCTGCTCTGTGGTGGT
The DNA here is from genome assembly GCA_021613375.1 of Megaleporinus macrocephalus. Taxonomy (NCBI): domain Eukaryota; kingdom Metazoa; phylum Chordata; class Actinopteri; order Characiformes; family Anostomidae; genus Megaleporinus; species Megaleporinus macrocephalus. The sequence continues at coordinate 34,361,944 of CM038727.1, forward strand.
CCTGTGGGGGTCCTGATCATTAAAGAACAGAGTAATAAAGTATACAGAGAATCAGATGAACTACAGTCTATAAGTGAAGCTCCTGTATGGTCAGTGCAGTGAAGTGGCTGGTCAGATGAGGTTGTGTATGAAGATAGTTAGACTCTATAAAGCCTGTGGAACCTTGATGAAGGCCTGGATGCGGTTTGAGCAGAATATTATTACAGAGTCGCTGTTTGGGTGACTATTGACTTCCATTGTTTATCAGCATCATTAGGTTCAAGGCTCCAGCACCAAGCTAAGGTAGTTATACTCTGACTCTTATCTGATCGACTACATCTGCCACACTGTTATCTGCAAGGCAGCCAATGTGGTACCTTTTTCTTACCTGCCTACTTCTGAATGGCAATGACAACACAGTCCAGCTTGGTGACCTAGCGAGAGTTAAATACACCGTTGGCTGGACAGTGACCGCCTCCTGCCAGCGTCTCCACCGGAAAACTTAATAGGAAGCTTTAATAAGGTTTATGAATCTTGTTATATAGCATCGCTAAACGAAACAGACCGTATCAACAGAAGCCCACAGTCCGACACTCGAGCTCCCAGATTCTCCTCCCTCGGGCCAAATTGGGCTCGTTTCCTTTTTTTTCTGCAAGTGGGGACTTACTTAGCTTCCTGATTTACTAACGACATGCAGGGAGAAAAGGGAACTGGGCCTTTAAGTGTGTGGGAACATTTTAAATAGAGACAATGAGTCCATGCAGCACTGATCCCTTTCAAATCCTCCCTGGCATCTGCTGGGTGTTAGAAGGGCCTTCGTGGGCTCGAGTGTGAGTGAGACTCCGCATTGTCAGAGCGCTGCAGTGCCAAGCCACTAAATCACCTCACGGTCCGCTGATACCACAATTCACTGTTATTACTGAGTAACAAGTGCTGCTTTATTGGGCCTTAAAGCATGAGACTGATACTACCTGAGTTTACCCTTATTTAGTAAAATAAGAATACTGTACAGTACTGAACCCTACTGTACTGTATTTGTACTGTGTTGTGCTCTGTTGTACTGTATGACACTATAATTTATTGTATTATATTCTACAATACATTACAGTACGGTATGCTGCATTGCTGTGGGTACAGTACAGTACAGGGCAAGACAGCAAAATACTATAGACAGCAGAGTACAATACAGTTCAATTCAGTACAGTAGAGTACAATAAAATACAGTACAATACAGTACAGTAGAGTACAATACAGGACAGAACAGTATAATACAGTTCAATACAGTACAGTAGAGTACAATAAAATACAGTACAGTAGAGTACAATACAGGACAGAACAGCATAATACAGTTCAATACAGTACAGTAGAGTACAATACAGTACAGAACAATATAATACAGTGAAATACAGTACAGTAGAGTACAATACAGATCAATACAGTACAGTAGAGTAAAATACAATGCAGTACAATACAGTACAGTAGAGTACAATACAGGACAGAACAGTATAATACAGTTCAATACAGTACAGTAGGGTACAATACAGTACAGAACAATATAATACAGTTAAATACAGTACAGTAGAGTACAATACAGATCAATACAGTACAGTAGAGTAAAATACAGGACAGAATGGTATAATACAGTTCAATACAGTACAGTAAAGTACAATACAGTACAGTAGAGTACAATAAAATACAGTACAGTAGAGTACAATACAGGACAGAACAGTGTAATACAGTTCAATACAGTACAGTAGAGTACAATACAGTACAGTAGAGTACAATACAGGACAGAACAGTATAATACAGTTCAATACTGTACAATAGAGTAAAATACAGGACAGAACAGTATAATACAGTTCAATACAGTACAGTAAAGTACAATACAGTACAGTAGAGTACAATACAATGCAGTTCAATATAGTACAGTAGAGTACAATACAGGACAGAACAGTATAATACAGTTCAATACAGTACAGTAGAGTACAATACAGTTCAATACAGTACAGTAGAGTACAATACAGTACAGTAGAGTACAATAAAATACAGTACAGTAGAGTACAATACAATACAGTTCAATATAGTATAGTAGAGTACAATACAGGACAGAACAGTATAATACAGTTCAATACAGTACAGTAGAGTACAATACAGTTCAATACAGTACAGTAGAGTACAATACAGTACAGTAGAGTACAATAAAATACAGTACAGTAGAGTACAATACAATACAGTTCAATATAGTATAGTAGAGTACAATACAGGACAGAACAGTATAATACAGTTCAATACAGTACAGTAGAGTACAATACAGTACAGTACAGTAGAGTACAATACAGTACAATACAGTACAGTAGAGTACAATAAAGGACAGAACAGTATTTTACAGCTCAATACAGTTCAATACAGTACAATAGAGTACAATACAATACAGTAGAGTAAAATACAGGACATAACAGTATAATACAGTTTAATATAGTACCGTAGAGTACAATACAGTTCAATACAGTACAATAGAGTACAAAACAATACAGTACGGTAGAGTACAATACAGTACAGAACAGTATAATACAGTCCAGTAGAGTACAATAAAATATAGTACAATATAGTACAATACAATACAGTTCAAAACAGCACAGTAGAGTACAATAAAATACAGTACAGTACAATACAATACAGTCCAATACAGTACAGTAGAGTACAATGCAGTTCAATACAGTACAGTAGAGTACAATACAGTACAGTAGAGTACAATACAATACAGTTCAATATAGTACAGTAGAATACAATACAGGGCAGAACAGTATAATACAGTTCAATACAGTACCGTAGAGTACAATACAGTACAGTAGACTTACAATACAACAGTTCAATACAGTACAGTAGAGTACAATACAATACAGTTGAATACAGTACAGTAGAGTACAATACAGTACAGTAGACTTACAATACAACAGTTCAATACAGTACAGTAGAGTACAATACAACAGTTCAATACAGTACAGTAGAGTACAATACAATACAGTTGAATACAGTACAGTAGAGTACAATACAGTTCAGTACAATACAGTCCAATACAGTTCAGTACAATAGAATACAATATAGTACAGTACAATGTAATATATAAAATATGTTACATAAAATCTAGTACCTTATAGTGCAGTATGATGTAATATAATACACAACACAATATAGTTGTAATACACTATGATGTAACACAGAATAATATTTTAAGATCATATAATACATTTTATATAATACAACACAAACCAATCTCTCTGCTTTTTCTGTCTCTCTTCTATCCCTCCTTTTCGTCTTTTATTCTCTTTTTCTAGGGTTAGTCTCCTCATTGTCGTTCTCTCCTTCACAGTGGTTCTCTCTTTGTTCCACTCTCTGCACTGATCAGACAGAAGCTTTGCGTGCTCCTCTGTGAGAAGCTTGAACTGCAGCAGTGTGAAGATGAATTACTTGATCAATTAGAGAAGCAGGGACTGTCTGTATGGCCTGAGCTTTTTCAGGTGTACACACCTTCATATTTCATTAGGAAAGCCATCAGTCTTTAACACAACAGCACCATCCTGGAGCTCCAGGTCTGTTAAACCCCAAACAGTCAGGATTCAGGGTAAAGATACATCGCCCTCTACTGGTCAGCAGCAGAACAGTGCATGACCTGCATACAGAAACAGTAGTAGGGCTGATTTCATGAGTCTGAGAATTTAAAAAACGAGTGACGATCCAACATCAGCATAAACATGATCTTCATACCCCTCACATAGGTTAGGTACTGATGTTGAACATTGCTGTGAGGATTTGATTGAGTGTTAGTGAGGTCAGGTACTGATGTTGAACATTGCTGTGAGGATTTGATTGAGTATTAGTGAGATCAGGTACTGATGTTGAACATTGCTGTGAGGATTTGATTGAGTGTTAGTGAGATCAGGTACTGATGTTGAACATTGCTGTGAGGGTTTGATTGAGTGTTAGTGAGGTCAGGTACTGATGTTAAACATTGCTGTGAGGATTTGATTGAGGGTTAGTGAGGTCAGGTACTGATGTAAAACATTGTTGTGAGGATTTGATTGAGGGTTAGTGAGGTCAGGTACTGATGTAAAACATTGTTGTGAGGATTTGATTGAGGGTTAGTGAGGTCAGGTACTGATGTAAAACATTGTTGTGAGGATTTGATTGAGGGTTAGTGAGGTCAGGCATTGGTTCTTCTGGATGTGAGATTTTCTGCCAGATGTGACTGAATTCCTTCATTAGAATGAGCGTCTGGATACTTTTGGAGATACTGTGTATGTGTTGCTCCACATGTGGCCTCTTTGGACAGTTTGTTTACTAACACCTTGTTTACTCGTACCTGTGTGTGTATTTGGCAGTGATGAAGAAGCCTCCCTCAGCGAGTTCTATCCCATCATCTCTGGTGACCTCATGTCTGTCAAGGAGATCCTGACGGAACCCGGGTTCCCCCGTCACAGGACCTGGTACAGCGAGACACACCCACACACCTCACAGCCTCCTAGCCGCTAACACAGTACCATTTAACACTAGCTAACACTAACGGTTAGGTAACATATAAACAGATGTAATGTTCTAGAAAGATCTAGATGTTTAACACTAGTTAACATTAACATCTGAGGTAATACATTAATGGAGATGTAATGTTCTAGATAGTTCCAGGTGTTCAGTACTAGCTAATGTGAACAGCTGATGTAATATATTAACAGACGGGTAATGTTCTAGACAGTTATTGATGTATAGTACGAACTAATGCTAAGAATTAGGCAACATATAAACAGATGTAATGTTCTAGAAAGATCTAGATGTTTAACACTAGTTAACACTAACATCTGTGGTAATACATTAATGGAGATGTAATGTTCTAGACAGTTCCAGAAGTTCAGTACTAGCTAATGTGAACAGCTGATGTAATATATTAACAGACATGTCATGTTCTAGATAGTTATTGATGTATAGGACAAACTAATGCTAAGCATTAGGTAATATATTAACAGAGATGTAATGTTCTAGACCTTTAGCTCTAGCTAATGCTTACAGGTGAGATAATATATTAACAGAGATGTAGTGTTCTAGGAAGTTCTAGACGTTTAGTGCTAGCTAACACTAACAGCTGTGGTAATATATCAACAGAGAGTTAATGCTTTCTGTAGTTGTGGATGTCTAGCACTAGTTAACACTAACAGCTGAGGTAGTATATTAATAGAGATGTAATGTCATAGGTATTGTTGCTGTTTAGCTCTAGCTAACGCTAGCAGCAATGGGAATGTGATGTTCTAGAAAGTTCTTGGCTTTTGTCTCTAGCTAACACTAACAACTGAGGTAATATATTAACCTAGATGCAATGTTCTAGATACATCTTGGCTTTTGTCTCTAGCTAACACTAAAACTGAGGTAATATATTAACAGTGATGTAATGTTCTGAAAAGTTCTAGACATTTAGCACTAGCTAACGCTAACAGCTGAGGTAATATATTACCAGAGATGTAATTTTCTGAAAAGTTCTAGACATTTAGCACAAGCTAACGCTAACAGCTGAGGTAATATATTAACAGAGATGTAATGTTCTAGCTAGTTCTTGGTGTTTAACTCTAGCTAACACTATCAACTGAGGTAATATTTTAATGGAGGTGGAGTGTTCTAGATAGTTCTAGGCAATACACGCTGCAACAATATTAACACTTTGTTCATTGAGTGTCTGAGAGATGAACTTGATGTGATCAGCAGGTAAATCAGGTGAGACTACAATGAAAGAATGTGTACTGCCGTCAGGACACGCCCCCTGGATAAGGGGAGGCGGAGTCAGTGGTGGCTCATTAGCATTTAAAGGAACTTTAGCTGGGGGAGAAGTAGCTGTTCTGCTGAGACCCCTGAGTCTCTGCGTTCTCCTATGTAATAGCGGACCCCTGTTGAAAGGCCGGCTGATGGCTAATACAAACTGCGCTCCAAACAGACGAGCTGGAGTCTCCACAGGGAGGTGTTTCCACTAAAGTGTCCGTGTAGTGCGGAGTCCAGATTTGTGCGCCACTTCCACAGCACTTAACCTGAATTCCCCCGGAGCGTGTCCAGATCTGAATCTCTCGGTGGGCTCCAGCTCGGCCTGTTTGTACGGGGGGCTGTTCTCTCTGCGGCTGGACGTGTAGATGTGTGAAATGGGCGGGACGCTGTGGAGCTGGGCAAGGTGCCCTGAGATAAAGCATAAATCGTGTTAGGGGCCGCCGTGTCCTCCAGGCATCCCCGACGCTGAGGCCCAGACGTTTCTCCTTTGAAGTATTTCAAATAAGCGACTTATACAGCTAAAGAGAGGAAAGTCTGAACAGCAGGTTCATAGGAAATGGGGGGGAAACAGACTGTTACAGTCGTAGAAGTTAAGAAAGAGTGTTTTTTAAATTCTGAATAATTCTGGATACATCATTAACTGTAAATATGAGTTATTTTATTATTATTATTATTATTATTGTTAACATGTGACAACGCTGCCACACTGCTGAAATGTAATTCCTGACAACGTTGTGACAACATAGTATATTTATTCATACGTTCCATCATATCTGCATGGAACTCCATGGAATTTGGCTAAGTTGCCAAGAAGTAGTCGTAATTCCACATGACGTTTCTTAATATTGGCGTTGTGAAGTAAAAAGGAACCACCTTTTGACAACGTTGTAGGAAAGGTAGACAACATTGTGACAACTTTGTGTGCTGGCTAGGATATTCTCAGTTGGTAGGACTGGAAAAGAGTCACTGTGAAACTGTTCCAAGCTAAAATTTGTTTATGTATCATAAGCATCAAGAAACATGATATATCAATCAATCAATCAGTCAGTCAACCTTTATTTTCACCAGGGTGAGTCACAAGTCTCAAGAAAGATGACATTTCTGAATTCCCCAGCAAGTAATGGGTGAGGGGGCCTATCGTTTAGGCTATGTCCTGAACATGTCCGCCATCTCAAAAGCCGCTATATTGGATCAAGGGCAAGTTTTTCCAATGGGAAGGTGATCGTGTAGCAGATCAGAGAAGATCAGAACTGTCTCAGAAATCGACTGATGCAATCAGATTTGGAATATCTCTGGTAGTTCAAACGTGATGCAACTTTCTGTGTTGATAATTACACGATACGCGCAGCTAGTTGCACAAATAACATTAATTGTCATTTACTACACAAACCACAATTAGCAATGCAGACTAATGCGATTAATCATGATTAGCTACATATGTTCATTTGATTGGCTGCAATAAAACTAATACTATTAATTGTTTTAATTTGCTGCAAAAAAGTGTGATTAATCAGTCACACAGACTAACACTACCATTCTTAGCTATATACACTAATGTGGTTAATCATACTTTGCTATACCGACTAATGTGATTAATCATACTTAGCTATATACACTAATGTGGTTAATCATACTTTGCTATACCAACTAATGTGATTAATCATACTTAGCTATATACACTAATGTGGTTAATCATACTTTGCTATACCAACTAATGTGATTAATCATACTTAGCTATACAGACTAATGCGATTAATCATACTTAGCTATACAGACTAATGCAATTAATCATACTTAGCTATACAGACTAATGTGATTAATCATACTTTGCTATACAGACTAATGCAATTAATTATACTTAGCTATACAGACTAATGTGATTAATCATACTTAGCTATACAGACTAATGCAATTAATCATACTTAGCTATACAGACTAATGCGATTAATCATACTTAGCTATACCGACTAATGCGATTAATCATACTTTGCTATACAGACTAATGCGATTGATCATACTTAGCTATATACACTAATGTGGTTAATCATACTTTGCTATACCGACTAATGTGATTAATCATACTTAGCTATACAGACTAATGCAATTAATCATACTTAGCTATACAGACTAATGCGATTGATCATACTTAGCTATACCGACTAATGCGATTAATCATACTTTGCTATACAGACTAATGCGATTAATCATATTTAACTATACAGACTAATGTGATTAGTCATACTTAGCTATACCAACTAATGCGATCAATCATACTTAGCTATACAGACTAATGTAATTAATCATACTTAGCTATACCAACTAATGCGATTAATCATACTTAGCTATACAGACTAATGCGATTAATCATACTTCGCTATACAGACTAATGTGATTAATCATACTTAGCTATACCAACTAATGCGATCAATCATACTTAGCTATACAGACTAATGTAATTAATCATACTTGGCTATACCAACTAATGCGATAAATCATACTTAGCTATACAGACTAATGCGATTAATCATACTTAGCTATACAGACTAATGTAATTAATCATACTTGGCTATACCAATTAATGCGATAAATCATACTTAGCTATACCAACTAATGCGATTAATCATACTTAGCTATACAGACTAATGTAATTAATCATACTTCGCTATACAGACTAATGTGATTAATCATGATTATCTACATAAACTAACTGCACAGGCTACTTTGATTAATAATGATTACACAGGCCAAGGCACTGAATCACAACAGGCTACACAAACTATATCAGCTACATTAAACTGATATGATTATGAATTATTGTTAAGCAAATTCAGTGTTAAGTGTTTTTTCCCCTGACAGAACAACTCCTCCCACTATCAGCACTCACACCTCACGTCTGTATCCACAGCTCAGATCCGCAGCTTCAGCCTCCTCGTTTGACTGGGCCGATAATCCTCTTTAGGAAGGGAAACATTAGCAAGGTCATCCCGCTGCAGAGGCCGGGAGAGCGAGAGCGAGGGGTCTTTTGGGGGGGGGGCAGGAACAGATACGCTGTAGGATAATGAAGATAATGTACGGATGACCTTTCAGCCGTACCTTAACAAGTTATGCCAGCGAGTCCGGCACTGACGAGGGCTAGACAACGATTGGGTGACATTTCTGATACTTCCTGATGTCCACAGACAGTCAAATGCAAAAGTTTGGGCAGCCCTCGTCAGTGAGTCCACTCACTGCAACTCCCAGAGTCTACCAGTGTCTGACAGCATGGTCATGAGTCACCATTCAACCAATCAATCAATTAACGACTCGGAGATACACTATATTGCCAAAAGTGTTTACTCGTCTGTCTTCAGACGCATATGAACTTGCCATTCTTAATCCCTAGGGTTTAATACGATGTCGACGATGTCGGTAGTCTGTTTATGGGAATGTTTGACCAACAGTTCTTCCAGAAGACCATTAGTGAGGTCAGACACTGATGTTGGACCAGAAGGTCTGGCTCACAGTCTCCACTCTAATTCATTCTTAAGGTGTTCTATCAGGTTGAGGTCGGGACTCTGTGCAGGCCAGTGAAGTTCTTCCACACCAAACTCGCTCCTCCATGTCTTTATGGAGCTGCTGTGTGTACTGGGGGGCGTCATGTTGGAACAGGAAAGCCAGGGAGTAGAATTAGCATGGACTGAAGTGTCCCCACAAATATCCAGCGATTATTGTCAGACAAGTACCATTCTCCTGGCAACCGCCAAACCCAGACTCGTCCATCGGATTGCCAGACGGAGAAGTGTGATTGGTCACTCCAGAGAACACGTCTCCACTGCTCTAGAGTCCAGTGTTGGCGTGCTCTACTCCACTGCATCTGACGCTCTGCGTTGTTCTTGGTGATGTAAGGCTTGGATGCAGCTGCTCGGCCATGGAGACCCATTCCATGAAGCTCTCTACGCTCTGTTCTTGAGCTGATCTGAAGACCACATGAAGTGAATGACACTATGCTCCTTAACTGTGTATGTGGGTGCTTCACTGCCCACTAGTGTGTGTGTGGGTGATTGACTGCCCCCTAGTGTGTGTGTTCACTAGTGTGTGTGTATGTGGGTGTTTCACTGCCCCCTAGTGTGGGTGTTCACTAGTGTGTGTATGTGGGTGTTTTACCGCCCCCCTAGTGTGGGTGTTCACTAGCGTGAGTGTATGTAGGTGTGTGTATGTGTGTATGTAGGTGTGTGTGTGTGTGTGTGTATGTAGGTGTGTGTGTGTGTGTGTATGTAGGTGTGTGTGTGTGTGTGTGTGTGTGTGTATGTAGGTGTGTGTGTGTGTGTATGTAGGTGTGTGTGTGTGTGTATGTAGGTGTGTGTGTGTGTATGTAGGTGTGTGTGTGTGTATGTAGGTGTGTGTGTGTATGTGTGTATGTGTATGTGTGTATGTAGGTGTGTGTGTGTATGTGCATGTAGGTGTGTGTGTATGTAGGTGTGTGTGTGTGTGTGTATGTAGGTGTGTGTGTGTGTATGTAGGTGTGTGTGTGTATGTAGGTGTGTGTGTGTGTGTGTATGTAGGTGTGTGTGTGTGTGTGTGTGTATGTAGGTGTGTGTGTGTGTGTATGTGTGTATGTAGGTGTGTGTGTGTATGTGTGTATGTAGGTGTGTGTGTGTGTATGTGTGTATGTAGGTGTGTGTGTGTGTGTGTGTATGTAGGTGTGTGTGTGTGTGTGTGTATGTAGGTGTGTGTGTGTGTGTGTGTATGTAGGTGTGTGTGTGTGTATATAGGTGTGTGAGTGTGAGTGTCTTGCAGATCATAATAAATGATGTTCTCTGCGTACAAGAACAAATGAAGGTGAAAGTTTCACATCTTCTGCTTCCTCACCGTTTCCATGAGCGACCACTCAGAAGTAACTCAGCGAGGCGTCAGATCAGGCTCTTCTAAGGTGCTCCTTGTTTGGAGTCTTGGTCTGATGCCGGTTTGAGACGTGACATGTTTGTATGCATGTTGCATCACAACAAACCGGCTCGGCTTCTGAAGTTCAAACCGACTTTCTGACACGACGCACTAACTTTCCTGAGTGCTCCGGCGCCGGATTGTGGGAATAAGCTGATTCAGTCGGAGGGAAGCGCTGCAGATTTACTGCGCACTGCCAAAACAAAGAGGTGCCGGAGATCCTCTGGAGATGGATAACTAGCATTATCCAACAAAGTGGAGATCAAGCACTTGGAGCTGAGTGTTCTCGAGTGTTCCTCGCCTGCACTTCAGCTAAAAACATCTGAAGCCTACTCCACAAGGAGCGCTACTGCCATCAGTTTCTTCTCTCTCTCTCTCTCTCTCTCTCTCTCTCTCTCTCTCTCTCTCTCTCTCTCTCTCTCTTTGTCCTTGCTTCCCCCCGTTTGCTCTTTCTTATGTAAGACAGGCTCTATCTGGATTCAGAAGTGCGTATGCAGCTCCACGCGCCCGCTGACCTCCTCACAGGCTCTTAAAATGACAAGCGGCGAAATGTCACCAGAGCGCTCCTCCACGCCGAACTGATTCCAGCAGACGGAAAAGTTCAAGCGGCTCAAATCAACCCCGGGACGCTGTTTGTTTTAGAGCGGACAGTCAGACAGGAAGCCGAAGGAGATTTAAAAAAAAAAAAGAAAAAAAGAGAAGTCTTTCTTCTCTCAGCCGGTCTGCGCTGACCCTTCAGCATCATTTGCATAATATCTCTACAGTGACGCTGCAGTGGATGATGAGTAATGTCATAATTAAGCCTGTGTATGGAATTCCGTAATAAGGCCCGAATATGGAATTCTATTATATACCCTCTATATGACATCCCATAATAAGGCCTGAATATGGAATGTCATTATACAGACAGTATATAGAATCCCATAATAAGGCCTGAATATGGAATGTCATTATACAGACAGTATATAGAATCCCATAATAAGGCCTGTGGAATGTATATGGAATGTTATAATAAGCCATTATACAGACAGTATAGGGAATTCTGTAATAAGGCCTGAATATGGAAGGTCATTATACAGACAATATAGGGAATTCCACAATAAGGCCTGAATATGCAATGCTATTTTAAACCCTCTATATGAAATCCCATAATAAGGCCTGAATATGGAATGCTATTTTATACCCTCTATATGAAATCCCATAATAAGGCCTGAATATGGAATGCTATTTTATACCCTCTATATAAAATCCCATAATAAGGCCTGAATATGGAAAGCTATTTTATACCCTCTATATGAAATCCCATAATAAGGCCTGAATATGGAATGTCATTATACAGGCAGTATATAGAATCCCATAATAAGGCCTGTGGAATGTATATAGAATGTTATAATAAGCCATTATACAGACAGTAGAGGGAATTCTGCAATAAGGCCTGAATATGGAAGGTCATTATACAGACAGTATAGGGAATTCTGTAATAAGGCCTGAATATGGAAGGTCATTATACAGACAATATTGGGAATTCCACAATAAGACCTGAATATGCAATGCTATTTTATACCCACTATATGAAATCCCATAATAAGGCTTGAATATGGAATGTCATTATACAGACAGTATATAGAATCCCATAATAAGGCCTGTGGAATGTATATAGAATGTTATAATAAGCCATTATACAGACAGTAGAGGGAATTCTGCAATAAGGCCTGAATATGGAAGGTCATTATACAGACAGTATAGGGAATTCTGTAATAAGGCCTGAATATGGAAGGTCATTATACAGACAATATTGGGAATTCCACAATAAGACCTGAATATGCAATGCTATTTTATACCCACTATATGAAATCCCATAATAAGGCTTGAATATGGAATGTCTTTATACAGACAGTACATGGAATTCCTTAATATTCAATATATAACTTAAATATATGAAATCCCATAAGAATGCCTTTAAATAGCTTGTATATGAAATCCCATAATGAGGCCTGTGTATGGACTGTACGTAGTATGTTATAATAAGTCATGTTTATGGAATGTTATACAAAACAAGGCCTGTATATGGGATGCTATATTAAGCATTGTATGTGAAATGTCATAACATGCCTTGTTTATAAAATCCCATAATGAGACCTTAATATGGAATGCTATTTCATACCATCTATATGAAATCCCATAATAAGCCATGGATATGGAAAGTCATGATACAGTAAGTATATGGAATTCCATAATAAGGTCTGGATATGGAATGTCATTATACAGACAGTATATGGAATATTCAATATATAACTTACATATATGAAATCCTATTAGAATGCCTGTGTATGGAATGTCAATAACTAGCCTGTATAGACATAAGAAGACCTGTATATGGAATATCATAATATGGCTTTCTATATGAAATCACATGATAGGTTCTGTTTATGGAACGGTAAGTGATATGGCCTGGAATGCTGTAGTTAGTCTTGGTGTTGTGGTTTCTTTGTGATATTAGTGTCTGTAGATATATTTAGAAACAAGGACAAAAGTTCATCTCGTAGCCTAAAAGAGTCTGAATATTTCATCACTTTAGCATGACGTGCTTCCTCAACCAACGACTGCTGAACACAAGACTGATCCCACCATATACCTGTATCTCTATAGTTCTCCAATACTGAACGGCTCTGCGTTCCTCAGGGAGGTCCTGAGGGAAACCATGGCTGATGATGAGCTCCGCCAGAGGGACCAGTGGACTCTGTTTGGTAATGAGGCCGAAAAGGTGGAGATTGAGGTCATCAAGAACCAGCATGTGGTCCGCAAACGAATAGACCGCCTGGCACTGCGTCGAGAGGTAAAGCTCAGAGAGAAATGATGGAGGTCCTGAATGTCACCGCTTTAGAGTTACTCCTTATCAACCCATCCTGAGGTTTATAGTGCTGAATAATTCATACTGGTTACAGAAGAAATAGTAGATACTGAATAAATTCTAACAGATGCTGAAAAATGTATAGTGTGTACAGATACTTTTAGGAGTAATTTCAGATGTACTAAATATTTTATAGTAGACATGTAGTTATTCATTGTAATTGCTATATAATTCATACCAGTTAATGACAAATTCATAGTGGTTGCTGAATAATTTTAGTACTATCAAAAAAAAATTGCATTAGTTTATATTGGGTACGTAAAATGATTAGGTTAATATTTGCTTTATTTATTGGATCATTTGTGTTGAGTTATTGTGTGAATAATTCATACTGGTTACAGAAGAATTAGTAGATACTGAATAATTTATAGTAGATGCTAAAAAATGTACATTACGTACCAGATATTTCTAGTAGTCACTGAATTAATAGTAGCTACTAAGTAGTTACATGGTAGTTACTGAATAATTAATAGTGGTTTAGTTGCAGTTTTTAATAGTAGTTACTAATAAATAATTAGTAATATTTATAAATAGTTGTGTCTTAGTGAATAATTTATGGTAGATTATGGATTTATGGTTAGTGAATAATTTTAGATACTGGATATTTTATACTAGACATGCAGTTATTCATTGTAATCACTGAATAATTCATACCAGTTAATGACAAGTTTATTGCAGTTAGTAAATGATTTTAGATTATTCCAAATAAAATGCAGTTACTAATTTGTAATGGTTACATTACAATATTATTAGCTTAATATTTTACTTTATTTATTTTATCATTGGTATAAGTTATTTAATAATGGTTCCAGATTTATTGTGGTAATTTAAGAATTCATATTGGTTACTAATCAAATTTGGTAGTTATTGATTAATTTGTATTGGATGCTTAATGCTTTTTACCGTTACTGGATAATTCATAGTAGAAATGAAATAATTTATACCTTTTACTGAATAGTTCATTGGAGTTACTGTATAATTCATAGTGGTTAGTTAAGAATTTGTACCGGTTACTGATCAAGTTTAGTTGTTACTGGTTCAGATATAACTTAACTTAATTACTTAAGTTAAGTAGTAGTTGCAAGTTCTGTGCAGTTACTGGATCATTTGTCTGAGGTACTTAAAAAACCACTGGTTACTGAATAATTCATAGTGGTTACTAAATAATGTATAGTTTTTTTTATCAAGTTTAGTAGTTGCTAGTTCTGTTATACTTGTTACTTAAAACTTTTCACAGTTACTGGATAATTTGTATGAGATACTAAATAATTCATAGTGGTCACTTAAGAATTTATACCGATTACTGATCACATTTAGTAGGTGCTGGTTCCGTTACTGAATCTTTCTTTGTAGATACTAAATAGTTAATACTTTTTTAGTGATTAGTTAATTGTAGTTACTCTATAATTCATACTGGTTACTTAACAATGCATACTGATTACTAACCAAGTTTAGTAGTTACTGGTTCATACATACTGGTTACTTAATACTTCTTGCAGTTACCGGATAATTTGTATGAGATACTGAACAATTCATAGTGGATACTAAATAATTCATACTGTTTATGAATAATTCATAGTGGTCACGTAAGAATTCATACCAATTACTGAACAGGTTTAGTAGTTGCAGGTTTCGTTATACTGGTTACTTAATACTTTTCACAGTTACTGGATAATTTGTATGATATACTAAATAATTCATAGTGGATACTAAATAATTCATACTGTTTATGAATAATTCATAGTGGTCACATAAGAATTCATACCGATTACGGATCAAGTTTAGTAGTTGCTGGTTCCGTTATACTGGTTACCCAATGCTTTTCTCAGTTACAGGATAATTTGTATGAGATAATTAATAATTCATAAGGTTACTGAATAATTCATACTGTTTACTAAATAATTCATAGTGGTTACGTAAGAATTCATACTGATTACGGATCAAGTTTATTAGTTGCTGGTTTCGTTATACTGCTAACTTAATACTTTTGCAGTTACTGGATCATTTGTCTTAGATACTTAATAATTTATAAGGTTACTGAATAATTCATACTGTTTACTAAATAATTCATAGTGGTTACATAAGAATTTATACCGATTACTAATGAAGTTCAGTAGTTGCATGTTCCGTTATACTGGTTACTTAATACTGTTCACAGTAACTGGATAATTTGTATGACATACTAAATAATTCGTAGTGGATATTAAATAATTCATACTGGTTACTGAATAATTCATAGTGGTTATGTAAGAATTCATACCGATTGCTGATCAAGTTCAGTAGTTGCATGTTCTGTTATACTGGTTACTTAATACTGTTCACAGTAACTGGATAACTTGTATGACATACTAAATAATTCGTAGTGGATATTAAATAATTCATACTGGTTACTGAATAATTCATAGTGGTTATGTAAGAATTCATACCGATTACTGATCAAGTTCAGTAGTTGCATGTTCTGTTATACTGGTTACTTAATACTGTTCACAGTAACTGGATAATTTGTATGACATACTAAATAATTCGTAGTGGATACTAAATAATTCATACTGGTTACTGAATAATTCGTAGTGGTTATGTTAGAATTCATACTGATTACTGATCAAGTTTAGTAGTTGCATGTTCTGTTATACTGGTTACTTAATACTGTTCGCAGTAACCGGATGATTTGTCTGAGATTCTGAATAATTCATAGTGGATGCGGAATAATAAGCCAGGGTTCAGCAGGTTTAACACTCGTCTGCTTTTGTAGGAGCTGCTTTTCTCCGTTTTCACTCTTTCCTCCCTCTGTCTCTGAGCTCTGACTGGTTTGTGATGAATTTTCCATTCCTGGCCTCAGGCGCAGAAGAAGGCCTCGGCACACCTGAAGTTTCTGGAAGACTTGAGCATGAAGGCGCCGGATTTTGCCGTCCCTCTGCGTCCGCACACTGTGTGGGAGGGCATGACGGTGAAAATCTCCTGCACCGTTCAGGGCTGTCCGACTCCACGCGTCACCTGGTGAGAAACATTGGCACACGTGTTCGAAACAATCCTTCAACGACATCAACAACTTTATCTCCACTCACTGTCCGCTGTATCATCTCCACTGACCATACAGGAGCTCCACTCACTGTCCGCTGTATCATCTCCACTGACCATACAGGAGCTCCACTCACTGTCCACTGTATCATCTCCATTGACCATACAGGACCTACACTCACTGTCCACTGTATCATCTCCACTGACCATACAGGACCTACACTCACTGTCCGCTGTATCATCTCCACTGACTATACAGGAGCTCCACTCACTGTCCACTGTATCATCTCCACTGACCATACAGGACCTACACTCACTGTCCACTGTATCAGCTCCACTGACCATACAGGACCTACACTCACTGTCCACTGTATCAGCTCCACTGACCATACAGGACCTCCACTCACTGTCCACTGTATCAGCTCCACTGACCATACAGGACCTCCACACACTGTCCACTGTATCAGCTCCACTGACCATACAGGACCTCCACTCACTGTCCACTGTATCAGCTCCACTGACCATACAGGACCTCCACTCACTGTCCACTGTATCATCTCCACTGACCATACAGGACCTCCACTCACTGTCCACTGTATCAGCTCCACTGACCATACAGGAGCTCCACTTACAGACTGTAGATCATCTGATTCTCTGTATACTTTATTACTCTGTTCTTTAATGATCAGGACCCCCACAGGACCACCACAGAGCAGATACTATTAGGGAGGTGGGTCATTCTCAGCACTGCAGTGACACTGTGTCCACACACTGTCCACTCTATTAGACACTCCTACTACTTGCTGGTCCACCTTGTAGATGTAAAGTCAGAGACAGTAGCTCATCTGCTGCTGCACAGTTTGTGTTCCTCTAGTTCTTCATCAGTGGACACAGGACGCCGCCCACAGGACACCATCCATAGGTGTTTAAACACTCCAGCAGCACTGCTGTGTCTGATCCACTCACACCAGCACCACACACACTAACACACCACTACCATGTCAGTGAATGACCCACCTCCCTAATAGTATCTGCTCTGTGGTGGTCCTGTGGGGGTCCTGATCATTAAAGAACAGAGTAATAAAGTATACAGAGAATCAGATGAACTACAGTCTGTAAGTGGAGCTCCTACATGGTCTGTGGAGCTGGGTACATTAGGCTGTCCATAAGATCTCCTCGTCTCTGGATTTGAAGGCGTCGTGTTTTTCCTGGCAGGTATAAAGACGGCGTTCCTCTGAGAGTGTCTTCACAGCCCTGGAACTACAAGCTGCTGCAGAAGTTTGGGCTGAACACTCTGGAGATCAGGAGGTGAGTTCACATATAAACTTAATAGCATCTCAAACTTTTTAATGAAGTCGATAAAGAACGCGTCCTTCAGGCGGCGGCTACTCCGAAGTGATCTTCACTGAACTGGTGTAGAAGTTTTAGGGCAGTAGAGAAACTCAACACCTGCTTAACGCTGGATCTGGTGAGCAATTCCTGTATCACCTTAAAGCGTCTATATCAGGGGTCCAGTTAGAGGAGATCTCCTCAGGCCAAGGTCCGGACCATCATCATCTCTAACGTGTGTTCTGATTCAGTGGTGTATCCTGTTTACTGAAGTAGTCTAGTATCAGTATCTTATACCATCAGCTACTGAAACACCAACACACCACACATACCTTTCAGTATATTTCAGTATATTTACTATTTAAATACTGAACTGAATAAATGATTTATAAACTTTTTATTTATATTTATAGAGAAAGTAAATAAAAGGTGGTTCTTCTTGTTAACTCAGCTTCTCAGATGAACATGTTGGTTGTACAGAGCGGTGTTCTCCAGAACTAGACGAGCAGGTCCATTCCAGAACCGTTCCTGTTAAACACTCAGTTCTCTCTGTTCACTTTTCTGTTTTTAGAGCTCCTTATTCTTTCTGACTCGCTTTAGTCCCCGACTGCTGCCTTTCCTTGCCTGTGTGCGCGCCGCACTCCCCATTGTGCACAGATCTGATTGGCTGAGGAGCCTTCGGTGACCTTACAGTGCACATGATTGGTCTCTGAGTTCACTGCACTGTAAAGCCTGTATACCGTAAAGACTAGAAAAGCTCCGCCTCTTAAAATAAACAAAGTCTAAATTAAATTCTTCTCAATAGTTTATCAGTTTGGGTCCACATTGGACAACGTCTGGGTCCACCTATTAGTGACCCCTGGTCTTTCTAAATCATAGAAAAACTGAATTTCTTTCAACTTTTTAAAAAAGTTTGGTGTGAAAAAAGTTCTCAAACGGTCTGCTGCCTAGTCTGAATGTGAGAACTAAGCTCAAACACGGGCTGACCGTTTTCATTTTATCATGGTTGTGACCTCATAACCATGAATGCCTGCACATGGATCACATTCAAAATGTAATTCTAGAAGTATGTGTATATGACAAGCACACTTAAAATCTGTGTACACTCAGCAAGTATATACATTACTGTGCAACAGTCTGAGACCCCTAACAGATGTAAACAATCAGACATACAATACAAAGTAACATGAATATCGTATTGTAAAAGAAGTAGATCAGATCTTGAGCTCCAGTTTGAAGAACAAAGTGTAGTTCCAGATTTCTCCTGGACGCCCCAGACATTGTATGAATGTGTTCAGTTCCTTCAGCAGCAAATCTTGATTTATCTTAATGAAGTACTGAGCAGTCAAAGCAGGTATCAGATGAGAACTGATAATAATACTGGGTTGTTTAGGAGAAGCTTAGAAAGAGTTAAATAAACACACTGACGTATGTAAAAGCACTACTTACTCTATTAATACTGATTAATATTTAATAATAGTGTATTATTACAGAGCTTATTAAATATAATAATGTTTTCAAGTGACTTAAACTTTTGCACAGCACAGTATATGGAAACTAAGCTGATTTATTTATTTATTTATTTATTTATTTATTTATTTGTCATGGTTGTGACATCATGAGCATTACTGGTTCTACACACATTATTTATTCAGTCATAAGTCAGTCATAAATCTGTGTTCAAACATATTGAAATCAGCAAGTATATCCAGTCAGGCTGTGAAAGGGTTAAAAGTAAGCTTCACTCTCTTCTTTGAAGTGCTGAGGGGGGTCTCGCAGTGTGATATCTAGCTGCTGGGCACTGACCGAGCGCCCTGGAGGGGCCAGAGTAGGCCGTGCTGTGCTGATAGCGCCGCAGCGCTGCGGAGGAGGGCCGGCAACTTGGCGAGAGTAGTTGCTAAACTCTGTGGAGGGCTTTCCGGAAGGCACTGATCCGGCTCGAACAGCCTGAAGGGGTCCGAGCAGGCTGACTGACTAATAGCGTCTGTAGAGGAAGCCGGTGAGCCGTAACAGGGTCAGCAGTTCACAACGAAAAAAAAATCCTCCATTCATACTGAAATGTAGCCGCTGGACACTGACCCAGCTCCAGCACACAACAGAGGGGCTCCAGTAGCGCAGGCCGGTCAGGGGGGCCGAATTTAGTGACCCGTGTGCTGACCGGCGGAGAACTGGCGAGCAGTGGCGCAAGGCTTGTGCACAGTTTCCAGCTAGCTTGTACACTGTGGGCTCTAACAAGTCTAGTAACTCCTGATCGAGCGGTAGGGCTGCTAATGCTAATGCGGCTCTTACTGTAGTGTTAATGCTGGGGTTACGCCAAGTACGGCTCCAGTGCAGCATCGTGACACGCCCAAAACAATCCTGAACACAAAAATCATGAATACATTCAATTCACACTTATATAGTTCAGTCTTTTCACAGTTTTAGCTATTGCTAGCATATAGCATATGTTTAGAAACCAGACCCTGAATCTCCTTTACATGAAATGTAAACCTATTCTATCACACTGTTAGGGTCTTTGTCCCAAACCATCTCTTCTTGAAGCTCATTCAATTCACTTCAATTCAATTCAATTCAATTCAATTCAATTCAATTCAGTTAAATTCAATTCAATTCAATTCAATTCAATTTCATTTGTGTAGCACTTCCTGCAACAGTGTTGCTACAAAGCAACTTTACAGAAGTTTTAAAAACAGTTACTACATATATGTCCCCTAGTGAGCAAGGCAGAGGCAACAGGGGCGAGAAAAAACTCCCTCAGACTAGAGGAAGAAACCTTGGGCGGAACCAAACTCGTCCTTCTCTGATCAAACAATCTTAACTGTTCATTAGCATTGATTGGTGGTCTCCACTACTGCTGTGTTTAATAAAGAGCCCTCAGTTCCTATATCAGTACTGTATACTGATGCTACAATATTTATTTCCAGACAGGTTCTGGATAACGCCGATAACACAATACTGAGAAATTCTGAAATTAACATAAACAATACTGAGAAATTCTAAAATTCTACAGTACTGAGAAATTCAGAAATTCATCTAAACATGAAAGATTCAGGTTTTGAAAGATACTGATGCTACAATACTGAGAAATTCTAAAATTAACATTAACACGAAAGATTCAGGTTCGGAATTACGTCGAGAGAAATTCTGAAATTAACATAAACAATACTGAGAAAATCTAAAATTCTACAGTACTGAGAAATTCAGAAATTCATCTAAACATGAAAGATTCAGGTTTTGAAAGATACTGATGCTACAATACTGATAAATTCTAAAATTAACATTAACATGAAAGATTCAGGTTCGGAATTACGTCGAGAGAAATTCTGAAATTAACATAAACAGTACTGAGAAATTCTAAAATTCTACAGTACTGAGAAATTCAGAAATTCATCTAAACATGAAAGATTCAGGTTTTAAAAGATACTGATGCTACAATACTGAGAAATTCTAAAATTAACATAAACATGAAAGATTCAGGTTCGGAATTATGTCGAGAGAAATTCTGAAATTAACATAAACAGTACTGAGAAATTCTAAAATTCATCTAAACATGAAAGATTCCAGTTGTGCCTCAGATGATGTTGATAGTATAATTTATGCTATAATTTGGCTAAATTAAAGATTTTTTAAAGCAGTTCGCTGCTGAATGATTGTATACGAGCTCCTCTTGCTTCAGTTATTTATTTCTACACTGATCTCCAGACTGGGCTGTTGTGGCTGAAGGACACTTGCACTGACATTGCGTGGCTGAATGCTGGTTGGGTCCGCAGTGAGTGAAGGTCATACTCCGTGTGCTTTGATCCTCAGGTGTAGCGCCGCTGATGCTGGAGAATACAAAGTGGTGGCTAAGAGCTCCTTGGGCGAGGCGACCACCTTCGCCACCCTGGTGGTGAACTGTGAGTGACTCTGTTATTTACATTTTACATTTTCTTTAAAAGTAAAGCTGCAAAAACTGCCCAACGTCCTACAAGCTTTTCAACATCTAACCATATAACCCTGCTTTCAGAGAAGTTGAAACACTGTGCAAAGTGTCAATTTTAAACACCACCACCGTAAACACCATCACCACCACTGTAAACACCATCACCACCACTATAAACACCATCACCACCACTGTAAACACCATCACCACCACTGTAAACACCATCACCACCACCACTGTAAACACCATCACCACCACCACTGTAAACATCATCACCACCACTGTAAACACCATCACCACCACCACTGTAAACACCATCACCACCACCACTGTAAACACCATCACCACCACTGTAAACACCATCACCACCACTGTAAACATCATCACCACCACTGTAAACGCCATCACCACCACTGTAAACACCATCACCACCACTGTAAACACCATCACCACCACTGTAAACATCACCACCACCACTGTAAACACCATCACCACCACCACTGTAAACATCATCACCACCACTGTAAACACCATCACCCCCCCTCTAAACATCATCACCACCACTGTAAACACCATCACCACCACTGTAAACAACATCACCACCACTGTAAACACCATCACCACCACTGTAAACATCATCATCACCACCACTGTAAACATCATCACCACCACTGTTAACACCATCACCACCACTGTAAACATCATCATCACCACAACTGTAAACACCATCACCACAACCACTGTAAACATCATCATCACCACCACTGTAAACACCATCACCACCACCACTGTAAACATCCTCATCACCACCACTGTAAACACCATCATCACCACCACTGTAAACACCATC
Source organism: Megaleporinus macrocephalus (assembly GCA_021613375.1). Taxonomy (NCBI): domain Eukaryota; kingdom Metazoa; phylum Chordata; class Actinopteri; order Characiformes; family Anostomidae; genus Megaleporinus; species Megaleporinus macrocephalus. The sequence goes on from CM038727.1 coordinate 34,384,669, forward strand.
ACCACCGCTGTAAACACCATCACCACCACTGTAAACATCATCACCACCACTGTAAACGCCATCACCACCACTGTAAACACCATCACCACCACTGTAAACACCATCACCACCACTGTAAACATCCCCACCTCTGTAAACACCATCACCACCACCACTGTAAACACCATCACCACCACTGTAAACATCACCACCTCTGTAAACACCATCACCACCACTGTAAACATCATCTCCACCACTGTAAACACCATCACCACCACTATAAACATCACCACCACTGTAAACACCATCACCATCACTGTAAACATCATCACCACCACTGTAAATAATAAAGGGTTGTTTCCACAAGGAGAAGTTTGGAAAGGGTTAAATAAATCACCACCACTGTAAAGCAGTCTGAGAGACAGTGACCGCTGAGCTCAACCTGAATAAATCTCTGCAATAATATTCAGTCGGACTTTCAGCCGCTAACGAGGTGTCACAGCGCAGCCGTGTGAGATGTTTGCTTTGGTCTTATTTTAATGGAATATTTAAAGTGCTGTAAAGGTGACGGGCTCGTCCGAGAATGTGACTGGACCCATAACGGCAATGGAGCGTGACTGGCTCACGCACTCCAATATAATGAGACACTTCAGACAGGAAGTGCCCCTCAGTGTTCTCATTACCGGACTGTTCGGAAGGAGTTAAAGGGAATGTTTAATGAGACGGCTTGTTAATAGAAAATGTATTAATGAAATATTACAGTTACAATATATAAAAAACATACATATACAGTGCTGAGCAAAAGCTTTAGTCACTCAGGGCCATTATTACATAAGCTATTATTTCCAGACAGGAAGCTTTTATTTACTCAGTAAACACTTTATTATTAAATATTAATCAGTATTAATAGAGTAAGTAGTGCTTTTACATACGTCAGTGTGTTTATTTAACTCTTTCCAAGCTTCTCCTAAACAACCCAGTATTATTATCAGTTCTCATCTGATACCTGCTTTGACTGCTCAGTACTTCATTAAGATAAATCAAGATTTGCTGCTGAAGGAACTGAACACATTCATACAATGTCTGGGGCGTCCAGGAGAAATCTGGAACCTAACTTTGTTCTTCAAACTGGATCAAGATCTGATCTACTTCTCTCACAATAACATATTCATGTTACTTTGTATTGTGTTTATGATCATTATCATCTGTTCTAATCAGATCTGCTGTGCTTACATACAGGAGCTCCACTTACAGACTGTTGTTCATCTGATTCTCTGTATACTTTATTACTCTGTTCTTTAATGATCAGGACCCCCACAGGACCACCACAGAGCAGATACTATTAGGGAGGTGGGTCATTCTCAGCACTACATTGACACTGACGTGGTGGTGGTGGTGGTGTGTTAGTGTGTGTTGCGCTGGTGTGAGTGGATCAGACACAGCAGTGCTGCTGCTGGACTGTTTAAACAGTGTGTCCACTCACTGTCCACTCTATTAGACACTCCTACTACTTGCTGGTCCACCTTGTAGATGTAAAGTCAGAGACAGTAGCTCATCTGCTGCTGCACAGTTTGTGTTCCTCTAGTCCTTCATCAGTGGACACAGGACGCCGCCCACAGGACACTGCTGTCTGGATAGTTTTGGTTGGTGGACGATTCTCAGTCCAGCAGTGACACTGAGGTGGTGTTTAAACACTCCAGCAGCAGCAGCACTGCTGTGTCTGATCCACTCACACCAGCACAGAATAAGAATGAGAATGACCCACCTCCCTAGTAGTACCTGCTCTGTGGGGGTCCTGATCATTGAAGGCATAGTGAGCTGAAAGGCTGGAGTATGACACGCCGTGCTGTTACACTCCTATATGTACTGTTCAGGTATGCGGGGACTGATTTGTTTTCTTTCTCCTCTCCTTCACCCCCCACACTCTCACCCCCACCACCCCACTCTCTCACCCCCCTACCTTCCCAATTCAGCATATCAGGGGGCCGAGGCGGGCCTGAAGCGCACGAGGACTGTGGGTAAGTAGCGCTGCTGCTGCACCTAATGAAACCTGTCCTCCTTCATTCTCTCTCTCCCTCCGCTCGGCTCGGCCTTTTGAAGTCTCCCCCTCTCCTCTGGTGAGCCGGAGAGGTCGGGAGCGCTTTGAAGAAAGATACGGCTTATCCTCTCGGAACGACTGCGGGCAGGAGAGAGGAGGCGTCCGACGCCATGTGTATGCGGGAGTGAATGGATCACTGCAATTTCAGCTGTACGGTCATGTATATTTCATCACTGGGACTGGGATTCGTTCGCTCCAGGCTCCGCTTGTACGTCTGCACAGCACTCTCACGCGCGCAGGGAGCTGCGGGGGGCCGTCTCGCCCTCCAATGGTGCCGGTCATGTGACCAGAAGCCCCCACGCTGGCTCCGCTCTGATTGAGCGCTTTCTGCTGATCAGTAGCCGCCGGGTTCCATTTAACTGTGTGTGTTTGAAGTAACAAGTTCAGGGCGTTCCTGGTGTTCCGGGTGTTTTGGGTGTTCTGGGTGTTCCTGGTGTTCCGGGCGTTCCTGGTGTTCAGGGCGTTCCTGGTGTTCTGGGTGTTTTGGGCGTTCCGGGTGTTCCTGGTGTTCCGGGCGTTCCTGGTGTTCCAGACGTTCCTGGTGTTCCGGGCGTTTCTGGTGTTCCGGGCGTTCCTGGTGTTCCGGACGTTCCTGGTGTTCCGGGCGTTTCTGGTGTTTGGGCGTTTCTGGCATTCCTGGCGTTCCTGGCGTTCCGGGCATTCCTGGCGTTCCGGGCAGCTGCCGTCCAAGCCAATAAGCTCCGACAGACTACATTATAGTCATTTTACACGCACCTTATTTGCTGATCCTCTTTATAGCTATTCCAGGTGGTTGCTATGGCGTTCCAGTCTGTCATTAGTTGGTTGCTCGGTGGTCGGTATGCAAGAATGTTTCTAAGGTGTTGCTAGGCTGTTGTATGGTATGTGAGGTGGTTGCTAAGGTGTTGCCAGGTGATTGCTATGGTATGTGGGTTGGTTGCTATGGAGCTGTAATGAGGTTGCTATGGTACTTCAGCTTGTTGTTAGGTAATTGCTTAGTGGTTGTTAGGCCGTTTCAGTGGTATCCCAGGTGGTTGCTCTGGTTTTTCCAGGCCATAACTATCCCAAGTGGTTCCCAAGATCCCCCGGGGCTCTCATGGGTGGTAGCAAAGGTGTTGTTATATGGTTGCTATAGTATTCCAGCTTGCTGCTTGGTGGTTGGTTGCTTAGGGTGTTGTTGCGGTATCCCAGGTGGTTGTAAAGATGTTTTTAGATTATTGCTATGGTATGTGGGTTGGTAGCTATGGTACTTCAGCTTGTTGTTAGTTGGTGGTTATTAGGCCATTTCAGTGGTTTCCCAGGTGGTTGCTCTGGTATTTCCGGGTCATCACTATCCCAAGTGGTTCCCAAGGTCCCCCAGGGCTGTCATGGGTGGTAGCAAAGGTGTTGTTATTAGGTTGTTGTGGTATTTCAGCTTGTTGCTTTGTGGTTAATTGCCAAGGTGTTGTTAGACTGTTGCTGTGGTATCCCAGGTGGTTGTGAAGGTGTTGATAGGCCTTTGATATGGCATGCAAGGCAGGTCCAAAGGCGTTGTTAGGCCATAGGTATGATATCCCAGGTGGTTGTTAAGTATGTAGCATCCTTCGTGACATCATGGTGGCTGTTGGATTAGAATTTTACAAGATGAATATTCCGATATCAGCCCCACATGCAGAACTTCACTCTTCCACATGCTCTTCAGGGGTCCCACAGCTGCTACGTGGTTACATAATAAGCTACATTTGCATTCGTATGTATGTTTGTGATGCAAATATAATTCACAAAACAAAAGTTTATGCAGTAACGTGCTGCTTGAAGTATGTGATGTCACGTACGACAGTAATAAGAAGGCTCTGAGGTTTGAGTAGCTTCAATAACAGACGGCAGCTGAGCTCGCGTCAGGTTTCCCCGCAGCTGTGCTCCTGCTGATATGAGCAAACATCAGAAAGGAGGCCAGCGAGCCTCTCCAAATCATTTGCGTGGAATTCTATTCACGACTCGTTGTTCTGTATCGCGGAACCGTTTTCACTTCTGTCTGGCCTCCAATTGCCTGTTCTGTCAATACTCACCGCGCAGCTAACAAATAGTCTGTCAGGAATGGTGCCTTTGCACAGCCGTCACAGCCTCCGTCCAGAAGGCGTCCCATCTGTGGCGCTCGGCTCATTACTGCCATATTCGTCCCCGGGTTTTTCTCCGCGCTATTTGCAAGCAGAGCGAAACTCCTCCGAAATGAAAAGAGAAACGTGTTTTTCCCGCTCGGCTGCTTTTTATGTGACTGTGCTCCGCTCCTCTTAATTACACTCGCTCTGACATTGTTCATTTTCACACACTGTGACGAGCGGAGCAGAGAAAGTTCCTCCCTACAGCTCACTGAGAGATAATTAGATATGATTCAGTCACGACACAATAGCCTGATTATATATGTCTTTCAGTATTAAATCCCTCTGTAATAATAGATGTGTGGACACTAAACTGCATTTCCAATTACCATTAGTATCTCCCATCTGCCTCTCCGCTATCTCCTCTGTCATTTCTCCTCTATCTCTCATCTTCCTCCCATCTGCCTCTCCGCTATCTCCTCTGTCATTTCTCCTCTATCTCTCATCTTCCTCCCATCTGCCTCTCCGCTATCTCCTCTGTCATTTCTCCTCTATCTCTCATCTTCCTCCCATCTGCCTCTCCGCTATCTCCTCTGTCATTTCTCCTCTATCTCTCATCTTCCTCCCATCTGCCTCTCCGCTATCTCCTCTGTCATTTCTCCTCTATCTCTCATCTTCCTCTCTGCTATCTCCTCTGTCATTTCTCCTCTATCTCTCATCTTCCTCCCATCTGCCTCTCCGCTATCTCCTCTGTCATTTCTCCTCTATCTCTCATCTTCCTCCCATCTGCCTCTCCGCTATCTCCTCTGTCATTTCTCCTCTATCTCTCATCTTCCTCCCATCTGCCTCTCCGCTATCTCCTCTGTCATTTCTCCTCTATCTCTCATCTTCCTCCCATCTGCCTCTCCGCTATCTCCTCTGTCATTTCTCCTCTATCTCTCATCTGCCTCTCCACTATCTCATCTGTAATTTCTCCTCTATCTCTCATCTTCCTCCCATCTGCCTCTCCGCTATCTCTTCTGTAATTTCTCCTCTATCTCTCATCTTCCTCCCATCTGCCTCTCCGCTATCTCTTCTGTAATTTCTCCTCTATCTCTCATCTTCCTCCCATCTGCCTCTCTGCTATCTCCTCTGTCATTTCTCCTCTATCTCTCATCTTCCTCCCATCTGCCTCTCCGCTATCTCCTCTGTCATTTCTCCTCTATCTCTCATCTTCCTCCCATCTGCCTCTCCGCTATCTCCTCTGTCGTTTCTCCTCTATCTCTCATCTTCCTCCCATCTGCCTCTCCGCTATCTCCTCTGTCATTTCTCCTCTATCTGTCATCTGCTTCTCCACTATCTCATCTGTAATTTCTCCTCTATCTCTCATCTTCCTCCCATCTGCCTCTCCGCTATCTCTTCTGTCATTTCTCCTCTATCTCTCATCTTCCTCCCATCTGCCTCTCCGCTATCTTCTCTGTCATTTCTCCTCTATCTCTCATCTTCCTCCCATCTGCCTCTCCGCTATCTCCTCTGTCATTTCTCCTCTATCTCTCATCTGCCTCTCCACTATCTCATCTGTAATTTCTCCTCTATCTCTGCCTCTCCACTATCTCATCTGTCATTTCTCCTCTATCTGTCATCTGCTTCTCCACTATCTCATCTGTAATTTCTCCTCTATCTCTCATCTTCCTCCCATCTGCCTCTCCGCTATCTCTTCTGTCATTTCTCCTCTATCTCTCATCTTCCTCCCATCTGCCTCTCCGCTATCTTCTCTGTCATTTCTCTATCTCTCATCTTCCTCCCATCTGCCTCTCCGCTATCTCCTCTGTCATTTCTCCTCTATCTCTCATCTTCCTCCCATCTGCCTCTCCGCTATCTCCTCTGTCATTTCTCCTCTGTCATCTGCCTCTCCACTATCTCATCTGTAATTTCTCCTCTATCTCTCATCTTCCTCCCATCTGCCTCTCCGCTATCTCCTCTGTCGTTTCTCCTCTATCTCTCATCTTCCTCCCATCTGCCTCTCCGCTATCTCCTCTGTCATTTCTCCTCTATCTGTCATCTGCCTCTCCACTATCTCATCTGTAATTTCTCCTCTATCTCTCATCTTCCTCCCATCTGCCTCTCCGCTATCTCTTCTGTAATTTCTCCTCTATCTCTCATCTTCCTCCCATCTGCCTCTCCGCTATCTCCTCTGTCATTTCTCCTCTATCTGTCATCTGCCTCTCCACTATCTCATCTGTAATTTCTCCTCTATCTCTCATCTTCCTCCCATCTACCTCTCCGCTATCTCCTCTGTCATTTCTCCTCTATCTGTCATCTGCCTCTCCACTATCTCATCTGTAATTTCTCCTCTATCTCTCATCTTCCTCCCATCTGCCTCTCCGCTATCTCTCTGTAATTTCTCCTCTATCTCTCATCTTCTCCCATCTGCCTTCCGCTATATCCTCTGTCGTTTCTCCTCTATCTCTCATCTTCCTCCCATCTGCTCTCCGCTATTCCTCTGTCATTTCTCCTCTATCTGTCATCTGCCTCTCCACTATCTCATCTGTAATTTCTCCTCTATCTCTCATCTTCCTCTCATCTGCCTCTCCGCTATCTCATCTGTAATTTCTCCTCTATCTCTCATCTTCCTCCCATCTGCCTCTCCGCTATCTCTTCTGTCATTTCTCCTCTATCTTCATCTGCCTCTCCACTATCTCATCTGTAATTTCTCCTCTATCTCTCATCTTCCTCCCATCTGCCTCTCCGCTATATCCTCTGTCATTTCTCCTCTATCTGTCATCTGCCTCTCCACTATCTCATCTGTATTTCTCTCTATCTCTCATCTTCTCTCATCTGCCTCTCCCACTATCTCATCTGTAATTTCTCCTCTATCTCTCATCTTCCTCCATCTGCCTCTCCGCTATCTCTCTGTCATTTTCTCTATCTCTATCTTCATCTGCCTCTCCACTATCTCATCTGTAATTTCTCCTCTATCTCTCATCTTCCTCCCATCTGCCTCTCCGCTATCTCTTCTGTCATTTCTCCTCTATCTCTCATCTTCCTCCCATCTGCCTCTCCGCTATCTCCTCTGTCATTTCTCCTCTATCTCTCATCTTCCTCCCATCTGCCTCTCCGCTATCTCTTCTGTAATTTCTCCTCTATCTCTCATCTGCCTCTCTGCTATCTCTTCTGTCATTTCTCCTCTATCTCCCATCTGCCTCTCTGCTATCTCTTCTGTCATTTCTCCTCTATCTCTCATCTTCCTCTCCACTATCTCTTCTGTAATTTCTCCTCTATCTCTCATCTGCCTCTCATCTGCCTCTCATTTCTTCTCCCGTCCTCTCCTTTTCTCCTCTCCTCTCCTCTCCTTTCTTCTCTGTTAATTTCTTCTCCCATTCTCTCCTTTTCTCCTCTCCTCTCATCTCCTCTCCTCTCCTCTCTGTTAATTTCTTCTCCCGTTCTCTCCTTTTCTTCTCTCCTCTCCTCTCCTCTCCTCTCCTCTTCTTTCTTCTCTATTAATTTCTTCTCCTGTTCTCTCCTCTTCTCCTGCAGTCTCTGTGGTTGAGCCGGAAGCTTTGTTTGACTCCACTTTTCCTCCATGCTTTGTGAAAGAGGGAGAAAATCTGGTTCTGAGCTGCAGCTTCTCCTCCTCTCTGCTCCCGTTCCAGCAGGACGTGTCCTGGTTCAGAGATGGTGAGAGACCGTGTTTTACTTTTTACCGTGAATGTTTATAAACACTGTTAGTGTTTGGCTCTGAATCCGTCATGGTTGTGATGTCACAGGAGCGCCACTCAGTTCTTCTGGCCGGGTGGAGGTGCGGACAGCGCTGACCTCGACCACTCTCACCCTGAAAGGAGTGCACAAGGAGCACGAGGGGTTTTACTCCGTCCACCTCCAAACCCGGGACGGCTCCAAGAAGCACAGCGCCTTCGTCTACGTGAAAGGTCAGAGGGCGTCTGTGCTCGGGGTGGACTGACGGTTAAAGATGGTCAATATCCACTTTAGTTTACTGTCAGTTACATGACCACTTTATTGGAAACCCCCCCCGAACCTCCACACTGGTGACCAAGATCACCTCTGACCACAGAGCCAGTCTCATACATGAAAGTACAGGGTTGGTGTTTCTAATAAAGTGGCCACTTAAAGGAAGCACAAGGTAGGTGTTTCTAATAAAGTGGCCAGTTAATGAAAGCACAAGGTTGGTGTTTCTAATAAAGTGGCCAGTTAGTGTAAGCACAATGTAGTGTTTCTAATAAAGTGGCCAGTTAATGAAAGCACAAGGTTGGTGTTTCTAATAAAGTGGCCAGTTTGTGGAAGCACAATGTAGTGTTTCTAATAAAGTGGCCACTTAGTGGAAGTACAAGGTTGGTGTTTCTAATAAAGTGGTCACTTAGTGGAAGCACAAGGTTGGTGTTGCTAATAAAGTGGCCAGTTAGTGGAAGCACAATGTAGTGTTTCTAATAAAGTGGCCAGTTAGTGTAAGCACAATGTAGTGTTTCTAATAATGTGGCCAGTTTGTGGTAGCACAAGGGTGGTGTTTCTAATAAAGTGGCCAGTTTGTGGAAGCACAAGGTTGGTGTTTCTAATAAAGTGGCCAGTTAGTGTAAGCACAATGTAGTGTTTCTAATAAAGTGGCCAGTTTGTGGAAGCACAATGTAGTGTTTCTAATAAAGTGGCCAGTTAGTGGAAGCACCAGGTACCCGCACATGAACATCAGGAGTGATTGTGAATGCCTGCTGTGTGTTGCTAAGTTACTGAGTGAGTCTGTTTGATGTTGCGGATGCAGATGGTTGGTTTCTATAAAGGTGTTATGAAGACGGTAAACAGGTTTTTGTGTTTTCAGTGAGATTTAAATGTATCTCACGTTGGGAGTTCTGTTTTGACAGCTCTGCTAATTGCATTGAGAGCATGGAACTTAATTTGGATAAAAATTCTCCAAATCAATTGCGGAAAACCAACAGGGCAGAAAACAGCTCACTGCGAGATGCAAATGATCCCCCGTAAGTGCTCGCTTGGGAGTTTGCAGATCTATTGCCTCCACTGCAGTGAGTGTGATTGCAGGTTCCTCAGAGCTAAACCTTATGGCTCAAGTAGTTTAGTGCTAAACTCTAATTGAGTCATTCCCCTAACAGAGTGGAGGAAGTGTGTCTCTTTCATTTCATTTGATATTTAATTACAATCGCAGTCGAATTTATTGCTGGCAAAGTGTTAAATACACACTGACATGTATAAAAGCACTACTAACTGTATTCAAAATATAAACACTTTACTGAGTAAATTAAAAAATAAGCCCATAAGGTGTTTAAAAGCAGCACCAAGTCCTGCACACTGCTTAGTAAAGAATGTCCCTCTAATCTCTCAGCTCATAGGTAATATTTAGGGGATAGGGTGGGCTTTGATTCAAATTAGCAAATGTGCCCCCCCAATGTGGCTCCTCACCCACGGTCTTCTCTGATGGGGTCCATGTTGTCATTATCATGTGATCTGCGACTCATTAAGCTGACACCTGTGTAAGCTCTAGCAATGCCCACCAGAAACGTGGTCCATTAGCGGAGCATCTAAAATCCCTATAGAGACCAGATGATGTAGCACCAGCAAGGTGACCTGTGGCTTGTCCGAGAGCCAGTTCTCATCATGGTCACCTCCGCAGAATCAATAATCCACTCCGCTGGCACAGCGAGCGCATAATGCCGACGATGGTATGGACGGCAGTAAAGGTTCTGTCCTATCAGCCGGGCTGGGAGTTATTACAGATCCCGGGTCTGTGAAGGAGGGAGGAGACGTCGGAGAGAGAACACAGCTACGCTTCTTCACCTCCTTCCTCGGCTGGAGGGGCTTCAGTGACAGATTGGTGGGAGTCTGTGTTTTAGATCATGCACTTCAGGACAGCTCCTGGAGCTCCATCAGTTTCTCTCTCTCTTGCTTTTCGTCTTCCTCTGCCTTTTCTTCTTCTGTCTGGCTCTCTGGCCACTTTATTAGAAACCCTGTCCTGGTGGTCTCTTGTCACTGGATCTGCTGTAACATGTCTGTACATGACTCAGAGCCTCTCAGCTTAAAGGGACACCCCAACCAAAACTTCAGATGTAATCATCACTATAACAGGCCTACTGCAGAGTCTCTAATGTGAGGAGTTTACAGTTTAAAGGTTGATAGATTATAGACTGATAGATTAAAGACTGATACATTATAGACTGATACATTATAGCCTTAGAGATTATGGACTGATAGATTATAGACTGATAGATTAAAGACTGATACATTATAGACTGATACATTATAGCCTTAGAGATTATAGACTGATAAATTATAGACTGATAGATTAAAGACTGATACATTATAGACTGATACATTATAGACTGACATTATAGCCTTAGAGATTATAGACTGATAGATTATAGACTGATACAATATAACCTGAGAGAGTATAGACTGATACAATATAACCTGAGAGATTATAGACTGATAGATTATAGACTGACACATTATAGCCTGAGAGAGTATAGACTGATACATTATAGCCTTAGAGATTATAGACTGATAGATTATAGACTGATAGATTAAAGACTGATACATTATAGACTGATACATTATAGACTGACATTATAGCCTTAGATATTATAGACTGACAGATTAAAGACTTATACACTATAGACTGATACATTATAGACTGACATTATAGCCTTAGAGATTATAGACTGATAGATTATAGACTGATACAATATAACCTGAGAAATTAGAGACTGATACATTATAGCCTGAGAGAGTATAGACTGATACATTATAGCCTGAGAGATTATAGACTGCTAGATTATAGACTGATACATTATAGCCTGAGAGATTATAGACTGTTGGATTATAGACTAATACATTATAGACTGATACATTATAACCTGAGAGATTATAGACTGCTAGATTATAGACTGATACATTATAGACTTATACAATACAGCCTAAGAGAGTATAGACTGATGCATTATAGCCTGAGAGATTATAGACTGCTAGATTATAGACTGATACATTATAACCTGAGAGATTATAGACTGCTAGATTATAGACTAATAGATTATAGACTAATACATTATAACTGGAAAGATTATAGACTGCTAGATTATATACTAATAGATTATAGACTGATACATTATAGACTGAGAGATTATAGACTGAGAGACTATAGACTGATAGAAGGATGATAGAATATAGGTTGATAGAGTATAGGCTGATAGATTATAGGATGATAGAATATAGGCTGATAGATTATAGGATGATAGAATATAGGCTGATAGATTATAGATTGATAGATTATAGTCTGATAGAATATAGATTGATAGATTATAGGATGATAGAATATAGGTTGATAGAGTATAGTCTGATAGATTATAGGTTGATAGAGTATAGTCTGATAGAATATAGATTGATAGATTATAGTCTGATAGAATATAGGTTGATAGAGTATAGGCTGATAGATTATAGGATGATAGAATATAGGTTGATAGAGTATAGTCTGATAGATTATAGGTTGATAGAGTATAGTCTGATAGAATATAGGTTGATAGAGTATAGTCTGATAGAATATAGGTTGATAGAGTATAGGCTGATAGATTATAGGATGATAGTATATAGGCTGATAGATTATAGGATGATAGAATATAGGTTGATAGAGTATAGTCTGATAGAATATAGGTTGATAGAGTATAGTCTGATAGAATATAGGTTGATAGAGTATAGGCTGATAGATTATAGGATGATAGCATATAGGCTGATAGATTGTAGGATGATAGAATATAGGCTGATAGATTATAGTCTGATAGAATATAGATTGATAGATTATAGGATGATAGAATATAGGCTGATAGATTATAGTCTGATAGAATATAGATTGATAGATTATAGGATGATAGAATATAGGCTGATAGATTATAGTCTGATAGAATATAGGTTGATAGAGTATAGTCTGATAGAATATAGATTGATAGATTATAGGATGATAGAATATAGGCTGATAGATTATAGTCTGATGGAATATAGGTTGATAGAGTATAGTCTGATAGAATATAGATTGATAGATTATAGGATGATAGAATATAGGCTGATAGATTATAGTCTGATAGAATATAGGTTGATAGAGTATAGTCTGATAGAATATAGATTGATAGATTATAGGATGATAGAATATAGGCTGATAGATTATAGTCTGATAGAATATAGATTGATAGATTATAGGATGATAGAATATAGGCTGATAGATTATAGTCTGATAGAATATAGGTTGATAGAGTATAGGCTGATAGATTATAGGATGATAGCATATAGACTGACAGATTACAGGATGATAGAATATAGACTGATAAATTATAATCTGATAGATTATAGGATGATAGAATATAGGTTGATAGAGTATAGTCTGATAGAATATAGGTTGATAGAGTATAGGCTGATAGATTATAGGATGATAGAATATAGGCTGATAGATTATAGGATGATAGAATATAAGCTGATAGATTATAGTCTGATAGAATATAGATTGATATATTATAGTCTGATAGAATATAGGTTGATAGAGTATAGGCTGATAGATTATAGGATGATAGAATATAGGATGATAGAATATAGGTTGATAGAGTATAGTCTGATAGAATATAGGTTGATAGAGTATAGGCTGATAGAATATAGGTTGATAGAGTATAGGCTGATAGATTATAGGATGATAGAATATAGGATGATAGAATATAGGTTGATAGAGTATAGTCTGATAGAATATAGGTTGATAGAGTATAGTCTGATAGAATATAGGTTGATAGAGTATAGGCTGATAGAATATAGGTTGATAGAGTATAGTCTGATAGAATATAGGTTGATAGAGTATAGGCTGATAGAATATAGGTTGATAGAGTATAGGCTGATAGATTATAGGATGATAGAATATAGGATGATAGAATATAGGTTGATAGAGTATAGTCTGATAGAATATAGGTTGATAGAGTATAGGCTGATAGATTATAGGATGATAGTATATAGGCTGATAGATTGTAGGATGATAGAATATAGGTTGATAGAGTATAGTCTGATAGAATATAGGTTGATAGAGTATAGTCTGATAGAATATAGGTTGATAGAGTATAGTCTGATAGAATATAGGTTGATAGAGTATAGTCTGATAGAATATAGGTTGATAGAGTATAGGCTGATAGATTATAGGTTGATAGAGTATAGTCTGATAGAATATAGGTTGATAGAGTATAGTCTGATAGAATATAGGTTGATAGAGTATAGTCTGATAGAATATAGGTTGATAGAGTATAGTCTGATAGAATATAGGTTGATAGAGTATAGGCTGATAGATTATAGTCTGATAGAATATAGGTTGATAGAGTATAGGCTGATAGATTATAGGATGATAGTATATAGATTGATAGATTGTAGGATGATAGAATATAGGCTGATAGATTATAGTCTGATAGAATATAGGTTGATAGAGTATAGGCTGATAGATTATAGGATGATAGTATATAGATTGATAGATTGTAGGATGATAGAATATAGGTTGATAGAGTATAGGCTGATAGATTATAGGATGATAGTATATAGGCTGATAGATTGTAGGATGATAGAATATAGGCTGATAGATTATAGTCTGATAGAATATAGATTGATAGATTGTAGGATGATAGAATATAGGCTGATAGATTATAGTCTGATAGAATATAGATTGATAGATTATAGGATGATAGAATATAGGCTGATAGATTATAGTCTGATAGAATATAGATTGATAGATTATAGGATGATAGAATATAGGCTGATAGAGTATAGTCTGATAGAATATAGGTTGATAGAGTATAGGCTGATAGATTATAGGATGATACAATATAGGATGATAGAATATAGGTTGATAGAGTATAGGCTGATAGATTATAGGATGATAGTATATAGGATGATAGAATATAGGTTGATAGAGTATAGTCTGATAGAATATAGGTTGATAGAGTATAGGCTGATAGAATATAGGATGATAGAATATAGGCTGATAGAATATAGGTTGATAGAGTATAGTCTGATAGAATATAGGTTGATAGAGTATAGGCTGATAGATTATAGGATGATAGTATATAGGCTGATAGATTGTAGGATGATAGAATATAGGTTGATAGAGTATAGTCTGATAGAATATAGGTTGATAGAGTATAGTCTGATAGAATATAGGTTGATAGAGTATAGTCTGATAGAATATAGGTTGATAGAGTATAGTCTGATAGAATATAGGTTGATAGAGTATAGTCTGATAGAATATAGGTTGATAGAGTAGGCTGATAGATTATAGGTTGATAGAGTATAGTCTGATAGAATATAGGTTGATAGAGTATAGTCTGATAGAATATAGGTTGATAGAGTATAGTCTGATAGAATATAGGTTGATAGAGTATAGTCTGATAGAATATAGGTTGATAGAGTATAGGCTGATAGATTATAGTCTGATAGAATATAGGTTGATAGAGTATAGGCTGATAGATTATAGGATGATAGTATATAGGCTGATAGATTGTAGGATGATAGAATATAGGCTGATAGATTATAGTCTGATAGAATATAGATTGATAGATTATAGGATGATAGAATATAGGCTGATAGATTATAGTCTGATAGAATATAGATTGATAGATTATAGGATGATAGAATATAGGCTGATAGATTATAGTCTGATAGAATATAGGTTGATAGAGTATAGGCTGATAGATTATAGGATGATAGCATATAGACTGACAGATTACAGGATGATAGAATATAGACTGATAAATTATAATCTGATAGATTATAGACTGATAGAATATAGGTTGATAGATTATAGGCTGATAGAATATAGACTGATAAATTATAATCTGATAGATTATAGACTGATAGAATATAGGTTGATAGATTATAGGCTGATAGAATATAGACTGATAGATTAGAAACTGATAGATTATAGACTGATAGATTATGGGGGGGCTGCTGCAGGACTGTAAACTAGAGGTATGAAATGTTCCGTCTCTCTTCCAGACGGTGCTGCTGCGGTGCTTGGAGCTCCTGGATCCCCCCTGCAGGTCGAGTGCTCTGATGTTAACAGGGATTACGTGTTCCTCTCCTGGAAGCCGCCCAGCGCAGACGGGGCAGCCCAGGTTCAGGGCTACTTTATCGAGAGGTCAGTGTGTGGGTGGCACTCGGGCACTAAGAGCCCTCGACAGGTGAGCTGGACGTATTACATAAGAGCCGCTGAGCAGGTTTATGTTACAGTCAGCAGTTCCTCACCTGAACCTCCAGCCTTAGAGTAAACACACAGATCTGACTCCAGGAGCACCTGCTCACCACCAGAGGAGCTCTCCCTATACATCTACACTCAAACCTGGAGAAGAGAAGGGAGAGAGAGAGTGAGAGAAGAGAAGGGAGAGAGAGTGATGAGAAGGGAGAGAGAGTGATGAGAAGGGAGAGAGAGTGATGGAGAAGAGAGAGAATGATGGAGAAGAGAAGGGAGAGAGAGTGATGGAGAAGAGAGAGAGAATGGTGGAGAAGAGAAGGGACAGAGAGTGATGGGGAAGAGAGAGAATGATGGAGAAGAGAAGGGAGAGAGGGTGATGGAGAAGAGAGAGAGAATGATGGAGAAGAGAAGGAAGAGAGAGTGATGGAGAAGAGAAAGACAGAGAATGATGGAGAAGAGAAAGGAGAGAGAGTGATGGAGAAGAGAGAGAGAATGATGGAGAAAAGAAGGGAGAGAGAGTGATAGAGAAGAGAGAGAGAATGATGGAGAAGAGAAGGGACAGAGATTGATGGAGAAGAGAAGAGACAGAATGATGGAGAAAAGAAGGGAGAGAGATTGATGGAGAAGAGAAGAGACAGATAATGATGGAGAAGAGAAGGGAGAGAAAGTGATGGAGAAGAGAGAGAGAATGATGGAGAAAAGAAGGGAGAGAGATTAATGGAGAAGAGAAGAGACAGAGAAAGATGGAGAAGAGAAGGGAGAGAGATTGATGGAGAAGAGAAGAGACAGATAATGATGGAGAAGAGAAGGGAGAGAAAGTGATGGAGAAGAGAGAGAGAATGATGGAGAAAAGAAGGGAGAGAGATTAATGGAGAAGAGAAGAGACAGAGAAAGATGGAGAAGAGAAGGGAGAGAGAGTGATGGAGAAGAGAAGAGACAGAGAATGATGGAGAAGAGAAAGGAGAGAGAGTGATGGAGAAGAGAGAGAGAGTGATGGAGAAAAGAAGGGAGAGAGAGAGAGAGAGTGATGGAGAAGAGAGAGAGAATGATGGAGAAGAGAGAGAGAGAGTGATGGAGAAGAGAAGGGAGAGAGAGTGATGAAGAAGGGAAAGAGTGATGAAGAAGAGAAGGGAGCGAGAGTGATGGAGAAAAGAGAGATAAAAAGAGAGAATACTGTATCTATGCTGGATTAAATGTTGCTGGGAGATGGTGAGCCTGTTTCCTAGCAACCCTCGGAGCTCTGTGGGAAGTTTTGGGAAGTTTGTCTGCTCCGTTGTTCTGCAGGTGACTCTGGAGCGTCTCAGTAATCCGTTTTATGAGGAGGGAACCCTGCTAACAGCTGATCCAGAGTCAGTGATACTTACACAGCTGATCCAGAGTCAGTGATACTTACACAGCTGATCCAGAGTCAGTGATACTTACACAGCCAATACAGATTTAGTGATACTTACACAGCCGATACGAGTCAGTGATACTTACACAGCTGATCCAGAGTCAGTGATACTTACACAGCCGATACGAGTCAGTGCATTACTTACACAGCTGATCCAGAGTCAGTGCACTACTTACACAACAGGAGGTCATTTCCCAGAACTGCCTGCCATGTAGAAGTCCTGACCAAGCTGTTTGGAGGTGTTGGGGTCAGTGGTTACATGAGGGGACACACAGGTGAACAGGCTCTGGACCACCCAGACAGACCACCAGTAGAGAGGATCGTCTGAGCTGTCAATAAGCACGAGCAGCTCCCACAGTATCCTGGAGTTGATGAATCCAGGTTCTGTTTGGAATCAGATGATGAGTATGGAGGCTTTGTGGTCAGAGCTTCAGTCCACACTGCCTGACTGACCCACCTGCTGGTCTGATGATCTGGGGAGCATCTACAGCAGTCGCCCCCCCCCAGTAGTGATACGATGGGCCCTAACAGCTCAGCCATATGTGCAGGACATCCACATGTGTTTCCTCTCATGGCAGAACTCCCAACTGGCATGATAAGGTTCCACACACAGCAAGGGTTTTCCAGGAACGTCTCTGCCAGATCTCAACACTTCCTTCGCCAGATTTATCCCCAGTCCAGCACTTTTGGGACCAGCTGTGCTGCCCGCTTTGGCAACCTACGAGTGTATAGGATCTCCAGGACCAGCTACAACATCTGTAGGCAAATATGGATGCCGCCACGCTTCCATGTCCAACCGCATCTCGTCTTGTATCCAGACTGGAGGTGGTCCAACAGGGAACCAGAGATTTTCAATTGTAATTCAAATTCTAAACTTTACAGGAGAGCCTAAAACTGCCTTTACTTTTAATGCAAGTCAATGGAACCGGAAATATTTCCAACAACTATATATATATATATATATATATATATATATATATATATATATATATATATATATATATATATATATATATAGGAGTATATATTTTGGGGTCTTCGTGTGTTAATGTGTTATTTGTACAATGATTTAATCTCTCTCTCTCTCTCTCTCTCTCTCTCTCTCTCTCTGTCCTCTCTCTCTCTCTCTCTCTCTCTGTCTCTCTCTCTCTCTCTCTCTCTTCTCTCTCTCTCTCTCTCTCTCTCTCTCTCTCTCTCTCTCTCTCTCTCTATCTCTCTCTCTGTAGGAGTGAGCTGGGCTCTCTGAAGTGGATCCGCTGTAATGAAGTTCTGCAGAAGGTCTGTTATTATCCAGTGATGGGTTTGAAGGAGAACACCATGTACCAGTTCAGAGTGTGTGCGGTGAATCAAGCCGGCGTGGGACGCTCATCCAAACCCACACCCCCCATCCTCACTTCTGACCCCCTGGAGCCCAGCAGGACTATGGGTAATGGAGCCAGTTACAGCATCACACATCTTCAGTTTAAATACACCATATATACAGTGGAGTCACATTATTATGACCACCAGAGTAATATCCAGAGTGACCACCGACTGCAGCATGGACAGCAGCTGGGAGACTCAGTAAGGTCCTGGTAGGTGGTCACAGGTATCTGGAGGTATCATGCTGACTGCAGAGCATCCCACAGCTGCTGGAGGGAGCGTGGAGGAGCATCCATAGAGCCAACACCACCATCCAGGTGGTCCCACAGATGCTCAGTTGGGTTCAAGTCTGGGGAATTATGGGGTCCGGGGTAGTACTTGGATGGGTTGGTTAGCTCCTCCAACCAGTGTGGGACATTTCTAGTCGTGTGATGTGTTGCAGTGTCTTGCTGGAAGATCCCATCCGCCCCGGAGAAGACCTTCAGAATGTATGGTGAAAGTAGGAAAGTGGTCATAATAATGTGACTCGAGTGTGTAAAACTCAGGTGTTGGAGGAGCATGTGCATGATAAGTTTATGATATTGTATCATCAGCTCCAGCAGCTTCAGGCCTCGGGCTCCACATGCCACCCCTAAAAATCTCTCTTATTCAAACACCTCTCTCAGGCGCTTCCTTATCGCTGATACAGCACTCGCGATTAGGTCCGGTGGGCGGACGTCATATCCCAGACTGGATGGTATCGGTGCCGGAAGGAGGGGAATTAAGATTTGTCCTGAAACTGTCGGCTCTTCTCTCCTGCTGGCCTCTCTTACTGAATACCTGTTTTTCTCTCACTGTTCTTCGCTGATGGCTGCCTTTATCTCTATCTGAGACCCTTTCTTTTGTCCTCCCTGTCTTTCAGTGGTCAAGGTGGACTCCGGGAGAGAGATTGTGATCACCAAGGACCAGCTGGAGAGTAAGACATGAACGATAAACCTCATCACTGGGATGATAACAAACACAGCACTGGATAAAAAGGAAATCATGATTTCTCCCATTTTAAAAGGGGAACTCCACCAAATTTCTGTAAAAATTAAATAGTTAGAGTCAGAATTGTTCACAGTGGTGGTGAATGGAACCAGACGGCCATAATGAAATCACTTTTCTAAAGAATCTTAATCAATCCTAAATTAATCTTGGGATCGTTCCTTAAAGATTCATAAACTAATAATTTTCCATATAATCATAATTAAATCATTTTAGTGTCCTATAGAACCGTAAATGAATCATTGAACGTGTTGTAATCAAATCATTGAATAATTTCCTAAGAAATCAGAAACTTCGATTAATTTATTTTCTAAAGAGCTATAAATGATGACACAGTTCATACAGATTCATAATCAATTACTCAATAAGATATAAATAATAAAGAATAAAAAACAGCTTTGCAAGAACCATAAATGGGTCACTGAATAATTTTCTAAAGAACTGTAATCAAATAATTGAGTTGTTTCCTAAAGTATTATAAATGAATCAGTAAATAATTTCCTAGAGAACTGTAATCAAATAATTGAGTTGTTTCCTAAAGTATTATAAATGAATCAGTAAATAATTTCCTAGAGAACTGTAATCAAATAATTGAGTTGTTTCCTAAAGTATTATAAATGAATCAGTAAATAATTTCCTAGAGAACTGTAAACAAATAATTGAGTTGTTTCCTAAAGTATTATAAATGAATCAGTAAATAATTTCCTAGAGAACTGTAAACAAATAATTGAGTTGTTTCCTAAAGTATTATAAATGAATCAGTAAATAATTTCCTAGAGAACTGTAAACAAATAATTGAGTTGTTTCCTAAAGTATTATAAATGAATCAGTAAATAATTTCCTAGAGAACTGTAAACAAATAATTGAGTTGTTTCCTAAAGTATTATAAATTAATCAGTTAATAAATTCCTTGAGAACTGTAAACAAATAATTGAGTTGTTTCCTAAAGTATTATAAATGAATCAGTGAATAATTTCCTAGAGAACTGTAAACAAATAATTGAGTTGTTTCCTAAAGTATTATAAATGAATCAGTAAATAATTTCCTAGAGAACTGTAAACAAATAATTGAGTTGTTTCCTAAAGTATTATAATGAATCAGTAAATAATTTCCTAGAGAACTGTAAACAAATAATTGAGTTGTTTCCTAAAGTATTATAAATGAATCAGTAAATAATTTCCTAGAGAACTGTAAACAAATAATTGAGTTGTTTCCTAAAGTATATAAATGAATCAGTAAATAATTTCCTAGAGAACTGTAAACAAATAATTGAGTTGTTTCCTAAAGTATTATAAATTAATCAGTTAATAAATTCCTAGAGAACTGTAAACAAATAATTGAGTTGTTTCCTAAAGTATTATAAATGAATCAGTAAATAATTTCCTAGAGAACTGTAAACAAATAATTGAGTTGTTTCCTAAAGTATTATAAATGAATCAGTAAATAAATTCCTAGAGAACTGTAAACAAATAATTGAGTTGTTTCCTAAAGTATTATAAATGAATCAGTAAATAATTTCCTAGAGAACTGTAAACAAATAATTGAGTTGTTTCCTAAAGTATTATAAATGAATCAGTAAATAAATTCCTAGAGAACTGTAAACAAATAATTGAGTTGTTTCCTAAAGTATTATAAATTAATCAGTAAATAAATTCCTAGAGAACTGTAAACAAATAATTGAGTTGTTTCCTAAAGTATTATAAATTAATCAGTAAATAATTTCCTAAAGAATCATAAACAAATCACCTCTTAGTGTCCTAACTGTTCTAAATGAATCACTGAATAATTTCCTAAAGAATCATAAACAAATCACCACTTTGTTTCCTAACTGTTGAATCACTGAATCATTTATTAAAAATCCTTTTCTGATTATTTAGTTTTTTATAAAAAATCATAACAGAATCACTGAATCTTCACTTTTATACTGATCCAGTATCTGATACTGTTTCATTATCTTCTTCTTATTCTCTCTTTGTCCTGCAGGTCAGATTCGCGTGCCGTTCCCCCCGACCGACGTGTGTGTGTGTGAGCTGAGTGACACCTACGCTGTGATAAGCTGGACTGAACCGGATCCGCGTGGCAAAGAGCCGCTCACCTACTTCGTAGAACGGGTGATGCTTCTGTTTCAAACTCATTTAGTTTTATTGGAGGCCTTCAGTTTGGGCCATATATACCAAAACATACCATACATACCAAAACCCTATGAAAATTTATTTCTGCTGGCCCCCCTATGGGACTCTAGTACATTGATTCACAATAAGTTTTTTGGTTGGTTCTAGATTAAACATGTACATTTGTTTCTTGTTACAGGCATTAACATTTATAATAATACGTGCATATATATATATAGATTACAACTCAAAGTCAGTGATGTATTTAGAACTTACAGAAGCACTGATGTGTTATCTCACCCACTGTACATCAACTAGTGTGAGTTTATAATTATGTTGGTGGTTTATCAAATGTTTACGGCCCACATATAAAGTTTCATTTAATTCCAAATGCAGCTCTTTTAAAAAAAAACAAAAAAAAAAACCTCAGTGTCACTGCTGGACTGAAAAACCAAACTTATTTTTATTTAGCTAAAATTATTTAGCTAATTTAGCTATTGAGCTAATAGAACACCATCTCAACTGTAACTGTTACAGGCCTTCAGTTTAAGCCATACATGCCAAAACTCTATAAAGATGCTTATTTCTGCTGGCGCCCCTATGGGTCTCTAGTAGTATGTCAGCTCTAAACAAACATTGATTTACATCTTTTTGTCTGTTCTAGATTAAACATGTTTGATTACCATTACAGACACATTTACATGTATCAGTTTTTCACTTTTTGGAAATACACCTTTGTGTTCCATTCCTAACAACTAACCGGAACCTGCTTAGATTATGATTCATATTTCAGTCAGTCAGTGATTTATCTAGAACTTCTGAAGAACTGATGTGTTTTGTTATCCACTATAATCAAGTTCATAGTTCATAGTTATGTTGGTAGTTAATCAAATGTTTACGGCTCACATATAATGTTTCATTCCATTTTTTTAAAACGCCTCAGTGTCACTGCTGGACTGAGAATTGTCCACCAACCAAAACTATGCTTAGCTAAACTAGTTATTGGCTAATTTGGATACTTGCTTAACTGTGATCTTCTGGTTGGCCCATACAGGCCGAAACTAATAATGTTAAATTCTGCTAGCACCCCTATGGGACTCTAGTGGTAGATAAGTACTAAGCTAACATGGATTTACAGCTCTTGTCTGTTCTAGATTAAATGTAAACATTAGATTTTCATTAAAAACATTAACATACATAATCGTATATACAGGGGTTGGACAATGAAACTGAAACACCTGGTTTTAGACCACAATAATTTATTAGTATGGTGTAGGGCCTCCTTTTGTGGTCAATACAGCGTCAGTTCGTCTTGGGAATGACGTATACAAGTCCAGCACAGTGGTCAGAGGGATTTTAAGCCATTCTTCTTGCAGGACAGTGTTCAGGTCACTACGTGATGCTGGTGGAGGAAAACGTTTCCTGACTCGCTCCTCCAAAACACCCCAAAGTGGCTCAATAATATTTAGATCTGGTGACTGTGCAGGTCATGGGAGATGTTCAACTTCACTTTCATGTTCTTCAAACCAATCTTTCTCCAGTCTTGCTGTGTGTATTGGTGCATTGTCATCCTGATACACGGCACCAGCTTCAGAATACAATGTTTGAACCATTGGATGCACATGGTCCTCCAGAATGGTTCGGTAGTCCTTGGTAGTGACGCACCCATCTAGCACAAGTATTGGGCCAAGGGAATGCAATGATATGGCAGCCCAAACCATTACTGATCCACCACCATGCTTCACTCTGGGCATGCACCAATCTGGGTGGGTCGCTTCTTTGGAGTTTCTCCACACCGTAACTCTCCCGGATGTGGGGAAAACAGTAAAGGTGGATCATCAGAGAACAATACATGCTTCACATCATCCACAACCCAAGATTTGATCTCCTTGCACCATTGAAACCCACAATTGGCATTGGCACGAGTGTCCAAAGGTTTGGCTATAGCATAGAGTTAATCCTGTTGGATGTGGTTGGTCTTTCTTGGTGGTATGCTGACGTTACCCTGGATACTGTGGCTCTTGATACATCACAAAGACTTGCTGTCTTGGTCACAGATGCGCCAGCAAGACGTGCGCCAACAATTTGTCCTCTTTTGAACTCTGGTACGTCCCATAATGTTGTGTTATTGTAATATTTTGAGCTAAACTGTCTCTTACCTGCTAACTGAACTTCACACTCTGATCTTACTGGTGTAATTAATGAAGATTGATCACCAGACTGGTCCAATTTAGCCATGAAACCTCCCACACTAAAATGACAGGTGTTTCAGTTTCATTATCCAACCCCTGTATATTTTAGTTTTCCATTCTTAACAACTAACTGAAACCTGCTTAGATGACAAATCAGTGAGTGACAGAAGGACTAGAGTCATGTGTTTTCTCAACCACTGTAATCAAACACTGTGAGTTCCTTATTGCGATGGTAGTTAATCTAAAGTTTAAGGCTATCAGTCGAGTTGTGAATCCACACAGTAACATAATGGGCAAACGAATGCTGTCCGTTGACCCCTGAGCTGGCCGGAGCCACAGCTGGGAGGATGGACAGTTATGTGGGAGGAGAGAGGAGGAGGAATCATTAGTAACCGAAAGAACTGAAAACTTACTGCCTCAAAGCTGTACCCCCACCGCCCACCCCCCCCCCCCCGTTAGCTTCAAAGAACCAAGCCGCCCCCGTAGGCCGCAGCAGTCTGTTTTTATAGAGAGAGCTTCCAGCGCGCTCGGTGGGTGGCGTTCCAACTCGGATCGCCTGCACGGAGAGAAGGATCCGAAATAATATCCTCCCTGTTTTTCATTTCCAAAGTTCGGGAGCCGTTCCGAAAGTTGAAGTTGTCTAATAGGGCCGTCTTAAACAGCCAGAGGGTCTGGCTTCATATCTGCGGCGCAGGAATCCCGTCCCCCCAATATCATCCAGGAGAAGGGGGCCAGCAGCCCGCCGAGATCATAATGAGCGAGGGGGAGCCGGCGGAGCGCCACAGGACACGCGCTCTTTATTGGACTCCTTTATAAGTAGCTCTGTAATAAAACCGTCCGATCCATCAATCCGTCCGTCGCGGCGCTGAGACTGTGGAGCTCTTCTCGTTCTGTTCGGGACGATATGAAAAAGATTAATGGCACGGAAACGTCCTTTTATATTTAAATGTGATTTATATTAAAAACGGGGACGTGGTCGGAGAGGACAGGAGACAGCGTCCAATAGTAGTACAGTGTAAAGTCTTTACTCTGCTGCTCGTGAAGGGCTTGCTTTAGTCTTACTGCTATATAAATATAAAGTATGACATCAGCCATAACATTACACCTACTTCTGTCCACTGTATCAGCTCCACTGACCATACAGGAGCTCCACACACTGTCCACTGTATCAGCTCCACTGACCATACAGGAGCTCCACACACTGTCCACTGTATCAGCTCCACTGACCATACAGGAGCTCCACACACTGTCCACTGTATCAGCTCCACTGACTATACAGGAGCTCCACTTACAGACTGTAGTTCATCTGATTCTCTGTATACTTTATTACTCTGTTCTTTAATGATCAGGACCCCCACAGAGCACATACAGTGACACTGGCGTGGTGGTGGTGTGTAAGTATGTGTTGTGCTTGTGTCCACTCACTGTCCACTCTATTGGACACTCCTACTACTTGCTGGTCCACCTTGTAGATGTAAAGTCAGAGACAGTAGCTCATCTGCTGCTGCACAGTTTGTGTTCCTCTAGTCCTTCATCAGTGGACACAGGACGCCGCCCAAAGGACACTGCTGTCTGGATAGTTTTGGTTGGTGGACGATTCTCAGTCCAGCAGTGACACTGAGGTGTTTAAACACTCCAGCAGCAGCAGCACTGCTGTGTCTGATCCACTCACACCAGCATAACGCACACTACTAACACACCACCATCACGTCAGTGTATATATATATATATATATATATATATATATATATATATATATATTGTATTTGACTGAATGATATTTATTGAATATTGATTATTTTATGTGATGTATTTTTAGTCCATGGCCGGTAAGGAGAGTTGGCACCTGGCCAGTATGGACATGACGGTCAGATCTACGAGGTTTGCTGCGTTTGACCTGCAGAAGGGGAAGTCCTACTGTTTCCGCATAAGATCCATCAACAAGCACGGCATCAGCGACCCCTCGGAGCCCAGCCAGCCCGTCACACTGGGAGAGCCGCTCGGTGGGTGGACTTGCTTTTCAAGAGTGTACCGCAAGAGCATAGGTGCAGCGTTAAGAGTTGTAACTCACTCACTCATGGTTAACAGGGTTGTCCACAAGGGGGAGCTCTAGTACCATTTCAGAAACTGCAATGAAAACAACCTTTTGTTAACCTGAATGGCTGTTAGCTCTAGCATGAGCTCTTCCTTAGCTGTGCGACGGGAGAATGAGGTGGTCACAACTAGAAGAGTGCATTTCCTGATGCAGCTTAAGCAGTGCGAGAAACAAGGGATGAATAAATAACGAGTAGAGGAGTGTGGGCCAGTGTGTTTGGGAATTGCTCTGAGTAAGCACATGCAGTTTGGAGGCTATAGGTTTAACAAAATCATGATGTTTGGGTGCGCTAGAAAATGAATAGGACCCTATGAGAGGAACGAAGGATGAATAAGTGACAAATAGAGGAGTGCGGGTCAGTATATCTGTGGATTAGAGCTGGGGGATCTGCTCTGAGTGAAAACATGCAGGTTTGTGGCTGTAGGTTTAATGAAACCATGATGTTTGGATGCACTAGAAAATGAATAGGACCCTATGAGAGGAATGAAGGATGAATAAATGACAAATAGAGGAGTGTGGGTCAGTATGTCTGTGGATTAGAGCTGCTCTGAGTGAGTACAGGTAGTTTGGAGGCTGTAGGTTTAACAAAATCATGATGTTTGGATGCACTAGAAAATTAATGGGACCCTATGAGAGGAACGAAGGATGAGTAAATGACAAATAGAGGAGTGCGGGTCAGTATGTTTGTGGATTAGAGATTGGGGGACCTTCTCTGAGTGAGCACATGCAGGTTTGTGGCTGTAGGTTTAACAAAACTATGATGTATGGGTGTGCCCGAAAATGAATAGGACCCTATGAGAGGAATGAAGGATGAACAAATGACAAATAGAGGAGTGCGGGTCAGTATGTCTGTGGATTAGAGCTGCTCTGAGTGAGTACAGGTAGTTTGGAGGCTGTAGGTTTAACAAAATCATGATGTTTGGATGCACTAGAAAATGAATGGGACCCTATGAGAGGAACGAAGGATGAATAAATGACAAATAGAGGAGTGCGGGTCAGTATGTCTGTGGATTAGAGATTGGGGGATCTGCTATGAGTAAGCACATGCAGGTTTGTGGCTTTAGGTTTAACAAAATCATGATATTTGAGTGCGCCCGTAAATGAATAGGACTCTATGGGGAAAAAAGAGGGATGGAAAAAAACAACAAACAGACGAGTGCGGGTCAAACCAAGTCTGCAGTCGTGGTCGAGGGTCCGTTCTGAGTCAGTATGTGTGAAACGGTGTTTCTCGGTCGAGCAGAAGTTCAGTAGATTGATGTGTACTTTTCCATCCCATTCATTCTCTATGGGAAAAATATTCCCGGAAAATCTGTAGGTTTCTGGAATAATAATAAAAAAAGAAAAGACCAGAATAATATACCACCAATAACAAAATAGTGTTGAATATAATGAACAACTGAAATGAAGAAAAGAGCAGGAGTTCTATGTATGATGGTTGTGTGAGGTGGTCCTAGCTGCGACCCTGGTTCAGAGCTCAAATGGCCTGTGGTAAAAACTCCTCCTGCTAAATTCAGATGTTACCAAAAGCACATAGGGCGGGGCAGAATCGCTCAGTTTGGGGTGAACATGGGGTAATATACTCACACAATCAGTAAAGTATTTTAAATACTGAACAAATCACCAAACCAAGTGCCTTAAGAATCAGTGGCGTATATGTTTACATGCCTTCTTAGCTTGTTAGCTAGCTTGTTACTCTAAGCTCCAGTGCAGAGATACAGACCAGACATGTTTTGTCTGATTGATAGTATGTGGGTATCTGGATCAGGGTGTGTTTAAAAAAAAAAATTTTTCAATTTAAATCGATCTTCATTTGAATAATCCGATATCGATTTGTAGAAACCCGAGACCGACCTTTAAATTTAGCATTCCAGCCCCCCCGACGGTATATAAACATATAAACACTAATGTTTTTAGTAATGGTAGGTTGAGTGTTCCTTGTACATTTACCACATTAGTTCTCTGAAAATCTCTTTTCATATTCAAACAAAACATATTATTGTAACGGAAATATCTCTAAATGAATCGATATTGAATCGAATTGAAAATCGAATTGAATTGGGGAATCAGTGGCGAAACCCAGCCCTATTAAGCCGGACTGTCTACATTAGTTTTAACAGAGCTGAGCTAAAGATTCCCTCAGAGCTGGACCTTATTTTCATATATATTGTAATATATTGTATTTGTAGGGGTACCCGCTGCCCCCCACGGCATACAAGCCGTCCCAGATATGGACAGCTCAGTTCTTCTGCTGTGGGAGGAGCCAAAGGACACGACAGGCATCCTGGGATATTACCTATACTGCAGCGAGGTGGGGAAATCAGACTGGAGAACCATCAACAACAAACCTGTCTCTGGAACCAGGTCTGATCCTCCTTACCTGAACGCTTCCTGTAGTGTATTACAGTCTGTCAGAACCACCGTCGCCCCCTACGCTTCCTGTAGTGTATTACAGTCTGTCAGAACGACCTTCGCCCCCTACGCTTCCTGTAGTGTATTACAGTCTGTCAGAACGACCGTCGCCCCCTACGCTTCCTGTAGTGTATTACAGTCTGTCAGAACGACCGTCGCCCCCTATGCTTCCTGTAGTGTATTACAGTCTGTCAGAATGACTGTCGCCCCCTACGCTTCCTGTAGTGTATTACAGTCTGTCAGAATGACCGTCGCCCCCTACGCTTCCTGTAGTGTATTACAGTCTGTCAGAACGACCGTCGCCCCCTACGCTTCCTGTAGTGTATTACAGTCTGTCAGAACGACCGTCGCCCCCTACGCTTCCTGTAGTGTATTACAGTCTGTCAGAATGGCCGTCGCCCCCTACGCTTCCTGTAGTGTATTACAGTCTGTCAGAATGGCCGTCGCCCCCTACGCTTCCTGTAGTGTATTACATTCTGTCAGAATGACCGTCGCCCCCTACGCTTCCTGTAGTGTATTACAGTCTGTCAGAACTCCCGTCGCCCCCTACGCTTCCTGTAGTGTATTACAGTCTGTCAGAACTCCCGTCGCCCCCTACGCTTCCTGTAGTGTATTACAGTCTGTCAGAATGACCGTCGCCCCCTACGCTTCCTGTAGTGTATTACAGTCTGTCAGAACGACCGTCGCCCCCTACGCTTCCTGTAGTGTATTACAGTCTGTCAGAATGACTGTGTATATCGTATAAACATTATAGACACTTTTATTTTAACTAAACATCTAATTGTTTTTATTATTGTTTGTTGCAAATTAGTATTTGCTCACATGTGATTGTTCTCTGTCTCAGGTTCACAGTACACGGCCTGAGGACCAATAAAGAGTATGTTTTCCGTGTGAAGTCTGTGGGCCGAGCGGGAAATAGTCGCTATTCCGAGGAATCTAAGCCAGTCCTTGTCAAAGCTGCCAAAGGTAAGAAGTTATTGCTGAACCTGAGGCTGCAGCCCACCAGCCTGAGACCTGAAAGGCTTTTTCAAAGGTGCGAAAGTGGTTCTTTTGTGTAAAACACTTACATTTCCAAAGCATTCCATTCACTCCACACTTAATGTATGGAAACTACACTGCAGTCTACCTTAGTTTAGCTCTGCCCACTTACAATGAAGTTATAAGGAGTGTTTCAGCCTGGACTGCATTTTGAATGAGACATAATACAGGACAGCCAGTCAGAACACAGCTCATTTGCATATATGATTCCTATATGATATATGAGAGCTAAACCAGTAAAAAAAACAGACCCCTCTGAAACAATCTGTCTAGCTTGCGAAGGTGGCTCTACCAGCTTGTTCAGCCAGACTTTCAGGATCGGACTCGGACTTGATACAGTAGAATTTTGTATAAACATCCACAGCAGTGTGGTCCGAGCTTGTAGCAGGATGCTACTCTGAAGCTTGACCGGTTTCAACCAAGCAGTCAAACTGCCCAATCAGAACACACTCTGCTCTTCAGTGGGCAGGGCTTAACGACACAGAATCTCTAACAGAGACCAGAGGTGTGTCTGAAATCGTCTACTTGTCTACTACTCAGTAGTGAAATCAGTAGGCGAGCGCGGCTAGTATGTCTGAATACTCAGTAGTGAAATCAGTAGGCGAGCGCGGCTAGTATGTCTGAATACTCAGTAGTGAAATCAGTAGGCAGAGCGGCTAGTATGTTGAATACTCAGTAGTAAATCAGTAGGTGAGCGCGGCTAGTATGTCTGAATACTCAGTAGTAAATCAGTAGGTGAGTGCGGCTAGTATGTCTGAATACTAGTGTAAATCAGTAGGCGAGCGGGCTAGTATGTCTGAATACTCAGTAGTAAATCAGTAGGCGAGCGCGGCTAGTATGTCTGAATACTCAGTAGTGAAATCAGTAGGCGAGCGCGGCTAGTATGTCTGAATACTCAGTAGTGAAATCAGTAGGCGAGCGCGGCTAGTATGTCTGAATACTCAGTAGTAAATCAGTAGGTGAGCGCGGCTAGTATGTCTGAATACTCAGTAGTAAATCAGTAGGCGAGCGCGGCTAGTATGTCTGAATACTCAGTAGTAAATCAGTAGGCGAGCGCGGCTAGTATGTCTGAATACTCAGTAGTAAATCAGTAGGCGAGCGCGGCTAGTATGTCTGAATACTCAGTAGTAAATCAGTAGGCGAGCGTGGCTAGTATGTCTGAATACTCAGTAGTAAATCAGTAGGCGAGCGTGGCTAGTATGTCTGAATACTCAGTAGTAAATCAGTAGGCGAGCGTGGCTAGTATGTCTGAATACTCAGTAGTAAATCAGTAGGCGAGCGTGGCTAGTATGTCTGAATACTCAGTAGTAAATCAGTAGGCGAGCGTGGCTAGTATGTCTGAATACTCAGTAGTAAATCAGTAGGTGAGCGTGGCTAGTATGTCTGAATACTCAGTAGTGAATCAGTAGGCGAGCGCGGCTAGTATGTCTGAATACTCAGTAGTAAATCAGTAGGCGAGCGTGGCTAGTATGTCTGAATACTCAGTAGTAAATCAGTAGGCGAGCGTGGCTAGTATGTCTGAATACTCAGTAGTAAATCAGTAGGTGAGCGTGGCTAGTATGTCTGAATACTCAGTAGTAAATCAGTAGGCGAGCGTGGCTAGTATGTCTGAATACTCAGTAGTAAATCAGTAGGCGAGCGTGGCTAGTATGTCTGAATACTCAGTAGTAAATCAGTAGACGAGCGTGGCTAGTATGTCTGAATACTCAGTAGTAAATCAGTAGGTGAGCGTGGCTAGTATGTCTGAATACTCAGTAGTACACCTGGAGCCGCGGATGAATTCAAAACGGAGGAAAAAAACGGAAAAGCTAAACGTCGGCTGTGTGTACGTAGCTACTGCTAGTGAACTGCTGCTACAGAAGTTAGCGCTACTGCTGAGATAAACAATGATTACATTCCTCCCGTTTCATCTTCTCTGATCTACAGCTCCACACCGTCTGATACATAATCAGATAAAAACTCAGAGTCACAAAAAGTCTAAATCTGTCAGTAAACAAGCTTTTAAATGAACAGCAGGACTTTTACGGTGGTGGTCTGACATCTTGCTAACAGGACGCTGGTAATATGGTGGACGTAGTACGTCTGAGATTGTGTGGTACTAAAACTCTCCTACTGAAATTACCTACTAGTCTGACGCTCGAGCAGTACGTACTGACTCTAATCCAGTACCTACTGAATAGTAGACGATTTCGGACGCACCTCGAGTGTGAATACAGAAGTACAGTATGAGAAACATTAGCATTAGTAAATGGACTCTGGTCTGTTTGGTGGTGGCTGAGCTGAAACACTTTAAGAGTGTTTCAGAGCCTGAGTATGAATGGACAGGGCTTAACTGCTATACCCTTACAGAAAATAAGTATACTTAAAGTTCATTTTATTAAGTATACTTTATGTAGTTACTATACTAATGTCATTGTACTAGTAGTACACGTGGATAGGTACTATTTTAATACTTCTTGGGACTAAATTGGCCCACTTTCTAGTTTTTAAAAGTATACTTTTAAGTACACTTTAATGGTAAGAGTAGTAAACCAAGTACACAACTAGTTTACATCTTTTGTACTGTAACTACATTAAAAGTAAACTTAAGGGTTTACAGTTAGTTTACTAGCTTGTAAGTTTACTTATATACTTATAATTTACTGCTTATATTATTGTTGTACTTTAAAGTATATGATGAGGTTTAAGGGTTTTTTTCCACTTAAAATAGAATTTTAACAACGTTTACTTACTCATCAGTGGACACACGTAAAATAAACAAGACACGCTCAGATTAAGAAACATATGTATATCTTTATAAATCTTTATAAATCAAATTTTAAATAAATATTGTACTGGATGTGTTTTTGTGCAGAGCAAGAATACTTACTTCTACTATCTCAATCAAAAGATTAAGTACAAGTAAAGGCCAAATATACTTAGACTGTTCTATACTTGTCAGTATAACCCCAGCATAGTTAAGTATAACTGTGTTTAGTATATCACTGAGAAGTACATAAAAAGTAAACTGAGAGCATACTCACTTCCTTTTAGTTTAAAAGAAGTAAACTAATGCTACACCTGAATTTTTGTAAGGGTAGGCTGAATAGTAGGTTAGATGAAATGTGGTTTCTATACATGGACCAACTGGGGAGCAACCACAGTAACAAAAACAAGTCCAAAGGCACAACAGAGAGAAAACAGTCGATGGATTCTACATTTAAAGTCATGAGTGGAGCTCCAGGGTAGAACATAAGGTGCTTAGCAGTGCATGATATGGGCTCTTTAAGACTATAGGAGGTTAAACTGTTAGCATTGTAGCGCTCCTACACGAGATCCTGGTTTCAGATGAGCATCAGAAACACCGGTATGGAATCTTTTATTCCGCTCCTGTAGTCCTGGTATTAAAACAGGTTTGCTGCTGGTGGAATCTCGTGTCTGGTGCAGCTGTGACCTGTAATAGGCTGCCGGATAATGTGCTCGCGCCAAACGGCTACGCGCTAATGGCTGCTCATTTCCGCCGTCACTCACGCTGATGCAATTTACAAATACGCCCGTGCTCGATCAGACGATGATAGGGCTGACATTTTGTCCTTCCAGACGGAGAAACTGTGAATCGGTGGATGAATACGGAGATGGACACGGTGGCTAGCGCTGCTTGGTACAATGTAATCCAGGCCCCTGCGCCGCCTTCAGACTTTAGATTTAATTTCCGGCCCCCCAGAGACGCTACAATGAAGAGCGCTGTGGGCCACCCTCATATTACAGGAAGCAGGGAGGGACGCTGGGCTTGAATGCTGTGCTATGTTAACAGTTTTAGAATCTAATAATCTAATAAACGTGGCATGGCGCTTCGCTGCTCAGTCGGTGAATTAATGAGGGTCAGTATTTACATAAAAATCAAGTTTTTATTGTAATGCGGTCACCAATCGGGCTAATTACTCACATTTGCATTTGAACTAATGCTCTGCTTCGCCAAACGCTCTGATGAAAGGGAGCAAATAGGGCTTCACTAAGCATCGCAGCCGGATCGCAGGTAGTCTTTTGAAAAGACATGAGATGAGAATCAGGACAAGTTTCTCTTTTATACATTGTTTGGGTTTGTTCTGGGGGCAGAACGTTCAATATAACTGCCCACCCCCTCCTGAATTGGCTCAGCTAGTCCCCAGTATAGCGCAATAAACTCATGGCTCCCACATTTAAATGGTGCACCGAAGGGTAAAGCAACACTGTGTAAGATTTGGGGATTTGGAGACCTCTCTGGTGGAAAGATGTAATTGCATGCAACATCACTTCTGCTTCGGACACTCACACAAGTGAATAAGCTTAATGGTTGTGAGCCTATTGAAAAAAAAATTCAAAGAGAACTCAGTCAAAACTTTGGTCATGACTTCTGAGAATGTGAGTAAATCTTCTATGATTTTGAGATCATTTGAGACCTGAACCTTGAGCCGGACCTCCTTTTAAAGTGTGTGTGTGTGTGATATTAATAGGTAAAGACATATGAAGTGGTGTGAAAGATTCTAATTATTATTGTAAATTATTATTTTATTATTTTATTTATTATTTTATTAATACAGCAGCACATGCCCACTTATTTTATTGTGCTACTAATGATGCTTCGTTCAGTTTCAACCAAAAATATTACAATCACAAATATCAAAAATAGCGCACTACATAGGAAGCAGGGGGTGATTTGAGAGCCTTGTTTCCTAGAAATGTTCAATAGAAACAATAGAAGGTATTTTGTGTTTCCTGATGGGTTGATATCACAGTGTAAAGGAAGGTTTAGCAGGTGGGACTGATTACAAATGCATTTGATGGTTTTATGATTGGGATTTAGGCAGCACGGTGGTGTAGTGGTTAGTATGTTGGTGTAGTGGTTAGTCTGGTGGTGTAGTGGTTAGTATGGTGGTGTAGTGGTTAGTATGGTGGTGTAGTGGTCAGTACGGTGGTGTGTAGTGGTAGTTGTTGGTGTAGTGGTTAGTACGGTGGTGTAGTGGTTAGTATGGTGGTGTAGTGGTTAGTATGGTGGTGTAGTGGTTAGTACGGTGGTGTAGTGGTTAGTACGGTGGTGTAGTGGTTAGTACGGTGGTGTAGTGGTTAGTACGGTGATGTAGTGGTCAGTACGGTGGTGTAGTGGTTAGTATGGTGGTGTAGTGGTTAGTACGGTGGTGTAGTGGTTAGTACGGTGGTGTAGTGGTCAGTACGGTGGTGTAGTGGTCAGTATGGTGGTGTAGTGGTTAGTATGGTGGTGTTGTGGTTAGTACGGTGGTGTAGTTGTTAGTACGGTGGTGTAGTGGTTAGTATGATGGTGTAGTGGTTAGTATGGAGTAGTGGTTAGTACGGTGTTGTAGTGGTTAGTATGGTGGTGTAGTGGTTAGTATGATGGTGTAGTGGTTAGTATGGTGGTGTAGTGGTTAGTACGGTGGTGTAGTGGTTAGTACGGTGGTCCAGTGGTCAGTACGGTGGTGTAGTGGTTAGTATGGTGGTGTAGTGGTTGTATGGTGGTGTAGTGTTAGTATGGTGGTTAGTGGTTACTATGGTGGTGTAGAGGTTAGTACGGTGGTGTGTAGTGGTTAGTATGGTGGTGTAGTGGTTAGTATGGTGGTTGTAGTGGTTAGTACGGTGGTGTAGTGGTTAGTACGGTGGTGTAGTGGTTAGTATGGTGGTGTAGTGGTTAGTATGGTGGTGTAGTGGTTAGCACGGTGGTGTAGTGGTTAGTACGGTGGTGTAGTGGTTAGCACGGTGGTGTAGTGGTTAGCACGGTGGTGTAGTGGTCAGCACTGTCGCCTCACAGCAAGACGATTGGATTCCAGGTTGGATTCCCGGTCCGGGCCATTCTGTGTGGAGTGTGCATGTTCTCCATGTGCTTGAGTTGGTTCCCTCCAGGTACTCCGGTTGATCGGTCA
This sequence comes from Megaleporinus macrocephalus, assembly GCA_021613375.1. NCBI lineage: Eukaryota > Metazoa > Chordata > Actinopteri > Characiformes > Anostomidae > Megaleporinus > Megaleporinus macrocephalus. Next base: position 34,419,514 of record CM038727.1, read on the forward strand.
CTCTAAACTGTCCGTAGGTGTGAGTGTGTGTTTGTGTGTGTTGGCCATGCGATGGACTGGCCACGTCTCCATGGTTTCCCCCGCCATCGCCCAATGACGCTGGGATTGGATCCAGCCCCGACTAGCAGGATAAAGTGAAAGATAATGGATGGAGGGATGGATGATTGGCCTCTACAGGTTAATAATTCTAATGGTTAATAATGATTACACCTTTTTATCAAATCCATCAGGTTTAGATCCTTAATATAATAATGGTCCTTTTGAGCTCTGGTTTTTATAAAATGTGTCTTTATATTTTGGGGAAAAATGATTACGGTATGAAATAATCTGAAATACTCACCTTCTAAAAAAAGTCAGAGGCATCAGATCAGAAGCTTTTACACAATGTTGTACATCTTGTGTTTTAAAGCCACACATACAAGCTTAGAAAGAGGGTCTGGCTACATGTACAGGCCTTAAACGATCAACCTTATACTGATAAATATACCACAATGAACAAGACACACCCTCCTCCAAGTTTTGCCTGACTTCTCTTTGAACTTTTTTGAATCCCATTCAAGAAATATTCTCCCGCATTGACATGTTTCCACCAGAGAGGTCTCCAAAACCCACATACTGTTGTCTAGAATGGACAGCATTGTACCCAGGACGAGCTTAAGCGAAGGTAGTGTCTGGTAATATAAGATCTGCTCATGTATAGCTACAGAATTTCTTTAATCCACCATCAACGCTCCTCGTCTCCCGTCGGATAATTCACGCCCACCTGTCCTGAGATTCAGACCACCAATCACATCCAATCCAGAGATGACTGACTGGCACCTGATTGGCGTGGCTTAGCTGGATAAACTGCTCAGTCAGTGGAAGCAGCTGTGGTTTAGAGTCCCGCAACGTTTTCCCAGCGCAAAACAGAGCTGAGCCTTGAAGGCTTTGACAGCTGAAACGTTGAGTCTGCTGCGTTACTGCAGGGAAACGCTAAACTGTGCGAGGACAGCGAGCCAACAGGGAAGCCTCAGCCTGCAGGCTCGCCTCACTCTCCGTCCCTGGACGAGGACGATTTGGGCTTTTAATTCATTATTTTGCTTTTGCAGTCGCCTGACAGTGTTTCCCATTCCATTTATTTTATTTCCAGTCAAAACGGATATCGAGTCACAAGTTATTGTGATTTAAAAACCTAATAACGTGGTGGATCACCAAACCCACCACTGTACAAATACTTGGTTACCTTAATTAAGTGTAGATTTTGGTTGTTTATACTTTACTAAAGTAATTATTGTTTTTCAGCTGACTTTTTACTCCTACTCCTTAAATTTACATTTAATTATCAGTACTTTCTACTCCTTACATTTACATTTAATTATCAGTACTTTCTACTCCTTACATTTACATTTAATTATCAGTACTTTCTACTCCTTACATTTACATTTAATTATCAGTACTTTCTACTTCTTACATTTACACTTCATTATCAGTACTTTATACTTCTTACATTTACACTTCATTATCAGTACTTTATACTTCTTACATTTACACTTCATTATCAGTACTTTCTACTCCTTACATTTACACTTCATTATCAGTACTTTCTACTCCTTACATTTACACTCCATTATCAGTACTTTCTACTCCTTACATTTACACTCCATTATCAGTACTTTCTACTTCTTACATTTACACTTCATTATCAGTACATTCTACTCCTTACATTTACACTCCATTATCAGTACTTTCTACTTCTTACATTTACACTCCATTATCAGTACTTTCTACTTCTTACATTTTCACTCCATTATCTGTACTTTCTACTCCTTACATTTACATTCCATTATCAGTACTTTCTACTCCTTACATTTACACTCCATTATGTGTACTTTCTACTCCTTACATTTACACTCCATTATCTGTACTTTCTACTCCTTACATTTACATTCCATTATCTGTACTTTCTACTCCTTACATTTACACTCCATTATCAGTACTTTTACTCCTTACATTTACACTCCATTATCTGTACTTTCTATTCCTTATATTTACACCATTATCAGTACTTTCTACTCCTTACATTTACACTCCATTTATCTGTACTTTCTACTCCTTACATTTACACTCCATTATCAGTACTTTCTACTCCTTACATTTACACTCCATTATCAGTACTTTCTACTCCTTACATTTACACTCCATTATCTGTACTTTCTACTCCTTACATTTTCACTCCATTATCTGTACTTTCTACTTCTTACATTTACACTCCATTATCAGTACTTTCTACTCCTTACGTTTACACTCCATTATCAGTACTTTCTACTCCTTACGTTTACACTCCATTATCAGTACTTTCTACTCCATACGTTTACACTCCATTATCAGTACTTTCTACTCCATACGTTTACACTCCATTATCTGTACTTTCTACTCCTTACATTTACACTCCATTATCTGTACTTTCTACTCCATACGTTTACACTCCATTATCAGTACTTTCTACTCCATACATTTACACTCCATTATCAGTACTTTCTACTCCATACGTTTACACTCCATTATCAGTACTTTCTACTCCTTACATTTACACTCCATTATCTGTACTTTCTACTCCTTACATTTACACTCCATTATCTGTACTTTCTACTCCATACGTTTACACTCCATTATCAGTACTTTCTACTCCTTACGTTTACACTCCATTATCAGTACATTCTACTCCTTACGTTTACACTCCTTTATCAGTACTTTCTACTTCTTACGTTTACACTCCATTATCAGTACTTTCTACTCCTTACATTTACACTCCATTATCTGTACTTTCTACTCCTTACATTTACACTCCGTTATCAGTACTTTCTACTCCTTACATTTACACTCCGTTATCAGTACTTTCTACTCCTTACATTTACACTCCATTATCTGTACTTTCTACTCCTTACATTTACACTTCATTATCAGTACTTTCTACTCCTTACATGTACACTCCATTATCAGTACTTTCTACTCTTACATTTACACTCCATTATCAGTACTTTCTACTCCTTACATTTACATTCCATTATCAGTACTTTCTACCTTACATTTACACTCCATTATGTGTACTTTCTACTCCTTACATTTACACTCCATTATCTGTACTTTCTACTCCTTACATTTACATTCCATTATCTGTACTTTCTACTCCTTACATTTACACTCCATTATCAGTACTTTCTACTCCTTACATTTACACTCCATTATCTGTACTTTCTATTCCTTATATTTACACTCCATTATCAGTACTTTCTACTCCTTACATTTACACTCCATTATCTGTACTTTCTACTCCTTACATTTACACTCCATTATCAGTACTTTCTACTCCTTACATTTACACTCCATTATCAGTACTTTCTACTCCTTACATTTACACTCCATTATCTGTACTTTCTACTCCTTACATTTTTCCCATTATCTGTACTTTCTACTTCTTACATTTACACTCCATTATCAGTACTTTCTACTCCTTACGTTTACACTCCATTATCAGTTTTCTACTCCTTACGTTTACACTCCATTATCAGTACTTTTACTCCTTACATTTACACTCCATTATCTGTACTTTCTACTCCACGTTTACACTCCATTATCAGTACTTTCTACTCCATACATTTACACTCCATTATCAGTATTTTACTCCATACGTTTACACTCCATTATCAGTACTTTCTACTCCTTACATTTACACTCCATTATCTGTACTTTCTACTCCTTACATTTACACTCCATTATCTGTACTTTCTACTCCATACGTTTACACTCCATTATCAGTACTTTCTACTCCTTACGTTTACACTCCATTATCAGTACTTTCTACTCCTTACGTTTACACTCCTTTATCAGTACTTTCTACTTCTTACATTTACACTCCATTATCAGTACTTTCTACTCCTTACATTTACACTCCATTATCTGTACTTTCTACTCCTTACATTTACACTCCGTTATCAGTACTTTCTACTCCTTACATTTACACTCCGTGATCAGTATTTCTACTCCTTACATTTACACTCCATTATCTGTACTTTCTACTCTCTTACATTTACACTTCATTATCAGTACTTTCTACTCCTTACATGTACACTCCATTATCAGTACTTTCTACTCCTTACATTTACACTCCATTATCAGTACTTTCTACTCCTTACATTTACACTCCATTATCAGTACTTTCTACTCCTTACATTTACACTCCATTATCAGTACTTTCTACTCCTTACATTTACACTCCATTGTCTGTACTTTCTACTCCTTACATTTACACTCTATTATCAGTACTTTCTACTCCTTACATTTACACTCCATTATCAGTACTTTCTACTCCTTACATTACACTCCATTATCTGTACTTTCTACTCCTTACATTTACCCTGTGTTCTAATCAGATCTGCTGTTCTTACTGGTGAACACACATTTACTGATCAGATAAACACTGTACACTATCAGGGCAGGTGATTTTCAGCTGACTTTTTACTCCTACTCCTTACATTTACATTTAATTATCAGTAGCAGGTGATTAAGATGCACAGTAGTGTAAATTCTGTCTGGTCCCTGTAAATGAACTTGTTATTATAGAATAGAGTGTTTCCTGAAGATGGACTGTTAAACACTTTGTTGTGACGGAACCATCACCGCCGTTAGGGCGAGTGGATTAGCCACCGAACGCGGCACCCCCCCATACTCCAGCGGGCTTGTCAGCGCCCGGTGTGATATACAGCACCTACAGTTTATTGATGTTTTTATGGAGATGAATATTCGTCTCTCATTATGGCTTCTAATGCGTATTCATTACCAGCTTTTCTATCACTTCAGTTAGTTTCCATGGTGATGATTATTATTTTTTAATATGTATTCATTCATTTTTTTTTTGTAGCTGCAGATTTTAGTTTCTATTACTTTCCCATATAGTATATACACTATTATACACAGTGCTCCAGTACAGAGTATCATTGTTTATATGTATATTATGTTATTGTATATTGGTTAGTATGGTGGTGTAGTGGTCAGTATGGTGGTGTAGTGGTTAGTATGGTGGTGTAGTGGTTAGTACGGTGGTGTAGTGGTTAGTATGGTGGTGTAGTGGTTAGTACGGTGGTGTAGTGGTTAGTATGGTGGTGTAGTAGTTTAGTATGGTGGTGTAGTGGTTAGTATGGTGGTGTAGTGGTTAGTAGGTGGTGTGTAGTGGTTAGTACGGTGGTGTAGTGGTTAGTACGGTGGTGTAGTGGTTAGTATGGTGGTGTAGTGGTTAGTACGGTGGTGTAGTGGTTAGTACGGTGGTGTAGTGGTTAGTACGGTGGTGTAGTGGTTAGTACGGTGGTGTAGTGGCTAGTACGGTGGTGTAGTGGCTAGTATGGTGGTGTAGTGGTTAGTATGGTGGTGTAGTGGTTAGTACGGTGGTGTAGTGGTTAGTATGGTGGTGTAGTGGTTAGTATGGTGGTGTAGTGGTTAGTATGGTGGTGTAGTGGTCAGTATGGTGGTGTAGTGGTTAGTATGGTGGTGTAGTGGTTAGTATGGTGGTGTAGTAGTTAGTACGGTGGTGTAGTGGTTAGTACGGTGGTGTAGTGGTTAGTACGGTGGTGTAGTGGTTAGTATGGTGGTGTAGTGGTTAGTACGGTGGTGTAGTGGTTAGTATGGTGGTGTAGTGGTCAGTACGGTGGTGTAGTGGTCAGTACGGTGGTGTAGTTTTTTTAGTAACACTACCTTCTTCTCTCCCGCAGTCGTTCCTTCTGCTCCGTCCGGCGTCTCTCTGCTCTGTTGTTCGGGCAGTGAGATGGTGATTGGTTGGAGAGCCCCTGCCAGTCACGGTGGAGAGCCGGTGCAGGGGTACTACCTGGACCAGCGAGAGAAGTCTCAGAGTGTCTGGAAAGAGGTCAACGCAAAACCTGTGAAAGAAAGAGTGTACACGGTGAGTCAGCTTTTCTGACCAGCGTTCAGTCCATTAACCCAACATCACTGCTTTCGCCTGGAGGGAGAGGCAGAGTCGCTTCTGCTGTCATTAGGATAGCATGTATATATTGTGTACTCCCCCCACGACCCCCTACACAAGACACATAGTGTTTCCATTATATTCTTTATTATTTTTATTATTTTATTATCTCTTATTCCAAATACAATACAATGTTCTCTTCTCCTGTACAGCTGCCTTTCCAGATAAACTAGTTTTTGTAAAAAATAATAATAATAATAATAATAATAATAATAATAATAATAATAATAATAATAAAGTCTATTTGAGATGACCTACCAACTTGACGTGGTTTTAGACAAGTGTGATGGTTTAGCCATGCTGTTAGCACCGTGCTAATTGGTGGAGTGTAAGTATAGATAGTATAGCTACCTTTTATTATTTGGTAGCTATACTAGCCCTGTAGCTTCAGTGCTAAAACTAAAAAACCAAACTTAAGATCCTGACTGTGTGTTGGTTAAACAGATTCTGGTTGAGAATATGGAAGGTTGTAGTATCTCAAAAACAAGACTTACTATGTCAAAATTCTAAATTTATAACTTACAATATTTTACTTAGAATATCACAATCATGACTTAATTTGTTAAAATCATTCATTTTCTCAAAATCTTCACTTAGTATCTTAAAAATAGTGACTTATTATGTTGAAATATTTACTATTTTCTTGAAGTTGCTTGACCACTTACTATGTCAAAATAACGACTTCTTACAATTGTTCGTAGAATTCCAAAAGAATGACACACTTTGTTAAGATATCTACATTTCTTAAAATCTTATTATACTAATTATTCTACAAAATCAAAAAATTGACATGGTATCTCAACAGACTCTTAACAGAATGACTTATAATGTCAACATAATAATTTATGTTCTGACAATTGTACTTAAAATTAGTTTATAGCTTATAATTATGACTCTTTTGTATCTCAAAATGATTTATTAACATCATTTTAATAATAATAAATTGTTTTGAGATTCTAAGTACAATTGTGAGAACATAAGTAAATGTTTATTACATAGTAAGTTATTCTGTTAGTACACTAGATCGAAATTCTCAATCATTCTTTTGAGATACTATGTCAAATCTTTAAAAAAGTAAGTATTCAGTTTAGTATAATTCATCATTATTTAGAGATACTAAGTCACAATTTTAAGAAAAGTTCATTCTTCTGGAATTATAAGAACAATTGTGAGGAGTGATTATTTTGACATTGTCAAAAAATATATATTTTGGAATATACTCAATATTTTTGAAACAATTGTTTAACATAAAAATTATTTTGAGTATTTTTTTTTTTTTTTGAGAATTGTCAGAACATAAATTATTATGTTGACATAATTAGTCATTCTGGAAAGATATTAGAAATTCTGAGTCTTATGAGATACCATGTCAAATTTTTGAAAAAATGAAATACTAAAACATTTAGTATAATTAGTATAACATTTTAAGAAAATGACTTTTTCCTAACAACTTCACTAATTATGTACAAACAACAACTAATTTCCCCAAAACTATGACCTCACATTTCAAAATTCTGACTCATTTCATGAGAATATTTTAAAAATTTAAAATAATGACTTACTATGTTTAAAACTAAGTTGGACTTATGAGTCATTATTCTGAGACACTAAGTTTTTAATGTTTTACATATTAATACACAGAAAAATCATTAACTGTCTCTTTAATGACCTGTCTCTTTAAGTGCGTCACCTGGTGGTCAGCCGAGTCCATGCGGTCTGATTAAAAGCTCAGATTAAAAGGTGCTTCTTTAAACCTGAGCTCTCTTTAATTAGAACAAGACTTCTGATGCTTCCTATGGAGTTTAACTCTCAACGTTTAGACTGTGAGACTTCTGTCTGGCACTGTGACAGTTTGCAGAGGCCTGAGCTCGCAGCGCCCCCTGCTGGTGCTCAGAAATGATGCAGACGTGTCCTGTTTTATTAACATGTCCCATGAAAAAAAAAAAAAGAAGAAGTTTTCTGCCTCTAATCCGAGCGGGCTGCTCATACGACTGCTCAGTGTAAATCACGCTGATTAGGATACATTGATCTGGCTGTGACTTAATACTCTGGGCACTTTGCTGTCACAGCTTGTGAAGGTGATGTTAACGATTTCCGCCAGCGATCGTCTCCTCATCAGGCAGTCGGGGAAGCATGCAGCCCATCCACTCTCATTAAACGCAGCGCATGGTTCTGCGGCTCAAGCCTTTTCATTGCGACGTTCCTGATCCTGCGGCTTTTCCCCAACGTCCTCGGAATGGACTGTCGCCACCCAGTGGATGTGAATGGGTGTAGCAGTTGAAATAGCAGCTATTTAACACAATTCGGTCTACTTTTAGAGATACACTGTATTGCCAAGCGTGTTCACTCACCCATCCACATCATTGAGTTCAGGTGTTCCAATCACTTCCATAATCACAGGTGTATAAGACCAGCACCTAGTCCTGCAGACTGCTTCTACACACATTAGTAAAGAGTGGGTCTCTCTCAGGAGCTCAGTGAACTCCAGCGTGGTACCGTGATAGGACGCCACCTGTGGAACAAGTCCAGTGGTGAAGTTTCCTCACTACTAAACATTCCACAGTGGACTGTCAGTGGTGTTCTAACAAAGTGGAAGTGATTGAGAACGACAGCAACTCTGCCACCAAGTGGTAGAACACGTACAATGACAGAGCGGGTCAGCGGATGCTGAGGAGCATAGAACACAGAGGTCACCAACTTTCTTAGTCCATCACTACAGACCTCCAAACTTCATGTGGTCTTCAGATCAGCTCAAGAACAGAGCGTAGAGAGCTTCATGGAATGGGTCTCCATGGCCGAGCTTCTGCATCCATGCCTTACATCAGAGCGTCAGATGCAGTGGAGTAAAGTACGCCGCCACTGGACTCTTGAGCAGTGGAGATGTGCTCTCTAGAGTGACCAATCACGCTTATCCGTCTGGAAATCTGATGGCCGAGTCTGGGTTGGACGGTTGCCAGGAGATCAGTACTTGTCTGACTGCATTGTGCCGAGTGTAAAGTTTGGTGGAGGGGGGATTATGGTGTGGGATTGTTTTTCAGGAGTTGGGCTCCGACCCTTAGTTCCAGTGAAAGGAACTCCTAATGCTTCAGCAGACCAAGAGATTCTGAACAATTTCATACTCCCAACTTTGTGGGGACAGTTTGGGGACGGCCCCTTCCTGTTCCAACATGCCCACCTGCCCACCAGTACACAGAGCAGCTCCATAAAGACATGGAGAAGCGAGTTTGATGTGGAAGAACTCGACTGGCCTCAACCTGATAGAACACCTTTGGGATGAATTAGAGCGGAGACTTTGAGCCAGACCTTCTCGTCCAACATCAGTGTCTGACCTTACTAATGGTCTTCTGGAAGAACAGTCCAACATTCCCATAAACACACTCCTAAACTGTCTGGAGGGAACTACCAGAAGAGCTAAAGCTGTTATAGCTGCAAAGGTTGGGCCGACATTATATTAAACCCTATTGAGTAAGGATGGGACGTCACTCAAGTTCAGACAAGCGAACACTTTTGGCTATATAGTGTATTTTAGAGTCTTTTAGAGTTTAGAGTAACTCTTGTGTAGATTCAGTGGTGGTTTCAGCGAGTGATTGACAAACACTGTGTCTATCAATAAATGTAAATTTTATTTTTATAAATCTACGTAAATAAATCAAAGACTCTGAAATAATTTTTTTGTTATTTTTGTTTGAAATTTGAGAGAAATTTCCAAAAATTGATGGAATTTCCCTTTTTTAATTTTTTGTTTAATTATTTTTATTCCCTCATATAAACTCTTGTGTAGGTTCAGTGGTGGTTTCAGAGAGTGACTGACAACCACTGTGTCTATCAATAAATGTAAATTTTATTTTTATAAATCTATGTAAATAAATCAAAGACTCTGAAAGAATTTGTTTGTTGTTTTTGTTTGAAATTTGAGAGAAATTTGCAAAAATTTATGGAATTTACCTTTTTTAATTTTTTGTTTAATTTTTTTTTTGTTTTTTTTCTCCATATAAACTCTTGTATAGGTTCAGTGGTGGTTTCAGTAAGTGATTGACAACCACTGTGTCTATCAATAAAAGTACATTTTATTTTTATAAAATTATGTTAATAAATCAAAGAATGTTTGAAATTTGAGAAAAATTTCCAAAAATGGGTGGAATTTCCCTTTTTTAATTGTTTTTTTTTTTTTCTTTTTTTTCACCAAACTGTTTCTCTGATTTGCTGTATCTATTAATTTCGGACCACCTGCGTAACATTATTAAGATCGTATTATTTGTTTTAATGCCAGCCTTGGTCACGCAGGAGAAGTCACCTAATTACGCTCATCAACAGTAATTGTGTTTTGTTTACCGCAGGCTTTTTGTCGAGTGCTATAGATTCAGGCATCTGCAGATGTGATAAGCACTTTACATGATAAGAGGCCCTCGACGCGGCGCTAAAGTGGAGAGATCAATGCTCTTAAATGCCCTTTAGATATTAGTGTCTCTGAGAGCCGGAGCACTTCAGCGGAACATCTCTAAACACAGCACAGCGAACAGGCCCCGCAGTGACGCTGAGACTAATTATGATGTGCAATCACAAGTTAGCGCGACTCTGATTATATACACTGGGAGCTGCAGTATAAACTGTGATCGTTTTAATTAGACGCCCATATTGAGCTCCACTGTTTACTTAAAGGGGCGCTATAGCTTAAAGGGGAACTCCACCGATTATTAGAAAAGTCTACATAATTAGATGTAAACAGAGCCATTCCGAGTGGGTTTGGTGATAAACCATTCTGTTCTAGAGATACTTAATGGGTCAGAACTGTTCACAGTGGTGGTGAATGGAACCAGACGTCCACCTATAAAAGCTCCCTCATAGAAAGTGAATGTGAAGTGGTCACTACCTGGTTTTGTGGTCCAGATTTTACCATCAACACCATTCTATATAGACTATCAGAAGGCTCACTTCTGGGTTTGATAGTAAATAAAATGTCTATATTTTTGTTATATAGATAGACATGGAGACCACTGGTTCCATTCACCACCACTGAATGACCATGTTTACATCTTAAGGACAGATTAAGCCACATCAGTTGGACAGAATTCATGATATTCAGTCATTTTTAATGTTTTCTTTCAATATAATACTCAGCACGTGATGTAGTGTAACCCAATTCTGACTGCTAGCTTAGCTACAGAGCTATAGGCTAATAAACACAAGTATTAGCCTAACTCGTACCTCAGTCGGAGAACAATAGTATGAAAAAAACACTGATTACTTTTTCCATTTAGCACAAAATGAACTCTAGACATGTCGTTTAAGTCTTTCAGTCACAGAAAAGAAGCCAAACTGAGGCAACACAGCTAGACAGCTAGTTTGCTAACGTTAGCTTTTAGCCTCCTTATTTAAAAGTCATTTCTGTTGCTGAGAAATCGGTTCTCTCCACTGTAGTAGTGATTTGAGGAGTTACTACAGTCATACAGCTACATAAATATGAAAATTTAGGTTACGGGCGGTAGCATTAGCTATATGTCTTCTTTCTGATGCATGGGCCTCCCTCTGTTGGCTTATAAATGTGGTCCCCAGCTGGGCTTTAGTCTTGGGTTTCAGTTGGGGCCATGTCTGAGCGCCATTTGGGTTACATTTATGGGTCATTGTCAGGCTATAGTTAAGCTACCGCATAACTGTGGGTCCACTCTGGGCCACTTGCAGCCCAGATTGGTCCCATTAGTTGCCCCCATGGGCCCCAACTAGGTTGCCTAAAGGGGAGCCAATTGGCAGCCGCCTAGACATGTTGACTGGGAGCACCAGACCAGCATAAACCAGACTTGAGATCTCTAATAGACTTGATTGTACACTGTATGGCGTACTGTCTTCTCTTAGCTTCATTTGCCTCGTAGCTTCAGTGCTGATACTGATTTTTAAGCTTGGCTTCTCTGACACGAGTCACTATGTCAGTTTTATCTTCTCTACAGGTGTCTGGTCTTCAAGAGGGCCACTATTACCAGTTCCGTGTCTTTGCCACCAACATCATTGGACTGAGCAAACCATCTGGACCCAGCGAAGCTTTTCTGTGTGAGCAGTGGACGATGCCTGAACCTGGTGAGAGTAAAGAGCCTTTATCACAGACACACATCTTTTTTCTAAATAGCGATTTGATGTTTTAAAATGTCCCATTCACACCCATATGTAACAACAGTCCATTCTGAATTCATGCTTATCATGTGACCACCATGCACACATATACATCTGACCATCCATTCAGTTCACGGCAACTTAGCACCATCCTTTCCAGCTATAGCAGTTTAGCTCCACCCATTCAGTGTACAGTAATTTAGTCCCACCCATTTAGCCTTTAGTCATTTGGTCCCACCCATTTCGTCTATAGTCCACAGCCTTTAGCAAATTAGTGCCTCCCATTCAAGCTTTAGCAGTTTAGCCCCACCCATTCAGCCTACAGCACTTTAGTTCCACCAATTTAGTCTATGGTCTACAGCCTACAGCACTTTAGCTCCTCCTATTCAGCCTACAGCAGTTTAGCCCCACCCATTCAGTGTACAGTAATTCAGTCCCACCCCTTTAGCCTTCAGTCATTTGGTCCCAACCATTCAACTTACAGCAATTTAGCCCCACCCATTCAGTGTACAGTAATTTAGTCCCACCCATTCACTCTACAGCAATTTTGTTCCATCCATTTAGCTTACAGCAGTTTAGCTCCACCCATTCAACCTACAGCAGTTTAGCTCCACCCATTCAGTGTACAGTAATTAAGTCCCACCCATTCAGTCTACAGCAGTTTAGCTCCATCCATTCAGTCTACAGCAGTTTAGCTCCACCTATTCAGCCTACAGCAGTTTAGCTCCACCCATTCAGCCCACAGCAGTTTAGCTCCACCCATTCAGACCACAGCAGTTTAGCTCCACCCATTCAGCCTACAGCAGTTTAGCTCCACCCATTCAGCCTACAGCAGTTCAGCTCCACCCATTCAGTATACAGCAGTTAAGCTCCACCCATTCAGCCTACAGCAGTTTAGAGCCACCCATTTAGTCTACAGCAGTTTTGTCCCACCCATTTAGTCTAGAGCAGTTTAGCCCCACCATTCAGTCTAAAGCAGTTTAGCCCCACCCATTTAACCTACAGCAGTTTAGCCCCACCCATTTAGTCTAGAGCAGTTTAGCCCCACCCATTTAGTCTACAGCAGTTTAGAGCCACCCATTTAGTCTACAGCAGTTTTGTCCCACCCATTTAGTCTAGAGCAGTTTAGCCCCACCCATTCAGTCTAAAGCAGTTTAGCCCCACCCATTTAACCTACAGCAGTTTAGCCCCACCCATTTAGTCTAGAGCAGTTTAGCCCCACCCATTTAGTCTAGAGCAGTTTAGCTCCACCCATTTAACCTACAGCAGTTTAGCTTGAAGTGATGGGGAGTGTTGTTTTAGCAGACAGTCTGTAGCAGAGTTATTAAAATATATGAATAAACTCTGTTCTGCTTCTGGCAGTCAGGAAGCAAATCACTGCACACAGTAACAAAAGCAGTCTAATTTAATCTGTTTAATTCTAGGAGATAACGAGAGGCTGGAAAATAATTCTACTAACGCTATAAGAGCGGAAAAATCTAAAATTGAAGAAAAACATAGAATATGTGGGCCTTTAAACCCACATCAATAACCACGGAGGAGAAAAGACCCAATTAAAGGCGCTGCGTTAGAGATTTATCTGCACTGCCGCAGAGAGGGGGACTCGCAGCTTACTCATGTGTGTCGGGACGGCTGCGCGAGTGTTCCTAATGAAGGGACGGGGACAGGTGCAGGCTATTAATTACACAGAACAGGGCTGTTAATAATTTAAACATGACTAAACATTGTTAGAAGAATTAGCTGCTCCGCATACAAAAGGATGAAATAACAGGATATTTCATTACGGAAGAGTCGGCGCGTCGGAGAACATAATTATTGTTTGTTGTCCCGCCGCAGCCGACGAGTCTGTATGGATGTTATTGTGAAAAGACCCCGTAGGATAGAGATCGATAGACTATTATTTTTCCTTTATTTGTCCCCGGTGACGGCGCATTCCCGTTAAGAGGGTGTTTTTTATTTGGCAGGCTTCGAAGGTTCACATACAATACACACCCGTCCACTGGCGGGACAGGAGGCTGCCAAATACACTTTCTCCTCTGGCTAAAATACTGATCTCCTGAATCACCATACTTTATTAGCTAGATGACATTTCGCCCTCGCGGAGGAAAGACATGTGCCAGTAAATGTGAGGAGTAAAAAAAAAAAAAACATTATGGATGGATGGATAAATTGGTATACTGATAGAAGGACAAGTGGAAGGATAAATGGTTGTGGATGAACTGACATGCTAAGTAAAGGGCGGATGAGTGGAGGGTTGGATGGAAGATCTGACATGCTGGTGGATGGATGGATGGATGGATGTACTGATGGATGGGTGGTTGAATTAACTGACATACTGATAGATGAATGGAGGATGATGGATAGATGAACTGATTGATGAGTAGATGGATGAATAAATTGAAATACTGATAGAAGGACAAGTGGAAGGATAAATGGTTGTGGATGAACTGACATGCTGAGGAAAGGGCGGATGAGTGGAGGGTTGGATGGAAGATCTGACATGCTGGTGGATGGATGCATGGATATACTGATGGATGAATGGAGGATGATGGATAGATGAACTGATTGATGAATAGATGGATGAATAAATTGGAATACTGATAGAAGGACAAGTGGAAGGATAAATGGTTGTGGATGAACTGACATGCTGAGGAAAGGGCGGATGAACGGAGGGTTGGATGGAAGATCTGACATGCTGGTGGATGGATGGATGGATGGATGGATGTACTGATGGATGGGTGGTTGAATTAACTGACATAATGATAGATGAATGGAGGATGATGGATAGATGAACTGATTGATGAGTAGATGGATGAATAAATTGAAATACTGATAGAAGGACAAGTGGAAGGATAAATGTTTGTGGATGAAATGACATGTTGAGGAAAGGGCGGATGAATGGATGGTTGGATGGAAGATCTGACATGCTGGTAGATGGATGGATGGATGGATGGATGGATGGATGAATAAAACGACTTCTAATGATGACTGATGACCACTAATAGATAGTTGGATGGACAGAAGAAAGCCTTGATATACCAATGGAAAGATAGATAGATGATGGATGGTTGAATGGAAGCACTGGCATGGTGGTGGATGGATGAATGAAATAACTTCTAATGATGGTTGGTGATACTGATGACTAATGGATAGTTGGATGGACAGAGAAAAGCACTGATATACCAATGGGGATATAGATGGATGATGGATGGATGGATGGATGGATGGATAAATAAAACAACTTCTAATGATGACTGATACTGATGAAAGCACTGATATATCAATGGGGATATAGATGGATGATGGATCGATGGATGGATGGATGAATAAAACAACTTCTAATGATGACTGATACTGATGAAAGCACTGATATATCAATGGGGATATAGATGGATGATGGATCGATGGATGGATGGATGAATAAAACAACTTCTAATGATGACTGATACTGATAAAAGCACTGATATATCAATGGGGATATAGGTGGATGATGGATGGTTGGATGGAAGAACTGACATGCTGGTGGTGGATGGATGGATGAATGAATGAAATGACTTCTAATGATGGTCGGTGATACTGAAGACTACTAATAGATAGTTGGATGGACAGAAGACAGAAGGTTTGATATATCAATGGGGAGATAGATGAATGGACTGACATACTAACGAAATGATGAATGGATTGATTCGCTACCTCAAGGGCAGATGGATGAATTGATGGATGGATGGTTGAAGTAACTGACATGCGGAGAGATGAATGGATGATGATGGATAGATGAACTAACATCCTGATTGATGAATAGATGGATGGATAAATTGGTATACTGATAGATGGACAAGAGGAAGAATAAATGGTTGTGGATAAATGGATATGTTGATGAAAGGCTGGATGAGCAGATGACTACTGATGGATGGTTGGATGGACAGAAGAAAGCACTGATATACCAATGGAAAGATGAGATGAAAGTACTGACATGCTGAAAAAAGGATGGATGGATGGATGGATTGATTCACCACCCCAAAGATAGATGGATGAACTGATGGATTATAAAGGATGGATAGATGCTGAATGAATAGAGGAACTGACATTGATGGATGAATGGGATGATCAATAGATGAATGTACTGACACTGATGAATGGATGGATGAGCTGACATGGATGGATGGATGGACTGATATAATGAGGAATAGATGGCTCAAACATAGATGGATGAATGGATGGATGGATGAAATAACGGACAAACTGATGGATGAATGGATGTTACCAGATAATGAACTAACATTGATGGGTGAGTGGATAGCTGGTTGGATGAAAAGATGATGTATGGATGGATGGAGGAATTTATGCTGAATGGATGGATGGATGGATGGATGGATGGATGGATGGGTGATGAACAGATGGATATTGCATAACATTAAGTTCACGGTGAAGCGTTTACTGTAACGTGTTCGTACGTCACTCATAGGCTGCCCGTACGACCTGGAGCTGAGAGAAGTGAGACGGGAGTCTCTGGTCTTGCTGTGGGCGGCGCCTCTGTACCAAGGTCAGTCTCAAATCACCGGTTATGTGGTGGAAATCACTGAGGGGGAGGAGTCAGAGGACTGGACTGCAGTGACCCAGGAACCAATCACAGACATGTACTTAAAGGTCAGTGTGAAGCTTTTCTTAAAGAAGCTCTAATTGCCCCGTTGGTTGCCCCTGTGGAATGTGTTGCAGGCCTGAGATGCAGGAGTGGATGTGTATTTACAAACAAGACAGAGTCGACCAGACAAAACATGAACTGTCTGGGGTTCATACTGTCTGCGATGAACCTCCACAGCTTTTTATATAGAGATAAGTTTCTAGAATTCATTAAGCCATCTCTGAAGGTCTAGAGGGTCCTGCGCGCTCCCCGCCGACTGTCAGTATCATAAATAAAGCTACGTCTCTAATGCAAATGAAGTTTTGGGGTCATTTGTCTGAGACGGGGCTTGTTTGCTGGCCCTCAGGCCCAGCGTGTAATTGATTTGTTTCCTGAGCGAACTGAGGACAGCCATTTGTTTCCTGGACTCGTTGTAGAAGCAGCACCACACGTGTGAACCTTTCTTTAAAAACATGATAATGAAGCCACTCCACAATCAGATCATCTGATCTGAAACCTTAAACTGGGTCAGAAGAACACTGTGAAGCCCTTCTTTGAAAAGGTTTTTGTTTGTTATTAGGTTTCTACGCTGCAGGCTGGTCACACATACCGCCTTCGTGTGTCAGCGGTGAACAGCGCCGGAGTGGGAAGACCCTCTCTACCCACCGAGCCGGTCACAGCCCAGATCAGGCCAGGTCAGTGCCTTTAAAGGACCCTCCAGAGTTTTTTAACAATATCTAAATCTGCCTGATCGTCAGTATTCGGTTAATAACGGGCACTAAGTTTAAGTCTTGTCCACAGAAAAACCTGGCGATTTAAATTGAATATAAAGTAGCCCACAGGAGTGCTGGTCCACCAGATGGCGCTCCACTTACTGTATAAATACCAGTTCAGTTACACTTACACTGCTGTTTAAAAATACATACAGTGTAGATTTATAGATATTTACTATTTAAGCAGAAACAAGATGATAATAAAGGGTTAAAACCATTTAATTATATAAATAATGTATTTACAAAAAATAGTTGATCACCAATTTTGAAATATGACACGCTGGATATACATTTTAGGCATTATTATGAATATGAATTTTATTAAAACTTCATTCTGGATATAATTTTTATTAGAACTTTGTTCTGAATATAAATTTTATTAGAACTTCATACAGGATATTAATTTTATTAGAACTTCATTCTGGCTGTTAATTTTATTAGAACTTCATTCTGGATATAAATTTTATTAGAACTTCATTCTGGATATAAATTTTATTAGAACTTTGTTCTGAATATTAATTTTATTGGAACCTCATCCTACATATTAGTTTCATTAGGATATTCTGGATATTCATTTTATTCCAGATTTTTATTTTATTAGAACTTCATCCTGAACATTTAATTTTATTTTTATTTTATTAATACCTCATTATGAATATTTATTAGACCTTGATTCTGGATTTGAATTGGACTTATTTCAGAATATAAATTTTATTAGAACTTCATCCTGAATATTAGTTTTATGAGCAATTCATTCTGGGCGTTAATTTTATTCCAGATTTTTATTTTATCAGAACATCATTCTGAATATTAATTAGACCTTCATTCTGGATTTGAATTGGACTTATTTCAGAATATTAGTTTTATTAGAACTTCATTCTGAATATTAACTTTATTAACTGGATGTTAATTTGAATAGAAATACATTCTTTAAAAAAAATAATATATATATATATATATATATATATATATATATATATATATATATATATATATATAATATTGTGATATAGATTTGATTTTGATGCTGAATATTGATTTCATTATCCAAATGTAATATCATAAAATTTTGGATATTAATTTCAGTAGAACTTCATTCTGGATATACATTTTATTTTAAAATTTTCATTTGATTAAAACAGATTTCTGTACATTCATTTGATTAGGATTTTATTCTGGAAGTTACATTTTATTGACCCATCAATGTCAATCTGCTTTTCTAATATTAACATTAACATCATATTAGTAGCTTTTATCTTTGAGCAGTAAAGTTTGAGCTGTATTGTTTGAACTGTATAAACGCTCCTTCACTGCTTCACTGCTGTAACTCTCAGGAACCAAAGACATTGAGATCGGAGTCGATGACGACGGCTTCATCTTCCTGAGCTTCGAGGCACCGGAGACGGCTGAAGAAGGCCTGTTTAGGTGGAATAAGAACTACAGAGAAGTTATTGACGCGGGAAGAGCTCGTCTGAAGACCAAGAAGAACAAGTACGTCCTTTAATGCAGACCAGATTTCATCCTGAAACACTTTAGGAGGCATGTGCGTGACGGTTATGTAGCAGATCTAGATTTAGCACTGCTGCCGAACAGCAATAGAAATAAATGCAGCGGTAAAGTACTGGAGGCTTTATGTTGCACAAGGAATAAATATGCAGGAGAAAAAGCATAAAAGCCTTTGAGACAAAAGATACAGCAATAAAGTCGTGAAGACAAGATGCTACAGTCAAACGTGGACCATAAGCAGTGAAATATAATATGAAAATATAAAGATAAGATGGTACAGACGCAGTAGTAATTCGTCAAGGCTTAAACAGAAGTACACTATATTGCCTAGTATTCACTCACCCGTCCAAATCATAGAATTTAGGTGTTCCAATCATTTCAATGGGCACAGGTGTATAAAACCAAGTATCTAGTCATGCAGACTGCTTCTACATTAGTAAAGAGTGGGTCTCTCTCAGGAGCTCAGTGAACTCCAGCATGGTACCGTGATAGGATGCCACCTGTGGAACAAGTCCAGTGGTGAAGTTTCCTCACTACTAAATATTCCACAGTGGACTGTCAGTGGTGTTAGAACAAAGTGGAAGTGATTGGGAACGACAGCAACTCCACCACCAAGTGGTAGAACACGTACAATGACAGAGCGGGTCAGCAGATGCTGAGGAGCATAGTGCATCCATGAGTTGAAGCTGTTGTAGCTGCAAAGGTTGGGCCGACATCATATTAAACCCTATGTATTAAGAACGGGACGTCACTCAAGTTCAAATGCATGTGAAGGCAGACGAGCGAATACTTTTTTGGCAATATCGTGTATGTAGTGAGACGTTTGTGGTACGTTGTGAAAATGCAGTACTGTAATTAAACAAATGCTTTGGTGGCAGAAAAATAAATATACACCTTTTTGCAAAGATATAGTCAGAACATGTACATTATCTACATTTTGCTGCATTATTCAGGAGCTGGATCTACACAAAAGTTGCTAACAAACACTAAAAGTCAAAATTTACCCAAATACTTCTAGTAAATACTTTCCCAAAAGCTCTTTCAGTGCCCTACTTCCCTAACAAACACTAGAAGTCACCCAAATATGCTCAATGATTACATTCCCCAACCTGTCAGTTGCCTGCTTTTCTAACACTAGAAGTCAACCAATAGTCAATAGTCACCAAAATACGCTCCAAGATTAAATCCCCCAAAGTACTCCGTCCTCTAGCACACTTTAGAAATCAAGTCACCCAAATCTTTTTTGTAGTACTTTCCCAAGAACTCCATCAGATCCCAACACTAGAAGTCAATAGTCACCCAAATATGCTCAATGATTACATCCCCAAAATACTCTCAGATCTCTACTTCCCTAAAATACAGTAGAAGTCAATTGTCGCCCAAATATGTTCTGTAAATACATCCTCAAAACCTGTCAGTCAAAACCTCTCTGTACCCGCTGTTTCCCTGAGAAACAGGAGAAGTCAATCATCCCACAGATATGCTCCATGACTGCATCCCAAAACCTGCCAGCCCCCTGCTTTTCTAACACTGGAAGTCAATAGTCACCCAAATATGCTCCATGATGAAATCCCCCCCAAATCCTCAGTCCCCTGCTTCTCTAACACACTTTAGAAGACAAGTCACCCAAATATTTTCTGTAAATACGTCTTAAAACCTCTCTCAACCTCTCTCTGCTTCCCTAACATACACCTGAAGTCACCTAAATATATTCAGAAAAAACCTCTCTCAGCCCCCGCTTCTCTGACAAACACCAGAATCTATAGTATAAGTCCTGAGAGGTCATAAGGAATAGTTATTTATGGACTGTTATCTTGAGATCTTGACTTAACTGCTATGTGACATCACATTAACAGAAGTAGCTTTCTTGAGATCACAAGTGACTTTGAGGCCCAATACGAAAACCTTTTGTAACCTTGATATCACAAGACAATTGAGTCAGCACCTACTTTTTATTTACAGATATTTACAGAAAAGATTTGGGTGACTATTGGCTTGTAGTGCTTCTTTGGGGTGTAGAAAAATATTGTGATATTTTGTGATACTTGGTTCATTTACTGTTGTGTTTAAACCCCCAACCACTAGATAGCAGTGTTCTTCAACCATTAGACCATCAAATTTACTTTAAAAATGACTATATATCGTCTTGTTTACAGAATCACAATATGTCACAATGGCTGTGTCTTAAATCCTACTGAGCTCCTACATAGGCAGCATCGTACGTCATAGTATGCGCTCCCGACATGTAGACTGTCCCAATTCTTACATACCTTAAACATGCTGTCTACTGAGGAACCTTATTTAGACCTGATTTTAAAGAAGCATCGAACTCTTCCTCAGCCGCTAAGACAATCCCATGATGCACCGCAGGCTAATCTACGAGCAGTGAAGTGGTTTTAAAATGTGAGTTATTTTGATTCTCTCTGGAGTTTTAATGTGTTTCTGGTCATATAATCACACAAAACAGTATTTTATTATCAACTCTGTAACGAGTCCTTCACCATTTACACTTTTATACTCCAGACATTAGCATTTATGCTTGTGGATTTTTAAGCCTCGGGCTATTGTTTTGGATGCCGGCCGGTATCTTAGCAACCAGCTAAACCACCGGTGGCGTGCTGCAGTGGGCGGGAACAAGTCGTGACGCAGTCTCTCTCTAACTAGAGCGTCTCAGTAATCTGTTTTATGAGGAGAGATGAAGAGAGAACACTGATACTTACACAGCTGCTACCTAGACAGCCTACTTACACACTCACTAGGATTTGAGACACACCCAATATACCGATTCATATCCTCATGGTACACCTCATATTGCTCTAATGTTTTTTAATCTTGAAGCTCCAGCATTAAACTAAACAGTGAACAGCAGAGGTGGTGAAATGTAGGAGATGAAGAAGCAGTGAAGATGCTGTTGTGTGTTTCTGTCCCAGATCCGTTCTCACCTTCACCGACGCCTCAGAGGAGGACCTGGGCCTCTACACTGCCGAGATGATTGACAGCCCTGACATCTCGTCCAGCTTCAACTTCACTGCCAAAGGTACATTGTGCTCTTTCTCTTCCTATTTCTGTCCAGACTAATATCTGACCACAGGACGTGGCTACTGCAGCCCCGCATCTCCACTTTCTACCGTTTAGCTTTTCCGGGTTTGGATAGAAAGCTGACTGTCTCCTTAATTTCTGAACGTGTAAAAGCTCTGAGAGCTTCGAACAGTTAGCAACTCTGATATCTGAGCTCAACAGCAAAATAAATACACCCTCCTTCCAGACATATCAGAATATTATGACCATCACTGATGACCCATGACTGGGTTTGTTGCAGATATAAATAAGCAGACTGCAAAACGAACTGATGTTCTAAAGACCAGGGTAACGGGATAAGAGTCCAATCATCTCAGAAACCACTAACTTCATGGGATCTAGAGCTGCTGTAGTGAAGATGTACCAAGAATGAACTTCTCACACATTGAGTGTCCCCCAAAGGCGGTACCCCCACGGGCCATTGATGCAGTAGGGGAACGACGACTCCAGCAGCTCCATAGTGGGCTTCTATAATGCACACTGGAGCACCGACTACCAAGGACCACCATTGTGCGAACACTGTGAACGCAGGATGGGCCGTTGTTCAGCATCAGATCGCACAGGATGGGCATCGGACCACAGAGGATGGACAGTTGTTCAGCATCAGACCACACAAGATGGGCAGTTGTTTTGCATCAGATCGCATAGGATGGGCAGTTGTTCAGTATCAGACAGCACAGGATGGGCAGTTGTTCTGCATTAGACCACATGGGGTAGGCAGTTGTTCAGCATCAGACCACACAAGATGGGCAGTTGTTTAGCATCAGACAGCACAGGATGGGCAGTTGTTCAGTATCAGACCACACAGGATAGACAGTTGTTCAGCATCAGACAGCACAGGATGGGCAGTTGTTCTGCATTAGACCACATGGGGTAGGCAGTTGTTCAGCATCAGACCACACAAGATGGGCAGTTGTTTAACATCAGACCACACAGGATGGTCAGTTGTTTCACATCAGACCACACATGATGTGCAGTTGTTCAGTATTAGACCACACAGGATGGGCTGTTGATTAGCATCATATCGCATAGGATGGGCATTAGCCCACACAGGATGGGCAGTTGTTATGCATCAGACCACATGGGGTGGACAGTTGTTCAGCATCAGACCACACAAGATGGGCAGTTGTTTTGCATCAGATCGCATAGGATGGGCAGTTGTTCAGTATCAGACAGCACAGGATGGGCAGTTGTTCTGCATCAGACCGCATGTGGTGGGCAGTTGTTCAGTATCAGACCACACAGGATGGGCAGTTGTTGAGCTGAACAAACACACTGATCGTTAGTTCTGTTTGTAGTGACTGAGAACAGTATACAGTGTTAATGAGGTACAGCAGGGACTCCAGCAGGTCTGGCTAGTGTCAGCGCCCCTCTGCTCCACAGTCAGCAAACACGAGTGAGCACGTAAGGGCAGCAGGACAACAGCACCTACACTGGCCTCAGTAACTGGATTCGTGTTGTGACTTTCTAGGCACGGGTATTAGATCAGACTGTCTGAGATTATAAAAAAATCACATTCAGTCAGGGTGTGACTAAAAACGGTCACTCCTGAGTGTGAAAGTCTGTAGTATGTTACTGAATCTCTGCAGGTAGGGAGGTAGGGCAGCCGCAGCCGAGCTCAGGTTCATTTTGAGCAGAGTGGGCCGTGTCGGTCCCACATGGCAGCCCAAAGCAGAGTGCATAACCTTGTTTTGATAGCATGGGGATTGTGGGAGATTGAATTTGACGCTGCAATTGTGTCTCATCTCACAGATCTGGAGAGGCTGATGGAGCTGAGCTGGCAGATCAGACACCCATGTAAGTGAAAGAGCGAATAGCAGAAAGCGCAGTGCAGCAGAATTACAGGCCTGTAACCGTCTATATTGAATCTGGGGGTCATATCCAGACCCCCTGTTATTAGAATTCTCCTATTAGAATATCTGTGGAAGGCACGCCATTGCATGTTGTAATATAATATCTACTGGGATTTAAAAGTGAGCCTATACAGACGGTCCTAAGTTAAATCCTGTTATAGTAACACCGGTAAGGTCCAAGCAGTGTTTCTGCTTCATGAATTAGGCACTGCCAATCAGAGGAGAGCTCATTTACATATATCAGTCTTGGGCCCAGTCATATAAATAGTAGAACATATTTATACTAATATTACATAAACCCAAAAGTGATTATACACTTATTATATTGACCGATCCTGATTCCTTAGATATCAGCCCATGCTTAGATGTGGCCGATATTTCAAATTGATATTTGATTTCCTCAGAAATCACAACTGTTCCACAAAAACAACCTAAAAGCCACAGCGATTAGAACAAAGTTGATGGCTCTGGATGGTCAGCCGCTGTATGTTGTGGCGGATGTTGGGTTTGACCAACAACCCAAACATATTAAGCTACGTTCCACCACCAAACCCAGTAGCCAGTGTATCCCTACTGGAGCTACAATACATAACTGTAAGCTCATAGTCAATAACATGACCTCCATTAGTCTGACCACAGACCTCTGGACATCTGGACATTTGAGAGCTGTGAGTTGTCATAGTTTTAAGGCCGCTGCACACTGAACACCGCTGCTATAGACTGCCGCCCAATAAACAACAGGTCATTGTTATGGTCCACTTGTGTATCCATCCATCCATCCATCCATTATCTTCTGCTTTATCCCAGTAGTCTGGGTCACGGGGGGGCTGGAGCCAATCCCAGCATCATCAGGCGAATGCAGGGTACACCATGGACATGTCACCAGTCCATCACATGGCCAACACACACTCACACACTCACACCTATGGGCACTTTAGAGTGAGGATTCTAACATACATGTGTTTGGACTGTGGGAGGAAACTGGAGGGAACCCACTTAAGGACAGGGAGAGAACATACACACTCCACACAGAACCACCCAAATCCAACCCGGATCGTCTCGATAAATAACAGTGAATACGTATATTGAATGCTAAATATGACCACATTGAACACAAATCTATGTTCTATTATAGATTTCTTTTATTCTAATATGTTAAACTCAAATAAATACAAATTACTAAAATTTAGAACAATGGCATATTAACGTGTGTTGTTTACTTCAACTAGGAAATCAACAAAACACTACAATATACACATAACTCTCATTACAAGAAGTCATTAAATGATATTAAACATACTGTAATTATCTATTTAGAGTAATACCCTCATCGGTTATCTCTTATAAGAAATAGAGGCTTCATTCTGGTTATTAATGTTATTAGAACTTCATTACGGATATAAATTTTATTGTTCAGTCTCTGTTCATCCCCCCGTGTGTGTTCCCCCGCTGTGCAGTGATTGGTCTGCGGTCTGAGGGCTGGCAGGTGGACGTTTCGGAGCAGGGAGCCGCTCGCTTGTGGCTGCAGACCGAGCCGCTGTCCAGCGCTGCCGAACTGCGCATGATCCTGAACGACAGAGAGATTTCCAGCACTCCGGTATTCAGATACTTTTATAATCAGCTGCGTTCACTGTTAGACAGTCGAGTCACATTATTATGACCACTTCCTATGGGATCTTCCAGCAAGACAATGTGCCACATTGGTTGGAAGAGCTGACTTACAAGTACTACTCTGTACCCTCCTGACTTGAACCCAATTGAGCATCTGTGGGACCACCTGGATGGTGGTGTTGTCTCTATGGATCCTCCTACACGCTCCCTCCAGCAGCTGTGGGATGCACTGCAGTCAGCATGATACCTCCAGATACCTGTGAGCGCCTACCAGGACCTTACTGAGTCTCCCAGCCCGTCTAGCTGCTGTCCGTGCTGCACACGGTGGTCACTCTGGATATGAGCTGGTGGTCATAATAATGTGACTCGACTGTGTGTTTGCCACATTCGGTGGTCTGCAGTACGCTCAGCAGGGCACTGTGGAGAATCGTTCTAACGCTGCGTGTCCATCTGCAGGAGCGAAAGATCAGCTTCGACAGGCCGAGCGGTTTGGTGGAGATCGTGTTTGACCAGCTTTCCAAGGACGACGAGGGCTCGTACACGGCGCAGCTGAAGGACGGCCGGGCCAAAAACCAGTTCACCCTCGTTCTGGTCGATGAGAGTAGGTTGACTGTACCCCCGTGGACCCCCACCATAGACAAACATAGACAAAAGGTCAGAGGTGTCAGTACAAGATACAAATATAAGTGACAATGCCAGTCAAAAGTTTGGACACACCTACCTAAGGGTCTGTCTCAAATCTAGTGAGTGTCTAAGTAGGCTGTCTAGGTAGCAGCTGTGTAAGTAGCAGTGTTCTCTCCTCATAAAACAGATTACTGAGACGCTCTAGTTAGAGAGAGACTGCGTCATGGCTTGTTCCCGCCCACTGCAGCACGCCACCGGTGGTTTAGCTGGTTGCTAAGCTACCGGCCGGCATCCAAAACAATAGCCCGAGGCTTAAAAATCCGCTAGCGTAAATGCTAATGTCTGGAGTATAAAGTGTAAATGGTGAAGGACTCGTTACAGAGTTGATAATAAAATACTGTTTTGTGTGATTATATGACCAGAAACACATTAAAACTCCAGAGAATCAAAATAACTCACATTTTAAAACCACTTCACTGCTCCTAGATTAGCCTGCGGTGCATCATGGGATTGTCTTAGCGGCTGAGGAAGAGTTTGATGCTTCTTTAAAATCAGGTCTAAATAAGGTTCCTCAGTAGACAGTATGTTTAAGGTATGTAAGAATTGGGACAGTCTACATGTCAGGAGTGCATACTGTGACGTACAATGCTGCCTATGTAGGAGATCAGTAGGATTTGAGACAGACCCTAAGTAAATACACCGCTCAGCCATAACATTAAAACCACTTCCTTTATGATCCACTGTATCAGCTCCACTGACCATACAGGACCTCCACTCACTGTCCACTGTATCAGCTCCACTGACCATACAGGAGCTCCACTTACAGACTGTAGTTCATCTGATTCTCTGTATACCTTATTACTCTGTTCTTTAATGATCAGGACCCCCACAGGACCACCACAGAGCAGCTACTATTGGGTGGTGGGTCATTCTCAGCACTGTAGTGACACTGACGTGGTGGTGGTGTGTTTGTATGTGTTGTGCTGGTGTGAGTGGATCAGACACAGCAGTGCTGCTGGAGTGTTTAAACACTGTGGTCCTGGAGTATTGCCCTGCCTGTGGTAGTGCTCGCCTAACTGACCACAGTAGAGGCTTATGAGGGGCAATTGTGGGCTAGAGAACCACTCTTGTGACCAAAAGCTCCCCAGTTTGATTCCCTAAACCAACAGGACTTGACTGACGTGCCCTTGAGCAAGACACCAAACCCCCAACTGCCCACCACTCTGGGCAAGTGTGCCCCCTAGTGTGTGTGTATGTGGGTGTTTCACTGCACAGATGGGTTACACAGTCGAGTCACATTATTATGACCTACTTTTGCCAACGACAGCGTGTAGGTGACAGCGTTCTGGTCTGGGGAATGTTTTGGTGACGTTCTCTAGACCCTCTCATTCATGTGGAAGACCCTCTTAACCGATTTGAATATGAATCCATACTTGCAGATCACGTACACCATACATGCTGATTGTCTTCTCTGGGGATCTTCAAGCAAGACAATGAGACACGTCACACGACTAGAAATGTCCCACATTGGTTGGAAGAGCTGACCAAGACTTCCAAGTACTACCCTGGACCCCTAATTCCCCAGACCTGAACCCAATTGAGCATCTGTGGGACCACCTGGATGGTGGTGTTGTCTCTATGGATCCTCCTCCACGCTTCCTCCAGCAGCTGTGGGATGCACTGCAGTCAGCATGATACCTCCAGATACCTGTGATCACCTACTAGGACCTTACTGAGTCTCCCAGTCCGTCTAGCTGCTGTCCGTACTGCACACAGCGGTCACTCTGGATGTTAGCTGGTGGTCATAATAATGTGAATCAACTATGTAGGTGTTCTTAATTAGTTCATTAGTTCCTCAGTGTGTCAGGTGTTTTGGTATAACTGTGCAGGTTAGTGTTACTCCAGGACCAGGATTGAGGAGCACTGATATAATGCACAGGGAATCAACTCAGGGGGTTAAAAATTAAACAGCCTAGCGGTCAGTATCGATTGTCCGAGCTTCCCCTGAATGGACAGACAGAGACGTTGGCTTGGATCCTCAGATAAAACTGGTCTTCCAGCTGCAGCTATATCTGATAGAGGCTTTGTGAGTGAATAGCACGGGAACATCTCCAGTGCTGAATGGAATCTTCCAGCATTTCTTGCTGTTTGCTTTGGTTTTATTCCAAGGCTGAGGATTTCGCTGTGTGATCAAAGTTCACTGTCGTTTATAACACTGACATTTCTACCCAGCTCTAGTCCTGACCTGCTCTTTCCTTTCTAATCTCATCATTTGGCAGAGTTCAAGCAAACCCTGGCCAAATCTCAGGCCAAACGACGGGACTGGAAGAGACGGGCAGGTGAGTGTCCGAGAGGTGGAGACCTTGTCACCGCCAGGGTTGCCAGATAGTTCAGGAAAGTCCACTTGGCCGAATGCATAGAAAATATTCTGTACGCACCGAGAACAGGTCATCTGGATTACAATTCATACTAGACATATTTCTTTATGGATTCTTTAGTTAAAGCAATGACTTCTGTATAGAACCGTGACTTCTGTATAGAACCGTGGCTTCTGTATAGAACCCTTTTACACTTAAATATTTCTTCAGATTGATGGAGTATATGGTTCTAGAGAGCTGTTTCTTAAAATTATACTATATACAATCATTTCCAACACGTTCTGTCAATCTGAAGTACCATTTGAAGCGGTTCTATATAGAACTCAAAGAACACTCTAAACCCTAGAACAACACTTTGTATGATTGAATTGTTCCTTCACTGTACAATGGTTCTCCAGATTGATGGAGAATGTGTCGTATATGGTTCTAGAAAGCTGTTTCTCACAAACAGCTGTACTATGTACAATCATTTAGAACACGTTCTGTCAATCTGAAGAACCGTTTAAAGTGGTTCTATATAGAAATCATAGAACACTCTAAACCCTAGAACAACACTTTGCATGATTTAATTATTCCTTCACTGTAAAATGGTTCTCCAGATTGATGCAGAATGTGTTGTATATGGTTCTAGAAAGCTGTTACTTAAAATGATGCTATATAGGACCATTTATAACACCTTCTATCAATTTGAAGAACCATTTAAAGCGGTTCTATATAGAACTCATAGAACATTCTAAACACTAAAACAACACTTTGCATGATGGAATTGATCCTTCACTATGAAATGGTTCTTCGGATTGATGGAGAATGTGTTGTATATGGTTCTAGATAGCTGTTTCTTACAGTGATACTATATAGAATCATTTAGAACACATTCTATCATTCTGAAGAACCATTTGAAGCGGTTCTATATAGAACTCATAGAACATTCTAAACACTAAAACAACACTTTGCATGATGGAATTGTTCCTTCACTGTGAAATGGTTCTTCAGATTGATGGAGAATGTGTGGTATATGGTTCTAGATAGCTGTTTCTTACAATAATACTATATAGAATCATTTAGAACACATTCTATCAATCTGAAAAATCATTTGAAACGGTTCTATATTGAACTCATAGAACACTCTAAACCCTAAAACAACACTTTGTATGATTGAATTGTTCCTGTACTGTGAATTGGTTCTTCAGATTGATAGAGAATGTGTTGTACATGGTTCTAGATAGCTGTTTCTCACAAACAGCTGTACTATATACAATCATTTACAACACATTCTATCAATCTGAAGAACCATTTAAAATGGTTCTATATAGAACACATAGAACACTCTAAACCCTAAAACAATGCTTTGTATGATTGAATTGTTCTTTCACTGTAAAATTGTTCTTCAGATTGATGGAGAATGTGTTGTATATGGTTCTAGATAGTTGTTTCTTACTGTGGTTCTATATAGAATCATTTACAACATGTTCTGTCAATCTGAAGAACCATTTAAAGTGGTTCTATATAGAACTCATAGAACACTCTAAACCATAGAACAACACTTTGCATGATGGAATTGTTCCTTCACTGTGAAATGGTTCTTCAGATTGATGGAGAATGTGTTGTATATGGTTCTAGATAGCTGTTTCTTACATTGGTACAATAGAATCTTTTGCAACATGTTCTGCAATCTCAAGAACCATTTAAAATGGTTCTTTACAGAACTCATAGAACATTCTAAACACTAAAACAACACTATGCATGATGGAATTGTTCCTTCACTGTGAAATGGTTCTTCAGATTGATGGAGAATGTGTTGTATATGGTTTTATTATAGCTTTTAATTACATTGTCATGCTTGTAGTTACAGAAGACCCACTTTCAAAATGGTTCTAAATAGAACCATATAAAACATTATTATTACATCTCTGAGTTTGGACCTGTTTAGTGTTTCATTTTAAGCCAATCTGGCAACACACAGGTTGGTGCACGAATGAGGGCAGCTGAGCACAAACCAGAAATCAGACCAAAGGTGACACTGAGTTCAGGCCTGAGGAAGGGGCTTCTGAATGTCCAAAACATGTTCATGTTAGATTTTTTAAATTCAAAATTTCTTATTTCTGATGTCTTTACACACAGAAAACCTTCTACATGATGATATTAAGGATTATCAGAACATGTAGTCGAGCTTATTCAAGATATATCAAAAGAAAATGCAAGCTAGTGTGTGGATATGCTAATGCTAAAGGCTAAATGCTAAACGTTAAATGCTAAACACTCTGAAATGTGCTTTGATTTGTGTTTAGGGCCCTACTTTGAGGAGTTTTTGTCCTGGACCGTGACGGAAGAGTGTGAGATGATTATGAAGTGCAAGGTCACGGTGCTATTGATTATTGATTATTGCATGCATGTCGTTGCCGTCCAAAGAAAAACAATTATCTCCGTTATGTCGATTTCTATTTTTCTATATTATTTGAACACGATGGCTAATCTTTATGTCCTGTACACTAAAGTATACTAAAGTACATGTACTTTAGTATACTATTGTATTAAATACAGAGGTGAGTAGTATCTAGTTACAGTTACTCAGTACATGTACTTCAGTTTACTATTGTATTAAATACAGAGGTGAGAAGTAAATAGTTACAGTTACTCAGTACATATACTTCAGTATACTATCGTATTAAATACAAAGGTGAGTAGTAACTAAATACATTTACTCAATACATGTACTTCAGTATACTATTGTATTAAATACAGAGTTGTGGGTAGTAACTAAATACATTTACTCAATACATGTACTTCAGTATACTATTGTATTAAATACAGAGTTGTGGGTAGTAACTAGTTACAGTTACTCAGTACATGTACTTCAGTATATTATTGTATATGTACTTCAGTAAAATACTGCTGGATACTCAAGGAATCTACTTTTTACTAATTTCAGACCTTCATTTACCTTTTATTCACATTATTATATATAGTTATTTATTTTACATACAAACTCATTATTATTTTATATAGCTATATATTTTACATTCAAACTCATTATTATTTTATATAGTTATATATTTTACACACAAACTCATTATTATTTTATATAGTTATATATTTTACATTCAAACTCATTATTTTTTATATAGTTATATATTTTACATACAAACTCATTATTATTTTATATAGTTATATATTTTACATTCAAACTCATTATTATTTTATATAGTTGTATATTTTACATACAAACTCATTATTATTTTATATTGTTATATATTTTACATACAAACTCATTATTATTTTATATAGTTACATATATTATACATTCAAACTCATTATTATTTTATATTGTTATGTATTTTACATACAAACTCATTATTATTTTATATGGTTATGTATTTTACATACAAATTCATTATTTTTTAATATTGTTACATATATTATACATTCAAACTCATTATTATTTTATATTGTTATGTATTTTACATACAAACTCATTATTATTTTATATAGTTATATGTTTTACTTACAAACTCATTATTATTTTATATAGTCATATATTTTACATACAAACTCTTAATGTTTTAATGTTAAATATTATTCTTTTCCACCAGCATGGAACCAGTTCCATTATTTTTAACTACTACTACTACTACTACAAAAAATAATCCAATTCAAAATCCGAAACAATTGTTCCAAGCTGGAACCAAAGATTAGTAGGTTCTTCAGCCTAAACCGGGATGACATCTGTGGGCGTGTCAGTTATTGAGGAAAGAGAAAACGATAATGCCGAGACCCTCAAGAAGCTTGCGGTGGTCTCCTGAAGATCTTCTACATTATCTTATTACTGATAGTTGATACAGACTTGCTTTTGGTTAAAAACAAACAGTATGATAAATAATCTTGGCCACTCTGATCTCCCTGCAAGCTGTTTTGTCTCTCTCATGAGGAGATTAAATTTATTATAGACTAGATATAATACAGATATCATCACTGTCCAAAGAAAAACAGCGTTTTAATGTAAGTCAATGGAACCAGAATTTTTTTCTATGCTATTCTGAAGCATTTCTATTGGTCCATCATGAACTTTTCACACTATGTAAACAGCAGCTGTCGTATGAAATGATGTGAATCTCAGTTTTATGCATCATATTCTGCCAAAGCATGATGCTCACAGACAGAAACTGATTCTGGATCAGCTTTCTTTTCTTTACAATTGCAGGTGACAAATATGAGCAAGGACACGAAGCTGAAATGGTTTAAAGACGGTATGGAGATCACCCAGGCTGTGTTTGAGCCATCTGGAGTCAGCACGTTTACTGTACCTCAGGTACCTGCACCACTGGAATTTCACTACTATACACTATTATATATGTATCCTGCACATGTATATACACTAAAGCCTTTATCTGATCAATAAGTGTGTGTTAACTAGTAAGAACAGCAGATCTTATTAGAATAGAGGTAAATAATCATACATACAATACAAAGTAACATGAACATGTGATTGTGAGAGAAGTAGATCAGATCTTGATCCAGTTTGAAGAACAAAGTTAGGTTCCAGATTTCTCCTGGACGCCCCAGACATTGTATGAATGTGTTCAGTTCCTTCAGCAGCAAATCTTGATTTATCTTAATGAAGTACTGAGCAGTTAAAGCAGGTATTAGATGAGAACTGATAATAATACTGGGTTGTTTAGGAGAAGCTTGGAAAGAGTTAAATAAACACACTGATGTATGGAAAAGCACTACTTGCTCTATTAATACTGATTAATATTTAATAATAAGTGTTTACTGAGTAAATAAAAGATTGCTGTCTGGGAACAATAGCTTTTTAAATATAATAATGTCCCAGAGTACGTAAAATGTTTGCACATAAACTGTTCTAAAACCATATTTATAAACCGTCACCATGTTTCACTCTTTGTAGGTGACAAAGAAAGAAGCTGGCGTGTACAGGGCTGTGGTTTCTGACAGCAGAGGAGAAGACGAGAGCGTACTGGAGTTATTAGACTCTGGTGAGAAATTAGAGTACTTCCACTCACTGGCCACTTTATTAGAAACACCAACCTTGTACTTCCACTAACTGGCCACTTTATTAGAAACACCTACCTTATCTTTCCACTAACTGGCCACTTTATTGGAAACACCAACCTTGTGCTTCCACAAACTGACCACTTTATTAGAAACACCAACCTTATCTTTCCACTAACTGGCCACTTTATTGGAAACACCAACCTTGTGCTTCCACAAACTGACCACTTTATTAGAAACACCAACCTTATCTTTCCACTAACTGGCCACTTTATTGGAAACACCAACCTTGTGTTTCCACAAACTGGCCACTTTATTAGAAACACCTACCTTATCTTTCCACTAACTGGCCACTTTATTGGAAACACCAACCTTGTGTTTCCACAAACTGGCCACTTTATTAGAAACACTAAACTTGTGCTTCCACAAACTGGCCACTTTATTAGAAACACCAACCTTGTGCTTCCACTAACTGGCCACTTTATTGGAAACACCAACATTGTGCTTCCAGTAACTGGCCACTTTATTAGAAACACCAACCTTGTGCTTCCACAAACTGACCACTTTATTGGAAACACCAACCTTGTGCTTCCAGTAACTGGCCACTTTATTAGAAACACCAACCTTGTGCTTCCACAAACTGACCACTTTATTAGAAACACCAACCTTGTGCTTCCAGTAACTGGCCACTTTATTAGAAACACCTACCTTATCTTTCCACTAACTGGCCACTTTATTGGAAACACCAACCTTGTGTTTCCACAAACTGGCCACTTTATTAGAAACACCAAACTTGTGCTTCCTCAATCTGGCCACTTTATTAGAAACACTAACCTTGTGCTTCCACAAACTGGCCGCTTTATTAGAAACACCAACCTTGTGCTTCCAGTAACTGGCCACTTTATTGGAAACACCAACCTTGTCTTTCCACTAACTGGCCACTTTATTGGAAACACCAACCTTGTCTTTCCACTAATTGGCCACTTTATTGGAAACACCCACCATTGTGCTTCCACTTACTGGCCACTTTATTGGAAACGCCAACCTTGTACTTCCATTAACTGGCCACTTTATTGGAAATACATACCTTGTGTTTCTGCTAACTGGCCACTTTATTGGAAATACCAACCTTGTGCTTCCACTCACTGGCCACTTTATTTGAAACACCAACCTTGTGTTTCCACTAACTGGCCACTTTATTGGAAACACCTACCTTGTCTTTCCACTAACTGGCCACTTTATTGGAAACACCAACCTTGTGTTTCCAGAAACTGGCCACTTTACTGGAAACACCTACCTTGTGCTTCCACACACTGGCCACTTTATTAGAAACACCAACATTGTGCTTCCACACACTGGCCACTTTATTAGAAACACCAGCCTTGTCTTTCCACTAAATAACCACTTTATTAGAAACACCAACTTTGTACTTTTACTTACTGGCCACTTTACTGGAAACACCAACCTTGTGCTTCCACTCACTTACACTCACTGGCCACATTATTAGAAACACCAACCTTAAATTTACATTGGCCGGCCACTTTAATGGAAACACTGACCTTGTACTTTCACTAACTGGCCACTTTATTAGAAACAACTACCCATCAAAAATGAGTATAACAGCATTCTGTTTATTTGTGTGTTTTTCTTTTTCTTTGTCGTTTCAGAGTTTGAGAAGCTCATGCAGCGACTGAGCAAGCAGTGCGGTAGGTTCACAGGAAGCCAGAGAGTCACAGACACTGTATCACTGAACTTCATGTCTTTTTAACAAAGCACTGACAGCGGCTGTGCTGCCTGCGCTGAACCTCCCCTCCTCTCCGTCCTCTGTCTGATCTACAGCTCTCTCGGCCGGTCCCCTGGGGATCCAGTGCACAGCGGCGGGCTTCAAACTCTACTGCTCTCTGAAGTACTATCTGAGCTACATGAAGACCAGCTGGTACTTCAAGTGAGTTCCTTTTGTCCAGAGATCCAGCTCCAGGCACTCAGGGAGCCGAGAGCCGCCGGTTTGAGTGGCTTCACAAAGAAACCGTCTGATTTTTTAGGCCCAAGAAAAATCTGTTTTGTGGAAACACAACTGCAGACCACAGCGGTCCTCGTTATATTTTCTTTATTGTACTAAGAAGACTTGCTTACAGATGAGAGTTAATGAGTGTAGAACAAAAATAACTTTACTGAAAAACACTGGAAGTCAATAGTCACCCAAATCTGTAAAGACATGTTCAAACCGCCTTCAGGTTTATATTACGTTGGCTCAGATTTGATGGATGCTGTTTAGGACTAATTATGACTCACTGTGATCTATGAAAATAAACATTACTACACAAACTTTAGTCTATTTGTACTGTGTACACTGGAGGTGCATGTGTATGGGGGACAAAAATTACATAAATGTAAATAAATAAATCTACAAATAAATAGTTTAATAGATATAAATTATTACATAAATAAGTGCACAAATAAATAATATAATAAATAAAGATTAAATAAATACATGTCATGAAAAAGGACTTCATTAATTAATATCATGAATCTATTCCTAGATTTCTATGCAGCATCTCTTATTTGGGCTGTTTCTGTATTTATTTATTTATTTCTACATTTATTTATGTATTTGTTTCTACATGTATTTACTTCCATATTTCTACATTTATTTCATTAATTTATTTGTTTTTATTTTTTACATGTATTTACTACCATAGTTTTACATTTATTCATTAATTTTTATATTTTTACATTTATTTATTTCTGTATTTCTACATTTATTTAATTTATTTATATGTTTTACATGTGTTTATTTCTGTATTTCTACTTTTATTTATTGATATATTTCTGCTTCTGTATAGCACCGTACAACTAGCAACAAGATATAAGTGGTTAACGCTCATTCATTTAAATCAGCGCTGTGTCACAGTTTTTTAAAGACCCATTAAAAACGATTTAAGATCATTTATATATTTATCTATTAAGATATTTGTACATTTGTTTATTTATTTATTTATATTTATGTAATTTCTTGTCCTCCATACACGTGGGACTGACTTTTTAACCCTGCTCCCGTCTGCAGTCCAGTATGAGGATAAAACCATCCCATATTTTACACTCTATTCACAAGTAAATGATTTTCTCCTGAAAATATCAGGACTGAAAACGGCTGCCATATAAAAAAATTTTTAGGTCCAAAGAAAAATAAGTATCTCCAAAATAACGACTTTACATCAAAAACTTACTTTACTTTCAATGTAAGTCAATGGAACCAGAATATTTTCCAAGCCATTTTGGAGCATTTCTATTGGTCCAATCATTATGAAATTTACAAACAGGGTAAACGACAGCTGCTGCGTTCAAATGACTTAGAAAGCTCAAAATCGGTGATATGTTGTCCCGCACGCACTGGATTGGGTGGTTGTCCTTCTCCATGCATGCCATTGAAATTTAGTCCCATGCTGCTAGAAACTGTGGTGGTACCTGCAAATCCCATTGGGAATCCAGACTTCTAGTTCCTGTGGCACCTTAATGAAGAGCTGGTAGAGCAGGTTCAGTGAAGTTTTGGAGATAAGTGATTTGGGTGACTATTGACTTCTATGGTTGGAGAGCTACTTTAGCCTCAGCGCTACAGCAAACAACAAAAACTAAACACTAAACATTCCTTTTACATTCCTGTAATGATTCTTAATGTGTGATAGAGAGAAGAGGATCGATCAGGAGGAGAGGACGAAGCCTGGCAGCAGTATGCAGAAGGTCTGGATCGAGATATTCAACCCCACTGAAAACGACAAAGGGAAGTACACGCTGGAGATGTTTGATGGCCATGAAACACATAAACGCATCCTGGATCTGTCTGGACAAGGTACAGTGACCTGTATCCACACATCACGATTATAATTATATCAGATCTTCATCAGAGCATATATAACATATATATCAGAGTTTTAGTACAACAAGGAGATAACAGTTAATACTGAGCCAAAATCGATTATTTCATATGTATTAACTCATCATCAATACACAAACACACACACAGATTCTATATCTCCCACATAAAACACACAGCGACTGCAGTGACAGCTTACATCAAATATATTCTAGTGATGGCACAAATCCTTATAACTCTCCTCAGGACCAACTCTAGAAACCCTAGAGATGTCTAATGACACAGTAGTCAAATTCTAGAGATAATATCAGACAAAGCATACTTTCACTAACTGGCCACTTTATTAGAAACACCCACCTGGTACTTGTCATTTGCAAAACCATAATGCATTAAATACGTGTGTACTGTAATTACTTTGTCTACTGGTATCACTAGAATGTGTGCGTTGTATCTTTAGGCATCACTAGAATTTCTATGTCTTTGTCTGATGACATCACTTAAATTTGTATGCCTTGTCTGATGGCATCTGTAGAATTTCTATGCATTTGGCTGATGGCATCATTAGATCTTGTATAAAATATTACTATGGCAGCACTAGAATTTGTGTGCTTTGTCTGATGGCATCACTAGAATTTGTGTGCTTTGTCTGATGGCATCACTAGAATTTGTGTGCTTTGTCTGATGGCATCACTAGAATTTGTGTGCTTTGTCTGATGGCATCACTAGAATTTGTGTGCTTTGTCTGATAGCATCACTAGAATTTGTGTGCTTTGTCTGATGGCATCACTAGAATGTGTGTGCTTTGTCTGATGGCATCACTAGAATTTGTGTGCTTTGTCTGATGACATCACTAGAATTTGTGTGCTTTGTCTGATGACATCACTAGAATTTGTGTGCTTTGTCTGATGGCATCACTAGAATTTGTGTGCTTTGTCTGATGGCATCACTAGAATTTGTGTGCTTTGTCTGATGACATCACTAGAATTTGTGTGCTTTGTCTGATGACACCACTAGAATTTGTGTGCTTTGTCTGATGGCAGCACTAGAATTTGTGTGCTTTGTCTGATTGCATCACTAGAATTTGTGTGCTTTGTCTGATGGCATCACTAGAATTTGTTTGCTTTGTCTGATGACACCACTAGAATTTGTGTGCTTTATCTGATGGCATCACTAGAATTTGTTTGCTTTGTCTGATAGCATCACTAGAATTTGTGTGCTTTGTCTGATGACACCACTAGAATTTGTGTGCTTTGTCTGATGGCATCACTAGAATTTG
The DNA here is from genome assembly GCA_021613375.1 of Megaleporinus macrocephalus. Classification (NCBI taxonomy): domain Eukaryota; kingdom Metazoa; phylum Chordata; class Actinopteri; order Characiformes; family Anostomidae; genus Megaleporinus; species Megaleporinus macrocephalus. Next base: position 34,458,227 of record CM038727.1, read on the forward strand.
TGTGCTTTGTCTGATGACATCACTAGAATTTGTGTGTTTTGTCTGATGGCATCACTAGAATTTGTGTGCTTTGTCTGATGGCATCACTAGAATTTGTGTGCTTTGTCTGATGACACCACTAGAATTTGTGTGCTTTGTCTGATAGCAGCACTAGAATTTGTGTGCTTTGTCTGATGGCAGCACTAGAATTTGTGTGCTTTGTCTGATGGCAGCACTAGAATTTGTGTGCTTTGTCTGATTGCAGCACTAGAATTTGTGTGCTTTGTCTGATGGCATCACTAGAATTTGTGTGCTTTGTCTGATGACACCACTAGAATTTGTGTGCTTTATCTGATGGCATCACTAGAATTTGTGTGCTTTGTCTGATGGCATCACTAGAATTTGTTTGCTTTGTCTGATGACACCACTAGAATTTGTGTGCTTTATCTGATGGCATCACTAGAATTTGTTTGCTTTGTCTGATAGCATCACTAGAATTTGTGTGCTTTGTCTGATGACACCACTAGAATTTGTGTGCTTTATCTGATAGCATCACTAGAATTTGTTTGCTTTGTCTGATAGCATCACTAGAATTTGTTTGCTTTGTCTGATGACACCACTAGAATTTGTGTGCTTTGTCTGATGGCATCACTAGAATTTGTGTGCTTTGTCTGATGACACCACTAGAATTTGTGTGCTTTGTCTGATGGCATCACTAGAATTTGTGTGCTTTGTCTGATAGCATCACTAGAATTTGTTTGCTTTGTCTGATGACACCACTAGAATTTGTGTGCTTTGTCTGATAGCATCACTAGAATTTGTGTGCTTTGTCTGATAGCATTACTAGAATTTGTGTGCTTTGTCTGATGGCATCACTAGAATTTGTTTGCTTTGTCTGATGACACCACTAGAATTTGTGTGCTTTATCTGATAGCATCACTAGAATTTGTTTGCTTTGTCTGATAGCATCACTAGAATTTGTTTGCTTTGTCTGATGACACCACTAGAATTTGTGTGCTTTATCTGATAGCATCACTAGAATTTGTTTGCTTTGTCTGATAGGATCACTAGAATTTGTGTGCTTTGTCTGATGGCATCACTAGAATTTGTTTGCTTTGTCTGATGGCATCACTAGAATTTGTTTGCTTTGTCTGATGGCATCACTAGAATTTGTTTGCTTTGTCTGATGACACCACTAGAATTTGTGTGCTTTGTCTGATGACACCACTAGAATTTGTGTGCTTTGTCTGATGACACCACTAGAATTTGTGTGCTTTGTCTGATGGAATCACTAGAATTTGTGTGCTTTGTCTGATGACACCACTAGAATTTGTGTGCTTTGTCTGATGGCATCACTAGAATTTGTGTGCTTTGTCTGATGACACCACTAGAATTTGTGTGCTTTGTCTGATGGCATCACTAGAATTTGTGTGCTTTGTCTGATGACACCACTAGAATTTGTTTGCTTTGTCTGATAGCATCACTAGAATTTGTGTGCTTTGTTTGATGACACCACTAGAATTTGTGTGCTTTGTCTGATGGCATCACTAGAATTTGTGTGCTTTGTCTGATGACACCACTAGAATTTGTGTGCTTTGTCTGATGACACCACTAGAATTTGTTTGCTTTGTCTGATGACATCACTAGAATTTGTTTGCTTTGTCTGATGACACCACTAGAATTTGTGTGCTTTGTCTGATAGCATCACTAGAATTTGTGTGCTTTGTCTGATGGCATCACTAGAATTTGTGTGCTTTGTCTGATGGCATCACTAGAATTTGTGTGCTTTGTCTGATGACACCACTAGAATTTGTATAAAATTTTATTATGGGACAAATACATAGAGATTCTAGAGCTGCCATCAGACAAAGCACACACATTCTAGTGATGCCATCAGATAAAGCACACAAATTCTAGTGATGCTATCAGACAAAGCACACAAATTCTAGTGGTGTCATCAGACAAAGCAAACAAATTCTAGTGGTGTCATCAGACAAAGCACACATATTCTAGTGATGCCATCAGACAAAGCACACTAATTCTAGTGGTGTCATCAGACAAAGCAAACAAATTCTAGTGGTGTCATCAGACAAAGCACACATATTCTAGTGATGCCATAGTAATATTTTGTACAAGATCTAGTGATGCCATCAGCCAAATGCATAGAAATCCTACAGATGCCAACAGACAAAGCACACAAATTCTAGTGATGCCATCAGACAAAGCACACACGTTCTAGTGCTGCCATAGTAATATTTCATACAATATTTAGTGATGTCATCAGCCAAATGCATAGAAATTTAAGTGATGCCATAATAAAATTGTATACAAATTCTACTGGTCATAGGACAAATGCATACAAATTCTAGTAATGCCCAAAGACACAGCACAGTCTAGTCTAGCCAGTAATCTAGGACCTATAGGACAAAAATACAAATAATCTAGTGATGCTATAGGACAGTATAGGACAAATTCGAAATCCTAGTGATGCCACGTGCACACAAATTCCAGTGATTCCGCAGGACAAACTGATAAAATATATTATATATTTCTGTACACATGCATAAAAATCCAGTAGAAGCCTCACAACTAGAACATCACCATCATCATCACCATCACCAGACTAGAGAATAACTCCTCGTCCCGCCTTCACAACTTGTAAAAAATGCATGGGACTCAATGGCAACAGCCCCATCTGGTGGACAGATAAAACGCAAGCAGGGTCTAATAACCTACATCTCAACTGACAATCTCTGTGTTGAATGCTGCATACGCTTCACTCTGCTTTTATCTGGGGGTCTTGTGAGATGACACAGTGGTCCAGGCGGGGGCAGTTGTCAACCGCTGCCTGGATTATTAAAAAAATACCAGGACCAGTGTAGAAGATTAGGATTAGTGTGTAGTGTGCTGTGGATGTTCTGAGGTGCCTGAGGTCTCGTCTCATTGCTCTGTTTCTCTGAAGCCTTTGCAGATGCCCTGCTGGAATATCAGAGGCTGAAGTAAGTGTGATTATCTTTTGTACAGTAATCTGTCATTTTGTAACCATTAAGCTTCGAGATATTTATCTTAACTTTAAAAACTTGTTCCTTTTCCGCAGACAAGTGGCGATTGCTGAGAAAAGTAAGTGTTTGTTTGAAGGAGTGTGGTGCCATGAGACAAACAAATCCAGTAGACACCACAGGACAAACCTATAGGAATCCTACAGATGCTATCAGACAAAAACATTTCCATAAAAAAAAAATAGACATAAATAGACATTACAAGACAAGTAGAAAGAGTTCCTAAAGACATCACAGGAGAAACGCCTAGAAATCCAGGTGAGACCACAAGACTGAGGCATCAAAATCCTAAAAACAACAAAGGACAAACACATAGAAATATTAGTGACGCCACAGGACAAAGACTTAAAATATTAGTGACAGCACAGGGCAAAGGCATAAAAAATATTGGTGACAGCACAGGGCAAATAAATAGAAATATTAGTGACACCACATGACAAAGACATAAAATATTAGTGACAGCACAGAGCAAAGACAGAAATATTAGTAACACTGCAGGACAAAGACTTAGAAATATTAGTGACACCACATGACAAAGACATAAAATATTAGTGACAGCACAGGGCAAAGGCATAAAAAATATTAGTGACAGTACAGGGCAAAGACTTATAAATATTTGTGACACCACATGACAAATAAATAGAAATATTAGTAACACTGCCGGACAAATACAGAAATATTAGTAACACTGCAGGACAAAGACTTAGAAATAGTAGTGACAGCACAGAGCAAAGACAGAAATATTAGTAACACTGCAGGACAAAGACTTAGAAATATTAGTGACACCACATGACAAAGACATAAAATATTAGTGACAGCACAGAGCAAAGACAGAAATATTAGTAACAGCACAGAGCAAAGACAGAAATATTAGTAACACTGCAGGATAAAGACTTAGAAATATTAGTGACACCACATGACAAAGACATAAAATATTAGTGACAGCACAGAACAAAGGCATAAAAAATATTGGTGACACCACAAGACAAATACATAGAAATATTAGTGACGCTACAAGGCAAATACATAGAAATATTAGTGACGCCACATGACAAATACATAGAAATATTTGTGACACCACATGACAAATACATAGAAATATTAGTGACACCACAGGACAAAGACAGAAACATTAGTAACACTGAAGGACAAAGACTTAGAAATATTAGTGACACCACATGACAAATACATAGAAATATTAGTGACACCACATGACAAATACATAGAAATATTAGTGACACCACATGACAAATACATAGAAATATTAGTGACACCACAGGACAAAGACAGAAACATTAGTAACACTGAAGGACAAAGACTTAGAAATTATTAGTGACACCACATGACAAATACATAGAAATATTAGTGACACCACATGACAAATACATAGAAATATTAGTGACACCACAGGACAAAGACAGAAATATTAGTAACACTGCAGGACAAAGACATAAAAATCCTGGTGACTCCACAGCACTAATTATTACTGTAAGCAGGCCAGAAAGTGGTGGTATGTTAATGTGGGCGGACTAGCAGAGTTTCTTTAGCATTAACTGATCTTTAGCTACAGGTGGGCTGTTGAGGGGTCAGTCCTTGACCACACAGTGATGGGGGGATGTGATGGAGAGTCAATGTCTTTTCTTTCTTTCTAGATCGTGCAAAAGTCACGAAGGGGTTACCGGACGTCGTGGCTATAATGGAGGGAAAGGTATTTTCAACCCTGTATCTCTCTCTCTCTCCCCTTCTCTCTCTCTCTCTCCTCAGACCCTCCTCTCCACCTCTCTCTTTCTCATTCTGCCTCTCCCTCAGCCCCTCATTTCCACCTCTCTTTCTTTCTTTCTTTCTTTCTTTCTTACTTTCTTTCTTCTCTCTTTCTCATTCTGCCTCTCCCTCAGCCCCTCATTTCCACCTCTCTTTCTTTCTTTCTTTCTTTCTTACTTTCTTTCTTCTCTCTTTCTCATTCTGCCTCTCCCTCAGCCCCTCATTTCCACCTCTCTTTCTTTCTTTCTTTCTTTCTTTCTTACTTTCTTCTCTCTTTCTCATTCTGCCTCTCCCTCAGTCCCTCATTTCCACCTCTCTTTCTTTCTTTCTTTCTTTCTTACTTTTTTTCTTCTCTCTTTCTCATTCTGCCTCTCCCTCAGCCCCTCATTTCCACCTCTCTTTCTTCTTTCTTTCTTTCTTTCTTTCTTTCTTTCTTTCTTCTCTCATTCTCATTCTGCTCCTCTTTTCTACCTTTTTTCTTCCTTTCTTTCTTTCTTTCCCTCCTCTCTACCACTCTTACACAATCTCTTCTTTTTCTCAATCTCTCTTCTCCCACTCTACCTCCCTCTCTTACGCCCTCCATCCTCCTCTCCTTCTCTCTATTCGTTACATTCTACACAGTAAATGATTCTGTTTATGATAACAGAATATAATAACAGAAACACAAACAGTAAACATCGCATAATCTCTCCCTCCCTCTCTCTCCCTGCCTCCCTCCCTCTCTCTCCCCGCCTCCCTCCCTCTCTCTCCCCGCCTCCCTCCCTCTCTCCCTTTCTTTCTCTCTCTCTCCATCTCTCTTTCCCTCCCTCTGTGTGTCAGTCTCTGTGTCTGACGTGTTTTGCTGAAGGTGACCCCGTGCCGGAGATGTTTTGGCTGAAGAACGATCGCGAGATCTCCTCCGCCGGTCAGTACCACATCGCCAACGACAAAAACAGCTCCACCATCACCATCAACTCCGTCACCATGGAGGACTCCGGAAACTACAGCATCTTCGTGAGAAACACGTACGGCTCTGAGACGGTCCACGTGACGGTCAGTGTCTACAAACGCGGAGAGAAGCCGCGGGCAGATGCCGTCCAGATGTAGTGAGGAGGGACCCGAGAGCGAACGAGCAGCAGCAGCAGCCCAATCAGGAACCATTTAAAGAGATAGATCAGAGAAAAACCTTCTCCTTCCTTGACCCTCCCAATGTAGCCGGTCAGCCAAGACGTCCCTCGTGTCCTGGTGTCCACTGGAGCTCTTCAGAATTTACTTTACAGAACATTTCAGATCCACTCACTGTCCACTCTATTAGACACTCCTACTACCTGCTGGTCCACCTTGTAGATGTAAAGTCAGAGACAGTAGCTCATCTGCTGCTGCACAGTTTGTGTTCCTCTAGTTCTTCATCAGTGAACACAGGACGCCGCCCACAGGACACTGCTGTCCGGATAGTTTTGGTTGGTGGACGATTCTCAGTCCAGCAGCAGCACTGCTTTGTCTGATCCACTCACACCAGCACCACACACACTAACACACCACCACCACGTCAGTGTCACTGCAGTGCTGAGAATGACCCACCTCCCTAATAGTATCTGCTCTGTGGTGGTCCTGTGGGGGTCCTGATCATTAAAGAACAGAGTAATAAAGTATACAGAGAATCAGATGAACTACAGTCTGTGAGTGGAGGTCCTGTATGGTCAGTGGAGCTGATACAGTGGACAGTGAGTGTAGATGGAGGTGGACCTAATAAATATATATGACATAATTTCCAAACTCTCTTTATCTATTAGAATTAAGCTCCGTTCTGATTGGCTGTCCTGTATTAAGCGGTCCAGGCTGAAACACTGCTTATAACTTCAAAATGAACGGGTGGAGCTAAACTGCTATTGGCTGAACAGAAAGGAATATCCATGTTTGCAGTTATTAGTATATGGAGTTTTAGTATTTTAGTGCTTTAAGAGGGTTTAAAGAACTTGCTACTGTAAAGCAATGGCTTGTTTAAAGTGTGGTTGAAACACATGAGGGAAGGCTAAAGAAGTGAAGGGGCCAGGCCAGAATTAGAGTTTTCTTTTTCAGGCCTAAGAGGAGTCAATGGGGGCCGTGCCAAAGAAAACAAAGCATTAATCTAAACTGTGTTTACTCTAAACAAAAAAATAAAGAAAGCAAAATCTACCAACTTTAAGAAGAATAAATACACACAAGGCATCCGCCTTTAAGATGGTTTAAGTACTGAATTAGGGATAGCAAAACCAAAGCATTCTCCACAGTAAGCAGCCGAATCACTCACTGGGTGCATCAGAAATCTCCTACTTGTCTACTACTCAGTAGTAAATCAGTAGGCGAGCGTGGCTAGTATATCTGAATTCTCAGTAGTAAATCAGTAGGTGAGCGTGGCTAGTATGTCTGAATACTCAGTAGTAAATCAGTAGGTGAGCGTGGCTAGTATATCTGAATACTCAGTAGTAAATCAGTAGGCGAGCGAGGCTAGTATGTCTGAATACTCAGTAGTAAATCAGTAGGCGAGCGAGGCTAGTATGTCTGAATTCTCAGTAGTAAATCAGTAGGCGAGCGAGGCTAGTATATCTGAATACTCAGTAGTAAATCAGTAGGCGAGCGAGGCTAGTATGTCTGAATACTCAGTAGTAAATCAGTAGGCGAGCGAGGCTAGTATGTCTGAATTCTCAGTAGTAAATCAGTAGGCGAGCGAGGCTAGTATGTCTGAATACTCAGTAGTAAATCAGTTGGTGAGTGTGGCTAGTATGTCTGAATACTCAGTAGTAAATCAGTAGGTGAGCGTGGCTAGTATGTCTGAATACTCAGTAGTAAATCAGTAGGTGAGCGTGGCTAGTATGTCTGAATACTCTGTAGTAAATCAGTAGGTGAGTGTGGCTAGTATGTCTGAATACTCTGTAGTAAATCAGTAGGTGAGTGTGGCTAGTATGTCTGAATACTCAGTAGTAAATCAGTAGGTGAGTGTGGCTAGTATGTCTGAATACTCAGTAGTAAATCAGTAGGCGAGCTCGGCTAGTATGTCTGAATACTCTGTAGTAAATCAGTAGGTGAGTGTGGCTAGTATGTCTGAATACATAAATTACCTACTAGTCTACCGCTCGAGCAGTACATACTGACTCTAATCTAGTACCTACTGACTAGTAGGCGATTTCGGACGCACCCACAGCAAAGGCCTCACTTTCATGTGTGAGATCTGGCCGCCATCTTGGTGGTGACTGCAGTTGATATAGCCCATTGCTCCTCCCATGGAGGTCATGTGGACCATGAACTAATCATTAGTTTGAATACTGAGAGCAAACGAGTGGAATATGCTGCGCTTAAACCTGCCACGTTGGCCCTTCATGGTTAAGATTAGTGACCCCTGCTTTAAAGGTCCATCTCGCTTAAGAAGCCCTTCGGCTGTGTTTGAGAAGGTTCTGTTGATTGTAATTGTAGATCCATTAAAATGCTTTTGTGTAAATAGCTGTGGTTTTTGTTTCACTCTTGCTGAGCGGGCGGTTCGGCTATTCGTCACACTTACACGTCTTTTTTTATTTTTTTGCATGCGGTCATTACAACCGAGATGAAAGAAAAGACACAATAAAGGCATAATATCAACCCCCAGCACATCAACCTGGAAATAAACAGCTCACAACCACATGAACCCACCAGTGCACATATGAAATCTCTGAATATCATATGAAAATAAGAAGTCTAGAGCCAAAAGTATTCGCTCATCTGTCTTCACACGAATATGAACTTGAGTAATTATACTCATTCATAATTCATAGGGTTTAATATGATGTCAGCCCAACCTTTGCAGCTATAACAGCTTCAACTCTCCTGGGAAGGCTCTCCACACGGAGGGTGTTTATGGGAACCTCATAGAAAGCTCATAGTTTAGGCGCTAGTACAAATGAGATGACCAAAACTGTCATCATATGCTTATGATTATGGGTCAATTGTAAAAAATAATTGTATTAAAAAATAAATTTTTAAAATATAATTCATGTTTTAAATTGCTTTTAATCGCCTATTTCTGTTCTGGTTGCCACCTGACCTTTCAGACTATTTGTCAATAAAAACAGCCTCCTGTTTAGAGCCCTATATAATCCTTTGTCGGGTTAATACTTGTTAAAACTTGTTTACATTTTTTAATAATAAACAAAATTATAATAATAACAGACGTTCATGATTTTTCTGAGGAGGTTGTACCACCTGACATTGTAAACTGAACCATTCTAAACCAAATGACTCAAAAATCACATTTGTGCAAGAGCTACATGATGGTCTTCTTTATGATGGTCTTCTACATGATGGTCTTCTTTATGAATACACTCTCCCCTCTTCTGTAATAGCCTGTCAAAATAAAAGTCATGGGTTTCTTGTTGTTCTGCCTGCACAACCAGACAACAAAGTTTTCAGTATATATGTTTTTTTAGTCAGTATAATTAAAGCAACAGCTTTGTTTTAATTTTGTTTTCAAAAATTAAATAATATAATAATTACATTTTTTTTAATGCACTTAATTAACATATACATTTGGACAGTTGCACTGCCTGACATTATTTAGACTTTTACATGCAGAAAGAAACTTAAATGAATAATAAGATGAATAATATGTCATGTATTTACTAAATAATGAAGGATGCAAAAGTCATCTCAAAGACCCTGATGACTACAAATGACAGTACTGGATGACTAAACGATTTTGTCCTCCTTCAGGTTTGTATATGTTTCAAGGAAACCAAACTTAAATTAAAAAATAGTTCATTTCAATTGTGATCAATAACAAAAAACATAATTATTTATTGTTTGTAATTATTTACTTATTGGTTATATAGTAGTTTTGTTAACCACTCATGGTCATATGATTTTATCAGAATCTGTTGTAACTCGTTGTACTTCAAAATACGGTGGAAATGTCTGCTTTATTGCGCAAGCATGACTTATTCAGTGCAGATAAAAGAGCAAACAGTCCACAGGGTCATTTACCTCTCGTCCATTTCCATCTCTGACCTCAGGATCGGGGTTTTCACTGCACTAAGTATCACTAATAAAACAATACAGCTGCTTAAAAGTGTATGTGACAAAGAATTTGTAAGTATAGTATTTGCACTGGGGTCACTCATTCTATCCATTCACAGTTGGTGGGTTGAGAGTGAAAGACTGCAAAAAGGTTAACACAGTAATATCACTGATAAACAATCAAAACAACAATAACAAAATCAAAGTGAAATTTGTTTGAGTTGAACAAAACCAGTTAAATTGATTTTTACTGCATGGAGTCTTGAAAGAAAGGAGGTTGAACTGATTGGCTATATTTTACAGTGTGCTGTCAGATACGGTGGTGGATTGTTGATACCTTCTGCTGCTGGTGGTCCAGGCGCTCTCTTGAAAATCAATATTGTAAGTGATTCCACTGAACACCAGCAGATTTCTGGCAAAAGGCCAAAACTTTAAGAAACTTTTCAAAAATTCACAGAACTGGTTGAAATCCGTTTCTAGATTTAAATCCAGTGGAAAACCTGAAATGTGTGTAAAAGACAGCCTCCCAACATTGAAGACCTGGGAATAGAAGGTTTAAGATCCTTCAAGAAGTGTTCTCCAACATGTGAGGATGAGGAAGTAGCACAGCTGCCCTGATGCCGTATTCTAATCTCTGGTCAGTCGTGGTGAAGGTGCTGCTCCCGGTTAGATCATTTAAGAACAGGCAGCCAATGAAAGAGCGCCACCAGTGAGAAACCACGTTCAGCAGCAACAAAAGAAGTGGGACGATCTTGGAGAGGAGAGGGACGAGGTTTGATGCTGAAGATTTCTCTGGGCCGACAAATCTCTCACGTTGGCCGCAATTCAATCTGATCTTCAGCCAAAGTTGTATTTTCTCCTGCATTTCTGTCCAAGTACTTTAAGCTCATTGGTGGATCCACGTATCGGAACAACAAGTGAGCAGGCTGTTGATTGGATGATAGCATACTCACTAAAATGTAAGCGCTGCGTGTGTGAGTGACGAGGTTCACTGTGTTGTTGGGAGGTTCTCGGCTGTCTGGAACTGAAGTGCTGCAGATGAGGTGATGAGGAGGAGACGTTACGCTACAGACCACCGAGTTTAGCAGCTTCACTACATATTCAAATACTGCTGCCTGGAATTTGGACATTTCCGACCTCCAACTAGACCTCTGAGATTTATAATGGAACGTTCCCTGAAGTTCTAGTTTGGAATCTCAAGCACCATGAAGTTACGCTAAACTCTGCTTTTCTACTCAAAACCTGGTTTGTAGTTTCTCTGTGGAAGATGTTTGTAATTGAGTGTCTGATTTAATGTAAATTAAGTGATTTATGCTGAACAGGTGGAGGAAGAGGCTCAACTCCAAAACTCCAAATCCCCAAACTCCAACTCCAAACTAATACCTCAGCATTGGCCGCCCTGGTTTCTTCTAAATTGGTAAGGAGTGAAGAGGGAGGTGGAGGGACTGGGCATGCCCTTGTTGTTATCTCCACCTTCAGTCGTATATACAATCTAAAACAGTGGAGGTTACTTTTGTCACTGGATTACAACAACGTTACTTTAATGTTCCAATGTATTTAATCATGACTATTTAATCAAATTTACTATCAAATCTTTGATTCTGTAGTTTCTTTTCTGATTATTTTTAATCAATAAAACTACTGAGTGGAGTTTCGTTAGGCCTTACTTCTTGAGCACGAGCTTTACTTCCTCAAGCTTGTGGTTATATTAAAATTCTGTAACATTATTTTTCATATTCTTACTACTATTGGTCGAGATGTCCGGTATACTCATCAGGTCATCCTGTTGGTATCAGAGCTTTCAGCCCTCAGATAGAGACGAAGCTGTGTAGAAAGCTCAACCGCTAAGCAAGTTGTGAACACAGGTTGTCCACTGAAAAGCCACAATAAAAGTTTTTTGGACGTGTCTTCGCTCAGTGGGACGTTGTTCTAACGTTATAGCCAGTTGAAATGCTTTGTATGGTATTGTTTCATGTACCGCTAGCAGAAAGCACAAGAATGAAGCACAAGAATGATGCTTACTTAAAAAAAAAAAAGAAGAATTGAATTTTAGGGAAAATTCTAATAAACATGCAGCAGTTTTTTGTTAAATATAATCCACGGTTCCACTGGCTGTCCGAACTCTCTCACAGTCTTCAAACTCAGGCTAACGATCTCTTTGTGAAGCACTTATGAGCGCTAATCTACTGAAGCATTGGTAGAAACCGTAATTGCGTTTGATCTTCTAGGAACTCTGGATAAGTACTGCACTGATAATGTACATAGTCTTGTATTTATTCTCTTCTCTGTAGGTGTTCCAGCCTTGCTAGGTGTTGCTCTGTGTCTAATCTTATATTTTGTTTTCCTCTTTCTAGGTATCAGCACTGGCTCTTGTTTATAGCAGTGTTTAAGTATAAGAGTAGTTTGGACTTTCACTGTTTTTACTTTACTGTTATTTTACAGAGCATCCACTGTAATTTATTTTAACAGTATTGTACTGTAAATTAAATTACAAGATATATACAGTAAAATAACTGCATATTTATGGTACTAACCAACTAGCCAGCCAGCTAACAAGCTACAGTTTCTTTGTTAAATTTGGTCACTAAATGAAACTGACCAAACTAACAACATCTTATATCTTAAAAGTTTAATAATTATACTGACAAAACCATATCACTGCAAACTTTAGGAGACACAACGTTAACGGCTACCCTTTTCTGATTTAGATTATTTTTCTTTATTTCACGAAATGAACACAATACAAGCTGCCCAGCGCTGATGGCCCCGCCCACTGCATATATTTTGTTGCTTAAATGAGTAGAACAGTTTGGACAGTTTAACAAAAAAGGGTTATCATTAAAAAGAAACATTAATCTACAATCACCAGTACGAGTTTGATGGATAGTGACTGGACTGTAAAGAGATGATGGTGCATATTTTTAAAAGGTTGACAGAAAATACTGTATTATGCTGATAAATTACAGTTATTTGCTGTTACTGGGCAACTGGTTGCATTTACATTGACAGCATTTTACAATTATTATAAAAAACAGTAAGACACTGTTGTATATCCACAGTAAATTCACAGCTCTGGATAAGAGCATCTGCTAAATGCCGTAAATGTAAAGGTAATCATTTAATTATAATATATATAAATATATGGAGGAACAAATGTGCTGTTAAAAAGAGTATAATCAAATATATCTCAGCAGACAGTCAGATGTCCAACAAATGTCCTACTCAGACGTTCAGATAGTGCACCTGTCTTGAACGTCCACTGCCATGCAGTAGAGGTCCTAGTCAGACGTTCAGATAGTGAACCTGTTTTGTACGTCCAACAGACTGGCCGAGGTGGTACAGACATAATTTGAACGTCTTTCTGATTCTGATTGATTTCTAATTGAGTTCTAATTGTCCACTAAGAGTTTGGACAACACTACAACACAGCCAACACCCTGAATAGAACACTACACGGTAAATAGGGTCCGATTTCAGACGCATCTATTATCATCATATCCTACACTAGTTGAAGATCTTGTGCCTCCAGCCGTATTTAAGAAGAGATTCATCTTCCTATAACACACTGATGGTTTTCCTGGTGGTTGACGTTCGTTATCCCTTATTTGGGATCTGTTCTGATTTAGGCCAAAACCTATTGCTGAACGTAGCCCAACGTTCCAATCAAGCTTTGCCTACTTTGCTTAACAGTCATGTCCTCAGCATCTCCCCCAGCTTTCATTAGCATTCATAACACTGAACACACAGAATAACCACAAGGCCAGCTCTGAGCCGGGGTCACCAAACCGCAGATGTAAATGAACTCCAGGTTGTCCAAACAAGGTGCCACTACGACGGCGTTAATGGTTAAAGAAGCAGGCGGGTGGGTTTTCGCTACACTATAAGTACCCGTGACGGTTCGTGTGTCCTCCTCACGCTGTGCGAAGCTTCACGCAGGTGTCTCAAGCTTTAGCCTCTGGTGGTGAAGGAGACTTTGGCAGAAATGGCCTTCAGCGGAACGTGGCAGGTTTACAGCCAGGAGAACTACGAGGAGTTCCTCAGGGCTATCTGTGAGTACAGCTACGACTTCAAATGTAGTCGATCAGGCAACACATGGCTTTTGGCCATACCATCAATGCTCTTCTATCTGTAGGCTTGTTTATAGATGGTGCCATGCGGTGTCAGAAACCACATAATAATTGTTGGATTGGAACCCTTATTGACGCCAGGGAGCCGGAGATCTTTAGATTATTCTCATATAGACAAACTAACCCAAAAACTCATTGACAGACATTTGGTTATATGGGCTTCAACACATTGGAATTTGGTTGGCATCAATAGAAGCAGCAAAGTTCAGGTGTAACTAAGGTGACCATATAAGCAAAGACTGTCAGCAGCTAGACGGACTGGGAAACTCAGTAAGGACCTGGTAGGTGGTCACAGGTATCTGGAGGTATCATGCTGACTGCAGTTCATCCCACAGCTGCTGGAGGGAGCGTGGAGGAGGATCCATAGAGCCAACACCACCATCCAGGTGGTCCCACAGATGCTCAGTTAGGTTCAAGTCTGGGGAATTAAGGGTCCAGGGTAGTACTTGGAAGTCTTGGTCAGCTCTTCCAACCAGTGTGGGACATTTCTTGTCGTGTTATGTGTCGCATTGTCTTGCTGGAAGATCCCATCCGCCCCAGAGAAGACCATCAGCATGTATGGTGTGCGTGATGTGCAAGAATTCCCCAAACCACAACACTGCCATCTACACACTGCTGCTGCCCAAAGTAGGCATCATAATAATGTAGCCCGACTATGTAACACAGCATTGCATTCCTTCATAATCTATATTTGAGATCACTAAACAACTGGGCACAGTGGGTAGCATTGTGTATCTGCCCATCATAGACTGGAAACCCATATAGGGTGTCTCCTGCCTTCCGCCCAATGAGCTCCAGCACTACTATTTTTTTAGCTATTTACTTCTGAAGATGTCTATCAGTGACCTTCTACCATATCTTCTCCCTCAGCTCTGCCAGAGGACGTGATTAAATTAGCCAAGGACGTCAAACCAGTGACAGAGATCCAGCAGAACGGCAACGACTTCGTCATCACCTCCAAAACGCCCGGCAAATCCGTCACCAACTCCTTCACCATCGGCAAGGAGGCAGATATCACCACCATGGATGGAAAGAAGCTTAAGGTATCTATGTTTCTGGTCCATATCGTTGGTGTCCACCGAAAAACACGTCACTGTAATGAAATGGCAACTTTACAGGAGAGACCAAAAACAGTCTTAGCTTTTAATGTAAGTCAATGGAACCAGAATTATTTCTGAGCTAATTTCAAGCATTTCTATTGGTCCATTTATCCTAAAGTTTTTACAAAATGTAAACGACAGCTGTCGTGTTCAAGTGATGTAGAAAAATTTAAATCGACAAAAAATGGAGTTACATATGCTTGTTTCTGTTCTCCCTTAACGTTTACTATCACAGCACTGAGGTTGTAGAAGATGCAGTTGTAGTGGTTGCTTGAATGTAGGAGAGGAGAGAACTCTAGGAACCAGGGCTGGAGTTCTGGGGAGGTTCTGTTGTTAGTTAAACTGTTAAACAGAAGTAATACAGGAAAATACAAAGCAGAGGAGCTAGAGAAGCATCGTCATCCCCCAAACTATTCATTTCTTATTGAATTATGATGCTGCGGTTGCAAGGAATACCCCCTATATGCCTGTATTACTGTATATTTATACTCTCAGTGACTTTTATAGCTTATTTAATGCAAATCCAGTCAGATACTAATACAAGTAGAAGTAAAGGTCTATCTAAAAAGCAACTCTTGAGCTGTTTCTTGTCCTCCAACCTGCCTGAGCTTAGCAACCACCCAGGATACAACATCAACAGCTTTAACTTTCTAAGTGTTCTGCTGGAGATTTGGCTGTGATGACTCTGATCTGTGTTCCCCACAGTGCACCGTGAAGATGGAGGGAGGAAAACTCATCTGTCAGACGGAGAGGTTCACACACATGCAGGAGATCAAGGGAGGCGAGATGGTCGAGGTGAGTAACCATACTGGACCTCTGAACTGGCTATGTTAGTACAGTTACTGGTCAGTGTTGCCTGTAAGGAATAGAGACGAGTATTATAGTTAAACCTGATACTCTAGTTTTCTAGTTTTCCACCTGGGATAGCAAACCAAACGATAGCCAACATATGAGATACCATAGCAACACCCTAGCAACCACCTGGAAGAGCCAGTCATCAGCCTAGCAGCAGCTGCCAGGAATACCTTAGCTATGGTTTAGGAACCAAAGGGGATACCATAGCAACATCTTAGCAACCACAAGAGATACCATAGCAACCACCTAGCAACACTTTGGCAACCAAATGAGATGCCATAGCAAATGTCCTAGCAATGCCTTAGCAACCATCTGAGGTACTATAGCAATATCTAGCAGCACATTAGAAACCACCTGGAACAGCAAAGCAAGGGGCCTAGCAACACCTTAGCAACCATCTGGGATACCATAGCAACAGGCTAGCAACATATAAGCAAACCCCTGGAATAGCATAAAGACAGCCTAGTAACACCTTAGCAACACCCTAGCAACCTACTAGTGACACCTTAGCAACCACCTGGGATACCATAGTGACTGCTTTGACTCCTGAAGGGTTGTTATCTCGTTCTGTGAAACCAAATACAACTTTCTGTGATTATTTCTGAGTATATATGATTATGTATGATTATTTAATGATTATTTATAATTATTGTATGATAATAATTATTTTCTCTCAGCTGTGTTCAACGTATTTACTGCATCTGTCTGAATAAGAGTCACTTTTTTATTAAAATCATTAAAATCAGTTCACTTACTACTCTTATACTGTGTGTGTTTCCATACTTCTGACCTTTTCTCTCCTGCCCCCCTGCAGACCCTGACCGTAGGAGGGACCACCATGGTCAGGAAGAGTAAGAAGGTGTGATGTGACCAGCTGAAAACATTGTGACATCTATTTAAATAAACGTGCTGTTCCTTAAGCTCGCGTGTACTTTGTGTATTTTTTGGTCTTTTGCTCTCAAAATTAACAACAATTCCAAAATAAACATGCCGACAAATAACTCTTATCAATTCATATTTATATAAGTATTATTATTGGATTCTATAGACCTGCTATACATCAGCTATAACATTAACCCCACCTTATATCTACACTCAC
The DNA here is from genome assembly GCA_021613375.1 of Megaleporinus macrocephalus. Taxonomy (NCBI): domain Eukaryota; kingdom Metazoa; phylum Chordata; class Actinopteri; order Characiformes; family Anostomidae; genus Megaleporinus; species Megaleporinus macrocephalus. The sequence continues at coordinate 34,475,208 of CM038727.1, forward strand.
TGCATCAGCTCCACTGATCATATAGAAGCTACACTTACAGACTGTACTTCATCTGATTCTCTGTACACTGACATGGTGATGGTGTGTTAGTGTGTGTTGTGCTGGTGTGAGTGGATCAGACACAGCAGTTTGGTCTGGAGATTATTCTCAGTCTGGCAGAATAGTCATGCTTGCTCTGTGGTGGTCCTGACCATCAGGGAACAAGGTAAAAGGGGGCTACCAATGTATGCATGGGTCTATAGATTAAACAGTCCAGCAGTTAGGCTGCAGTACATGGTCAGTACAAGCATCTCAGGGGAGGAACCAGACGTCCAGCTCTAAAATCTCTCTCACAGAAATATCTAAGACGAGATATCACTACTTCACCATCATCAACATTTCATATTGAAACTCATGTAGATTCACTGGCGATTTAGATAGTAAATTAAATGTCTATATTTATGTTATGTTATATTTATGATGACCCCTGGTTTGACCCCTATCACCACCACCATTAAACAGTCCCTCCAATCAATAATTTCACACCGCTCTGAAAGCCTCTGTTGAGTGAGATGTGCCTAATTAAAAAAAAAAAGTAAATTCGGTGGAGTTCCCCTTTTAGCTAATATCGCCCCGTATACGCATGTAAAAATCACCCCGCCGCGCATGCGCACTCGCCGTTCTGACGGAAAGACCCGAAACGAAGCGGCAGCTCGGCGCTAATAGACACATTAATGCTCATTTAGTACGAAATGGCGCGCTATCTGAGACCCCCAAACACCTCCCTCTTCATCAGGAATATATCCGACGAGAGCAGGTAGGTCTGCCGGAGCGTTTCGCGTTTTGTTTGTGCGTATTTTAACCAAAATCTGAGGTAACCTTGTTGGCTAACGCTTAGCTTAGCTTAACGTGCTAATCGCACAGTGGCCGCTCAAGCAACTTTTTGTACATTTGACGCGTGTTCGAGTGCTTAATGTGTGCATTTGCAGGTTTTAATTGTCAAATGTTTGGTCGTATTAAATGCCACTGACGCATTTTCGCCTGCAAATCGCAGATATTACCAAATAAGGTAAAGCACGGCGCTGCTAACGCGGCTAACAGCGTTAGCATCTTAAGCTAAAAATAAAATACGCCGCTAAAAAGGTCACGGAGGGAATTGGCGGTGTCGTGTAGGTGTAATTGGTCTTTTTTAAGAATTTGGGGCAGCGGAATATAGTGCTGGAACTGCTGACATAGTGGCATTTAAGGTTTTGACTTGATAGCTCAAGTTTTATTTTCATCGCCTGATTCTTTTTTGAACTCTCCGTTCCACCTTAAATGGTGCAGCAGTTAAGGTGGAACGGAAAGTTCCAAAAAGAAGCCAGCAGAAGCATTTCCAGTTTAGTTGCTTTTCAAGGATTGATTACTGTCGAACTGGTGCATTTTCCCCCACTTTTTCATCATACGAGCTGTAGATAGCGCGTAGATTACTCAAAGGGGAAGTCCCCCGATTCTCAAAATTCAGTGAGCTGTAAACGTGAGTTGCTTCTTTTGCAGAGCAGCCTGCACAATCATATGTCTTCACAGTGATGTGATGGGAACCAGGGGTCACCATGTCTACAGTACAATTAGTGAACCTACATATTTTGCAAGTGTTGATTATTTTAAAATAACGGTCCATCATTAAACAAATGAATGGAGTAAACGTGTTAGACCAAACTTTAACACCACTGTAAACAGTGTATAACAGTGTGGGAGCTTGTAGAAGTGGACGCCTGGTCCCATTCACCACCACTGTGAACAGTTTTGAGTGGGACGTTTCACACCAGACCCTTTCTGATTGGCTTTTTTTTACATCTCAACCCTTTAATTGTACAGAAATGTAGCTTGCACATGCTCTGGGTAGTTGCGCCTGGATCGCTGTGCCCAGATTTGTGGATTCCTTGACTCAATTGGATAAAGATAAAGTTATGAGCTCATTTGCATGATGCTTAAGAGCACCTAATAGAATGACTTTAATTCTTAGTGTTAAGCACATATAGCTGACGTTTTGCCTTTACGCTAACCCAAGTTTGGAGTTGTTCAGAGACACCGTCTCTGCTCCAGACAAATGAGTGAACTATCATTTCATGGTGCTTTAGGCCAGAGGATTTGCGTCGTGAGTTTGGTCGTTACGGGCCTATTGTAGATGTCTACATTCCAGTTGACTTCTATTCTCGTCGACCAAGAGGATTTGCATACATACAATATCCTTTATCTGCAAGTACCCAGGAGTAAGATGATGGTCATGAATTCAAGTTCTGGTTCTTTTTTTGTTTTGTTTTTTGTTTTTCTGGTTCCCAAAAGATGGACGTAATGAGATTAAAGGAGTGGTTCACCAAAAAAAAGGTTAAATCTGATTTCACCAAATGTAGTCAATCAGCTAAGACATGTTAGGAATTACAAGTTTTCTTCTTTAGCTTGTATTCAAATTCTTAATGACCCTAGATGGTTGCACTCTTGTCACAAAGTGTGTGGGGGTTTTCAGTATTTCCCTGCTTATGTGGTTGTTGATACTGAATGAAGTGAGTCTTCTTTAAGCTTAAATAGTGCATAAATTAAAACAATAGCAACCACCTGGAAGTCGTAGTTTCTGTAGGCTTCTATAGGCTGATACAGAGTTTAGATAATAGCTCTCTCTCACTTTGACTAACCTATAAGCCCCAATATTCATACAAGAACTATATTTTTGGGTAAATTAAAACAGTAGCAACCACCTGGAAGTCGCAGTTCCTGTATAGTTGTTCGTCTCCGATACTTGGTCATTTTAATATAGGCTAATACAGAGTATAGATAATAGTGGTAGCTTACTTATCTATAAGCCTCAATATTCATACTAGAAGTAAAACTATGTTTTATGTTATAAGTAAAGTGTGCTCAGTTTGACTGACTGGCATTTACTTTGTTGGATTATAGATATTATATGAAAATATACTATTTTCTGAACAGTACGTAGGTAAACCTGTGATTTGCAGCTTCTCTGTTGGCAAAACCGGCACTAAATGTTGTTATATATACAGATTTCCAAGTCACTTGTCTCGTATGTGCATCACTCAGCAATTTCTATGAGCGCCAGACTCTATTGAAGTTAATATCATAGATTAAAGCACTGGATTTAAAGGCTGATTTAAAGCTGCAGGCTGTCGTTATCCTGTTAGCGTGTTTATTAGGGCTGTGTATTGGCAAGGACTTGATACAGCGGTCATGATTTAATATATCGCGATATATTTTGATACTGCAAGCAAAGTCCTACTATATGAACAGGTTTGCCAAAGCTTACAATAGCACTGCGCTCTTATGCTGCTTGTTAATGTTGGAGTGGAGCTGAAAATGAATTACATCAGTGCCGTCTAGTGTTCAGAGGTTTAAACAATGATTCCCTGTCGGCCAGTAATCTGTGTGTCGATACAGTGTTTTTGAGAATCGATACCGTATCACGAAACATATCTCGTTATTTGATATTTCAATATTTTCTCAAACCCCTAGTGTTTATACCATAAAATACTGCCATTATAGACTGCAGCACCCACATTGCTGGCCATAGGTAAGTATCAACATCTTCGCCAAAACCAGTACAGTGTCAGTATTGCTGCAGTGCTAGTTGAATATTGTATAAGCACATCTTCTTAGGCCTCATAGCTCCAGTGCAGAGCTAAAGGAGTAAACCTTACACTCCAAACCTGTTCGGCTGATCGTCTACATTTAGGGCCAAAAATTTTATATATGTGTGATGTTTTGGTGAGCCGTTCCTTTAAATGCGATTGAACATGACATTGTGATTTGAAGTTGAATGTGTTTTGGGCGATGTCTCCTAACTGCTATTTCTTCTGTTGTCTCAGAAAATGTAAAGACATACAGTTCTGGAGACCTTCCCTACAAAGAATATTTAGGAGTAAAGGCTCAAGTAGAGTAGATTGAAGCCAAAGGGACCGTAAGGATTCAGGCGGCAAGAAATAGAGGGGAAAAGAGAAAGTTAAAGCTTGAAGATGCAAAGAGGAGAAAAAGAGGGGACCAAAGTGGGAGTCAAGGCCACACGGTATGTTCCAAACAGAGAGAGGAAAAGAGAAAAAGATAATGAGGCAAAGACAAGCGGGAACCCCCCCCCACTCCCTCTCCCAAGTCCTTCTGGGAAGCGCTTAAAGAGAATAAAGGTCAAGCTCAAGGTCAAAGCTCAAGCATGTTAAAGGTAACCAGTATTAATTTTTGTATCCTACCTTTTGCTGGAGTATCTGCATTCTTCTCTGTTTGCCACGTCCGTTTTCTGATCTCACCTGTATGTCATTGAAATACTCAAGTTCATTCAAACCTTCCTTTGATTCAGACTTGATGCTGTTTTTCGTGTCTGTACGTGCAGAAATTCCACCAATTAAAATTAAGAACTGGAGACGGTTTAATTCGTTTGATTCTATAATCACCCCTCCCCCCTTTTCATCTTTATTTCTCCAGATAATTCACTTTGCTTTCTCTAACGTGTTAACTTCTATAAACCTGGTCCTGTTTGGTGAACGTTGGTGAGACCGTGACAGTCGTTTTTTATTTGCTCTGCGACGTGGATGTGTATATGAATGTGTTTTTTAAGATGCAAAACCTTAACAGCAGTAGCATGTTCGAGGACGTGCGCGACGCCGAGGACGCTCTGCACAACCTGGACCGCAAGTGGGTCTGCGGACGACAGATCGAGATCCAGTTCGCGCAAGGAGACAGGAAGAGTATGAGCTGCTTTTTTTTTATTATTATTTAAAGCACATGTCTAAATAAATATGTCTGTTCCAGGATATGAGTTTTTAGGGCATCCTCCACTGCAGGATTTAACGTGTTATATTAGTACAACATATACTAGGACCAGAGAATGCTGGTGCTAATGGGTTATTTGAATAAGGCACACACAAAGTGGGGTCTGTAGTGTCACGTAGAGCTGGGCGACAAATCGATTTTATCGATTAATTCAAATTTATAGTTAAGTTAATGTGTTTTTATTAAAAATCGTTTTCTCTCAGTTTTAACTTTCACCGCCGATGCCCCCCCCCTTTGGGCTTCCGTAGTTCAGAGTTTCCCCCCCACCTCCCCCTGTATTTTTGCGATAGCGATACTGTTGCCGATATGACAAAACATTGAATTAAAAAAAATATTTCAATACAATTTTATTTTATTGTTGCTTATGATATGATATGGCACACCCCTAACTGAGATATTAAAAAATACATCAGATTGTAATAGAAGGTAATGATCCAGAGTGTCACGATACTAAATAAAGCACTCTAAATATCTCCTTATATCCAGGACTGAAGTAAAGTGAATGATACTGGAGATAAAATCTGTCTCTAGTAGATATATAAAGGGAAATGAGAAAAGTGTGAATTTTTCTTTTTCTAAAAACAGTAAAAGTAGTACCTGATGTGATAATTAGGGATGGGCAATACGGTGCTATATTTTAGGGTATAATATCGTTAACGTTAGATTTTTTTTATCGGCCATATTGCCCAGCTCTACTACACTGCATTCCTTTTTATGACCTGCGCTGAACGAAATCCTATTAAATAGGTTCTAATTAGCTCGCTTTATAGTGAAACGTGTAATGAAAATACCGATTTTACCCACGATACACTCAGAAAAGTAACACATTTTATCACAATAACAATAAGATATTGATGTATTGTCGACCCATAGTTGCTAATAATGAAAGAGACTGCAAATTATTGTGTAAGCAACTCAACTAGTGGTAAGAACAGCAGATCTGATTAGAACAGGTGTAAATAATCCTACATACAATACAAAGTAACATGAATATGTTATTGTGAGAGAAGTAGATCAGATCTTGATCCAGTTTGAAGAACAAAGTTAGGTTCCAGATTTCTCCTGGACGCCCCAGACATTGTATGAATGTATTCAGTTCCTTCAGCAGCAAATCTTGATTTATCTTAATGAAGTACTGAGCAGTCAAAGCAGGTATTAGATGAGAACTGATAATAATACTGGGTTGTTTAGGAGAAGCTTGGAAAGGGTTAAATAAACACACTGACATGTAAAAGCTCTACTTACTCTATTAATACTGTTTAATATTTAATAATAAAGTGTAAAAGCTCTACTTACTCTATTAATACTGTTTAATATTTAATAATAAAGTGTAAAAGCTCTACTTACTCTATTAATACTGATTATTATTTAATAATAAAGTGTAAAAGCTCTACTTTATTAATACTGTTTAATATTTAATAATAAAGTGTAAAAGCTCCACTTACTCTATTAATACTGATTAATATTTAATAATAAAGTGTAAAAGCACTACTTACTCTATTAATACTGATTATTATTTAATATTAAAGTATAAAAGCTCTACTTACTCTATTAATACTGATTATTATTTAATAATAAAGTGTAAAAGCACTACTTTATTAATACTGATTATTATTTAATAATAAAGTGTAAAAGCACTACTTACTCTATTAATACTGATTATTATTTAATAATAAAGTGTAAAAGCTCTACTTACTTTATTAATACTGATTATTATTTAATAATAAAGTGTACAAGCACTACTTACTCTATTAATCCAGATTATTATTTAATAATAAAGTGTAAAAGCTCTACTTACTCTATTAATACTGTTTAATATTTAATAATAAAGTTTAAAAGCTCTTCATACTCTATTAATACTGATTATTATTTAATAATAAAGTGTAAAAGCACTACTTACTCTATTAATACTGTTTAATATTTAATAGTAAAGTGTAAAAGCTCTACTTACTCTATTAATACTGTTTAATATGTAATAATAAAGTGTTTACTGAGTAAATAAATGCTTCCTGTCTGGAAATAGTTTTTATATATATAATAATTCCTCTGTTTTTTTTTTTATTTGTCTCTCCGTCAGCTCCCAGCCAGATGAGGTCCAAAGAGAGGCGTTCTCCTCGCAGCTTCTCCAGGTACGATGACTACGACCGCGACAGCCATCACCGGCGCTCACGGAGCCGCAGCTACGACAGACGCCGCAGCCGAAGCCCATCATACGAGCGCCGACCCCGTCACTCTGAGAGCCCCAGAGAGTGAGTGACTTTGGCACAATCCCACCTCGAGCCAGCAAGAGTCCTTTAAAAACACAGAGTTCACCCAGCTTTCCCCAGTTCAGTATGTAGACAATCAGCTGAGACTGCAGCTGCGTCTGAAATCGCCTACTCAGTAGGTACTAGATTGGACCCAGTGGTCACTGCTGGACCGGTAAAGGTTCGGGAGGTCATGTACTAATAATCATTCATGTACTGCTCAATGAAATACTGAGTATTCGGACACACTAGGCATATCTGCCTACGGAGCAGTATAGAAGTAGGACGTTTGATGCACACTTTGTCCTTAAAATCAACCTGAAATCAAAATAAAATGATTTTATTATTGTATTAATTTTATTAGTGTAGTTTTTCCCCACTGCGCTGACCCGTTGTGGGTTATGTCTGGTTCACACTACACGATTTTAGCCTGGATTTTCAGTCGCCGGCTGTTTTTTGTAGATCGCCGACAAAAACCTCTGCTCGGAGGCAAAACGGCGACCACTCGGCGCTCGCTCAGTCGTGTAGTGTGAGTGGCTGAAAGACGCTCGACGACTAATCACAGACGCCTGGCAAACGTCTAGCATGTTTAATATCTAGGCCAGTTGGCGACTGTGAGTCTACAGCAGCGTCTAGCTACAGCCAATGGGATCGCGTAGAGAGAGAACCATGTCACTGTTCACTCAATCTCTCTGTGGCTGCGAGCAACACGTACGTTTTCATTAATAAAATATTAAAATATTATTACAGCTCAACCAGTCACGTAGTGTGAACATCACAAAGACCTGACCACTCAAACAGTCGTGTAGTGTGAACGACACAAAGACCTGACCACTCAAACAGTCGTGTAGTGTGAACATCACAAAGACCTGACCACTCAAACAGTCGTGTAGTGTGAACATCACAAAGACCTGACCACTCAAACAGTTGTGTAGTGTGAACATCACAAGGACCTGACCACTCAAACAGTCGTGTAGTGTGAACGACACAAAGACCTGACCACTCAAACAGTCGTGTAGTGTGAACGACACAAAGACCTGCCCACTCAGACAGTTGTGTAGTGTGAACATCACAAAGACCTGACCACTCAAACAGTCGTGTAGTGTGAACGACACAAAGACCTGACCACTCAAACAGTCGTGTAGTGTGAACATCACAAAGACCTGACCACTCAAACAGTCGTGTAGTGTGAACGACACAAAGACCTGACCACTCAAACAGTCGTGTAGTGTGAACGACACAAAGACCTGACCACTCAGACAGTCGTGTAGTGTGAACGACACAAAGACCTGACCACTCAGACAGTCGTGTAGTGTGAACATCACAAAGACCCGACCACTCAAACAGTCCTGTAGTGTGAACGACACAAAGACCTGACCACTCAAACAGTCCTGTAGTGTGAACGACACAAAAACCTGACCACTCAAACAGTCGTGTAGTGTGAACATCACAAACACCTGTCCACTCAGTCGTGTAGTGTGAACGACACAAAGACCTGACCACTTAAACAGTCGTGTAGTGTGAACATCACAAGGACCTGACCACTCAAACAGTTGTGTAGTGTGAACATCACAAAGACCTGCCCACTCAGACAGTTGTGTAGTGTGAACATCACAAAGACCTGCCCACTCAGACAGTTGTGTAGTGTGAACATCACAAAGACCTGACCACTCAAACAGTCGTGTAGTGTGAATGTCACAAAGACCTGATCACTCAAACAGTCGTGTAGTGTGAACATCACAAGGACCTGACCACTCAAACAGTCGTGTAGTGTGAACGTCACAAAGACCTGACCACTCAAACAGTCGTGTAGTGTGAACATCACAAGGACCTGACCACTCAGTCGTGTAGTGTGAACATCACAAAAACCTGACCACTCAAACAGTCGTGTAGTGTGAACATCACAAAAACCTGACCACTCAGTCGTGTAGTGTGAACAACACAAAGACCTGACCACTCAAACAGTCGTGTAGTGTGAACATCACAAGGACCTGACCACTCAAACAGTCGTGTAGTGTGAACGACACAAAGACCTGCCCACTCAGACAGTTGTGTAGTGTGAACATCACAAAGACCTGACCACTCAAACAGTCGTGTAGTGTGAACATCACAAGGACCTGATCACTTAAACAGTCATGTAGTGTGAACATCACAAGGACCTGACCACTCAAACAGTCATGTAGTGTGAACATCACAAGGACCTGACCACTCAAACAGTCGTGTAGTGTGAACGTCACAAAGACCTGATCACTCAAACAGTCGTGTAGTGTGAACATCACAAGGACCTGACCACTCAAACAGTCGTGTAGTGTGAACATCACAAGGACCTGACCACTCAAACAGTCGTGTAGTGTGAACGACACAAAGACCTGACCACTCAAACAGTCGTGTAGTGTGAACATCACAAGGACCTGATCACTCAAACAGTCGTGTAGTGTGAACATCACAAGGACCTGATCACTTAAACAGTCATGTAGTGTGAACATCACAAGGACCTGACCACTCAAACAGTCGTGTAGTGTGAACGTCACAAAAACCTGACCACTCAAACAGTCGTGTAGTGTGAACATCACAAAGACCTGACCACTCAGACAGTCGTGTAGTGTGAACATCACAAAGACCTGACCACTCAAACAGTCGTGTAGTGTGAACGTCACAAAAACCTGACCACTCAAACAGTCGTGTAGTGTGAACGACACAAAGACCTGACCACTCAAACAGTCGTGTAGTGTGAACGTCACAAAAACCTGACCACTCAAACAGTCGTGTAGTGTGTAGTGTTTGGTAGTGTTCTTGTAATGTGGATTATTATTGTTATAAATTCTTTTCTCTGCTTTGTTTCCCGTGTTCAGCTCCCGCTCCTACGGCAGACACAGGAGAAGCAGAAGCCATGATAATGACAGGTGGGTGCAAAGCGACTGTCAGGACAGGAGAGTGTCGTTAGGACGGGCTCGTTAGTGAGCTGATCAGCTGTGTTCGAGCAGGAAACACCCAAAGGTGCACAGCGGCTGAGATGAGGCGTGATCTCCTGCCTGTGTGAAGCTGTTCTGCCAGACTCGACACGGCGTTTATCTGTAGGATGTCAGTTCTATACATGATGTACACACACACACACACACACACACACACACACACACACACACACACACACAGCGATTAGCAGGTCGTACACTTCAGGCCGGACACATCTGAAATCAGCTGCTGTTTCCATCACAGTTGCTGTGGAGCTCCTGAGCTCCTGTCTCTGGTTTAGACCTTTGTTGCTGGAGAACTTTATGACCAGGAGTCATCTTTAGATCTTGAGATTTACATTATACAGCTCTAGAAGGGAGCAGCTCTTGCAGATCTTTAGATTTACATTGCACAGCTCTAGAAGTGAGCAGCTCCTATAGCTCTAGAGGTGAGCAGCTCTTGCAGAGCTCTAGAAGTGAGCAGCTCTTGCAGAGCTCTAGATTTACATTGCACAGCTCTAGAAGTGAGCAGCTCCTATAGCTCTAGAGGTGAGCAGCTCCTATAGCTCTAGAGGTGAGCAGCTCTTGCAGAGCTCTAGAAGTGAGCAGCTCTTGCAGAGCTCTAGATTTACATTGCACAGCTCTAGAAGTGAGCATCTCCTATAGCTCTAGAAGTGAGCATCTCCTATAGCTCTAGAAGTGAGCGGCTCTTACAGAGCTTCAGATTTACATTATACAGCTCTAAACGTGAGCAGCCCTTACAGCTCTAGAAGTGAGCAGCCCTTACAGAGCTTTTGGGTTTACATTATACAGCTCTAAACGTAAGCAGAGCTTGTAGATCTTTAGCCTCACATTTCACAGCTCTAGAAGTGAGCAGCTCTTACAGAGCCTTAGATTTACATTATACAGCTCTAAAAGTGAGCAGCTCTTGCAGATCTTTAGATTTACATTGCACAGTTCTAGAAGTGAGCATCTCCTATAGCTTTACATTATAGATTTACATTATACAGCTCTAAAAGTGAGCAGCTCTAGTAGATTTTTTGATTTACATTATACAGCTCTAAAAGTGAGCAGCTCTAGTAGATTTTTTGATTTACATTATACAGCTCTAAAAGTGAGCAGCTCTTACAGAACCTTAGATTTACAGATTCTACAGAGCTTGTAGATCTTTAGATTCACATTGCACAGCTCTAGAAGTGAGCTTCTCCTATAGCTCTAGAAGTGAGCAGAGCTTGTAGATCTTTAGATTCACATTGCACAGCTCTAGAAGTGAGCTTCTCCTATAGCTCTAGAAGTGAGCAGAGCTTGTCACAGCAGTCCATCAACATGTCACTGCAATCAGCTGGAAGTGGAAGTTGAACACAGCCACTCAGCAGACCACCCAGACTAGAACTTTAACACATTTATTGTCCTGTTCTCTCTCTCTCTCTCTCTCTCTCTCTCTCTCTCTCTCTCTCTCTCTCTCTCTCTCTCTCTCTCTCTCTCTCTCTCTCTCTCTCTCTCTCTCTCTCTGTGTAGGTACCGTCACCCTCGGGATCACGGCCGAGTTCCCCGTGGCGGTCAGTCCCGCAGCCGCTCCGGTTCGCGCTCCCCCTCTCCCGACGCCAGGTTCAAAGCAAAGAACCGAAAATCCCGCTCCCAGTCCCGATCGCCACGGCCCCCCGCCAAGGACTTTCCCCCCTCCACCAGCACCAGAGAGGAGGAGACCCACGCCCGGTCGCCCTCGCGGTCCTGCTCTCGCTCACTTTCTCGCTCCCGCTCAAGATCACGCTCGCGCTCCTGGGCCGGCCGCAAGTCCGGCGGCCATTAGGACTCTCTGTGGCGCCCCCTATCTTTCTGGGAGAGTTGGTATATTTTGGATTCGTCAATACTGTATCTTGTGCAGCTTCTGGTGGCCCTATTGTTATTTTTATTATTATTGTTATGATTATTATATATTTTTGTTTGTTTGTTCAAATTCAAGTAAACAAACATTATGCAGGTTTTTGTTTTGGTCAGAAAACCTCGGCAGTAGAGCCTGAACGCTGTGAACTTCTCCCGGACTCGTTTTGGTGGTTCTTACTTTTCCGATTCAGACTATCAGCAGTAGATGCGGGGGGTGTGGCTGGTGTCGGAGGGGAAGCTGTTCTGCGAGGTTATTAAAGAAATGAGAGTCAGTATTGTTCTCGTGTCCCAGGAAGTCTTGTGTTTAGGTAGTTTGGCGTGACGAAGGCTGTTTAGTTACCAAAAGTGGTTCATACGATTAAATTGAAACGTGTGTGTATTTGCAGAGCACGCCTGTGATCAAAACAAAGAAAGATAAAAGACTTTTTATTGTTTACTAGCAGAAGATTCTCTGGCAGAGTGCAGTATTTTGTTTCTGTTCAGTTTTAGTTTCTGTACTGGAAATTAAACTGTTTGTACAAACTCCACCAGATTTTTTTTCTGCCCGTGTAATAAATGTTTATCAGACACGTCTGCTGGTTTTAATCCACAGCAGCAGCTGACTGAACAGAGCTTGTCTTCCGGAGGAGGAACCGTGCAGGATCCCTGTTCTGAGTTCATGTTTATGGTGGACACCAAGTTCTCTGCAGGCTGACGACAGTAGAGAGAAACTCGTATGTAAATCAAAGTGTAAATTTTGGGATCAGTCAATTAAAAAAAGCTGTTTGTTGGTAGTGAGTCTGTGTGTGCTCTGATAATTGGGTTTGGGTTTGAAGTTCTTTGTTTTATAAGAGGTTAATAAGGATTTTTCTTAAAAAACATGAATAAAGTTGACTTTACGAGAGCGTTCAAAGCTGTTTTGTGGGCTGTACTTCAGTATATCAGACTTTTATCACTAAAACACGAGTCTATAAATCTCACGTTCAATGGTGCCGATGGTTTGGGGGACGTTTAAGATCTTTCACTGATGTGGATTGTTTCATATACAAGTTGCATTTTTGCAAGAAAGATATAGAGATATAGATAAACAGGTAGAGACATAGATGGATGGATAGACAGAGTGATAGAGATAGACATAGATATGTAGAGTCAGATATAGAGTTATATGTAGATAGACATTTAGCTAGAGCCATGGATGAAGCCATGGATGAATGGAGATTAGACAGATGGATAGATACAGCTGGAAAGAGAGATATAGATTGATAGACAGGCAACTAGATAGATATATAGATATGTAAGATAAATAGATATATAGAGATAGATAGAAATGAATAGATGGCTAGACAGATATAGATATGCAATGAAAGAGATTATAGATTTAGATATATAAAGACAGATCTATAGAGAGAGACATGTTTGAGATATAGAGATAGATAGGGACATGAATGGCTAGATAGAGATAAATAAATAAAGATATCTCTGTCTATATATGTAGAGATATAGATATGTAAGGACAGATATATAGATAGACATGAATAGATAGATGGATAGAGACATAGAGATAGATAAATATATAGACAGATATAGATATGTAATGATAGACATAAAGATTATAGATTTAGATATATAGAGACATGTTGCTTGTCATTCAGTGTTTGAATACTGAAACTTAAATATTAAATATATAAGTTATATATGAAAGTTTCATGATGAATGACAAGCTACATGTTTAAACTCGACTTTTAAAGATTTATGGATTTTAGATTGAACTGTGGGAGACACTAGGTTTTATTTATGAGCTGCAGTTAATTTTAATATCTGCAGGTTTGAGGTATTTTAATGAGCAGTCCATGATAAACAGCTGTGTACAGAAAACATACTAGAAAATTATTTTCTAGTTGTAAACAAATGACAGCTTCTCACAGAAAGCCACAGGGGGCGCCAGTAACATTTAGACTGGTACCTCACACATATTTCTGTCCAGTCTGGCTGAAATTCAGACCAGGTGCATACTCAATTTGAAGTGAAGCAAAATATGATTTTTTGTGTTCTCTAAAGACATTTTCATATTTCAGTGACATTACAGCCTCAAAAGGGGTTTAAAATAAATGCTGATAGGATAAGAGGCAGGTTATAATGCTGAAATAAGTTTTAAGCCAAAACCTCCCCAAAGCATATCTATATCATGGATACGAGAGTTGCTCCTGTGAAAGTTTCATGATGAATGGACCAATAGGAATGCTCCAAATTCACTGGAAAACAACTCTGGTTCCATTGACTCACAATGAAAGTACAGACTGGTTCTGTTCTCTCCTGTAAAGTCACTATTTTGGAGATCTATTCGTTTTCCTTTGGACAGCGACAATATTCCAAACCAGCCTATTAAAGGCAGACGTCTGGTTACCATCACCACCACTGTCACAGACTCTGACTTGGAAAGCTTCTCTAGAACGGAATGTTTCACCTCTCTGAGTTAGACTGAAATTAAAGTGGAACGTATGAAATATGTTAGAATAAATAAAGCAATAAATAAATACTTGTCAGAATAAATAAAGCAAGCAAGTTAAGACGATCTCATTCAAACTCAAAAGTCAAGTTAATGGTTTGCATCCAAGTTTATTTTGAAATTCCCTACTCCCCCTATACAAGAAAAAAATGACTTTCCACAAAGGCAGCAGTGAACTCTCAGTCATAACTTTTATGTTCAGGGTAATGGGGGGGAAAAAACAAATTCATAATCACAGTGAAATCTTTCTTTTTCTTTAAATACATCTGCTGTCGTCTTTGGCTGGGGAGCGGCGGACAGTTTACTGTCGGGCCAGAGTTTCAGAGGACGTTACAGTTCGAGCCGATGGAGCTGAGGGCCGCGGGCTTCAACCTCACTTAAGCCAATGCAGGAATGTATGTTTTAGTCGGGAAACGGAAATAAAAACAAAATAAGAACATCTGCGTTCACAACACAGACGGGAAAACGGAACCCGGAAAGGGGGGGTGGGGGAACGAAAAAGGTGGGAAAGGGGTCGTGGGGGAGAAAAACAACCTACCGCCAAGGATCTGACAGCACTCCTTTCTTTAAATTTCATAAAATTGTATAGACAAAAAATAAATCTACAAAAATGGAACTAGTAATATTACACAACAAGTAAACATTTGCGTTTGTCAACCTCTACACAAAACCGAAATTCTTGGTCTTGATGGCTAGTAAAAGTTTCTGTTTGAGGATCTGTTTGGAGGAGTACAGGGGGACGTAGAGGCGGGAGATGCAGGTGTTGGCGGTGGGCAGGTGCTGGTCGTCCGGCGGCCGGATGGTGATCGAGGGCATCGGCTGGAAACCTTCCTCGCTGGCTGGGAGGGACGGGCTGGACGTCCAGAAGTAGACCTGCGGAACAGCGAGGAGGAACAACGGCCGGCGTTTTAAGATAATTCAGTTATTAGTATTAGTAGTTATCAGTAGTTACTGATTAATACTGGGATCAATACTGATAAGAACCTGGCGATACTATAAGAATCAGGTGTCGGAGTTCTGATTCAGTACACTGTGATATACAGCGAGTATCACATCCAATTAAAAAAATAAAATAAAATAAAAAAAATATTAAGTTGTAGTTCTACACTTTCACACCATAGTCCATCTGATTTGCTGATTACCATTTAAACCCCTTTACCCTGTTCTTTAATGGTCAGGACCCCCACAGGACCACCACAGAGCAGGTACTATTAGGGTAGTGGGTCATTCTTGGCACTACGCTGGTGTGAGTGGATCAGACACAGCAGTGTCACTGCTGGACTGCGAATCGTCCACCAACCAAAACTATCCAGACAGCAGTGTCCTGTGGGCGGCGTCCTGTGTCCACTGATGAAGAACTAGAGGAACACAAACTGTGCAGCAGCAGATGAGCTACTGTCTCTGACTTTACATCTACAAGGTGGACCAGCAAGTAGTAGGAGTGTCTAATAGAGTGGACAGTGAGTGGACACAGTGTTTAAACACTCCAGCAGCAGCACTGCTGTGTCTGATCCACTCACACCAGCACAGCACACACTAACATACCACCACCACGACAGTGTCACTGCAGTGCTGAGAATAACCCATCTCCCTAATAGTATCTGCTCTGTGGTGGTTCTGATCATTAAAGAACAGAGTAATAAAGTATACAGAGAATCAGATGAACTGCAGTCTGTAAGTGGAGGTCCTGTGTGGTCAGTGGAGCTGATACAGTGGTCAGTGAGTGGAGGTCCTGTATGGTCAGTGGAGCTGATACAGTGGACAGTGAGTGGAGGTCCTGTATGGTCAGTGGAGCTGATACAGTGGACAGTGAGTGGAGGTCCTGTATGGTCAGTGGAGCTGATACAGTGGTCAGTGAGTGGAGGTCCTGTATGGTCAGTGGAGATGATACAGTGGACAGTGAGTGGAGGTCCTGTATGGTCAGTGGAGCTGATACAGTGGACAGTGAGTGGAGCTCCTGTATGGTCAGTGGAGCTGATACAGTGGTCAGTGAGTGGAGGTCCTGTATGGTCAGTGGAGCTGATACAGTGGACAGTGAGTGGAGGTCCTGTATGGTCAGTGGAGCTGATACAGTGGACAGTGAGTGGAGCTCCTGTATGGTCAGTGGAGCTGATACAGTGGACAGTGAGTGGAGGTCCTGTATGGTCAGTGGAGCTGATACAGTGGACAGTGAGTGGAGATATAAGGAGGTGGACCTTATGTTACTTATGGTTGAGGATCACACTGCCATCTAGTGGTTGAGAGTTTAAACTGATAGAGATAATGAGAACAGTGTAAGAAGCACAGTACTACATGTTATCTTCCTGCAGTTCTACCTCTGACCTCTAGGTGGCAAAAATCATTATTACATTATTGCATAAGAGCAACAACCAACTGGTGCATGAAAGCCTTACCAGATCCTGCCTCTCAGTCATGCTCATTTTCTCTACAATGGACCAAAACCAGCGCTTGAACTGCAACAGCTTCTCTGCGTTCTCCCCTGTGGTGGCAACAAAGAGCAGTGTAAACACTCATCAGAGTACAGGACGGTCCCTCTGCGGGAAACACCACTGTAATAAATAAATAATATTTATAAATAAATAAATAAATGGCTCCGTACCGGACTCGTCGTTGAATGAGGTGAAGCTGATTAGCATCTGCACGTTGACCTCCCCGCAGCCGTTAACCAGCAGCCTGAAGTCCTCGGCCGTCAGATCCTCCAGAGCGTTCTTAGGAAGCACGTCGAGAAGCCCCTTCCTCATGGCCTGAGAACAAAACCACAGTGACTTACAGCACAACTGGAACAGCAGTGCGCTGCAGACCACTCAGGTGGGCCAGCGAGCAACAGACGGGACTAAACTGAGAAGATCTGGACCTTTAATATACGCAAAGAATGACAGGACACAGAACTTCGCACTCTTACTTTCAGAAAATCTACAGAAGTTCATTAAATAGTAGAGATGGAAGGATCGATCGGCTATGTATTGGTATCGGCTGACTTTTAATCGAAATATGTGATTGGCCGATATTTAGCTGATCCCGAAAGCCAACCGATGGCGTTAAATGAGTCTAATTTCTGTATTTCCAGCTAGTGGTTTATCCAGGAAGAGGAGCCCTCCATAAACCCCCCTATGGGCAGGTCACTGCAATTCCTATCTGAACCACTAGGTGGAAATGCATACCCTTTCATTTTCATCAAACTGACTAAAGCAGCAGCTTCAAGAGAACAGTTTACGGCGTTCACGGCATGTGCAGATAGTGTCGTCTGGCAGTGTTCTTATCGTATGTGACTCAGACTCATCCAGGACAGTTTATAACATTTGTAAAATCAGTGTGTCTCGCGGGGGAACCAAAACAAAGACATTTAACATACTAATCTGATACAGCACTTCAGAGTAGAGATGGACCGATCAGCGTTTTTGAGGCCGTGTCCGATCGCCGATCACCTTTCAGCATGATCAGCCAATACCGATAGTGATAGAGTGCAGGGTATACGCCACGGCAGGGCTACATGTAGTTATTAGCGCAAGCAAGTCATCAAACATGGTCTAAACTGGTTTATTACCATTTTTAACAAGCTCATATGAAACAGCATAATATTTTTTACTAAATTAACAGTAAATAAACAAAGTAAATCAAACAAATATCCCCAAATACTGCAATCATTACTTTTAGACCCTTAATTTAAAACTAAAAAAGCTAATTAAATAAACACAGTAAAAACTGCAGTCATTAAACACAGACTTAAATGTAGAATATTGAATTGTTGCTGCTGTTCGGTTCATACCAGTCAGATCTGGTCTGCATGGTGTTCTGGGTTATTAGTTTTGTGCTAGCTGTGCGTGCGAGCTCTGCTGTTTAGTAGTGTTAAATATCTTTGGTTCCCACGAGAGACGCTGATTTTACACATTTTAAAAACGTCCTGGGTGAGTCTGCATCACATACGGTAAACACTGGCAGACGGACATGTTTTCTATCAGCGCTTCCTTTTTCGCGAGGCCGCTGCTTTAGTCAGTCTGTGGAAAATAAAATGGTATGTATTTCCACCTAGTGGTTCAGGTAGGAATTGCAGGGAGCTGGCCGGAGGGGGTTCTCCTCTTCCTGGATGAAACGCTAGGTGGAAATACATACCGTTTCATTTTCGACAGACAGAGTAAAGCAGTGCAAGCTGTAAAAACAGAAATGAACCTCATTTGTTTAACGCCATCGATCGGCTCTCAGCATCAACTAAATTGGAAAAATATCAGCCGATCACAGATCACATATTTTGATTAAAAATCGCCCGATACCGATACATAGCCGATCCTTCCATCTCTACTTAAGAGTACACCACGTGGCTGAATACAGTGAGTATCAGCAAACAGCAGAGCTAACACGCACAGCTAGCAGAAAAACGAATAACCCAGAACACCGTACAGACCAGATCTGACCGGTACGAACAGAACAGCAGCAGAAACAGCCAGAGAGCTAAAGGACCACAGCCAGAGTGATTGAGTTTATAGTTGTAGATAAGCACTTTCAACAATGTATTATGACTTTCTTGCCCTAATAACTGCATGCAGCCCTCTATTGGTATCGGCCTCAAAAACGCTGACCGGTCCATCTCTATTAAATAACTCAAATAGGACCTCAAATAAGGTGCTAATCGAAGGTACACATGGTCGGCGAGAGTACTTACATGTAGAGGTTGCTCTGCTACCACCAGCATCCTGTGTTCTGCATACTTCCTCACATACTCGTACACGTTCTGAGGGGTCACAGGCATGTTCGCTCCACCGGTCAACAGCTCCACCTGATAAACGAGACCAACATGACATTCAACAACACGTTATGGTCCATTAGTGCTGCACAGCAGACCTTCTCGTCTATTAAATACGATCTGTTCCCAAAATAGTCTAAGCAGAGCAGCTCTAAATAAATAAATCAATCTTCACGTGTCTCATCCTGAGATAAACAATCATGACAGGATGCTGATGGGACCAGGTCAGCTCCCAAAGGATTCAATCCCATCATCTCCAGCACGGCGGGAGTGATCAGAGGGTTTCAGTTGCTGACAGTTTACTCATCAGACCAGACTGAGTTTCAGCTCGCTGTAAATAGGGTCACATGTTTGGTTCTCATGTGGTTGAGGCTGTAGCTTCGTTCTCCTACCGCTGCGATCAGACATTAACACTTTGGAAAAACACAGCATCTGCGAAACATGACTTCTAACTCTTTACAGAAACATCAGCCCAAACGATCGAGGTCTCTGCAGCTCCACACTGTGAGAGATGTTGAGCTGGATTGATAAAGGAGTCCAGAATGAATGAGTCGCACTGATTTCAGCAGCACATGTGAAAATGTCTCAAATCAGAAGCGAAGATAATCAGATTCACTGTGTTTTTGCTGCTCACACATCTGATCACAATACATTTTGGGTCACTTTTACCTGCAGTGTTAACACAACCTTAGTCCAGCAGAGGGCACTACAGCTCAAAGTCAAATACAGGACATACACACACATATACACATTTTATTTATTTATTATACACATACACACACATACATACATACATATACATATATATATATATATATATATATATATATATATATATATATATACATATATATATATATATACATATATATATATATACATATATACATATATACATATATATATATATACATACATATATATATACATACATATATATATACATATATATATACACATATATATATATATATATATATATATATATACACACACACATACACACACACATACACACACACACACACTTAGAGATATGACCAAGTTTCATATCATTGCTGTCCAAACAAACAACATGTATTTCCTAAATATTATCTTTACATGTGAGAACAAAAACCTTTTTAACTTTCAATGTAAGTCAATGTGAAAAGGTTTTATTAAAAGTGATTTAGGAGCGTTTCTATTGGTCCATTCATCATAAAACTTTCACAAGATATAAAGAACCGCTCTCATATTCAAATGATACAGAAAAATTAAAATCAATAAAAATTGGAGATGTTTTTCTCGGTACAGCAATGATGATAACATTTAACGGTTCACAGCTCCACAGAATCTAAAACCACTTATGGGATTATTACATCTTCTACTGTAACTTCTTTTAAAAACAGCTTTCAGAGAGGTTTTGAAAAGGAACTGACTGAATGTGTCACCTGTCCAGATCCTTCCTCTTTGCAGAGATCGATAGCGAAGGCGAGGTCCATCGCCGCGAACACTGCCTCGGCTTCGCCCGTCTGCGAGTGGCGGATCAGCTGCCGCAAGCTCTCGTACATCACCGGGTCGAAGAAGGCGAAGTCGTGCCAGTTAACCTGCATCAAACACCAGCGTGAGTTCACAGAGAACCACTGAGAACACCTGGACACCTGCAAACCTTCAGCCTCAGATACTCACCTTCCTCCCCAGCAGAACTTTAATCACATGCCTGTTCAGGGTGATGGGGCAGAGCTCGTTCTGCAGGAGACACAGGCCGAGTATTCTGGAGGAGAGGAGGAACGAAGGGAAGTTAATTCTCTGGTTTTAGACGAACACAAAACGCTGAGACGGCGTATCAGTCGGCTGCTGCTCACCTGCCGATGTTGCGGAAGCAGTTAAGTCTGGCCTCTGTGTTCTTGCCGGGCCGGGGGGAGTAGAAGCCCCTCTTTCCGGGCTGATAGAAGAGAGGAGCGTTATCGTCACCATCGTCTGTGTCGTCCAGCTCCATGTCCACCACGCTGCGGGTAGATCCGTGTCTCTTCCTGTTCTCCTGCTGCGCGAGCACACAGAGCACACGGTTAATAACCTCCACACGGATACAGAACAAAACTCAAACACTGAAGACATCAATCTGTTTTAGCCTTAAATATCTGGACACCAAGAGGCAACGTATGGTCAGCTACAAATACAAGAGGCCAGTTATTTATTTATTTACTTTTCCATAAATCAAATTTTTGGCTTATGTATTCAACCCCAAGTCTCCTCCTACCTGTGGGTTGAACACCAACTAGTAGTTAGGGTTGTGCGATATTGACGGGAAAAAAAAAAAAAAAGAAAATCGATATTTTCTGTAATTTTGTCGATAACGATAATGAATGATATTGTGCATTATTTAAAAATGTATTTGTAATACTTATATTTTACTAGCTTGCACTTCTTAAAAAGATATTAATATTAATATCCGTCTATTATCTTCCGCTTTATCCGGCTAGTCTGGGTCACAGACACTGGAGCCAATCCCAGCATCATCGGCTGAAGGCTCTTCTTTAGTGAATGACTCGCTGATGTTTGCTGAGTGTGTGTTTTAGCTCCCGAAGTTCCTCGTGCCCTGTTCGTAGCCTCCTCGTGCTCCTCATACTCTCCTCGTGCTCCTCATACTCTCTTCATGCCCCTCATACTCTCCTCATACTCTCTTCATGCCCCTCATACTCTGTTCCCACTCCTCATACTCTGTGTGGTGGTTTGTTGGGAGATGATGGAACAGGTTAGCTGTGGATGATCTTTAACGGCTGCTTTCTTACAAAGTCTGTAAACTGCCATCTTCTAAGCAACGTCAGTCTTTTCAGATCCAGACCAGCTCCACGCGAGTGAAGATGATCCTCGTCTAGGAGTTAAATCTAGGGAGGTAGACTGCAAGGCTGGCAGTGTCTGAGTTTCTTCCGCTGGTGCAGTGTGTTCACTCACTTTCAGCTTTAGGTGTGTTGTTTAGGTAGCTATGCTAGCGCACAGTATGGCCACTCGCAGTAGCCTGAACTAAAGCATGAAGTAGTGAATGCGTGGAGTCCAAGCAGTTTGATTGCTTCCCAGTCAGTAGCTCACTCGATAACCTCAGCTCACGTATCATTAACACAGCAATTCAGATATTATCATAGATGATACATATCGCACACCCCTACTAGCAGTACTACCATTATTAGAATTATTATTATAAGCAGCATAAGTAAGAAGTATGGCTGTCAGTAATGCTAAATCTATCACCTATATTTAACAAAGTAACTTTACTGTAAACTGTTAGTCCTGGTTTAAGGGGTAGGAATTTAGGCTTAGCAGTCTTAGAGAGTAGTTATTTTCCCCTCAGAGATCAGAAGTGTAGGACTCTGTTACAGGTACTACTTTGAGCAGGCTTCTAATCAGCCACAGTACCTGAGCTTTCTCTGGAGTGTCAAGGAGGCCGAGATCCAGAATACTGTCAGCACCATTTTCCCTGTGAAGGAGGATACGCATGAGTGAGACTCAGAATTCCAGCCTATGTATGTACGTAGGCAGTCTGAGAAAGTACGCAGTACCTTCCGTGAGTAATGAGGAGCTCCATGGCTTCCTCTACGCGAGCTCTGAGCGAGTCCTCGCTGGCCAGGAGCAGAAGCAGTTGAGCTGGGGAGAGCTCCAGCAGCATTCCTGTGATCTTACTGGCAAACGCCTGCAGATCAGAGAACAGAGTTTACACACAGACTGCTCAGAAATAACATTCAACCCTCAATCACAGTTTAACCCTTAAAACATCTCTGTACATGAGCTGGTATGTTTTGTTTATATTCTTTTTCTTTTTCATAACTGATGTAGGTGCTTCTGTGGTTTAGCTTCTCCTTTCTAAATGAATCGTTTCCATTTTAGTCACTTCTGGTTTTGTAAAGCACTTTTAAACAACTGTTCTATAAACAAAGAAATATAGAAACGTGGTTAATGAATATGTACCGGCTGCATGGCATGAACACGCGGGTACAACCGCTCTCCTAAAGCCTGCCTGTGGGCGGGCAGAGGGTCCGGCTCATCGCTTGGATTTCCCTCAGACGCTGGCCTGAATGGCCGGGTGTCAATGGACAGCTGCCTTCTAGAGTCCCTGCAGAAGAAAATAAAGAGGAGAGTAAGAACAAAAGCTTCCCGTCTCTCAATGATTTAAAGTTTTATTTATTTATAAGCTCCTTTTACAACAGAGCAGCTTTTTTTCAGAACAACCAAAGTCCAACCCCGCAGTGAACAAGCCAGTGCCAACAGTTGCAAGATCAACCTCCCTCAGATCAAGAGGAAGTTGAACCTCGAGAGGAACCAGACTCAAACAGGGGAACCCATCCTCCTCTGGTCCACACCGGATAGCAAAATAAGGGCAAATACTATAAGAATAAGATTGACTACTTTGTGTATGAATGAATACAGAGGCATAAAGGAGGAGAAGAATGGACTGATAAGAGCAGGAGAAGACAATGTCACTAATTAAGCGAGCAGATGGACTCTTCTGAGGTTTCCACAAGGCACTGGACAGCATGAAGCTCCATGATGGGAAAACTGGCCCAGAACGCAGGCAAACTGAGGCACCCAGTCAAATTATTTCTATAAATCAGTCACCATCTGTTGTTCCAGACCTGAGGCATGACGTATAGTAACAGTTAGGCCGTAAAAGGGGGTTCAGACTCACCTGTCTCTGTCCCGCCGGGATCCGGCCCTCAGGCCCCCGCTTCTCCTCTCTCGCTCTCGGTCTCTGTTCCTCAGACGCTGCATGAGATCTGCAAACAGGAACAGAGGATCAGACTAATCCATAACCCATCTACAGCTTAACGATTACTCTCTGGGCTTTCTCTGTGCTACTATAAAAGCAGTGCATCACCACAGATGATCAAAGCAAACAGGGACTGCATTAGAATGAGCTCCTGTGCAGAATCCTACCCAATAGTAATCCATTATTAGTAATCGATGGAAACCAATAGGGATGTAACGATGCATCGCGAGACGGTTAATAACAGATGCAAATACACCACGACTGAAATCGACTGAGAAGTAAAATGAATTGATAGTCCTTTAAAACAGCAGAGGGCGCTGGTGCAGTCTACCTCGCTTGTTTGATGCCAGTACGCAAAAACGGCAGATAAAAAATATAAACCTGCAGGTCTTAACGTTTCACACTCGTGCACATGTGAAACTCACGAGTGCACACGCATCTTTCATAAACACTCTCAAACTGTCGTGTTTTTCTCTCTCTATATTTTTCCTCACACACAAACTGCACTACTGTCGGCTGCTCTCTGTGCTTGTGTTTTCAGACACGGCAGGACGTTGGCTGAACGCTACAAGCTGATGGCAACCGGGTTTGTGATTGACCACTCACTACGAACAGCCTCTTAAACAACAACAAACATGGAAGTGGAGCCGAAAGAAGAGAGAGATTAAAACTCTGGTTTATTTCACTTAATAATGATTCAATGAGTAGAGTGTATCCTTACATCCCTAGAAACCAATACAGAAACCAAGTGCCTTGCCAGTTAAAACTATAAATATATTACGCTGTTATATAAACAAATGAAACGTGTAAACCAGCAGCAGCTCTAGGTCTAAACTCATCTTATACCTTCATTCTTTATAATTAACATCCTGTTATACAGTGTTAGCGGTTACTTAACATGGTTTGATTCGAAGGGGGGAAAAAAACTGCCTTAACTCAAAATTATAACTATTTGCCATTTGTGTTTACACACAGCAGAATTCAACCTCCACATGTAACCCATCCATGCAGTGAAACACTCACATATACACACACTAGGGGGCAGTGAAACACCGACATATACACACACTTGTGAACATACACACTAGGGGGCAGTGAGCACACTTTGCCCAGAGCAGTGGGTGGCCCTATCCACAATGCCTGGGGAGCAGTCGGAGGTTAGGTGCCTTCCTCAAGTGCACTTCAGTCGTGTGCTGTTGGTCCAGGGGATCGAACCGGCAACCTTGCGGTCAACTTCAGCCCTTAACTACCCCACGGTCACCCTGAGAATTGTTTGCCCAGGGTAGTATGTTTCAAGACCAAACCCCATGAAATTCTGCCTAAACCTGCCTCGTGTTTTGAGTCAGAAACTAACAACAACAACAACATGTGGTCCAAAACGCCTCGTATCACCTGAAGTGCTGAATAAACCTTACAGGATGGACATTAAATGAATAGTTCCTGATTCGATTCACCGTTTACATCCCGTTTTCTCTTGAGCAGGGGGTCTTGTGGACCTCAGAGCCGAGTGGGTGACAATAACGTGGCAAATGAAGAATAACGTAAGTATTAATTAAAGTTGGGGGGGAAGTGCATTATATGATCGGTTGTAAATGTGAGACGGGCTGTGAGAACCTGTGGCGAGTGAGAGAGAAGAGAAGGTCTGAGAGTACTCACTGCTGGCCTGCATGCCCTTGCTGACGCTCTGCACGCAGTCGAGGTTGGGCAGCTTGTCGTTGGAGAGGAAGGCCTGCGCGATGGCCGTGTAAAAGCTGCGAGCGACTCCGCTGCCCTCTCCGGGCTCGTCCTTGAAAGTGACCTTGACACGGTGCACCGCCATGGGTGTGGTGGCGCAGCGGCGGCCGAAGTGAGTGTTGAGCTGCCGCATGGTCTGCTGGATGAGCTGATCTCTGTCCCGGTCCACTTCCAGAGCCAGATCCCGAGACTGGAGGTTCCTCAGCTTCTCCATCTCCCTCCGGAACTTGGACTCCTTCACCTCAAAACCTCCCAGCTCCGTCAGAATCTGAAAAAAAAAAAATGAGAGAGGGCGGAGTTCAGAGGACAAGCAAAGTTGAATGATCTTCTAAGACTTCTTAGAGCCCTGTTCAACCAAAAAAAACCCTGGTTCCTGAGCTGGATCCATTCAGGCTTCTTAGAATCTTGGTGCTTTTCAAGGAAACTGCCTGTGTTTCGCATTGGAACCGAGCAACATCACAAGAACATCAACGCTGCGCAGTGGTAGTAAACAGTAGTAACCAGAACAGGGAGCACATAGATGACCAATGAGTGTTTGTGCTGTTACTGTTTGTGTCCATCTGAGAAGCATGTCTGGATCTGCTCTAGATCTTCAGCAGACCACCACACACTCTTCTAGGGTCTCGCCATTGTTATCATCTCTTTCTTAGCAACTGACGCACCCACGGATGTCATCACAGTTCAGGCTAGAGAACCAACTGCTCTTTAGGTTCAGCTGGGAATGAAGCTTTTAGGTTCCAAACTAAAATGGTTCAAAACTAGCTGTTAAAAGAAGAACAGAACCGGTTCCACGCAGGTTGAGAAGGACTGCTACTGAACCCGGTTTGGTTCTTTAGATGATCTTCAAATTAACCATTAAATATAACAGTCACGCACAGTATCACTATGGAAACACTCCTTTGCTGTTGGAACAAAAACTTAAGAAGGAATCTTAATTCCTGAGGTGTAACGTTGGACCATGGGTCCCATCAACATGACACAACAAACAATGACTGCCATTTAAAAAGTTCTGTAATAAAAAAGAAAAAAAGTATTATAGAAATTTAATAAGCATCCTAAAAACTGGTGATCACTAGGGTTGTAAAAAAATATTGAATATCCGGATATTATGTTTGGTGATACTGTGTTGGTTCTCAAAAACACAGTACCAATACACAGATTCCTGGCAGACAGTGAATCATTGTGTGTTGTGTTTAAACCCTTGACCACTAGATGGCAGTGTTGTAATCCATTTTCAGCTCCACTCCAACATTAACAAGCAGCACAAGGGCGCAATGCTGTTGTAAGCATTCATATATGTTCACATAGTGGTGTGTTTTAATAGAAGGAATTGAAAATTTACAATATATCACTTAACTTGCAATATCGTGATATATTGAATCGTGACCACTCAACAAGTATTGTATCGCCAGGTTCTTGCCAATACACAGCCCTAGTGAACACCTCATACATAAAAAATAGGGGTGTATTTTCATACATAACAAATAGGGGTGTGATTTTTCGATTCAAATCTATCTCCATTTAAATAATCTGATATTGATTCGTATAAACCCGAGATCGATCTTTAATGTTTATATGTTTATATACAGTCATGGTTTCTGAATGCTAATTTTTATGTTTTTAGTAACGGTAGGTTGAGTGTTCCTTGTACATTTACCAAATGAGTTCTCTGAAATTCATATTTAAACAAAACATTGTATCTGAAATATCCCTAAATGAATCGATATTGAATTGAATCGGAAATCAAACTGAATTGGGACCTTGTGAATCGGGATCAAACCGATCCGGGAAATCAGTGGCGATACTCAGCCTAATAACAAAGCAGCTGAGTTTTTTTCATTCGAGTGCACATAAAACCCTCACTGTACAGCCGGGAGTGATCAGTGGTTGATGTTCTACTTACAGATCCAGGTTCTGCTCCCACATCCTCCATGAAGACTCGTCCGAAGAGCTCAAGGGAGAGTCGCCATCGGCCCAGGAGCATGTCATGAGAGATCACCATGCCCATGAAGCTGCAGTGGGGGCTGACAGAAACAAGACCACCACAGAAAAGTATAAGTACTCAATCCAGGACACTGGAGCTAGTTTGTACAGGAGACCACATTTTCATTGTGTACTATTTTTACACCACAGTATGTGACTTCTGTCAAAATAATAAACTTGATTGATAATCAATAAAATTAATTGTACAAGCTGTGCTGCCCTCAGAAACCAGGGGTGACTTTATACAACAGAATAGTGTAGGTCATATCAACTACACATAGGCAGTTCCTTAAAAAAGGGAAATTCCACCCATTTTTAAACATTTATTAATCATTTTAATTACTGAAACTGTAAATAGTCTATTCTTTGAGTAATTTGTTGACAAATAATGCAGCGTCTCAATGTCTACCACCAAATATAGACATTTTTTTTACTATCAGAACCGCCACTAGTGAACCTACACTTGCTAATGATGGTGAAACAGTGATAAATCTGATTTACAATTCCACCCTCTACTTACCCCTGCATCATTAACATCTTCCACATAAAGAAATGTTGTGTCTAACCATAATTACTTTATGAAGCAGGTTATAGAGGCCTTCCCGTCACCACCCCTGTGAACAATTTTGTTTCTCTAAAATGGATCACTTCACACTAAGCCACTCAAAGGCCCCGTTTACAGCTTTTTAACTTAATTACACAGAAATTAAGGACACGATAATCATTCTCACATGAACGTTGGGAGCGGTGGGCCGTCGCTCTCCGTCAGGCCAATCTCTGCTAGCAGGCTGCTCTTCAGCTGGGCCGCCAGATCGTGGGGGGAGGGGCCGGGCTTGGAGGTGTCCATTTCCTGCGCGGCTGCAGGATGTTCCTCTCCGCCTCTCTGCCGAGACTCCATACTCATGACGTTCTTCATGTTGGCTGAATAGGACATCTTCGTGGGCAGAATCTGGGAAGACGATCAGACACAATATGTTTAGGTTTCAGGGTTAACTAGCGTGTGTACAGCAACACTACTGACAAAAGACTACAGGAAATAAAAAGTTCAGTCGTGTTCTTATTGCCGCTAAGGAACCCTTGAGATACACATTTCAGGTCCTATCCCCCTCAAACATGGAAATTCAACAGCTTAGCGAAGTGTCAGTTCATTGTGTGAGCTGAATTGAAGGTCAGTCAGCCATGTGATACTCACTGTTGTGCTATACACCCTCAAATATTCCTTTAATATTGTATTAATTATATTAATTTGACTAAAATCATAGTAAATAACCTGGGTTTTCAGAGGTGCACTGTGAGCGTATGCATTAGTGTTTACCTGTAAGCAATTCATATCCACTGTGAGGTCAGACAGGCCTTTGCTAGCCATGTATGAGGAGGAGTAGAGGCCTTGACTCGGGCGTCCAAACAGATCCTCCTTCCTCGCATTTGGCTGGAATGACAAACAATGGAAAACTTAACACTGTTTTCTTATTTGTTTTCTAGATTTGTTCAGAAGAACACATCATGAATCAGACGTGGATTATTAAATTTCAGGAGCTGCAAGTTTAATTAGTTTTTTCCAATTTATAAATGACTCCCAGAGTCACTGGGTGAAGGCTGGCTACACCATGGACAGGTCGCCAGTCCATCACATGGCCAACACACACCCACACCTACGAGTAGTTTAGATTGAGGATCCTAACATGCATGTGTTTGGACTGTGGGAGGAAACCGGAGTACCTGGAGGAAACCCACTCAAGCACGGAGAGAACATACACACTCCACACAGAACCACCCCCTTACTAACCACTACACCATCGTGCAGCCTGCATCTAAATTATTCTTCATTTTTACAAAACAACTGCAATTATAATTGCAGTATTAAGACTTGGTTTGGCTAATAATTATTGTAAATTCCATTTATTTATAGATTATCACATCATAAATTCACTTATAAAGCATTACAATGAACAGCAACCCTTAAAACATCCTAAACATGATAAACAGAACACTCACCTGCAGCAGGTGAGGTTGGTCAGCCAGTGGGATGGCCTCAGCGACAGGTACTTCGAAAGGATTGGGAGGGATACAGCCAAGGAAGGTCATGGAGTCGGACCGGCGGAAAAACGGGTGGTGCTGGCCGGTTTCCGCTGGGACAGACTCCTCCTCTTTATCCTGGAGGGTGGAGCCTACGGAGACGTAAACAAGGTGATTTAACCAGCTTCTTATGTTGATCCCACATCATTACATATCATTACAAATTCAATTAAATACACAAAATACAGGGATAAAGAAATTCCACTGAGACGTCAACAAAGTGGACTCACTTTGATTGGTGTCCTCATCGTTCTCGTGCTCAGAGTCTTCATTGTCCAGCCCAAGTTCCAACAACTCGCGGTTCCTGAAGTACAAACAGGTCATTTATCAGTTTGTACTGACATTCATAGTAACAATGCATGAACTACAGCCTACAGGATGCTCAAGCCTCCAGCTTAGAGATGCTGACCTCTTCCGGTCTATCTGTGTGGTGTCCAGGGTGGTCTGCAGGTTCATGGCCTTGATCCAGTAGATGAGGGCCTGGAAGACGTAGGCCACGTGCTTGAGCGAACACACATCCAACACGGGCAGCACGTCAGAGTGCTCGTCGTTATGGGAACGCATCAGAGAGAGTGCGTAGTTCAGGAAGTCACCGCGAGCAGACATCATACCCTGACGAGCGGTCAGCAGAGTAGCAGCACGTCTAAAATACAGGGGGGGAAGCAACATCTATATTTATATATGTATATTTCAAAATAAAAGCATCTTTAAATTAGAGATGGAAAGATCGACTGTCTATGTATCGGCATCAGCTGATATTTAATCAAAATACATATCTGTGATCGGCTGATATTTCTCCAGTTTAGCCGATCCCGAGAGCCGATCAATGGCGTTAAACAAATGAGCCTAATTTCTGTATTTATAGCTAGTGTTTCGTTGAAACCCCCTCTGGCCAGGTCCCTGCAATTCCTACCTAAACCACTAAGAGGAAACACATACCACATACATTCATTTTCCACAGACTGACTAAAGTAGCGGCCTCGCGAAAACAAGTTATGGCGTTCACCGCATGTGCTAATAGAAAATATTGTCCGTCTGGCAGTTGTTTACCGTATGTGACGCAGACTCATCCAGGACATTTTGTGAAATTTTTTAATCAGCGTGTCTCGTTGGAGAACCAAGACAAAGACATTTAACACACTAATCTGATACAGCACTTCAGAGACACCACACACTGAATACAGTGAGTATCAGTAAACAGCAGAGCTAGAACACACAGCTAACACAAAACAAACAACCCAGAACACCTACAGACCAGATCTGACTGGTACGAATAGAACAGTAGCAGTAATTCAATATTCTACATTTAATAATTGCAGATTTTCGTTTAAAAAATAAACAAATAAAAAAAAGATTCTAGGCTTTTAACTGTATTTATTTAATTTGCTTTTTTAGTTTTAAATTAAGGGTCTAAATGTAATGATTACAGTATTGGGGATATTTGTTTGATTTATTTTGTTTATTTACTGTTAATTTAGTTAAAAATATTATGCTGTGTCACATGAGCTCGTTAAAAATCGTAATAAATCAGTTTAGATCATGCTTCATGACTGTGCTAATAACTACATGTAGCCTGCCCTGGCATATAGCCCCGCCCTCGATCGGTATCGGCTAATCACACCGAAAGGTGATCAGCGATCGGCCTCAAAAACGCTGATCGGTCCATCTCTACATTAAATCTATATTTCAAAACTTATTAAAACAAAAGCCCCAAGCATTTTCACTGAAAGCAGGACAGGAAGTTGTTCTGGGGGAAGAAGTGGGATACATGAGCATGTGATTCTCTTTCTCTCTTAATTAACGCAGCATAGATTCAGTCATCACTGGTGGTAAAAGTGAAAAACTGCTGAGCTGCTTCATCATTACTCAACAGTAATCTGACCTGCGGCCCTCCAGAGTGCGGAGGCTGGCCTCCTCGCGTGCGGTCATGCGCTCTCTCCGGCCGGTGTGCTGGGAAGCGTGCAGAGGGTGGCTGGGATGCCCCGGATCTCCGGCTGAGGACAGAGCCGAGCCGTAACGCAGCTGGGCCTCCGTGGAGTCCATGATGGACACCATCCAGTTCCAGGTGGGGATCAGTTTCTCCTCCACAAAGTTCTGAAGGACGACACATACAGAATAAGAAACAGTGACACAAGCCAATAAACTGTGTTTAAATGCCTTGATGTCCAAAAGGACCACCAATCAAGCAAAGGGAATGAGGGGCTTCACAGTTCCCAGCTCCTGTATTTACTGAGACCAACACTCAACCACAAACACCACAACACACATCCCCTCAGGTAAGGTTCACCTGCAAGTTGACTGCGTCCTGGTAGGTGAGTTTGACTGCGGCGGGGTACTGAGAGTACACCAGGTGGTTGTACTTGGGGATGAGGCTCATGAGGTCAGAGATCTGCCGGATGACGATGCTGTAGGCTCGGGCCAGGCTGCTGGCGGAGGTCAGGTAGCTGCTGGAGTTGCTGGCCTCCAGGGCGGCGGCGGCGGCTGCCGCGCTGGTGCTGATGGCGCTGCTCCGGCGCAGGTTGGACGGGTCGATGTAGATCAGGCCGGTCGAGCTCGCTAGGAGAGGTTTACAGACGTGTTAGAAATTTACATCACCCAGGTCTCATACTGAACTGAACACACTGTAGCAGCACTGGACAGTCGTGGGCTGGAAGTCAGGGAACCAGCCTTGCAACCAGAAGGTTGCTGGTTCGATCCCATGAACCGACAGGACACGACTGAAGTGCCCTTGAGCAAAACACCAAACCCCTGATTGCTCTCCGGGCGCTGTGGTAGGGCTACTCACCCCCCCAGGCAAGTGTTTCACCTTCCCCTAGTGTATATATATAATATAATCTAGGGTGATATTTTACAATCACCCTCAAATCTGGAGAACTTTTGCCATTCTCTGGAGGAGCACATTGGCCTCAAAATCAGCCCAAACCACCTGGCGTGTGAGCCTGGCTTAAGTAAACTCTTTCTTGAGTCATTTCCAAAAAGAACTATTCAACAGAGCCGGTATCAGCTGTGTAAATAGTGACTCCACTCACACTCGTGTCGTCATTGGGTTTTTATGAAGTACAGAATAATTTCCTGACCGCTTCAAATTCCCAGGTACATTCAGTAGCGCAAGACGTACCTGCAGGTGTGGAGGAGCTGGCAGGGGCACCTCCAGACGAGCGCTGACTGGGAGTGGTCCTCACGGCCCACTGCATGGAGCGGGGAGCCTGGGCGGCGCTGTTGGCGTGAGCTGAACCGGTGGTCCTCTCGAGCGGCTCATCCAGCAGGTACGTCTCCTGATCGGCGTCGTCGCTCTGACTGCTGCTGCTGTCCGAATCGCTCGAATCGTTGGACTGAGAGTCGTCCTCGGAAAAGAAGGCAGGGACGCTGCTGGCACCTTCGGGAAAGAAGAGAGGTTTAGAGGAGAGATTAGAACTAACGACTTGACAGAACACTCAAACGGAAGTTAGAGAGAGTCGGGGTGTCACGCAAAGGCACACAGTAAAGCAACACAAGTCACCACAGCAGCAGATACACCGTACAACCGCAAGACTGAAAGTAGCCAGGTTACCATCTAACTGGTGAATTTAATTAAAGAGAATAACTGACAAAAAAAATAAATAAATAATAAAAAAATCAGCAGGTGCGTTCTGCTCATAGAAATCTTTTCAGGTAAACTGTCTGCACACTTCATATGTTTCCTGATATAATAATATAAGTACGCAACAGAGGAAGGAGGAGCTCATACCAAACATAGGAAAAACCAGGGACACCCTACTTTCTGCAAATGAGAAAGTGTCTATTGAGCTAAACGCTAAAGATGACTAGTGTTCCACAGCTTGTAACAAAACACAGAAGAAAGAACGTACAGACCCAGAGAGAAAAGCCACGTAAGCCATCCATTATACAGAACTATGTAAAAGTCTGAGGAGCCTAAGCTGATCGTGTAAAAGTGCTTATCTGATCAATAAGTGTATTCTCACCACCAGATCTGATTAGAACAGATGTAAATAATCATACATACAATACAAAGTAACATGAATATGTTATTGTGAGAGAAGTAGATCAGATCTTGATCCAGTTTGAAGAACAAAGTTAGGTTCCAGATTTCTCCTGGACGCCCCAGACATTGTATGAATGAGTTGGAAAAGCACTACTTACTCTATTAATACTGTTTAATATTTAATAATAAAGTGTTTACTAAGTAAATAAAAGCTTCCTGTCTGCACAGCACTGTATATTAATTAAAAATTCAATTCACTTGTGTTACAATCTCATGATTAAAGAATCAATTGCATTAATTTAAGACTTTAGGTAACATTTGAGAATTGCACTTAACTATATTTTATAAAATACAATGTATTAATACATGAATATGAAGTTCACAGATTGAGCTCTGCAATCTGAAGATTTACTTCATGTAGTAATAATAGATTAAAGTAGTATTCAGTGGAGTATGTGCTCAGATTCTCTCAGTGTTGTGTGTTTTTATAGTATAATAGCTTTACTAGTCATACTCGTCAATTTAATGTAATTCTATACAAACCATAAATCAAAAGGCCAAATTTTATGGAGATGCACTGAATCGTTTTTAAACACTCAGAACGCAACCTCATTGTTTTTACCTCAGTCGGGATCATATCAAACTGTAATATAAGGAAAAAACAAAAATTCCACATAAACACGCTACCCCGCCCTCATTAAACCACACTCACGCGTGACAAGGGGGCAAGACAGCGGGGTGACTTTCATTCACAGTTAACTGGAGCATCAATTGGGTGCAGCACTTCTTTCAGACCCCCAACAATCACGTAAAGCTCAACTACCTGCTTCAGATCCTGCTGTGGCTGCAGTGACAACGCTTCGGCGCCCGCTTGCGTTGTCCTGGTTGCTGTGGTTACTCTCGCTGTCGCTCTCCGTCTCCGCGGCAGCCAGCAGGTCCAGCTCCATATCGCTTCCTGAAGGAAAAGACCACCAGAGCTCAATGAGTACAATTCTGCTGAAGATACATTCAAACAGCAGGTCAAAGTGGCCCCAGTCTGATCATTTTCTTTATACGCACACCAAACCAGTGGCCGTAAACAAACAATGCAGGCTTATTAAAGCAAGCTGGGACACAATCTGGGCGATGAGCTCAGCTGTCAGTCACTGGAACGCTTCAATGATCGCTCCTGTGATGTGGGTTGAGATAAAGCTGAAACCTCCAGGATTTTAACCAGCATTACCTCCGGAGGAGCCGCGTGTTAAAGATCAATGCTTCACATTAGGGCTGTGTGTTGGCAAGAACTTGGCGATACAATCCATATCGTGATACAGCGGTCACGATTCAATATATTGCGATATACAGCGATTTTTCAAATCCAACTATAAAAACAGTGTATGAACAGGTTTATCAATGCTTACAATAGCACTGCGACCTTGTGCTGCTTGTTAATGTTGGAGCGGAGCTGAAAATGGATTAGAACACTGCCATCTAGTGGTCAGAGGTTTAAACACAACACACAGTGATTCACTGTCTGCCAGGAATCTGTGTATCGATACTGTGTTTTTGAGAATCGATACAGTATCACTAAACATAATATCCCGATATTCAATATTTTCTTACACCCCTAGCTTCACATGCAGGTCCGTTCAGGAGCTGATCTGTTCAGACTGATGTTGCATATATATCACATTTAAAAAAAATACTGTGAACAAGAAGTTTGGGTTTGGTGTGAAAACTGGATTTGGGCCACTTTCTTAGAGAACATCTATGAAGTTGTAAGTGGGAATACAATTAATAGTAATTTCAACAATCAATAATAATCCTACAACTCAATATTCAGCTGATCAGATAATCTAATCATTATGTTTTGAGTGTTTCCCATATTGGATATTTTGTTTGACACCAATCAGGTCTCAGCAACATGTCCCGACGCTCTGAGTCATGTATGCCTGCTGAAAGCTTCTTGAAATTAATTTGATGAGTATGCAGTGATTTTAGATCATTACCGTCCTCGTCATGCTCGTCATGCTGTCCCTCTGCCTCCGCAGTCTCCTCCCCCTGCTCCTCCTGGTCATCATGGTGATCCTCCTCCCCGGCAACTCCTTCCACTACCTCCACCTGCAGACAGCGAGGATTCGAGTTGAGCACTTGTATTAGCACAAAAAATTTGAAAACATTTCACTGAATAATGAAAGAACTTGCTAATTGGTCAGTAATTCATTTTTATTATTATTATTATTATTATTATTATTGTCTTTTTGCCTTTAACAGCCTACTTTTTTCACACCAATAGGTCCTGTTAATTTTATCTAATTCTATATACATTAAAATTAAGCCCAAAGAACTTTCTCAATTCATTTAATCAAAGAACGAACATATATATATTAAAAAAAAATTATCCAGCTGAGCATTCCTAACCTCCTCCACGTCGGCTGAAACAATGTCGTCCTGCTCCTCATCTCGTCCGCGGGCTGTCTGTGATTGGCTGCTGCGGCGTGGTTGAGGGTTTCTGATGATGTAGGAGGAGGCCGACTGACCAGAACTGGAGAGAACAGACAGAGCAGGTGTTAAAACTGGTTCACAGTAACGGTAACTATGAGCCACAGTAACGGTCACTATGGGCCACAGTAACGGTCACTATGGGCCACAGTAACGGTCACTATGGGCCACAGCAGGCTTTCTGTGCGACTCACTTGCTGGACTGGTCCGGTGATGGACGAGGGGGCAGCGGCTCCACAGAGAAAAGCTCCTCACTGCCCTGAACGGCGTCAATGCTGGTGCTGGCTAGCGTGAAGGGAGCCGTTGGCCGTGCGATGCCCATCCTGACTGGCACGATCAGAGATTCAGCCACATTACAGAGCTCTTCCACCGCATACGGCAGCAGAGCCTGGAACACACGCCTGCACTTCCCTATAGGCTGGGGGATGAAGTTACTAGAGAGAGAGAGAGAGAGAGAGAGAGAGAGAGGGAGAGAGAGAGGGGGGGGGGGGACAGAAAGAGAGAAGGAGGGAGGGAGGGAGAGAGAGAACAGGTGAACAAGATTTACAGGTGAAAATACAAACTATATATTTAAAAAAAATATTTAATAACATTATTACATTTCAACACATGACGTATCTGAACAGCAACTATAATTAAATCAAATCATACTTAATTTGATATTCTGATACATTAAAGCACTTTTATTAATGACTAATAAAGTAAACAAAAATCTGCAGTGCAATAGTGACCCAACACCACAGGTCAGAATGTTCCAAGCCACTTAAACAATGAACCAAAGCCTGTTACTGAGGAGAGACACTGATTTAAAATAACAGAAGTTCATACTTTTTCTTCTTGGATGAAGCCATCTCAACGCTCAGGATGACGAAGACTCTGGCGACGGAGCGCAGGAACCTGCGGGTGACACAGATGGCCTCCTCTCGACGACCCGGAGTGTATTTATTCTGCAGCTCCTTCACCAGTGTGCCCAGCAGGGTGTCAATGAACTGCACAGCAAAAATAAATAAATAAAAATTTGCTGTATTACAGAATCTCACCTTAAACAGTCAGATTACACCTTAAATACAGTAAATCTGTGGGTTTGAACCGCTCATGATCTGCTGGGTTTATCCCTGCTGTGCAAGTTTAAACATACCTGGCCAAATTATATGTTTTATTAATAAAGAGAACATCCAAATATTGCATTTTAGGCAAACTTATGTATCTGAAAACACAATTAATAGGCTCCTTGTTTCCCAGATTTCCAACACATGTGGAATACATGTGTGTTCTCTGTACATTGAAAGTTATATTTACCTGAATTATCAAATGATATTTACTAATTTTCTTGCAGCTAGTTGCTTAATCAATTAATCCAGAGTAGTTGTTTGTTCCATCAGGTTGAAAATGAAATCAAGTGAAATTATGTTAGGGAGTAGATCAAACAAAGAGATTAGCATAGAGTAGTACAGAATTCCTGGAGTTTTCTTATTTGATATGTTGTTTAAAAAGACTATATGTGGGAAAAATTCAACTTTGGATGCATGTTACTTGTTTTAGGCTGTGCTGAGTGCAAATTCTAACACCTACGGTAAAGTTGGTGTTAATAGTGTGCAGTCCTGAACACACTCTACGGGTATATATACACTACTGCTCAAAAGTTTGGGATCACAGTGAAATGTTCTTGTTTTCAATGGAGTATCTTCTTCCTTAACACAACTATGGACTGACGGGTCTCTAAAGAAAGTTGTTTCTTTCTGGTCATTGTGAGTCGGTCAGCAAGCCATCAACTGCTGATCTTCAGATACTAAACTAACCTAGAATGTTGTTCCCTTTTATACTCACTTATTAGTAGAATGTTTTTCAGCTGTGATCACAATTGAGCAAGAGTGTCCTAACAACCAATTAGTCCAATAACATCCTTAACTTGGATTGGTGGTCGTACCAGGAGATTTAGACAGAGGACTGAGAATTACTGATAATAGAACTATATGTAAAATAAATTAAATTAATAACTGAATTGCATGAAATGAAATTCTAAAGTGATCCCAAACTTTTGAGCGGTAGTGTATATATACCCATAGAGAGTGTTCAGTACTATACACTAATAACACCAACTTTGCATGCATGTTACTTGTTTTAGGCTGTGCTGAGTGCAAATCCTAACACTTACTGTAAAGTTACATTTAACTCACATATAATCTGTTTTTTTATTTTACTTATTTTTTAAACAGCATATAATGAAAAACCAAGATGGAAATAAACTCTCCAGGAATTCTGTACTATTTTATGCTAATCTCTTTGATCTACTCCCTGACATAATTGCACTTGAATTTTCAACCTGATGGTACAAACAACTACTATGGATTAATTGATTTAACAACTAGCTGCAAGAAAATAAGATACATACATATATAAATAAATAAAAGGTAGGAGTGTCTTATAGAGTGGACAGTGAGTGGACACAGTGTTAAAACACTCCAGCAGCACTGCTGTGTCTGATCCACTCACACCAGCACAACACACCGCTGTCAGTGTCACCGCAGTGCTGAGAACGACCCCACTCCCTAATAGTACCTGCTCTGGCCATTATTACTCTTGAGTATTAAAAGAAAAGTCACAGCGAGAGTCCAGCAGTAACACAGCTCCTTCCACACACACGGGGAGAAACAGTAAACTTTTAATTTCCTCTCTGACTCACAGTGATGTCTGGAGCACACTTGACGATGAGGCAGTGAGTGAAGCAGTCCAGCCTGATGGTGCCACTCTGCTGGTTCAGATACATCTGTTCCTCCGGCAGGAGGTGAGCAATCCGGCTGCTCGCGCTCAGCCTATGAAATAAACAGAAACATTTTCAATAAACACATAACTGGACAAACACTCATTAGTCTGTTAGCAGCGTTTTCACACCAGTAGTTTGTTTCACTGGTCCGGATCAGTTAATGAGTTTGTCTACTTGAAGTTTTTCCTCCTCGGTTAAGTTTGTTTACACACAGGTAAAAACCTAAACGCACCAAAACGCTCCCCAACAAACCACGTGAGCACATTGTCTCCTCTGATTGGTCAGAGCTATCTGGCGTGCGAGCAAGAAAGTAAACACAGGGAGAAGATCCGGTTTTCTAAACTACTGCACATTTCTTGTAGAGCGTATCACGGAGCAGCGGCAGAGACAGCATCTGTTCATAGCTGTGATAATAATCTGATAATATACCAAACTACAGTCCACCTGCAGACCACCCAGCTCACTCCAAACATCAAGTAGACAACGTCCCTCACTGCTAGTCCAAGAGACACCTCGCTTCATTGTCCTCGCCCTGTTAGCTGCTACAGTTCTCCAGTTCTCCGTTTACGCCATCTGCCGCATCCCATAATGCAAAGCAGACCTGGCTGCAGGAGATGTTTAGATCAAACTTTGAGTACACCTAATACTTGGGTCGGATCGAGGTCAGATCATGTTGCATATAACGCATAAAATACACAGTAAACTAAATATCAGGTGGTGTTTGTAGCAATTCTGCATAGTAACTGAGTGTACAGCAGCCAGTCTTGTGATCTTATAGTATGATATATAGGTCTAGTAATACATTTCAATAATAATAATTATTAAAATGTTTTCTTTAAAACTTTACTATATGCAATTTAAACAATAAAATGTTAAGAAAATGTGCCTATTTTAACTTATATATTTGCTATTGCTCTGTAATTAAAAATGTATATATTATCAGATTTGATTAATCGTTGAAATAATCAACAGAATACTCGATTACTAAAAGAATCGATAGCTGCAGTCCTAATTTACGCAAACCAAATCTAACACACTTCAGTCAGCTTAGCACGTCTCCTCGTCCTCTTCGGAAGTGTTTACTGAGTAGGGTTAGTGTTAAAGTGGGAAGGAAGGCAGATCTCCAGAAGCATAGTAACCACTGCTGCCTATGTATACGTAAAGTGGGCCACTCACGGGTCTTTATTCTCCTGCGAGCCGAACATGATCATGCATTTCAGGGCGTTCCAGTCCTGCAGCACGCGCTCCAGAGCCAGCTGGGCAAACCGCGGGGGCTCCAGGTCATGATCAGGCATGTCCGAGTCTGCAAGACAGATAGAAGTCATCACAGCTGCACAGAGACATCACTGCTTTTCATAAAACATAGTCACACAAAAGAGTAACTCTTGGCTTTACTGGTCTCTTTAAAAAGCATTAAAACGACAATTGTGGCAAAATTCATGTTAACTAATTCCTTTTTTTAAATAAGGTGGTCCATCAAGACTTGTTTGGCGCCTCAAGTTTACTTCTTTAGTTTCAGACTCAAGCTGAAGGCTGCGTTCATATAACTAGGCTGCAGACTGATGTTTTCAGGGCTGTGTGGAAACTCAAACCTGATCTTTTCTAATTTGGCCTGAGCCACATAAGTGATTTGAATATGTATCTGATATAGAGGTGTAAGAAAATATCGAAATATTGAATATCGGGATATTAAGTATTGTGATACTGTATCGATTCTCAAAAAAAAAAAAAAAAACAACAGTATCGGTACACAGATTCCTGGCAGACAGTGAATCATTGTTGTGTTTAAACCTCTGACCACTAGATGGCAGTGTTGTAATCCATTTTCAGCTCCACTCCAACATTAACAAGCAGCACAAGGGCGCAATGTAAACATTGACAAACCTGTTCATACAGTGGTGTGTTTTAATAGTAAGATCTGAAAAATCTCAATATACCTCTTTGCTTGAGATATCAAAATATATTGAATCGTGACCACCATATCACAAAACGTATTGCATCGCCAAGTTCTTGCCAACACACAGCCCTAATCTGATATATGGACACGAGACTCTAATGAGATTGACATTAGGAATGGCAGCAGCAGCAACGAACCTGACGTTAGTCCCAGTAAACACCACAAAAGCACAGCACCACTACTAATGAGCAGCCGAGAGCTCCACAGAGCTAATTAACTCTACATTTTTACTTGCGGTTCATGGTTAATTCATGTGACGTTACAATGGTTACATACTATGGTTAAGGTCCTTTACCTACACAGATGTGAAGCATCGTGCTAGAGAGATGGGATCTGAGCAACAAGGCTTGTAATGTGAAAATAGTAGAAAGGCTGAGGTAACTGAACAGATGCTCACAGCATAAGCATCATCTGCGGCATGAGATGAAAAACTGTGCACCCCTACATTCACAGCAGGAGCACAAACATGTTCACAGGGGACCACTGATTAGTTGAGACATATGCATTTCAAAACATACGCCTCAACTAATCAACAAATTATTATTAGACCATCATTAGTATTAAAACAATGACTAAGGAGTAAATGTGATATGAGCAGTTCTGTGTTCTGTATATAACATCTCAGGACCAAGAGGCTTAAAGAAACCTCTGAAGTCTGTTTAAGACTATATTTACAAACATCAGAAACCTCTTCCAGCTGCGACAGTGAAGCTGCAGTCTGGTCTGATAGATGACGTGTCCGTACCTTCTGCGTTTGCGGCCTTGCGGTTCCTGTCCTCTCTGATTCGGGGCGGCCGATACTGACAGTGCTCCACACTCTGCCTGGCAACTGTCTGCACCAGAAACAGCAGGATGTGCTCACCCCTGCAGAGAGGCAGAGAGAGAGAGAGGAAGAAAAGAGAAAAGAGACAGAGAGGAAGAAAGAGAGAAAGAGAAGAGAGTCAGGGAAAGAAAGACAGAGAGAGAGAAAAGAGACAGAGAGAGAAAGAGAGAGAGAGAAGACAGAGAGAGAGAAAGAAAAGAGAAAAGAGACAGAGAGGAAGAAAGAGAGAAAGAGAAGAGAGTCAGGGAAAGAAAGACAGAGAGAGAAAAGAGACAGAGAAAGAGAGAGAGAGAAGACAGAGAGAGAGAGAAAGAAAAGAGAGAAAAGAGACAGAGAGAGAAAGAGAGAGAGAGAAGAGAGAGAGAGAGAGAAAAGAGACAGAGAGAGAGCGAGAAAAAGAAAAGAGAGACAGAGAGAATTCCAGACATAAATGATAAAGCATGGTTTAAAAACCGCTGATCTGAAAACTGTGTGGGCGTGGCTAATGAGCAGCTTGATTGACAGCTCTCTGTCAAAAACTTGCGTGTGTGCGTGTGTGTGTGTGTGTGTGTGTGTGTGTGTGTGTGTGTGTGTAGTGTGAACACACCTGCTGTTGGGGCTGGTGACCAAGTTAGTGGTGGTCAGCAGTCTGTAGAGGAGGTCCAGACGGGCTGCCTTCTGTCCAGCGATCAGAGTTTTACATTTACATTTCTCCCAGCAGTCACAGTACGCAGTGGGAGAGGTCCGCTTCAGCCTGGAGACGAATCAGAACGCTCACAGTGAGCAGGAGCTGAGCCTAACGCTTCTTACACTGCAACTATACTGCAGTTATTCTTTAATTATAGAACCTCTGGACACAAGTCACTGTATGTTTTCATTATGATGCAACGTGACAGCGCTAAATTAAAATAGACACTATTCATAATTTGGCCTAGACTAAACTGGAGTTTCAAAATATATATATATAAATCACAGATTAGGCTCAATGCGAGCCCACAACACTGACAACAACTGATCTGACTGGCCTTAAAACCCCTTTATTAAAACCTCAGTTTTGTGGCTTGTAAATCTGAAAGAACAGAGACGCCCACTCACTTGCAGTCGTGGCCTTTGTGGCAAACCCTGGCGCACTCCGTACAGCAGCACAGCGACTCCAGCAGACCACACGTCCTGCACTCGAATATATCCTACACACACACACAGAACAAATATCAGTTACACTGTATTTAAAAAATATTCAGCAAAATACTATCCACAGCACTTTCAGCAGTCATAATATACCATAGACACAAAGAACAAACATCTAACTCAAACATGTTCCCCAAATATGTTTAGTACTTAAGTAAATAAACATTAACTGCACATTAAGAGCAGAAGTTTGTTCTCTGTAGATCACATGTTCATTTATTTGCACATAATTTGACGTTTCAGTAAACAGATAATCTACATCTCCATATATGGATATACACCACAGAAGAACTTTTGCTCTGATGCTGGGGAGCAGAAGGAGCCCTCTGTCGATGCAGCAAGACAGAGACCCAACCATGTGTTTAGGTGTGAAGTGAAGGCCCCATATGGTCTAGATGATCTGACTGAGAATGTGGGGGCTGTGATGTGAAGACCAAGCATCCCGATTCTGGCAAACGATCTCTCACCAGATGAACGAATACATAAATAAACAAACTTTCTAAAAATCTGTATCGTTAATGCATCAAACTGAGCCACAATACACGCTGTACCACCATGCTACAGTACACGGATACTCCCCTAACACACCGTGCAGCCCTCCTGCACTGACTGCCCACAGAAAACCATGAATATAAAACAGCTACTGTAGTCTGAACGAGGGGAGCTCACCTGGTTGATGTGCTCAGCTCCAGTCCAGGTGAAGCTGCAGGTGTCGTTACAGCACAGCACGTAGAGCGGAGAGTCGTCAGGGTTCGTTCCCACCGGACAGATCATCTCCATGAAGACAGAGTTCACGTCTTCCTTCTCGCCAATCCCGGGCTCTCCTGCACCTCCAACGACAAACAACGGTCACCACATACCATCCAGACACAAGCTTATGGGGGATGGAAGTGATCTTCCTTATAGGTTACTACTATGGCTTACACAGTTTACTTGTTCATAAACATCTTAACTGAGAAACCACAAGGATCCTGTACTGAGTATCAGAAGTTTGTGTGTCTTTATCTGCAATCAGGACGCTAGTGTTCCTCGTACCACCTTAAATGTTGCAGCAGGCGCCAGAACGGTGTCCGTCGCTCCATTTAAGGTAGAAACAGGAGAACTGGTGAATGAGAAGCTGAGCTAATGGTGCTGGTGGTCAGTAGGAGTGAGTATTGTAGTGTGTACAGGTGATCTGGGGGTGAACAGAGGGGCTGGAGCCA
Source organism: Megaleporinus macrocephalus (assembly GCA_021613375.1). Lineage (NCBI taxonomy): Eukaryota > Metazoa > Chordata > Actinopteri > Characiformes > Anostomidae > Megaleporinus > Megaleporinus macrocephalus. Next base: position 34,519,213 of record CM038727.1, read on the forward strand.
ATCCCAGCATCATCAGGTGAAGGCTATTCTTTAGTGAGTGACTCACTGAAGTTTGCTGAGTGTGTGTTCTGTCAAACACCTGAGCAGGTTTAGGTCTGTCTTGGAAAGCCTAGACGCTTAGACAGCTTAATGTTTTGTTTTGGCTGTGGAGAGATCTTTAACGGCTGCTTTCTGCTGAGCAACGTCAGTCTTTTCAGATCCAGACCAGCTCCACACGAGTGAAGATGATCATTGTCTAGAAGTTAAATCTAAGGAGGTAGACTGCAAGGCTGGCAGTGTCGGAGTTTCTATCCCCTGGTGCAGTGTGTTCACTCATTTTCAAGCACACAGTATATATATATATATATATATATATATATATATATATATATATATATATATATATATATATATATATATATATATATATATATCACTAGCGAACCGTGACCCTTCAGCCTCATCCCTAACCCCAAGCAGGCGGAAATGATCATAGTTAAGCCCGCCCACTTGGAAGATATGATTGGTCAGTTTTACTGTCATTTGAAATTGGTATCGCGCTGAGTTATAACTGCCTGGCCCCCTCTGTACATGAACAGCGGGACCACCAATCACCAACATTCTGCGGAGGCATCACAGTCCTTATAGGAGGAGACACAGACTCACAGGCTTCCACTTAACCCCTCACGCTCCAACACAGATTGAATAGACACGTTTGAATGATTTATTTGCCTATATTCTTATAACTGTTTAGATGTTGATTGTCAAACTGTAAGTGGATAAAATTATATATTTGCGTGTGTTAAGAATATTTTAGGCCCTCTGAGAGGGCGTAGAGGGCCATGACGGTTGAGAGATAGATATATATATATATATATATATATATATATATATCATAAAGCCATCTGGATCTCGAACGTCGCCAGAATGCCGCAAGTGAAAACCTAATAAATGTGTCTTTGTTTCTGTTCTCCACTAATGTAAACCGCTGGAAGCACTACACAAATATAAAAGCACTTCTATTATTACTAAAATAATCAAAGCAATGGCTTAATATTACATTAAAATAACTAACCCCCGATACCTCCATCACCCCAGAGCCCTTGTTTTTTAAAAAAATCCACTTCCGGAGGTCCCATTTCTAGAGTAAATATTAAAACGAAGCTCACCCTTGGCTATTTTCTGAGCCGCCTCCAGGACGGTGATGGCAGCTGGGTACGCTCGTCCACTCACAGCCAGCATAAACGGAGTCATGCCCCGCGCATCCCTGCCACGGCAAACCAAACAGAGCTCAGTCAGGATTACAGCAACACACTGAGGGGCTAATACTGATATCAATTACTATCACAAGCAAATATGATCATCTTCACAGAAACAAGGGAGAAAATTGCATATGCAAATTACTTTCATTTCAATTAATATTGATGTCATCGATATCCAAAGAAAACAATGTATTCCTGATTTTCATATTTCTGAATAATCTGAATGCAGCAGCTGCTGTTTACACTGTATAACAACTTCACGATGAACAGACCAATAGAAATGCTCTGAAACAACCTGGAAATTAAATCTGGTTCCAGTGACTTGCTTTAAAAGTAAGGAATGTTTTTGGTCTCTCCTGTAAAGCTGCTATTTTGGAGACATGTTTTTTTTCTTTGGATCATGACGATATGTTTATTTACTGTTTATTAACTAAATAAAAGCATTTGACATTCTTAAACACAAGAAGTTGTGTCAGCTCTTCATAAGGTATCTGGGTTCTTTTCTGTTGGGTGACCTTGATCAGTGGTTCCCAACCCTAGTCCTGCAGGACACCCTGCCCCATAGGACGCCGTGTCCTGCAGATTTTTGTGCTTTCCAGCCAAAACACACCCACTTCCAATCAGGTCCCCCAACCAGGGCTCGTTAACTAGCAGACTAGGTGTATCAGGTGTGTTGGAAGTAGAGCAAACACTAGGACTAGGAACCAGTGATCTAGATCATGGATTTAGTTCACGTTGCTAAAAGAGAAAAGTCGCTGTCCAAAGGGGGGGAAAAGCAACTCTACTTGTCCAAATAATGTAGAAAAATAACGATTATTGATGAATGGACCAATAGAAATGCTCCAAAATCATTTGGAATAAAACCACTTTACACTGACATTTGTATCCTTGGTGCGGTTCGTTTTGTCAGATGTGAACCACTCTGGTGCGGACCAAAACAACCGCAGAGAGGAGGTGGTCTCGGCCCGATTCGTTTGGGGTGAGAACGTGATCTGACCCAAGTATTAGGTGTACTAAGGCATTATTTTATTAGTACTGGTGTACGGCCATATATATCAAATATCTATTATGTTTTGTGATACTGTATCAATTCCCAAAAACACCGCATCACTGTATGTTGTGTTTAAACCTCTGACCACTAGATGGCAGTGTTTTAATCCATTTTCAGCTCCACTCCAACATTAACAAGCAGCACAAGGGCGCAATGCTATTGTAAGCACTGATAAACCTATTCATACAGTGGTGTGTTTTAATAGTAGGATTTGAAAAATCATACACAGCCCTAACAGCAGCATGTCTTCTTTGCTAAGTCTGGAGCAGGACTGCATTTTCAAGACGTGCCCTGCAAGTGAGCTGGGTGGTCTGCAGGTGGACTGTAGTTTGGTATATTATCAGATTATTATCACAGCTATGAACAGATGCTGTCTCTGCCGCTGCTCCGTGCTAAGCCGTACAAGAAATGTGCAGCAGTTTGGGAAAACCAGATCTTCTCCAGATCTTCTTCTCTGTGTTTACTTTCTTGCAACATATAGCTCTGACCAACCAGAGGAGACTGTGTGCTCACATGGTTTGTTGGGCCGCATTTTGTTGTGTTTAGGTTTTTGTCTGTGTGAAAACAAACCAAACCAATCCGAGGCGGGAAACACTCCAAGTAAACAAACTCATTAACTGAGCCGCACCAGTGAAACGAACCACAGGTGTGAAAACGCCCTTACATTCACAGTAAGGAGTGTTTCTGATCTCTCCTGTGAAGGTACTATTCTGGAGAAACATGTTTTTTTCTTTAGACAGCTACAGTAGAGACAGCTTTACGTACTTCGCAGAGAGGAGTTCTCGGAGGTGAGGTCTCAGGACCACACTGTCACACATCAGCTTCAGGATGAGGTGAGCGTTGGCCTTGCGGTCCTTGCTCTCCACGACTGAAGGTTCAGAGGACGGTCCTATGAGAAGCAGATATGAAGCATTAGACATATGAAACAAACAGTCAGGGTTCTAAAATCTGACAACTGACCGCAAACATGTGCTGCACACGAGCACAAGTACAGCCTAGTGATAATTAAGCAGGCTGCTTAGCAGAAACCTCGTTTACTGGGGTTTACTATTGATAAATTACTATTCACTACAATAAACTATACAAATCAGTTACACATACACTGTCAGAATATCCACTGTTGTGTTTTTGCTCATCAAGGAACAACAAGAAATGTATAATAATAATAATAATAATAATAATAATAATAATAATAATAAATGCTTTGCTTCAGTTTCCATCAGTAATAAACTTAATTAAAAACGTGTAGTATCTGTAATAGCTGAACTGAGCTACACAGTTTAAAAGCTGAGGAGCTGAAAGAGTCTCTCCAGGTTCTCTGTATGTTACTGAAGGTGTTTTTACCAAATCTGCGGATCTAAGATCTGGAACAGGACTGATTTGAGATCTGTTTATTGTTTGTAAGGATCGCAGCTGCTGTGTTCTGTATGAGTAATGGTACAACAATGGCCTTAGCTCTACATGGCTACAAGTTTTCCTTTTGTCTTACGTGAACTGCATCAGTGTGTGCACAGCATCACATACTGTCATCAAGCAAAGCACTGCTACAGAGTGCCAGCAGTCTGATCTGAGGCGAGTAGCCTCACACAGTGTTTCACACAGTTTATTCAAGGGATACGCTGATGTCTGGAATTTTTACGCAAAGCTTTATGCAGTTGTATCGTTGTTAAGATATTTAGGCAGATATCGTATCGAAAGTCATAAGTTTGGTATCGTGGTATTTGGTATCGACACTACCACCTCGTCCCACCTGGCTGAGCCTACATAAACCCTAATGCTGTTGACTGATGTGTGCTTGCCTAAAAGTCTGGCTGCTTTTCTCTGTGTACATTTCACACCACATGTGATCTACGGTGGTTTTTCTGTTCTTTCTATCTAGAATTGGCAAAACACAGCACAGTAAACTGTGGTGCTCTGACAAATTCAACACAGTCCATGGTTGCGCAGGTATGTCCTTTAAAATCTATGGGTTTCAAACTTTTAGGTGTTGTTTGACAAGCCACATCAATTAATTACCTGAATTACATTAATTAATTAATTATCACCAGTTCACATTTCTGTCTGTCGTCTTTACCGGTTCAAGGTTTTTACAAAAGCAAAAATAAGTCAGCAAAAACAGAAAAAAATACAGTAGTAAAACAAAATAGTAAAAGAAATAATAATAAAAAAATAAAAACAACAACAACAACAACAACAATAATAATAAATATAATAGAGTAATAAAAAATCTAGATAAAAGAATGGTAAAAGGAAATAAACTGAATATCAAAAAAACAAAACTGTTTAGTAAAATTAAATGAAACATTGGCAGGTCGTGCGGAGGTGGTTCGAAATTAAGAGTGTACCTCCTTTAAAAACTATGGGTTTCAAACTTGTAGGTGTTATTCAACAAGCCACATCAATTAATTACCCTAATTACATCAATTAATTAATTTTCGCCAGTTCACATTTCCATCTGTTGTCTTTACCGGTTCAAGATTTTTACAAAAGTAAAAACAAGTCAATAAAAATAGATATAAATACAGTAGTAAAACATAAAACAGTAAAAGAAATAAAAAAATAAATAATAATAATAATAATAATAATAATAATAATAATAATAATAATAATAGAGTAATACAAATCTAGATAAAAGAATGGTAAAAGGAAATAAAAATAAAAAATAACTAAAATTACTAACTATCAAAATCATAAAACTGTTGAGTAAAATTGATCAAAACATTGGCAGGTCGTGCGGAGATGGTTCGAAAGTAAGTGTACCTCCTTTAAAATATATGAGTTTTGAAGTTTCAGGTGTTATTCGACAAGCCACATTAATTAATTTCCTTAATTACATCAATTAGTTAATTTTCAAACAAGCTTCACACACTGAGGCTCAATTCAAGTTCAATGCATTCTTAATATAAATACAGTTCATGCAACTGGCCACTGGGGTCAAGTCAGGCTGTACGAAGTCAATGCAGCTTAAAATAAATAAATAACAGAATGTGTGTGTGTGTGTGTGTGTGTGTGTGTGTGTGTATGTAGATGAGTCAATAAAACAAACTGTTTTTTCTCACCTGGTATGGTGGAGGTACTGGGTCCTTGGCTGGGGCCGGTAGAAGCTGTAGTAAGTGAGCCGACTGCAGGGGCCAAGATGAAATCAATGTCACCATCTAGCAGAGAAGATGTGTTTGTAGGAGGTTAGGGGCTACACCCAGGCATGCAGTGGACTGTGACGGTTAAGAGAACAGGTGATCGTCTCAAACGGAATCTGAAGGGTCGCTTCAGCGGATGTGATTTCACTCAATTATTACAATAAAACGAAGTTTTGATAAGCTTTCTGTGTGAAGCTTTCTGAGAGTTTATTAGACACAGAAGTTAATGTGAATGTGGAACCATAACATTTCACACTGCAGAACAGCTGGATGATTGGTGGAGGTGGTGAAGTATAATGTTATTGGTTAATGGTGACACTTTAAATAAAACAGGTAGGGAAGATGGAAGAACTTCGCCCAGTAAAGGTGCCATAAAATGAAAGTGTTCAGTATTTAAACTCTGATTGTAGGTTTACAGCAAGACACCATGAAGACTTTCCCTTTCCACCTTAAACGGTGCTGTGGTTCCATTTTGGCGTCTGTACGAGCTGCAGTGTTTAAGGTGGAACATTAGATGAAGAATGTGGAGAAGAGGAACTTCAGGCTGGTTTAAAGATGAACATAGAGCTCTGACAGTTGGGTTGTTTGTTGGCAGGGAATGAAAATTGGTGACGTTTCGTTCACAGCCTGGAACTCTGGATTTCTACACCACCGTTCTGGTTGCTGGTTGGTGTTGTGGTTGTGTGTAAATGTTCTGGTTGCTGGTTGGTGTTGTGGTTGTTTGTAAATGTTCTGGTTGCTGGTTGGTGTTGTGGTTGTTTGTAAATGTTCTGGTTGCTGGTTGGTGTTGTGGTTGTTTGTAAATGTTCTGGTTGCTGGTTGGTGTTGTGGTTGTTTGTAAATGTTCTGGTTGCTGGTTGTTGTTGTGGTTGTTTGTAAATGTTCTGGTTGCTGGTTGTTGTTGTGGTTGTGTGTAAATGTTCTGGTTGGTGTTGTGGTTGTTTGTAAATGTTCTGGTTGCTGGCTGGTGTTGTGGTTGTTTGTAAATGTTCTGGTTGCTGGCTGGTGTTGTGGTTGTTTGTAAATGTTCTGGTTGCTGGTTGGTGTTGTGGTTGTGTGTAAATGTTCTGGTTGCTGGTTGGTGTTGTGGTTGTGTGTAAATGTTCTGGTTGCTGGTTGGTGTTGTGGTTGTGTGTAAATGTTCTGGTTGCTGGTTGGTGTTGTGGTTGTTTGTAAATGTTCTGGTTGCTGGTTGGTGTTGTGGTTGTTTGTAAATGTTCTGGTTGCTGGTTGGTGTTGTGGTTGTTTGTAAATGGTCTGGTTGCTGGTTGGTGTTGTGGTTGTTTGTAAATGGTCTGGTTGCTGGTTGGTGTTGTGGTTGTTTGTAAATGGTCTGGTTGCTGGTTGGTGTTGTGGTTGTGTGTAAATGTTCTGGTTGCTGGTTGGTGTTGTGGTTGTGTGTAAATGTTCTGGTTGCTGGTTGGTGTTGTGGTTGTGTGTAAATGTTGGGGTGTAAATATTAACCATTCTGTTACGTAACAGTGTAGGATTTGGAGCTCGGCCCGTTTATCCTCCTGTAAAAGCAGTATTTGTATCTGAAGATCAGAGTTTGAGCTTCTGGGTATGTACAGTTCTGAGTACTGAACTCTTAGTATTAACAGTGTACATACTGTTTTACACTCTATGGCACCTGTGAATGATATGATGCATACGTGCTTAATGTGAACCAGCAAAGTAAGCAAAAATAATTTCAGGGAGATAAAATCCAGATTAGCGCACTTCGTTATTCGTTTCTGCAGATTCCATCTGGACCCAGCTATGACCCATACATGCGGCGCCGTACGTACCAGGGTCCATAGGAGGGGGATCCGGGACCCAGCTGGGTGGGGCGATGGGTGGAGACACAGGGTCCTGGTGGTCGCTGGAGGAGGGGCCAGACTCATGGCGACCCAATCCGGCAGCTCGCAGTGACCGTCTCATCATCTCTCGGAGGCGAAGGCTACACAAAAACAAAACACACAGCAGTCAATCAAACATTTTAGATCAATCAGCAGTCAGCCAGACGTTTTAGATCCACTACCAGCCAAACGTTTTAGATCCACTACCAGCCAGACGTTTTAGATCCACTACCAGCCAAACGTTTTAGATCCACTACCAGTCAGACGTTTTAGATCCACTACCAGTCAGACGCTTTAGATCCACTACCAGCCAGACGCTTTAGATCCACTACCAGCCAAACGTTTTAGATCCACTACCAGCCAAACGTTTTAGATCCACTACCAGCCAAACGTTTTAGATCCACTACCAGTCAGACGTTTTAGATCCACTACCAGTCAGACGTTTTAGATCCACTACCAGTCAGACGTTTTAGATCCACTACCAGTCAGACGTTTTAGATCCACTACCAGTCAGACGTTTTAGATCCACTACCAGTCAGACGTTTTAGATCCACTACCAGTCAGACGTTTTAGATCCACTACCAGTCAGACGTTTTAGATCCACTACCAGTCAGACGTTTTAGATCCACTACCAGCCAAACGTTTTAGATACACTACCAGCCAAACGTTTTAGATCCACTACCAGCCAGACGTTTTAGATCCACTACCAGCCAGACGTTTTAGATCCACTACCAGCCAGACGTTTTAGATCCACTACCAGCCAGACGTTTTAGATCCACTACCAGCCAGACGCTTTAGATACACTACAAGTCAGACGTTTTAGATCCACTACCAGTCAGACGTTTTAGATCCACTACCAGTCAGACGTTTTAGATCCACTACCAGCCAGACGTTTTAGATCCACTACCAGCCAAACGTTTTAGATCCACTACCAGTCAGACGTTTTAGATCCACTACCAGTCAGACGTTTTAGATCCACTACCAGTCAGACGTTTTAGATCCACTACCAGTCAGACGTTTTAGATCCACTACCAGTCAGACGTTTTAGATCCACTACCAGTCAAACGTTTTAGATCCACTACCAGTCAGACGTTTTAGATCCACTACCAGTCAGACGTTTTAGATCCACTACCAGTCAGACGTTTTAGATCCACTACCAGTCAGACGTTTTAGATACACTACCAGCCAAACGTTTTAGATACACTACCAGTCAAACGTTTTAGATCCACTACCAGTCAGACGTTTTAGATCCACTACCAGTCAGACGTTTTAGATCCACTACCAGCCAAACGTTTTAGATCCACTACCAGTCAAACGTTTTAGATCCACTACCAGTCGACGTTTTAGATCCACTACCAGTCAAACGTTTTAGATCCACTACCAGCCAAACGTTTTAGATCCACTACCAGTCGACGTTTTAGATCCACTACCAGTCAAACGTTTTAGATCCACTACCAGCCAGACGTTTTAGATCCACTACCAGTCAGACGTTTTAGATCCACTACCAGTCAAACGTTTTAGATCCACTACCAGTCAGACGTTTTAGATCCACTACCAGTCAAACGTTTTAGATCCACTACCAGTCAGACGTTTTAGATCCACTACCAGTCAGACGTTTTAGATACACTACCAGTCAGACGTTTTAGATACACTACCAGTCAGACGTTTTAGATCCACTACCAGTCAAACGTTTTAGATCCACTACCAGTCAGACGTTTTAGATCCACTACCAGTCAGACGTTTTAGATCCACTACCAGTCAGACGTTTTAGATACACTACCAGTCAAGCCAAGGTATTCACTCGTGGTCAATCTGAGCTAAATGTGATGCAACAATAAATCTGATCTGAGTTGTTGCAGGAAAATGTAATTGATTTCTACACAGACTACTTACCCGCGACTGCTGGATGATCCGGTCCTGTTTCCCGAGCTGTTGCTGGACACCACGGAAATCGCATTAGCAATGGCTTCCACTGCAGAGAGCCGTTCAGCGAAGGTGTTTCTTTCAGAGCGCTCAGCTTCTGTAACGCACCGCCCAACAGAACAGTGGAAAAGGGGACAAAACAACAAGCCCAATCACCTTCACAGAGAAAACACATGCTTTACAGGCTCTGAGCAACCTGCTGAGAGCTAAGAGCACCAGCTCACGTGATCAAGACTCAGGCCATGTCATTAATACTTTTTCAGAGAAGGAATATTTTTTATTTATCTTAAGTGTCAGTAACCGATCTGTTACATGACAGAGCAGGATTCATTTCTAGAGTTTAATAAATGTGTCAAGGCATTCAATCCATTACCAGCCGTTTTCTTCATTACAGAGGAGTAAAGAGCAGATGGAGCAGTTATCAAACCTTCCTCCTCCTTGGTCTCCTTGTTGCTGACGGGGAAGCAGACGGAGACGCAGGCGTGCAGGAGGTTTCGGTTTCCGTCGCATCGGTGTCCCAGCAGGGCGTCCAGAGCGTGGGGGTTTTGCTCCAGCAGCACGGCCTGTTCCAAACTCACCAGATACTGCCGGCACGCCTCATAATCACAGCGCAGCACATGCTGCATCAGAGTCTGCTTCTGAAAATCAAACACAGAGAGATATACCTCTCAGAAACAAGAGCATTGAGACCGTATTGGTCGAGTTCAAACTCTGGTTTAACGCAAGGTGGTCAAACTGGGTTCCATCAGGACCGACACTCTGCAGAGATGAGCGATTTCCTTCTTCTAATATCCTAAATTTAACTCATTAAGGCTTTTCTAATTGGCTTATAAGTTGAATCAAGTGTGTCTGATGAGGAGCAGGGCTTGGCAATATGACAACATACACTGATATGATCATTTATGGCAAAGTACAATAAACCTTTATGAACTCATGGTATATATAGTCAGTACTTCTGGAACAAAGACCATCTGCATGTTTCATTTTTAATAGAGTAAAATTAGTTTTGATACAATACGTATTGTGATACAGCGGTCCTACCATTAAAACACACCACTATATGAACAGGTTTATCAATGCTTACAACAGCACTGCACCCTTGTGCTGCTTGTTCATGTTGGAGTGGAGCTGAAAATGGATTACAACACTGCCATCTAGTGGTCAGAGGTTTTAACACAACACGCAGTGATTCACTGTCTGCCAGGAATCATACACCAAACATAATCTGATATTCAATATTTTGAACAAACATTTAATAAAAATGATTGTATTTACCATAAATGTTAGTTTTATTTATTTATTTATTTATTTATTACAAATGTAGCACATTTGTTCTGACAACTGATGAGACATTTAAGAAAATAAATATTTAAATTTAATGCATCATGTTTAGTGTGAAGGTGGTATGAAATGCGAGATCTGTAGAGATGTGTCTCCGTGTGGACCCTCAAACAGGAACAGTTCAGAATGCAAACGCACTACCACACGTAAGTAGCCTGATTGTCTAGACTCATTAGTTCAGAGGCGGGCACCACCCCCTGTGCAGGTACCACCCCCTGTGTTTGTGGCCTAGTTTAGCTTATGCTAAAAAGTAATGTTAGTCCAATAATAAACACCATCAACACATTCAGGTTAAAAAAGATAAAATATAAGATAATAAAAGCAGCTGCCTCTACCTCAACAGCCATAATGATGATTGCAGCTTTCTTTTTGATTGTGGAGTTGCTGGGCAGGTTGGCGAGGGAGTGGACTCCCATGCCCAGGCTGGCAATGGGCGGCAGATCCAACCAATCAGGATCTCGGATCCCACCCATGCAGTCTTTGGCCATTGGGTAAATGGTGCCATTTCCATCCCGCAGGATGATGGGGCTTTCCTGTGAGCACAAAGAGAGAAGAGTCAGAAACGAAGCTCCTTAGAGATCCTACGCGAGTATAAACAGAGCCACAGAGCGAAGCAGCACAGACTCAAAAGACCCGGTCACATTTTCCACACTCTGAACTGCAGCAGCAAAATAAAACAAGCCTATAATTACATTAAACGGTGGAAAATCCTTAAATTACTTTAACTCGCCGTTTTAAAAGGACACTGAAGTGCTGGATTTTCACTCTGTTCCTCACTGAAGTTCAGCACGTCTATACACCGCGTCGGTTCTGTTTTGAGCTAAAGTGATAACTTTTAACGAGGTGAGATTCAACCGACTGTACACACATAAGTAAAAACACTGACATCTGTTTAACACGTCAGCCAAAAATGCATTGAAGTGGCATTACTTTTAAATGTTTCTAAGTAAATAAAAAATTATAAAATGCATTAATCTGAGGGAGATTACTCAATTACGAAGATTCCACTACATGTAGTGGAGAGAGAACTTATCTGATTTGATGTTTTTGTGTTCTAAAATCAACCGCAGGAAGGCCACCTCACTCAGCAGACAGTATGAAGCTTAGTCATACCAAACGTGATTCATGTTATATTCTACTCATCCAGATTTAATGGATCTATCAACAGATATTTTATAAAGTTTGGCATCAGCTAACAATCTGCTATCTGACCAGGCAAGCCGGGTCACAGCGAATGCATAACCACATCATCTACCACTCACTTTTATGAACTGGTTCTAGAAACCAAACGCTAAGTTTTCTGAAAGATGCTGAACTGGACGTCACTTGGTAGCGATGTACATCAATGTGGGCAGTAGCCTTAAAGCTGGCGGAGCTACGGAGTAAACTTTCATGCAACTTCGCTTAAAAGTTGCCAAAATCTTACACAAGTTGTGTAAGTAAAGCAATCTGCAACCCACTTGATACTCAGCCTCAACACATACATTTTATATATATATATATATACACACACACATACACACACACACACACACCCGCTCAAAAGTTTAGGATCACTTTAGAATTTTATTTCATGCAATTCATTCAACTTTTTAATGCAATTCACTAACAATATTGTCCATTTCAAAATTAATGTAAGTGTATCAGATGATTTTTAAAGAATAAAAATGTTTGTATTAAAGTCTATTTTTGTATAGAGGCTTATTTTACATATAGTTCTATTATCAGCAATTCTCAGTCCTCTGTCTAAATCTCCTGGTACGACCACCAATCCAAGTTAAGGATGTTTTTGGACTAATTGGTTGTTAGGACAATCTTGCTCAATTGTGATCACAGCTGAAAAACATTCTACTAATAAGTGAGTATAAAAGGGAACAACATTCTAGGTTAGTTTAGTATCTGAAGATCAGCAGTTGATGGCTTGCTGACCGGCTCACAATGACCAGAAAGAAACAACGTTCTTTAGAGACCCGTCAGTCCATTGTTGTGTTAAGGAAGAAGATACTCTGTTAAAATAAGAACATTTCACTGCGACCCCAAACTTTTGAGCAGTAGTGCATATATGCACACCATTTATTTCTGGCTTGAGGCTTTAACTCTGACCAGACTGCCAGTTAATCATAGTTGTGATGTCACGTAAACAGCACATGTGTGTTTGGATGCTTGGGATTGGTCAGATTCATCCACATCCCGTATCATTAGGTTAAATTTCCCTACTTAACACGTTAACACTGTTAATAGAGCAGACTATAAAAAAACTAATTTAATAATGCATTAATTGTGTCGTTTGAGAAAAAAATTGTGTCAAAAAAATCTGATTAGATTTAACTGATGTGCAGAATCCCAAAGTGCTTTCAGAGATTTACGGCCCTATTTCTAAGCCGATATGAGTTTAAGGAACATTTGTTACCTGGCCAGCGGTGAAGATGGCCACGTTGCGCTCGCTCTGACCCAAAAAGGCCAGGTTACTCGTAGGGAAGTGATTCTCTTGCTCGGCTTTACCAGTGGCCAAGTCAAAGATACAGTACCTAACCCAGCTACCAGTCTTCAGCACAGCATGGACTCCTACAGACAGAACAGAGGCAGGCATTAGCAGCTGCTTCTCAGACCCACAGAGTCCGACCACAAACACCAACACCTAAAGGACATTAACTGTTCAATATGTAGTCCATATCAAACAGTTCTGCTGTCTAAGAAAGTGAGAGAGACAAAGCCTGCATACAGTGAACCACCACCAATAGCTGAGATCATTGAAACAGTCAGTAGCCAATGACCAGATATAAACACAATAATCTTAAAAACTTAGTTTCTATTCTTTTTCCATTCAAACCTATAAAAAAAGACCACTTGCCTTTGGAGTCAACGTTCACAGCTAAAATCTCAGCTTTTTCTGGTATACAAAGTTTTTTAGGTGTGCGCTGAAAACAGTCTGGAACTTTAGGAGTTCCCCCAGTTTTAACAACCTGTTGGAGAAAAAAGAAAGAGCCATTCAGTGGGTCACAAACACACATACACACACAAACATACATAAACACACTCGCTCTGTAGGTTGGTGATGTGTGTGTATATCTTTCTCTGAGAATTATCTATTCTCTGAAACCTAAGGTCTGGCAGAAACTAGATGGTGATTTAACGGCACTGGTTTATGGCCAAATACAACTTTTCAATAAAAATGTATAGAGAATCATCTTTACTACATATGGGGTGTGTCTCAAAATCTACTGAGCTCCTACATAGGCAGCATCATAGTATGCGCTCCTGACATGTAGACTGTCCCAATTCTTACATGCCTTAAACATGTTGTCTACTGAGGAACCTTATTTAGACCTGATTTTAAGGAAGCATTGAACGCTTCCTCAGCCGCTAAGACAATCCCATGATGCAGCGCAGGCTAATCTACGAGCAGTGAAGTGGTTTTAAAATGTGAGTTATTTTGATTCTCTGGAGTTTTAATGTGTTTCTGGTCATATAATCACACAAAACAGTATTTTATTATCAACTCTGTAACGAGTCCTTCACCATTTACTCTTTTATACTCCAGACATTAGCTTTTATGCTAGCGGATTTTTAAGCCTCGGGCTATTGTTTTGGATGCCGGCTGGTAACTTGGCAACCAGCTAAATCACCGGTGGCGTGCTGCAGTGGGCGAGAACAAGCCGTGACGCAGTCTCTCTCTAACTAGAGCGTCTCAGTAATCTGTTTTATGAGGACAGATGAGGAGAGAACACTGCTACTTACACAGCTGCTACCTAGACAGCCTACTTAGACACTCACTAGGATTTGAGACACACCCATAAAGTTCACAGCTACACAAACAGCCAATCACAGTGTATTATTTTAGATTAAAAAAATAGAATTGTGATGAAATTTTGTATTTTCAATTGGAAATCTGAATTAAGGTCAGAGATTTACATTCCACTATATAGAATGAGGAGAGAATTAAAGGTACTTGAATTCAAACAGTCAAGAAAACCTTTTAAAAATAAAAATGCAACTGCAGACCAGGCGCCTCACGAAGGAGAGAATATCAAGTATAGCCATAATTAACAAAGTTAATTTTATATCCTACTCAGACATAATAAAATAAAACAACAATCAATAGATCATTTATTAAGTCTGGCATCAGCTAACACGAAATGGTTCTAGATATGAACTGGTTCTAGTATCTACACGCTGAGCTCAGAGCAGGCCTGGATGTCCCTTAGCAGTGATGTAAATCAATGTGTGTAGTAGACTTACAGCTGGCTTTAGAGTGAAACTTTCATGTCCCTTTGCTTAAAAGTTGCTTGAAACCTACATGAAACTGAACAACATTACAAAAAAGCACCCTGCAACTAGCTCGAAACTCAGCTGCAACAGGTGCAAGAGTCTTAGGAGCAACATGACAGTTACAGAAGAAGGTTTATGGAGCCAATATATAACTCAGACCGAGAGTATGATGACATAATATATATTAATGTAGTAATATTGTACATATCATGCTCATACATAAACAAAACCTCATGAACAACAATAGAGTGAGAACAATCAGGTGCATCAACAAATATGAGCTACTAATTTGGATCTAGCAACTTAGTTTTTTTTTTTATTGCTTCATTAAACTTCCACGCAAGTGCAACCACGCAACATGCTACAAGTTGCATGAGGGTTTCAGCGCATAAAGCCAGCTTGCTAAATCAAATTAAGGTGCAGTGCACACCAAACACACAGTGCCAGACATTGAGGCGGGACAGTAATTTTCCTTAATAGCTTTTGAACGAGATGAAATTTGGCCGACGCCTCCAGCCGTACCTGTAGTTCATCTATTCTGAGGAGCCTGCAGTCCTGCAGTAGTGAGGACGGGTCAGAGTCAGTGGGAGCTGCACTCTGGCTGCTCACGCTGCTCGACGTCCCTGGAAATTTCACAGCAACATATGCACCATCGACTTTTAGCACCTTGAGTTCAAAAGAGAGATTCGTTGCAAATGTGGCGTCATAGCAACAAGTCGTCACAGACACAAGAGAAACACAGAGGACAGCAAAACATTCATAACTGAAACAATGTGTACTAGGAGTTCAGCTGGTCTGAGGATGATTACATAATTATATAATTTAAAAAAACACGTTAACTAATATTTTAATAATTACACACAAAAAGATATAGCATTAATTGAGTGGGGGAAAAAAAACCAAACTATTCCAATAAAAATAAAAAAATCAAATCCCCTGCTGTCTGTACTTCCGGTCTCCACAGCGCCGGGTGGGAGCGGCCAGCTGTTCCACATACCTTCCCTACTGGGACATTTTTAACATCCTCCACGAACACGACCTCTCGCAGAGGCCACTGCTCCTCGTTTACTTTCTCCTCCTCTTTAGGCGCCGGTGTGGAGCGCCTCCGCTCTGCAGCACAGTGAGCAACACGTAAGAACCCAATAGACATCACCAAACCAGCCCTACCAGCCTTTACTTCCTCATCTGCTCTTAACTAGAGCAGTAACAGTTTTCTTTAACTGAACATAGTGTTGGATGATATGGCCATTTATATTATATAAATTTATATTGTGATATATTCCTTAATTCTGGTCGATACGATATAATTCCGATATCGATATTAATAACTGCCAGGAATCCCTATAACGAAGGTCTGCATCTACTTTATCAATATAAATAACTTTTAACTTTAAATTACAACAGAGGCCGAGTTTCTTATTCTTTTGTAAACAGATTAGAAAGTCTTCATATACATAAAAGGAACATGACATCCCCTCAAATAAGCAATCCTCTAGATTAGGGGCCAGACTGGACAATATCAAAATACTAAAGGGCTGTTCTCTCTTTTTAAAAGTAATATTCATACATATCTAGAATATTGTATTCAAAATATGAAAAAAACACAAATGTACAAAATAATGAATAATTACTAATTAATTCAATTTTACTGTAACTGCAGTGGTAAAAATGTTGTCTGAACATGTGCTGATATGCTGACAATGTTATGAAACTCAGTCAAACATTTGTAGGCTAAAGTGTAGACGCTTACAAGAAGCTCGTATAAAAATCAACTCTGCCCCGTAACCCCTGGAAACGTGATAAGCACGTGATATAATTGGACGACGCAAGGAGCTCCTTCGCTAACATGCGGCAGCTGAAGAGGGGAAGTGTGATCACGCTGGTTGACGCGACGGAGCAGCGTTGGCGTTTTTTTGACAAAGCCTTCACTGTATGCAGTTCTGTACATTCAGGAGTTCAGTCAGAACAATAACGGCTAAATTTAAAAATAAATTTAAAATAAATGTAATTAATTCAATTAATTTAATTAATTTAAAATAAAGGTTAATTTGTACTCAGCGTTAAATACGCATGGAGCTTTCTGTCCACACTGTTTTTCTTCTAAACTACAAGCTCATCCACCGTCGCCGTCAGCCTTAAGTTTATTTAACTTCGCCTTGCTAACACAGCACCGTACCGACGGGCCATTAAGGGTGATTCCGCGGGCCAATAAAAGTCTGGCTGCACCCCTGCGGTAAATAACACATGTCGAAATACCGCAACAACTATATCACAGTTATTGAAACATATCCTCTCGCAGTAAATACCAATGTCAAATTATTGTCCAGGCCTAACTAAACATAAAACAACAGGAGAGAATCTGCAGCTGCTCTAAACCAAGAGATATACGACCTGCGGATTAAAAAGAGCAGACATGCAGGAACGACACTTACCTTACACAAATATAGGACAGCCTGAATCGCTAACCGAAACCTGTGAGCTATTTTTAGCCTGTCTTTAAGAGGTTTATAAGTCGCGTAAGAGAAGGAGATCTAGAGAAACTGGCACAGATGTAATTGATGAGAAATTAATGGCAACCGGAGTTACGCCAGGGTCAGTGTTAGTGGGCCAAGAGGCACTATGCGGAGCACCCTCAGGGGCTTGTGTTACAGATACTATTAGGGAGGTGGGTCATTCTCAGCACTGCAGTAACACAGATGTGCGTCTGTAGCACAAATTTGTGGGAAGTTTCATCTTAACATTCCAATTTATAAATAAAAAATGGATGTAGTACATACTAAATAGTAGCTGTATTGTTTGTATTAACAGGCTGTAGTACATACTAAATAGTAGCTGTATTGTTTGTATTAACAGGCTGTAGTACATACTAAATAGTAGCTGTATTGTTTGTATTAACAGGCTGTAGTACATACTAAATAGTAGCTGTATTGTTTGTATTAACAGGCTGTAGTACATACTAAATAGTAGCTGTATTGTTTGTATTAACAGGCTGTAGTACATACTAAATAGTAGCTGTATTGTTTGTATTAACAGGATGTAGTACACACTAATAGCAGCTGTATTGTTTGTATTAACAGGCTGTAGTACATACTAAATAGTAGCTGTATTGTTTGTATTAACAGGCTGTAGTACATACTAAATAGCAGCTGTATTGTTTGTATTAACAGGCTGTAGTACATACTAAATAGCAGCTGTATTGTTTGTATTAACAGGATGTAGTACATACTAAATAGTAGCTGTATTGTTTGTATTAACAGGCTGTAGTACATACTAAATAGTAGCTGTATTGTTTGTATTAACAGGCTGTAGTACATACTAAATAGTAGCTGTATTGTTTGTATTAACAGGCTGTAGTACATACTAAATAGTAGCTGTATTGTTTGTATTAACAGGCTGTAGTACATACTAAATAGTAGCTGTATTGTTTGTATTAACAGGCTGTAGTACATACTAAATAGTAGCTGTATTGTTTGTATTAACAGGATGTAGTACATACTAATAGCAGCTGTATTGTTTGTATTAACAGGCTGTAGTACATACTAAATAGTAGCTGTATTGTTTGTATTAACAGGCTGTAGTACATACTAAATAGTAGCTGTATTGTTTGTATTAACAGGCTGTAGTACATACTAAATAGTAGCTGTATTGTTTGTATTAACAGGCTGTAGTACATACTAAATAGCAGCTGTATTGTTTGTATTAACAGGCTGTAGTACATACTAAATAGCAGCTGTAGGGTTTGTATTAACAGGCTGTAGTACATACTAAATAGCAGCTGTAGGGTTTTGTATTAACAGGCTGTAGTACATACTAAATAGTAGCTGTAGGGTTTGTTTTAACAGGATATAGTACATACTAAATAGTAGCTGTAGGGTTTGTTTTAACAGGATATAGTACATACTAAATAGCAGCTGTATGGGAACCGGCTGGAGGAGACACTAAATAGCAGCTGTAGTACATACTATACGGCAGTGAGGCACTGCTGGCAATAGAGGAGGTATCACTGCATGTGGAGGCTGGCGATGGTGGTGGACCCATCTCAGTTTTAACCAGTTCAGGTTTGCTCTCGGTCCTGCAGAAACATACAACAGTACCATCAGAATTCAGAACAACCCTCTGGGACAGTAGTGTTTAAGTGTCCACACAAAACAACGAGGCTTCTGTTTAAAATAAAACAGAATAAAATCTTGTGTGTGAGAATTCAGACCTTCTTGAGACAATAAACTTTATAATACTCCACTTTAGCTACATATTCCATATTTTATTAGTGAGGTGTGTTTTTAAATATGATATCCCATGTGGACCATGTCATGCAGCTTTAGCGTACTTCGTCTCCTGGGCCTTGGTGCTCTTCTCCATGTTCTTCAAGCTCTCTGGAGAACGCAGCTGGAACCGGCAGCTGTCATTCATGTTCCACACGGACTCGAGCAAGACTCCCACTTTGGGGACGCCGGCGCTGACGGAGAAGGCCACGGCACCGGCGTGGTAGAGGGGGTTATTCCTCAAACACACCTGCGGAACAGAGACAGACAGGTTTATAGAGCTGAAGTTCTTCATCGTATTGAAAACGTTATTAAAGCCAAAATCATTAAACTGGGAAGAGACTCCTGCTAGTTCACCTGAGTGCCCACTGTAATGTTGGGGATGGATGCGATTCCTGCGCTGGACTTTGGCTTCTTGTTCTTGGCTCGGGCCTTTTCAAGCATTTTTTTACGTTGACTAAAAGGCACTACGCCCCTGCAGCACAGAGAAACACATACACATTTATTATACAGTACAGACATATTATATACAGAGAGAGAGAGAGAGACAAAGGAAAGAGAGAGAGAGAGAAAAAAGAAAGAGAAAGAGAGAGAGAGACAAAGGAGAGAGAGAGGAAGAGAGAGAGACAGGAGATAAAGGGAGACAGGAGAGAGAGAGGAGAGAGAGAAAGAGACAGGAGAGAGAGACAGACAGAGGGAGAGACAGACGGAGAGAGAGAGACAGAGAAAGAGTATAAAAAAGAAAGATGACAAAAAAATATAGGAAAGAAATGAAAATAGGACAGAAAGAAACAAATAAAGAAAGAGAAAAGGTAATAAAGATGAGATCTGACTCAAAAACTGAATTAAAAGGGGAAAAACAATAAAACAATAATAAAGATATTAAGAGAAAAAAGACAACATATAGTAAAATAACGAAAGAACAAAATAGAGCGAGAGACGCACCACCAGTAGAGGCTGCTGTCGAGCTGGGCGCAGGTGTAGAGCGAGCAGCAGTGCAGAGACACGATTCGTTCACCCTGCAGCTCGGGGAACGTCTGAGCGCCGTGTTCCAGCTTACACGCCACCGAGCTCAGCGTTTCATCCACCCACGTCGCCACCTACACACACACACACACACACACACACACACACACACACACACACATTTAGATACTCAGGGCGCCTACCACTCCACTTCAGCACCTCCTGACACTTCAGCAGAACGCAGTCTGACCTTGTTGGTCTCTGTAGCCACAGTGGCCCGAATACTGTTAGCAGACAACAGGGTGATCTTCTCATTGGTCAAGCCAAGGAAGGACACACGAGGGTGATGGATGGAAGGATTCTGGAAAAGAGAACAGCTCTGTCAGTTTCCATAGCTACAAAATTCATCACCACCACTTTAGCTGAGTACTGATGGTAATTCTGGGCTATTTCTGTTGGTCATCACATTTTTAACAAGCTGCCTTTTTTAAAATCACATCAAACTCAGACACACAGGTTCATCCTGGTAGCAATGACTCGGTATGATAATCCTTTACTTGGTGATCTGTTACCGTTGACGATATTTATTAATGTAACCTTGTGTCACTGCGCTCCTCCAAGAAGAAAACTGACCAGTGAGACCACATGTGGTGCAGATTCAGGTTCTTACTTGTGCATTTCTGTACGGTTCCGGTTCGCTCCACTTCCACTGGTACAGCTCTCCTTTAGAACTGATGGCCACAAGCTCCGAGAACATAGCGGCGATGCTCACGAACCTTGTACCATCCTTCAGAAGAATCATCAGAGCAAGAATACAGAATCCCATCAATACCACATACACAGTTATTATACAGTAGTATTACAGTCTGTCAGAACGACCATCGCCCCCTACGCTTCCTGTAGTGTATTACAGTCTGTCAGAACGACCATCGCCCCCTACGCTTCCTGTAGTGTATTACAGTCTGTCAGAACCACCGTCGCCCCCTACGCTTCCTGTAGTGTATTACAGTCTGTCAGAACCACCGTCGCCCCCTACGCTTCCTGTAGTGTATTACAGTCTGTTAGAACCACCGTCGCCCCCTACGCTTCCTGTAGTGTATTACAGTCTGTCAAAACGACCGTCGCCCCCTACGCTTCCTGTAGTGTATTACAGTCTGTCAAAACGACCGTCGCCCCCTACGCTTCCTGTAGTGTATTACAGTCTGTCAAAACGACCGTCGCCCCCTACGCTTCCTGTAGTGTATTACAGTCTGTCAGAGTGACCGTCGCCCCCTACGCTTCCTGTAGTGTATTACAGTCTGTCAGAGTGACCGTCGCCCCCTACGCTTCCTGTAGTGTATTACAGTCTGTCAGAGTGACCGTCGCCCCCTACGCTTCCTGTAGTGTATTACAGTCTGTCAGAGTGACCGTCGCCCCCTACGCTTCCTGTAGTGTATTACAGTCTGTCAGAGTGACCGTCGCCCCCTACGCTTCCTGTAGTGTATTACAGTCTGTCAGAACCACCGTCGCCCCCCACGCTTCCTGTAGTGTATTACAGTCTGTCAGAACCACCGTCGCCCCCCACGCTTCCTGTAGTGTATTACAGTCTGTCAAAACAACCGTCGCCCCCTACGCTTCCTGTAGTGTATTACAGTCTGTCAAAACAACCGTCGCCCCCTACGCTTCCTGTAGTGTATTACAGTCTGTCAGAACGACCCTCGCCCCCTACGCTTCCTGTAGTGTATTACAGTCTGTCAAAACGACCGTCGCCCCCTACGCTTCCTGTAGTGTATTACAGTCCGTCAAAACAACCGTCGCCCCCTACGCTTCCTGTGGTGTATTACAGTCTGTCAGAACACCCGTCGCCCCCTATGCTTCCTGTAGTGTATTACAGTCTGTCAGAACACCCGTCGCCCCCTACGCTTCCTGTAGTGTATTACAGTCTGTCAGAACGCCCGTCGCCCCCTACGCTTCCTGTAGTGTATTACAGTCTGTCAGAAAGACCGTCGCCCCCTACGCTTCCTGTAGTGTATTACAGTCTGTCAGAACCACCGTCGCCCCCCTACGCTTCCTGTAGTGTATTACAGTCTGTCAGAACCACCGTCGCCCCCTACGCTTCCTGTAGCGTATTACAGTCTGTCAGAACGCCCGTCGCCCCCTACGCTTCCTGCAGTGTATTACAGCCAGAATGACAGTGTAGATCATATAAACATTTTATATCATTGCATAAAACATTTCTCTCTTTAAGTAAACAACATTCTGAGAACTTGTTCATGTCCCACAATTTTCAAACAAGATATTAACCGGTTTATTTTCTCAGATATCGTCATTCCCTCTCTCGGATACATCACTGGTATTTCTGCTTTAGCAGTGCAACCCACTGGGAAGCTGCTGTGACAGTGCGGTTAATAAAATGTGGCTCCTGTTGATGAACTACTCTGTCCTAAGCAAAACACCCCACCTTATCAGGCCACCACTGCAGCTCCTCTCCCAGTGAGACGGGGCTCTGCAGGGGGACGCTCTTCTTATCCAGGCTGGGCTCCCCCTCGCGGCTGGTGGAGCCTCGCTCGGCATCAAAGGAGGCGCCGTCCAGCCACCTCCTCTCGCGCAGCCTCAGAACAGACTCGCGCTCTCGCAGCAGCTCAGAGTCGCGCTCTAAAGGCAGAAGGAGAACTGGTATGCAATAGGGTCACACCAGTGGGATACACGTAAGCCACTCTCTGGGAAAGACCCTCATATTGAGTCACTACTAAATAATAAACTTATGACTAATTAAACTACAGAAGACAAAGTAACGAGTGAAAGCAAAAAAAAAAGTTTTAGTTCCGTTCTTTCTCTTCACTTGACACCACTTGGTTCACATCTCACTGTGAACGACTCCATCCCAGCCACTCGCACGGCGCTCGATGGCTCGTTCAAAGGCCAGGCTGGACTGGTTGACAGCCAAAATTGGCCAAGCCAGCAGCTGGGGGTGGGGTCATATTAAAAGGGGGAGGGGAGGGGGGTCAACTTGGCTGGGCGTCAGCAGTGTCCAGTGAAGGCTGGGGGAGATTTTTAAGATTGGCTGCAGGGTCTCGGACCACCTGCCCTGAACTGGAGCAGTAGAGCAGGGCCTTTCTCAGAGGGCTCGTTATGGGGTAAGGGTCTGTGACCATGCAGCAGGGTGGGGGTGGGTGGGTGATAGGAGGGACAAACACACAAATATGTATACGCAACAATCATGGAGCACCAACATCGAAATATGGGGGGAGATGTGGAATTTCTCACGAAGCAGGATTTCTCAGTTGGGTACATAACTCAAGCCCAAAGTTTGGCCAATCACAGAAGAGCCAAAATGACAAGTCTTATATATAAATATATATATAAAGCTATTGTTCCCAGACAGGAACTCTATTATTAAATATTAAACAGTACTAATAAAGTAGGTAGTGCTTTTTCATACGCCTGTGTGTTTATTTAACCCTTTCCAAGCTTCTCCTAAACAACCCAGTATTATTTACAGTTCTCATCTAATACCTGCTTTGACTGCTCAGTACTTCATTAAGCTAAATCAAGATTTGCTGCTGAAGGAACTGAACATATTCATACAATGTCTGGGGCGTCCAGGAGAAATCTGGAACCTAACTTTGTTAGCTGGATCAAGATCTGATCTACTTCTCTCACAATAACATATTCATGATACTTTGTGTTGTATGTATGATAATTTACATCTGTTCTAATCAGATCTGGTGGTGAAAAAACATGTATTGATCAGAAAAACACTTCAACTATCAGTTTATGTGCTTTTTACAGCAGTGAATTTTGTATGACATTTATGTTGTTATCTCAAGCAAGTTTATTTATTGTCACTACTTTGGCCAATATGCTGCAATTTTATGATACCTACAGTAAATAACTTGGGCTCATAATTAGGAGTGGGCGATATGACCCTACAATAATATTACAATATTTTGTGTTTTTTTGTGAAAACAATACTCTTTTTTTAAGAATACACTCATTTTAAACAGCAAATTGTGTTTTTTTCTAGTGTATATATAAAAAACTGCTGGAAATGTAATGCTGTGTTTCATTTGTTCTCATTCAGAATAAAAGAAAGGCTAAAAAAACATGTAGAAGAAATTAGCTGTTAGCCAATGTGACTAAAGAAACTATCGCTGAGACTTGAATTATGAGGTCAACAGTCAAAATAGGAACAGATGCTACAAGAAAGCTACAATTTCTAGGCCTTGACCTGATGGGTCGGCGCCTGCAGTCGCTGGGAGAATACGAAGCCGCAAGCCGTTAGCAAGATAGCGAGCTAGGCTCAGCTCACGCGTCAGACTGAGTCAGTCACACTACGGCAAGTGCGAATGAGACGCCGGAGCTAAAAGAGCCATCTGCTTATTTCAGATCAGCTGGATGGGAAAATACTGGGTTCCCAGTGAGCCGAGTGTGTGGAGTCGATCAGACAAGGACGGTGTGAGCAATGCATGAGTGTATGTTCACTGAAGGGCTGCAGCTATCGATTATTTTAGTAATCAAGCATCCTGTCGATTAATCTATCAAGTAAGACAGGTCATGTTTATTGTTTAAATAGTATATAGTGGGTTAAAAACATTTTAATAATTATTATCATCATTGAAATGTATTATTAGACCTGTATATCATACTATAGGACCACAAGACTGGCTAGGGTTAGAAATGTTATGCATCCACTTGTTATTAGTGTGACATTTTAGCAGCAAATAAAGCAGAAAACTAATAGATATTGGCTCTAAAAGTCGGCACCACATATTGGCCATCGACTGACCTCTAAACATCTGCACTGGCTATAGAAAAACCCATATCGATCGATCGATGTCTATGTTGTTGTATAGATTTAACAAATCTTTTTCAGACTTTGGAATTGTTTCAGCTCTAGTTCACTGTAGACGTTTAACTGCGTCTTACACTACACTATATAAACAGGTTTGTCAATGCTTACTATAGCATTGCGCCCTTGTGCTGCTTGTTAATGCTGGAGCGGAGCTGAAAATGGATAACACCATTGCCATCTAGTGGTCAGAGGTTTAAACACAACACAATAATTCACTGTCTGCCAGGAATCTGTGTATCAATACTGTGTTTTTGAGAATCAATTATCACAAAAGTAATAATATCCTGATAAGTTGATATTTTCTTACACCCCTAGTGGGAACTGTCTATTAATTAAGTTTATTACTAAGTATAAGTCCCAGTACCATCGATGCAGATACAGATATCAGTATAACCCTGAAAGCAATGTTAGCATTTTTCAATACTCATAATGTGGAGTACAAGATGCCTCTGCTTTGCAATATTATTTAAAACACTGTCTATTGCTCTACATTAGAAAATAAAAGAAAAACAAACGCTTAGATCTAAAAATCCATAATTCTCTGACTAAGAGCAACACAAACTTTGGCCTGAAGTTAAACAACCAACTGAGATCACCCTCATGCACGTTCTTGATTCACACAAACAGATTTCTGGCTATTTGGTTCTTTGTACATGTAATTTACACCATAAATACACCATAAAAAGGTGATGCTGGGAAAGATCCAGTGTGGAACACAGTGTGGATTCAGAACGGAGGCGGAAAGCAACTCCCTCTCTGACCCTGCTTGAGTGACAGTGGTTGTTATTTCACACTGGATCTTCTCGAGCTCTCACTGACTGGCCTACAGTTACAACCAGGGATTAATGACGTCACATCTGTTTACACCATAGATACGGTGCATCTTCTCACGCTGAGAGCGGCTCAATTGTTTGGCCATATGTCTTCGGGGACAAACGTCCCTGTGTTTGTGAAGGGCCCGCTAAATAAAACCAGTATATTTCATGTTACACTGTAAATTTGCTGTGATACAGTGACGTCCCTGTAGAGTCCCTGGTTGCAGCTTAAAGCCTCAAATACGTGTTCATGCGTTTAAGTCCATTACCTCTTGAGGAGCCGAGGCGGGACAGGGACGAGCGGCGGAAGGAGGGGTAGCCGAAGTAACTGATGTCCTCCGAGAACATGGCGTCCGCGTCAATGATGACGCTGGGGTGTGCAGAGTGGATGTCTGCATCCAGCAACGACATCAGGTCTTCTGTGGAGGACATGTGGTAATTACTCTTAGCCTGACTTGATGCACTGGAGCTTTAGTTGTTTAAAAAAAATTTAAATGCTTAACAAATAGAAAAACATTTGCATGATAATTTCATATTTATATATATTATAAAACAAACAACCCATTGATGATTGCAGTATTGGTGATATGTTTGATTTACTTTATTTACTGTTAATTTAGTTAAAAATATTATGCTGTTTCATATGAGCTCGTTAAAAATGGTAATAAACCAGTTTAGACCATGTTTCGTGACTTGTTTAAGCCATTTTCATTGATAAGCGCAGTTTCTGTCAGACGCGGCCCATCATTGGTCGAGACAAACTTTATGCAAATTAATCCGTCCAACGCAACGTATCTATCCAACGAGAAGTGGATATGATCCATCCCTGCCCAATCACTTGGGCCTGCATCAGCGCCATACAGCGTGGAGAACAGTTGGAGATTGTTGGGGGTCTTGGGTGGGTTTATTATTAAATATTAATATAGAATTTTATTAGAAGGTACACATATTTATACTCAACAATACTCCATCTGAAATTCAAATTCGTGGCGGAAAAATATCTGCTTGGATGTAAACAGCCGATGTTTAACACGAGCATTACCTCTGGCCCGTCACCCCTGGAAACGCATACTTACAATGCATTGTTACTGGCCAATCACTGTGCCCAAACGTGTTCATCAAGCATGAGGCCAATCAGTTAAGTACAGCTTCTGTTTATTAACGACATGGCTGACTGGTTATATAGGGGGTACGAGTGAAAGGGCAAATATGAATAGAGATGGAAGGATCAATCAGCTATGTATCGGTATTCATCGTTTTTTAATTGAAATAAGCGATCGGTGATCAGCTGATATTTCTTCAATTAAGTCGAACCCGAGAGCCGAGTGATGGCATTAAACAAATGAGCCTAATTTTTATTTCCAGCTAGCGGTTCATCCAGGAAGAGGAACCCTCCGTGAAAGCCCCTGCGGCCAGGTCTCTGCAATTCCTATTTGAACCACTAGGTGGAAAAACCTTCATTTTCTCCAGACTGACTAAAGCAGCAGCCTCGTGAGAACAGTTTATAATGTTTACTGCATGTGCGGATAGAAAACATCGTCCGAAATCGTCCATCATCTCGTAGGGGAACTAAAACAAAGACATTTAGCACTACTAATATGATACGGCACCTCAGATGTACACCACGCAGCTGAATACAGTGAGTATCAGTAAACAGCAGAGCTAGCACGCACAGCTAGCACAAAACAAACAACCCAGAACACCTACAGACCAGATCTGACCGGTACGAACAGAACAGCAGCAGCAACAGCCAGAGAGCTAAAGAACCACAGCCAGAGTGATTGAGTTTATAGAGCTACATAACCACGTTTCAACCATGTTTCTTGACTTGCTTGCGCTAATAATTGCATGTAGCCCCACCGTCAGTTGGTATCGGCTATCGGCGATCTGAATCAGACCCAAAATGAAGCTATAATTGAAAATTAACTGTACTCTAATGAGGTGGGGTCAAGTCATAGTGTTTTTAATGGGTTTAACTGCATAACTAAACCATTTAGCTCTGCTGTGGTGAGGTCGTGTAAGAGAATGCTGCTTTAACTGCAGTTAGTTGACGGAGCTTCACCTCCAGGTAAATAAGACTCGCTGGCTGTGTCGTCTCCATCGTCTCCATCCTCGTCATCCCGGCTCAGCAGGTTATTCACGGCCAGGTTCACGTCAAGGTTGGTGCGCTGGAGCTCTCGGATGATAACACTCCTCGACTTACCCTGCAAAACCACCTGGGCCTGAGAGGAGACAGGAGACCAGATATGTTTTGTGCACGTACTGAAGCTCTGGACATGCACGCAGCGCCAAACACAGATTTAAATCACAGGTAAACAGGCTACTGAGTAGATAAAGAGGCTCCTGCGCACTGACCTGAGAGATGAGCTCCTCAGGGATGACCGAGGCTGGGATGACAGGCTGCGGTTGGCTGCCCAGCAGGCCGGAGCCCCGGTCTCTGCCGGTGCGGATCACGCGGGTCTGCCTGCGCGAGTCCCGGGCCGCCGTGCTGGAGCGGCCTGAGGACCCTCCTCCCCCTCCGCCGCCTCCCCCGCCTCCGCCTCCCCCACCGCTCCCTCCTCCTGTTCCTCCGCCTCCACTCCCTCCGCCTCCGCCTCCGCCTCCTCCGCTCACTCCCGAACTCCAGCGGCTCCTGTGGAGAGACGAGTCGGGTTAGAAACTATGGTCCAAAGCAGAGAGCTTCACGCGAACGCTTGCTAATCATACCGACCGGTGCCTATTCAGCAGTCGGCAGAGTTTAGCTCACATGATTATTTACACCCCGCCACACCTGATCCAGCTCATCACTGTATTCAGAAGGTTTAGATAAGCTGGAGCAGGTGTGGGAGATCTCAGCTGAAGGTTAAGCCTGCAGGATAGTGTGTGCGTCCAGGAGGTGGGATAAACAATAACAGTGGAATCATAACAGTATTAGCATCAAACAAATGTTTTAACCCTTTAAAGCCTGAACCATGAAAACCGAGTGTTTATTAAACCTTCAAAAAATAACAATAACAACAATAAAATATGAACATGATAAATAATAATAATAATAATAATAAATAACACTTCATATATAAGCTTTGTTTTGCATCATATTTTTATATTTTGAGGGGGCAGTCGTGGCCTGAAGGTTAGGGATCCAGTCTTGTGACCGGAAGGTCCCCGGTTTGATTCCCGGGACCAGCTGGACACAACTGAAGTGCCCTTGAGCAAGACACCTAACCCCCAACTGCTCCCCGGACGCCATGGATAGGGGTGCCCACCGCTCTGTGCTCACTGCCCCCTAGTGTGTGTTTCACTGCCCCCTAGTGTTTGTTTACTAGTGTGTGTGTGTGTGTGTATGTATATATATATGTGGGTGTTTCACTGCCCCCTAGTGTTTGTTTACTAGTGTGTGTGTATGTGTGTGTATATGTGGGTGTTTCACTGCCCCCTAGTGTGTGTTTACTAGTGTGTGTGTATACATGCGGGTGTTTCACTGGCCACTTGTGTGTGTGTGTTCACTAGTGTGTGTATACGTGGGTGTTTTACTGCACGGATGGGTTAAATTCAGAGATCAAATTCTACTGTGTACAAACAACTGGCAAAATAATTCTAAAATTTAAAACTTAAAACGTATTTGGTACATTTGGAAAGCATACAGAACACAATGTTTTAACCCTTTACACCCAGATTATTTAAAATACTGAGGGATTTCTAACTTAAAACATAATATTTTTCTAACCCTAACCTAACCCATATAGTACAATGTTTTACACATTCTGTATCTACTACAGTCTTTGGTTCTCCACTAGAACACAGAATAAAGTGTGGTTCAGTAAAGTAAAGTTCAGGTGAACGTCAGGCTTTTTAGGAGAAGTATCTGATATTGTACACTGATATTTGATCATGCATATATTGATAAGCTGAACTTTTGTGCGACGCTGGTCACTAAACAAAAACATCTGTAAATTATGTACACATATAACCCTATAGAAGTAGATTACAATCTCTTAAATTCTATATATTAATACACAACAGCAAAATTAAAAATTACTGGCATCCATAATTAAAAATTATGCACTTTCTGAACATCTGTTTTGCTGTTTGTCAGTAAACACAAGTGCCTTTTTAAAAAATTTTTTTAAAAAAATACATAAATAGATAAATGTATTTTATAAATAAAGAATAGAAAGAAACCCTTATTTACAAATTAGCTCGTTAATATAGTGTAAATGTTTAAATAAAAAATAATTAACTGCTGAACTAGAATAAGTCAGAGTTAATATAGACTGGAAAAAATATTTGCACTTAATTCTACACAAACAGGTTGTATTTACTGATCGCTGTGTACTGAATTCTGTGCAGCCTTATAAAAATCTTATATTCATGTTCCCCTATGTATTAAAGTCTTTTATGGGGCTACAGCTGTGCAACGTTTCCTCAGGTGTTTAAAAATAATTTGTTAGGCTTTGGAGAGAATTACGGAACAAAAAAAACAAAAAAAACAACAGAAAGAATGAAAACCTTGGGGATTTTTCCACCAAGCTTGGCGCCCATGTGTTGTGCAGCTGCCAGCTTTACCCGACAGTCTCTGTGCTATGGTTATACCCCCCTGCCAAACGACTTACCCAAGGGTGTTGCCTGCCAGTCGGCCCAAAGTGTCAGAACCAGACAGGAACCAGGGCGGATCACTAGTCCTACCTGGCCTGGAGGTCCTTCCTGTCCCTGAGCCACTGCTCAACTTTGAACTGGAAACAAAAAACCGGAGATTTCAGTTACACACCTATAGTCCCAACACGGGGACTATTGAATAGAGCCTGGAAATCCCAGGCACAGAAGCCAATTGGCCCAATAACTTCTCCCTGACTAAAATAGCGGAGGTGGGAAATTTAGGGGCTGACTTGCACGGCAAATGGCAACACCCTTGGATAAAAACTGGCTGCAAGCAATACTTTCCTCAAACCAACAAACAAACAAAAACAAAATCTCTTTATTCGTAACGTCTGCTGGAGAAATCAGAGGAATTCTCTGAATGTTAACAAAAAATATTACACTGTAAAGCTTAAATAAACAAACTATGCAGCAGATTGGCTTTAATTTTTAACAGGGAAAAGATTTTAGCTGGATTAGAAATGAGAGAAGAACAAAAACACGACTGAGGAGATGTTCAAAAATAAATAACTAGATAAAAATACTAAACTACAAATAGAATAAGCAGCATTCTGTCCCACAAAATAATGTTTCACTACATTTTTCACTGAATAAATTTTAAAAAACTTTTTTAAAGCATTAAAAGATTTTATGCTGGCATAGAAATTATACAAAAACAAATCAAAACTACTACAGATGCGCTAAATAAACTACAAAAAAAAAAAAAAACAAGCAGAATTCCCAAAATAAAAAAATTGAAATAAAATCATTTTTAAAAAAACTTGTTTTGATGTAGAAAAATATTTAAGTGGTAAAATATTTTTAGCTGGCTTAGAAATGATAGAAGAACAAAAAAGAGACCCCTAACTACAAATAAAAAAATAAAGTGGCATTACGTCCCACAAAATAATGTCTTAGGTTTTTTTTTTTTACTAAAGAAATTATTTTCTGTATCAAAACAGTTTAAAAAAATATGGAAGAAGAGGTTTTTGGCTGATGTACTTGTCTTTGTTCTTGCAAATATGCAAGCAGCATTCTGTTCCACAAAATAATAAAACTGAAATAATTTTTTTTAACCTTCTTGACGCAAGTTGTTAACTGGCTTAGCCGTTTATTTTTGTTCTTCTATCATTTCTACGGAGGTGCTAAAATAAATAAATTAATAAATAAAAACTAAACTACAAATAAAAGATAAGCAGCATTTTGTCCCATAAAACAATGTTTTGTTAAAGCTGTTTAGATACAGAAAATAATTTCTTTAGTAAAAAACGTATTTAAAAAAAAGGTTTTAAGCTGGTGTACTTAACTTTTTGTTCTTGCATAATTTATAGAAGACGCTAAAAAGTAAATAAATACAAAACTGCAAATAAACAAGCAGCACTTGGTCCTGAAAAATGATGTCCTACATTTTTCACTAAAGAAATCTTTTTGTGCAGAAGAAAGCTTTTGATGCAGAAAAAATAGCTTTTCTAAAGTAGTAAAATATTTTTAGCCTGTTTAAAAATGACAGAAGAACAAAAAAAGATGATTAGAGAGACTAATAAATAAATTAATTAAAACATTAAACTAAAAAAAAAAAAAAACAAGCAGCATTACATCCCACAAAATGACATCCTACATTTTTCACTAAAGAAATTCTTTTCTGCATCAACAGTTTGAGTTTTTCTGTTTTAAAACAATAAAAAAAATTAAAAAATAAATAATAATAATAATAATAATAATAATACAGCTTTTTAAGGGGAAAATATTTTTAGCTGGCTCAGAAATTACACAAGAACAAAAAGACGACCAAGTAGATGCTAAAACTTAAATGAATAAATACTAACAATACGACGTCCAACAATTTATTACTAAATAAATTATTTTATGTATGAAAACAGTAAAAATTCTAAGCTTTTAATTAAAACAGCCTCTCCAAAGAGCTCTATTCTGATTGGCTGTCCAGAACTATTAAAAACATCACTACAGACGGGAAACACTCCTCTTTGTGAATGGGCGGAGCTAAACTGCTATATCTGCACAGAGCGATAAACGTGTTGATTGTTGTGACATCAATAAAACCCTGTAATTAAAGGGGGGGGCTCTGTTTACTAGAAAACGGGCCCTTTAACTGACTAAAGCAAACCTCTTCTCTGAACTTCAAACCGGCTGCTATAACACAGAGTTAACTCTCTGGTGAGCAGCTAAATATCACAGCTACACTCTTCTGAGGGACAACTGGAACATAACCACAAATGGAACAAATAACCAGCCTCCACAAAGCTTTTGAGCATCTATACGGTCCCAAGCGTCTTAGTTTCTTTGTGAAATTCAGTTTACTTCATCACGTCTACCAGCGAAGCAGCCTTTTTGACCTCTTCCATGTTCACACAATTGGTATTTGAAATAAAGTGGGGGCAGAAACTGCTCTTCGTAAATAAACCAGCTTTTAAACACAGCATAAACAGCATGAGAGCTTTCAACAAGAGCCTAACACAAAATAAAAAAACTAAAACATCTAAAAGACCTTCTGCACTCCTCCTAATCAAAACAGCGACATACCTGAAGCCTACATGCCCAAACGCAGCCATGGGAACCTCACCACACCAAATCAGCCCAAATGACCTCACAGTCTGCCAAATCAAGTCTTATCATGTATGTAAACATTATTAGGATCTCACCCATCGCTTCCATCAGGCTTGCCCAACTCCAGTCGGTCAGGCTGGACAGCAAAGCTTATCCTGCAGATCCGTCCATCCTAAAAAAGAGAACGTCGTCATTTAACGTTGCAGAGACAACTAGACATGAAATAGAGCCTCTACAGCCAATCATCACAAAACAGGAACCAGGTGTGGTGTAAATGGGCTGGTTTAAGTCATTACCTCAAGCAGAAACCCAGCATGATTTGGTCCAACCACACACTGCTTCAGTGTGGCCTGCTCCAGCAAGTTGAGTTGTGGATGACTGCAATGCAGAGGACAAAAAGAAACGGGTGCTTTTAGACGTTGGGTTACGTTTAAACAAAACAAGCCTTCCTGCAATCATCATCATCATCAATATCGTGGACGTAAGAAAATAACACAAATATCGAATATCACGATACTATATTTGTGATACTGCATCGATGCTCACAGTGTTGACTTTTAGTTAATAGTTGGTGTCGTCGGTCTACCTGGAGAGGAGTCATTAACTGGTCAGTGTAACGTTATTTAAATGGTTTGTTTTTAAGAGCGTACATGTTTACTGTTTACCTGCAACGAGATTAACCTCATTAGAAACATACACAGATCCAAGTTCCTGCTACATACAAACACAGGCCAGATATTCAGAAACTCTCTCTACTCTCAGTTCCTGGGATTTAAAGACACAAGTCCTTGTAAATTCCACATCTCACGCACTCTCTCTCTCTTTCCATGTCTCTCTCTCTCTCTCTGTCTGTGTGTGTGTGTGCGCATCTGTCCGTCCCTCTCCATCTCTCCCTCCCTCTGTCTGTCTGCCGCATCTGTGTCTCTGTCTGTTTGTCTGTCCCTCTGTGTCTCTCCATCTTTCTCCGTGTCTCACTGTGACCCTCTGTCTGTCTCTCCATCTCTCTCTCTGCATGTCTCTCTCCATCTGTCTCCCACCCTCTGTCTCTGCATCTCAGTGTGATCCTCTGTCTGTCTCTCTCTCCCTCCCCGTCTGTCTGTCTGTCTCTCCCTCCCCGTCTGTCTGTCTGTCTCTCTCTCTCTCCCTCCCCGTCTGTCTCTCCTTCCCTCCCCATCTGTCTGTCTCTCCTTCCCTGCCTGACTGTATCTCTCCCTCCCTGTATGTCTGTGTCTCTCCCTCCCTGTCTGTCTGTGTCTCTCCCTCCCTGCCTGTCTGTGTCTCAGTTTCTGCATTTGTGTCTCTGTCTGTCTCTCCCTCAGTGCAACTATCTGTCTGTGTCTCAGTCTCTCACCCCAGAGTCTCTATCTGTCTCTGCGTCTCAGTCTGACCCTCTGTCTGTCTCTCTCTCCCCCTCTCTGTCTGTCTGTCTCTCCTTCCCTGCCTGTCTGTATCTCCGTCTCTGTTTGTGTCTTCCTCCCTCTGCCTGTCTCTCCGTCTCATATAAACAGAGCAGAGCTAATGGTTCTGCTAACTATAGAGCGGTACAGCCAGCCAGTTTTTCAGAAGGAAAAATCTTATAAACAGCAGCCAGAAGCCACGAGACCTTCATTTGCAAGCATGAGAAAGTATGAACAGCAGGTGTGCTTGAACAGCTGGTTTTCAATATGACCAGTTCATTGATTTGGGGCCCAAAAAAAAAAAAAAAAAAAAAAAATAATAATAATAATAATAATAATAATATTAGATTATGCCTTTCTTCAACATCTGGGCCAAATAAATAAATAAAGATTTAAAATAAAGTAAATAAGAATTGGTCCAAAGCCTCTATGATACAGTGACCACTAATAACAGGTGGACATATACACTACACTCTGTTTTGTACAAAGTCTGAACATTAACATGACAATACAGAAGGAATACATAACTGGGTATCTGTTTATACAGAGTACCTAGACTTCTACCAGTATTACAGCTGTGCGGTTAAGCTGTGCAGAATGTAAATAAAAACGAAACCCAATGCTATATTTGATAATAGGGTTATCAAATAACCCTAACCCTAACCCAGCCCAATTACATGAGTCATCATTAAGTTATTCGGTTAATTAGATTTAGTGCAGTCTGTAAAACAGTGAACAGAAGTCACAGTAACTGTAGGCTATTATTCTTATTATTATTACTACTATTAGATTGTACATTTAGCATTAGAGGCTCTGTTTGTCTGTTCCAACTTTTAACATCTCAGCAAGGCTAAACTATCATAAGGCATATCAAACGAATGTTCTGAAATATTATGGTATAATACGTTTGCTGTAACACACAGTAATATAGTAAAAATATCACGATACTTGATATTCATTATGATACTTTGCGCACACGTGAATGTTTACACTTGTAGCTGCCAGTGTAATCTCTCCTTAATGAGCCTGCGGGATCTGGTTTCGCTCACTAATATTATTTTCCTTCCCCTCCTGAAGACGCTCTTCCTGGTAGCGTGTGTGTTTACCACAGTGAGAGTAAAAGGTTCAGAAACGCTTCATTCTAGAGAAACTAGAAACCAGTGAAAGCATAACTGTTCACAGTGGTGGTAAATGGAACCAGACATCCACCTCTACAAGCTCCCTTACAGAAAGTTGCTACAGTCTTTTTAAACAAAAGATTCTTCTATTTTATGATCAAACTTCCATATAAATTCAAAAAGACGTGCAGGTTCACTGATGGGTTTGATAGTAAATAAAGTGTCTATATATGTGTGGTAGACATGGTGACCCCTGGCTCCCATCACTGCCACTGTAAACAAATCTAAAAGCAATTCACTTAAGACTACTAGGAAATTATGGCAGGAGCGCATGAACACACAACACTGCCTGTGTTTGTCTATAGAAGTGTTTTTACCGGGAAATCCCAAAAAAAGCCTGGACTGATCACCAAACTGAACTGCTACTAAACGGAGATGGAAAGATTGATCGGCTAAATACGAGTATCAACGATGTTTTATCAAAATATGCGATCAACCGGTATCTCTCCAATTTAGCCGATCCCGAGAGCCTAATTTAACAAACAAATGACCCTAAATTCTGTATTTCCAGCTAGCATTTCATCCAGAGGAGCCGCCCGTGAAACCCCCTCTGGCCAGGTCCCTGCAATTCCTATCTGAACCACTAGGTGGAAACACACACCCTTTCATTTTCCAAAGACTAACTAAAGCAGCGGGCCTCACGAGAACAGTTTATGGTGTTCACTGCTGATAGAAAACATGTCGTCCGCCTGGCAGTTTTTTACCATACATACAGACTCATGCAGGAGGTTCTGTATCATCTGTAAAATTCTCGTAGGCGAACCAAGACAAAGACATTCAACACTACTAATCTGATACAACACTTCAGAGATACCACAGAGCTGAATACAGTGAGTATCAGCAAACAGCAGATCCAGCACACACAGCTAACACAAAACAAACAACCCAGAACACCTACAGACCAGATCTGACCGGTACGAACAGAACAGCAGCAGCAACAGGCAGAGAGCTAAAGGAACCATAGTCAGAGTGATTGAGTTTATAGTTCTAGATAACCACGTTTCAACCATGTTTTATGACTTGCTTGCGCTAATAATTGCATGTAGCCTTGCCGTGGCATATAGCCCCGCCCTCGATCGGTATCGGCCGATCACTTTGAAATGTGATCGGACCATCTCTACTACTATATACTGTGAACGACTGAATGAGAAGTGCAGAATTTTCTCTGTATTCATAAATGAAGACTCGAGGCTGCTAAAGACCTGGAATGGCAAGTCTTAAGCTCCACAAGAAGGAATGGGTGCTGTTGGGAATTTATCACTATTCTAGTTCCCTACTGAACAGAAAGAGAAAGCTCATCTTAAAGATAACCATTTGCTGCTAATCAGTCACACGTCACTGTGTTCTTACCTGTTGCAGTTGTATTTGTTGAGTTTTTCAGACACTTCGCGAAGTCTGTAAAAAGAATGAGAAAACCGTGTCAGACTTTATTATAAATACAACCAAAATAACCTTTAAAATCCACGACATCATATACGTATTTGAGTTAAACACACAAACACATTGTAACAGTCCAATAGAAAAATATGCATCTACATTGCTGTTCATTTTCATATCCCATAAAGCATCTAATAAATGGACCAATTGAAATGCTCGGAATTCACTTGGGAAAAAAATCTCTTTACATAAACTTGCATAGAAAGTAAAGAAGGTTGTCCTCTCCAGTAAAGTTACTTTTTGTACACACTTGCTTTTCTTTGGACAACAACGTTATATTTTTACACTGACATATTTGAAGACACCAGTAAACCCCAATAACTGAAGACCAACAATAACTTAAACATATTTAAATAGCATGCCTAGATTTGCAATGCAAACACAGTATAATATAGAATATATAATAATGTATAAGTACATTTTCATTTGAGTATTAGTATTTAGGAGCCAAGCACTTCATCTTTACGACTCAAGAAGAATACGAACAGATAAGAAGCAGTAGGTCAATGCCCAAGGTCAGAAAAATTGGATTTGTTACAAACAGGACTCTAACTGGCCCAATGGGTCACTTAATCGAGGCGAAAATTCAACAATGTTTAAGCAATCAAAGATGTTAAACATAAATATTTACATAGTTTTATAACAACTAGAGGGAAATCAGACCCAATTTGGGCCAAAAGTCCAGCAGGTCAGGACAGCAGTCACCACGTGTAACCTGACGTTACCATTAGAACAAGTAGCCAGTTATGTTTTATTACTAGAATAATAATTTCTTTGTTCTGCCAAACAGTCTAATTACCCACACATTCATATACAGTGACTTTGCTCGGCAGCCAGAAATTATTTAGCCAAATCAGATTAGGCTTAATTATTAGTTGTTTTTTAATATAATAATCAGAAAATTCACTGGCATAACTTTCAGTAATGATTTAACTTCATTGAAAAAAGTCAAAAAAAGAGAGTCATGAGAACATTCATGTACAGTGAGTTTGTTCTGTACCCAGAACTCTGTCAGCTGAACCAGATTTGGCTGTTAAATACGAAGACAAGAAAGTCAGCCTCAGCCTATTTTACTTTTATTTCACTTCAAATGTTAAAACAGCATGTAAATAAATAAAGAAATGACAAAAATAAATTCACACCACCGGCCGCTATAAAATAACAGACACCTCTTCTACAACAGGATTGCCTACATCTTTATTTCTCTTTAAACAAAAAGACTTAAATAATCTACACAAACAAATTAAATTAAAAAAATAAAAATAAAAACCAGAGGTCTGAAAACACTCAATTTTAACCAATTGTTTTGTGATAAACATTTTATTAACAAGTAAACATACAGAACAACGGAACCATGCTCACAAAGACCAAGACGAGTTAGAACTTACTATTATATATCAATGTATTAATCATTAATAATAAGGATGGTAACAGTAAGTAGGGCACGCAGATTAGATGAGAGGACATTTATACATTAAAGCAATATTTAACTGATTTTAAGATTTGGAGTCATTTAAAGTGGTTTGGTTAGAAACCAGCCAGTGAACGCACATTTGTTCACAGTGGTGGTAATTGGAACCAGATGTCCACCTCCTAAAGCTCCCTCACAGAAAGTTAGAACAGTAGATGGTTGTAAACATGCTTTGAGGAGGTGTGGCCTAAAACTTACTTTAATCCATGGCTCACAATCATTATGAAAGCTAAATTTTTACTATTATTTACTATTAACACTTAAACTCAGGAGACACGTGTTCCATCACCACCACTGTAAACAACATCTGAACCATTTCACAACAAACACAAATAACAATCACTTTATTTACACCTCTTTATTAACACTGAATTACACAAAAATGTTTGAAAACGTTGGTGGAGTTACACTTTAAACACACCTATTTCCAGTTTTAATATCAGTATGGGGGGAAAAGAATGAAGCCAAACCACCTCTAGAAGAAAAAGCAGACTTCATAGAGGTGCTAATCAAACCACTAATAAACAAGCCCATCATTATCTGGCACCTTAACACCTCAACCTAGCAGAGGACAGGCATCTAAAACAGACATCATGTTTCCTCTCGTATGGAGTCAGCACTCAGTTTCAGTATCAGCTATCAGTGATTTCCTGAACACAGCTTATCAGCAAGAGGCTCAACGAACAGAAAGAGCACAGATGAAAGGCAGTGACGATTAGTCTACGAATTCGTTAATGATCATTAAGAAAAAACATGCGTCAAAGTGAATTTTCCACTGCTGACATGTTTACATTAAATAAGCCCAATAAAAAGCTCTAACAATGGTCTACCTGTGGAAGTCACTCCAGATAAAGCATAAAGATAAATGTGAACAATGTATATCGTCCCTGTCCAATGAAATTGCAACTTTTCAGGAGAGACCAAAAATATACTTTACTGTCAATGTAAGTCAATGGAACCAGAATTATTTCCAAGCTATTTTGGAGCATTTCTATAGGTCCATTCATCACACAATGTAAACAACCATTACAACATGTACAAAACTCAAAATCGCCAAAAATGGAGAAAGACGTTTTTCATTGGCAGTGACGATATGTATAAAAGCTGTATGGCCTCTATATATGAGACACAGACTCATCCAGGATGTAAAATTAGTAAAATCAACGTGTCTTGTTGGGGAACCAGGACAAAGACATTTAACACTACTAATCTGATACGGCATTTAAGAGAATACAGTGAGTATCAGCAAACAGCAGAGCTAGCACACGCAGCTAGCACAAAACAAACAACCCAGAACACCATGCAGACCAGAAGTGACCAGTACGAACAGAACAGCAGCTACAATTCAATATTCTACATTTAATGACTGCAGTTCTGGCTGCATTTATATCATTAGCTTTTTTCGTTTTAAATTAAGGGTCTAAATTAACGATTGCAGTATTGGGGATATTTGTTTGATTTACTTTGTTTATTAACTGATAATTTTGTTAAAAATATTATGCTGTTTCATATGAGCTCATTAAAATTGGTAATAAACCAGTTTAGACCATGTTTTATGACTTGCTTTGAAGATCGGAATCGGCCTCAAAAACGCTGATCGATCCATCTCTACAAATCAATTTAATATTTAGACCCCTAAAATACATACAACCACAACGGAGCAATAGAAACCAACTGAAAGTAACTGAACTGTCAGCACTACATGGTTGATGTTTATATTTAAACCAGACTGAAGTTCCTATTCTCCACATTCTTCATCTAATGTTCCACCTTAAATACTGCAGCTCGTACAGACGCCAGAATGGAACTGCAGCACCATTTAGGGTGAGCCGTAAAATTCCCAAAACCACCTGGAACTTCAGCTTAACAGGATCCTGAACAACTTTAACTCTTCAGTTCTCCAACACTGGGAGCAGCTTCAACTCAGCGTTCAACACTGAAGAGACGAGCAGCTCCACCTTTATTAGCACCACAACCCCAACAGTGACTGTAAGTAGCAGCCATGCTGTGTGAGTGTATCACTGTGTGCTGGTTGAAGCAGATCATCTTAAACTGAAAGTTTCACAGAGACACCTTTAATCTACTGTGTTTGATGTTCAGATTAACAAAAAAAAATACATAAATAAAAAAAGGAGTAGCTTGTATAAGTAACGTTAGATACTAGCAGCTCCAAGTAACTAGCATAGCTAACTACAAAGTATAAAGGCAGAGCTTATTTACACTGAGGCTCAATTTATTTGATGT
This sequence comes from Megaleporinus macrocephalus, assembly GCA_021613375.1. Classification (NCBI taxonomy): domain Eukaryota; kingdom Metazoa; phylum Chordata; class Actinopteri; order Characiformes; family Anostomidae; genus Megaleporinus; species Megaleporinus macrocephalus. The sequence continues at coordinate 34,559,796 of CM038727.1, forward strand.
TATGTTGCTTCTGTGTAATCATCACAGCCTTTTGCTGTAAACCAGCCAATCAGAGCAGAGCTAATCTAAAATGATAGGGTGTACATGGGCGTGTAAAACCCCATCTGGACATTTTTCACCCCTTCTATGTAGAACATGAGTTTAAAACACTGAATAAAAACAATATGTGGTACCTTTAATATTCTTAAGAATTCTAATATTCCAGTTGTTTATTTCCAAGTTATTTTTTCATTCAAATTAGTCAATTAATAAACAAAAATAGTGCATAGGCTAAAGAAATACCACCCACTGGCAGCCCTACAGTGTTGAGCGACAGTTGAAGGCACTTCCCTCAGCACTGTGAGAACATTTTATGACTGACGGCAACAGAAATGGTCCAAATTTAGTCAAAATCCTTTCACACCAACTTACTAAGGCTTTCAGGGACACCACGTTTTGCCCTGGAAACGGTGGTATGTTGGAACTGCCACTGGGTAGAAGCTAAACCAAGCATTCGCAGTCATGTGCTTCTTTCTGAAACAGGAGCTTAAATTTCCAGCATTTGGTGCCGTCTCCTCTGACCCACAAGGGAGAAGCAGCCTCCCACCCAGCTCCTGAAACAGACACACCGCAGCAGGTCTCCTTAGAAACCAGCCAAGCTGGCAGAGAAACATCTCTGATTATCCTCTGAGGACATAAACGAGATATCCTATAACCTTCAGGAACAATGCCTTTCCACAGCACCTCCAAACAGATTTGGGGGGGTGGGGTGAAGGGGTGGGGGCGCAAAATTAAGACAATGCAAACCAGAAATCAAAACACAGGAGTACAGACGTTCATTCATAAAGCCAAAGTGGGGAAACAGTGCATTGCTGATGGACGCTAGGGTCTCGTGATACAGCAAAAATATATTTCACAATATACAACATGGAACTTTTTTTTTTTTTTTTTTTTAAATGCAATGCAAAATCTGTTAATCTAATAATCTAAAAAGTTAGATTATTATGTTACATGAACAGTGTATCAGTTCTCAAAAAGACTATATAATTCTCAAAGGACTAACATACTGTTCTTATAACATAATCCAAATAATAATGTTACAAAAAAGTGTTACAAAAACAGTGTATCATTGCTTTTATTAGACTCCAAATAATACAAAAACAGTGTACAGGTCCTTAAAAGGACTATCATTATATAAATACTAATATACTTTTCTTGTAACAATCCAAACACTCCAACAGTTTGTCAGTCCTTAAAAAGACTTAAAAAAACTGTATAATTATAAAAGAACCGATAGGCTGGTTTTATAACGTTTGGATTATAATTTCGATTATTATTATAAAAAGGACTGATACCTTGTAATGATAATACAACACAGTAACAAGGGGTGGGGGGCAGTAAGACGAGACAAGTATCATTATTACATTTAATTCTAATTAAATTACATCACAACACGCTTTTCTTAGCGTAACACTGATCTCGGCACAACATAAAGAACACTGACCTAGTGAAGCGAGAATGTGTAAACCTGTTTAATTGCATTTAGTGCCGGTCAGCTCTCAAATGTTACTGTTTTTGTTTAACTACAGGCTTCATCTTGCTTGTTCCAACTCACTAAATCTCAGAAGATCTAGAACATCTCATACCCCATAAAACCTTTAAATAAACAACACAGCACGTTTGCTATACCATTAATATTTTAATTGAAAACTCTCAACAATGGAAATTTCAATAAACAGTCAAATACTACAAAGATTTTAATGGAAGTTTTATGGAAAAGTTAGAATTGTTTTATGGAACAAACAATGACATATCAGTCTGTAGGTCACATGATTCTGTTCCACCTGACGTTACTGCTTGCCATACAGTTTTCTTTAGGATAATACTGATATCGTCAGAACTTAACGAACACTGAATTAAAGTGCCACTACAAAGTGAGCGTATGTAAACCTGTTTCATTAGATTTCGTTCCTGTCCGTTTTCAAATATTAGTGTTTTTGTTGAACAACAGGCTCCTTTTTGTTTGTTCAAACATATTAAATCATGTCTTAATAGCATCATGGAAATTGTTTAGGAAACTTTTAATTAACATAATTAACACATAATAACTAGGACAATGTTGCGTGTGAAATGCTACCGTGCAACAAAGGGTATATGTACAGAAGTACAGAAACACTACCATATGCATAGGTTTGCTAAAGCTATCGTTAGTGGTACGCCCTTACGCTACGTGTTTGCATTGAAGTGGATGAGACTAAAGGCTGAAACTGACTACAACACTGCTATTTAGCAGTTAAAGGTTTAAACGCACCACAAATCTTTGCATGTAAACCATTAATTAAAAATCAATACTGGGTTTTGAGACTCACCGTAACATTACAATATTTAATAATTCAATATCTTTTTATCTCTTTACTCCGAAGACTAAACCGCAGTTTACGCATTTGCACAAAAAATTTGGAAAACTGAAAAAAAAAAAAGAACAAAGAACAAAATCAGAGCACCCACGAAAAAAACAGCATTTTATGGGTACAATTAAAAAGGGTTAAGTGAAAATTACGTGGACTTTTATACATAATTAATTTTGTTACCTGCTGCAGCGTTATCGGAGTCCTGTTTTGGGCAGACAATCATATATCATGCTAATTTAAATGACTGATGAAAATAAAAACCAGCACAGTTTACAACCCACCAATACGACAAACACAAACCAGGATCTTTGCACAACGCAATCATTACTGCTACATATCACCACTGCAGTGACTCATGACGCAGGCAAACACTCCACAGGCGTTTATCACCTTTCAGTCTGTTCATTTCCGTAACACGATTTATTCCAGAAGTTAATAGTTGCTACAAATGTTACCTGGTATCTAAAGAGTCAGTCAATATCAGTGAATTTACACTTTCAAACTAGCACCAGTACAAAGCAGGGCTGAACAACTGTTTCTTAATGACCATCACAAAACTGTGCCCAGTAGTTTTAATATTGCAGAAGGCTGCAAAATGTAAACGAGCCCTCCAAGCAATGAGAAAACTGTTTACAGAGTGCTGTGATCATCTTGTCCAGCCAGCTCTACATGAGCTTCAACATGTGTTTTGATGAATGACGGTTCTCGAATTGTTAGGATTTTGGTCAAAGACAGAAAAACACTGCATTTTATCTACTGGAACCAATACTGACACACTGGATAACATTACTACCTGCACTTGCCTTCTTTAAAAGCATTACAATAAACTATACATCCAATAACTAACTCTGGATCAGCACCATCTGTAAAATTGGTCAAAAGAACTCACCAAATAGGGGTGTGCCATATCGTATTGTACACAATAATATCGCCAACATTTTTTAATATGGTGAACGATATTATACCCTGAAATATCGTGCCACATCACCCATCACTAATTACCACATCAGGTACTACTTTTACTGTTTTTAGCAACAGAAAAATTCACACTTTTCTCATTTCCCATTATATCTACTAGAGACAGATTTTATCTGTTCAGTATAATTCATTTTACCTCAGTCCTGGATATATGGAGATATTTGGAGTGCCTTATTTAGTATCGTGACATTTTGAATCATTGACTTCTGTTATAAGAATTTATCAGATTGTTTTTTTAATATCTCAGTTAGGGATGTGCCATATATCGTATACAACAATTAAATTACATTTTCATTTTGTTGCAGTAGTGCATTCTTAAAATATTTTTTTTATTTAATGTTTTGTCATATCGCCAGGAGTATCATTATTGCAAAAATACTGTGAAATATTGTGATATTATTGTAGGGCCATATTGCCCACCCCTATTAGCAAATGTGAACAACATTCTACTGTGCATCACAATTTGTAGTGCCAGTTAGTGGGTGGCATTCATATACATACACAAGATATCCGTTAAATGTGGACAGGCTATATTTAAGGTTGGTTCTTAGACTTGGCATTTATTTAAAAAAATAAATCTAAAAACTACACAACCATAAATAGGATTCTGGTATGTTAAAACAGCTAGTACTGCAAGTTTGTTTTCTTTTCTGTTTCACAAAGACCTCAAAAGTCCAGCAGGCTTGCCTAATATTCACTCAAACTAGGGATGCAATGATATTGGAATAACTGCTGGGTGATGTGGCAAAAACGTCACGACAGTTAAACATTTTCGCGCAACACACACACACACACACACACACACACACACACACACACACACACACACACACACACACACACACAGCTCACAAGTACTGCAACACACACACAAAATACCTTCTCCCCAAAAATCCTGTTTCACTGTACCCCCAGTTAGGATATCGTAAGGGCCGTGCCTCCTCACATGCATCGGTTTGAAGTCAAACAGTTGTCTGGAGCTGCGAACCATCTGGCAGTGAACTACGGGTAAGTAATATCCACACACAGAGAATGTAATCTGCTGATGTCATACTGGTTTTTGCAGCTGCACATGAAGGGACACTGGAAAACACCTAATTTCCTGCGACAACGGTGCTCTAAAAGCACACAACAGACAACCAAGCGCAACCATCACACCACAGTGGGACAATCAGGGGTCACCTGGAAGTAACAGTCGGAGCAGTACAATAACAAAGAAATTTTAAAATCACACAAGCATATCAAATGATTAGCAAGCCAGTCATATTTATTATATATATATATATATATATATATATATATATACACACACACACATACACACACACATATACATACACACACACACATACAAAAAGCTCAATATTAAATAATAGAAAAGCCTTAAATTTGAACAACAAACAACCAAGTTTTTAACGTACTTCAAGGAAAAGTTAGAATACAACAGCTAAATTGCTGTGGAACAAATGATGGCATACAAAGCTGCAAGTCACATGACACCCTTCCGCAAGATCTCACTACTTGCCATACAGTGTATATACACGCACAATGGTGAACTGAAACGTTTCAGCCACGACCCTACACTTCACACAAGTGATCAGCTTGTAGGCAAAGGGGGATGCTCCTATCTGTTGGAGCTGTTGCAGTTGATTGGAAACGACTGGCCTCAAAAACGGTCCAATCACGGTACATAACATTCCATTCTGAAATGCCGAATCCTTTTGATAAATATCTCCATACAATGAGCTCCCAGAAATGTCTAGTGCACTGGGGACTTTGTGGAGGTGACACTGGTGGGTCATAAACAACACAGCCATAAAAAAAAGATTCTACTTATAGCAAAAACTAAACGCTTGTCTGGATGCAGCCCCTAATCATGGTAGCCTAAGTCATCTAAAGACCCTTCACATATATGCATATACATATATATAAAAGTGGCGGGCGATATGGTCCTACAATAATATCACAATATTTGATGGTATTTTTGCGATAACGATACTCTTGGCGATATGACAAAATATTGAATTTAAAAAATATATTTTAAGAATACACTACTACAACAAAATGAAAATTATATTTTATTAATGCATACAATATATGGCACATCCCTAACTGAGATATTAAAAAAATACAAGAATTTATCAGATTGTAACAGAAGTCAATGATCCAGAATGTCACGATACTAAATAATGCACTCCAAATATCAGGACTAAAGTAAAATGAATGATACTGGACAGATAAAATCTGTTTCTACTAGATATATAATGGGAAATGTGTGGCACACCCCATATATATTTATGACCCAACTGACATCAACGACTGCAAGCCTGAAAAGACTGAACTGGATTGTAATAGCATCTCGTTTAATATATCACCCAAGGTCAATCCTAATTTGGGCAAAACTGCTCATTAGATGTTGCACATAAAATTATTTCCATGGCCTCAAACACTAAACTACCGATTCTTACCTAATTAGTTGAAGGGTACACTGACCTCTCCTCCTCCTTTTCCATATAAACAAATCATAAAGTTATCAACAAAGACATTCAGAGACGGATGATGCGAAATGCAGCAATTCACTCATTCTGGATTGATCACAGTAGTAGAGATTGGAACCAGACGTCACTACATGACAGCATACGGCATACTTCTGAGCTGGCTTCGGCCTAAAATGCAATCCATTGGTGGCGCGCATGGCCAACCAGTCCACCAAATAAAACATACATAAATACATATACAAACACACATTTACAGCCAACTTTAAAGCAAACTTAACAGGAAAGGACAAAACCTGTCTTCACTTTCAATGCAAGTCAATGGAAGCAGAATTTTTCCCAAGCCACTTTGGAGCATTTCTATTGGTTCGTTCTTCAAGAAACTATCATACAACGTATATATAATATATATAATTATGATTTCCATATGAAATATTCTCTACATGCAACCACTTCACACCAAAGTAGGCCTAAGCTATGACTTTTGTTTACATCACCCCAGCAGAAATTTTGAGAAACTCGGTGCAAGTTCCCTTTGGGAGGTCATAGAACAAGACCACACTTTCCACAGCGTGCTCAAGGCCGCCAGAAGACCCCCCGTATATAATCTTGAGCAGCAGTTATCTTGTTAAGTCAGCCCACCTCCCTAAAAGCAAGCTAAGCTGCCAGCGCTAGCCCTAACGCCATGTTCTAAAGACCCCCTACTAACTACACGCAACAAAACGGCAAAGGGATACGATAATAGAGGCTTAATTAACAAAAATAGGGGGATAATATAAAGTTTTGGAGGAGTAAGGACAAAGAAAGAGTACATATGTAAGAGTTTAAGCACATATAAACTCTGTAGGGCGGATTTATGTTTGTGACGAGGCTGGAGTTGGCTTCCTTCTCCGAATTTTGCCGTTCCACCTTAAATGGTGCAGCAGTTACATTCTGGCGCCTGAGGCGCCAGAATGTAACTGCAGCATCATTTAAGGTGGAACGGACAAATTCGAGGAAGGAAGCCGGTGGTTTCGTAGCCGGCTCACATTACATACACATTTAGACGTTAAACAGCTAATTATTGAGGTCCGATGAACAAAAACAGCTTTAAAAAACACAGAAACAGACATAAACCGATCTCCACTCAGCGCCCTCGCGCCGGCTACTGAGCTAAAACGGACGTGCTAAGCTAAGCTAAGCTAAGCTAAATCATCTCGCTCGTCCGGCACAAGCCGAATTCTTCGCCGCTTTTCGGCCCAAAAATACACCGCGACGTCGCCGAACTAAGGTGCCACGACACCAACACACCCTATATTTTTCCCACAGCGGGCAAAGTTGTCCCAAACGCGCGTATTTACCTCACGTTCCCTCATTTTTTCTCCCCATCCCCCAACCCGCATTGTCCATCATTCCAGCGCTAAGTTAGCTTCGCTACAACGGAGCGGCAGGGCCTCGGGTGCTACCTGGCTATTAAGGTCAAAAAACAGCCCGACGCGGAGCCCGAGGGGCAGCCAAACCGCGTCGAAAACGAAGCAGAGCACCCGGAGACATTTTATCCGCGCCCGTTGCGCGAAAACAGCCGAGACTTCTTGTTTTTTTCGCCCGCCCGAAAACACAAATACCTGTCATTGAGCTGGTCCTCGGTCCCGGGCAACGGGTGAACGACGAAGTGTATAGAGGTCATGATTTCAGTCCAGAAACGAGCCGAAAATGGGGCTAAAGTGTGCGTGCGTGGGCTCTCTCTTCTCACTGCTTGGGTCGAACCGTGCGTTCCACAACAAACTCCCTCTTCGCGAACAGAAAAGCCGAGCGGAGATAACACAACCTCCTCACCCACATGCCGCCATCTTAACTCCAGCAAGCTGCTTGGTTTTGTCTGTGGACGAGCCAAAGGATCCAACCAAAGTGCGGCCGAGTCCGATACAACGGCCACGCTGGTTGGACCTTCGGGCTCTAGCGGGAGGATGCTTGTTAAGAGTGGAGCGGATTGGAGCTCTGCAGGATAAAGGAGATGAGAGCATGTGCTTCTGCTGATGCTGCTGTTGGCAGTGCATGTTTATTTTTATTTTTTTTGCCTTAAATCCACGTTTAATGTACACATGTATACATAGAGCTGGATACAATGCATGTGATTTGGAGGGGTCATTTTGAAAGTGCAATGACTCACATTATCATGGGCAGCAATGATATATATAATATTGTTTTCACAAAATATATATGTGTGTGTGTGATATCATTCCTGTCCATATTAGTATATTTTATGTGAGTTTTATGATGAATACACTAATGAAAATGCAGGTATATATATTTATATTGATGGGCCGATCCAGTGTTTTTCAGTTCCCATCCGATACCGATATATAACTGCCAATACCGATACCGATAAAAATACCGATGTAAGGGCTCTTTAGTTTATTATCATTGGTACTATGTTTAAGGTTACATAATGAAATAGACACAGCACTTAGAATAGAGTACACACATGCATTTAATATAAATGCATTCCAAAGGCATATACAAACACAATAGTTTTCTTTCATATCAAACATTTAAAACACAAAACTGAAATAAACATCTTATGTATCTAAACCTTTCTAGTATGCTAAATACAACAATATGACTGACTGCATGATCTAAACAGTTCAAGTATTAAGAAAATTGTATCATCAGCAGCAGCAACCTCAAGTAAATGTGTTGTGTTATAAGATGCTGGAGTAGTTCCACTCCTTGGGACATCCACCTTACAAATACTACATGTAGCCTATTTGCTCCACACAATGAATATTTTTCAGCCAGCTGCAGACTGAAGCTGCTGGGGGTTCAAGGTAAACTGTGAAACTGGAATCCGGATCACTGGTGCATTTCGTGTTAACGTTACGGTGCGTTTATTGTCCAGCTCAAGCTGCGGACTGGAAAATGAATCGGTAATTGGATCGGCCGCATTCGCCCGATATCCGATACAATAAAATTACGTCAATATCGATATTGTATCGCATCGGTCCCATCTCTAATATATATATATATATATATATATATATATATATATATATATATATATATATATATATATATATATATATATATATACACACATAGCCCAAAAGTTTGGACACACATTCTCATTCAAAAGGTTTTCTTTATTTTCATGACTATGAAAATTGTAGATTCACGCTGTGGAATTATATACTTAACAAAAAAGTGTGAAACAACTGAAAATATGTCTTATATTCTAGTTTCTTCAAAGTAGCCACCTTTTGCTTTCATTACTGCTTCGCACACTCTTAGCATTTTCTTGATGAGCTTCAAAAGTTAGTCACCTGAAATGGTTTTCACTTCACAGGTGTGCCCTATCAGGTTTAATAAGCTGGACTTCTTGCCTTATAAATGAGGTTGGGACCCTCAGTTGTGTTGTGCAGAAGTCAGTCGGATACACAGCTGATAGTCCTGCTGAATAGACTGTTTATATTATGGCAAGAAAAAAGCAGCTCAGTAAAGAAAAACGAGTGGCCATCATTACTTTAAGAAATGAAGGTCAGTCAGTCCGAAAAATAGGGAAAACTTTGAAAGTGTCCCCAAGTGCAGTCGCGAAAACCATCAAGCGCTATAAAGAAACTGGCTCACATGAGGACCGGCCCAGGAAAGGAAGACCAAGAGTCACCTCTGCTGAGGAGGATAAGTTCATCCGAGTCACCAGAGATCGCAGGTTAACAGCAGCTCAGATTAGAGACCAGTGCCACATGGAGTTCTAGCAGCAGACACATCTCTAGAACAACTGTTAAGAGGAGACGGTGTGCATCAGGCCTTCATGGTGAAACAGCTGCTAGGGAACCACTGCTAAGAACAGGCAACCAGCAGAAGAGACTTGTTTGGGCTAAAGAACACAGGGACTGGACATTAGACCAGTGGAAATCTGTGCTTTGGTCTGATGAGTCCAAATTTGAGATCTTTGGTTCCAACCACCATGTCTTTGTGCGATGCAGAAAAGGTGAACGGATGGACTACATGCCTGCTTCCCACCGTGAAGCATGGAGGAGGAGGTCTGCTGGTGTGGGGGTGCTTTGCTGGTGACACTGTTGGGGATTTATTCAAAATTGAAGACATACTGAACCAGCATGGCTACCACAGCATCTTGCAGCGGCATGCTATTCCATCCGGTTTGCGTTTAGTTGGACCATCATTTATTTTTCAACAAGACAATGACCCCAAACACACCTCCAGGCGGTGTAAGGGACCAAGAAGGAGAGTGATGAGGTGCTGCGCCTCCACGGTCACCGGACCTGAACCCAATCGAGATGGTTTGGGGTGAGCTGGACCGCAGAGTGAAGGCAAAAGGGCCAACAAATGCTAAGCATCTCTGGGAACTCCTTCAAGACTGTTGGAAGACCATTTTAGGTGACTACCTCTTGAAGCTCATCAAGAAAATGCCAAAAGTGTGCAAAGCAAATAGCTACTTTGAAGAAGCTAGAATATAAGACATATTTTCAGTTGTTGCACATTTTTTTGTTAAGTATATAATTCCACATGTGTTAATTCATAGTTCTGATGCTTTCAGTGTGAATCTACAAGAAAACACCCTGAACAGTCTGTCAGTCCATCACAGGGTAGACGTACAGACACACACTCCGGCATCTCCAACACACCTGACTACACACAGACACCCACACAGACACAGGGAGAGCATACAGGCTCATCACAGACTGTTCACCTGGCCAGACAATCAAACCCGGGTGTGCCAGGTGTGATGTGACAGCACTAGGCACTGTCTTCTTCCACCTTAAATAGTGCTGCATGAGTTTATCAGTACTCAGTAGTAATTATTATAAAGAGTACTGAACTGAATGATCATTAAAAGAATAATGAGGAGAGCTTATCAGTAGTCAGTAGTAATTATTATAAAGAGTACTGAACTGAATGATCATTAAAAGAATAATGAGGATGTTTGATGGTGTAAATGAGTTTATCAGTAGTCAGTAGTGATTATTAAACTGAGTACTGAACTGATAATTAAAAGAATAATGAGGAGAGCTTATCAGTAGTCAGTAGTGATTATTATAAAGAGTACTGAACTGAATGATCATTAAAAGAATAATGAGGATGTTTGATGGTGTAAATGAGTTTATCAGTAGTCAGTAGTGATTATTAAACTGAGTACTGAAATGAATGATCATTAAAACAATAATGAGGAGAGCTTATCAGTAGTCAGTAGTGATTATTATAAAGAGTACTGAACTGAATGATCATTAAAAGAATAATGAGGATGTTTGATGGTGTGAATGAATTAATCAGTAGTCAGTAGTGATTATTAAACTGAGTACTGAAATGAATGATCATTAAAAGAATAATGAGGAGAGCTTATCAGTAGTCAGTAGTGATTATTATAAAGAGTACTGAACTGAATGATCATTAAAAGAATAATGAGGATGTTTGATGGTGTAAATGAGTTGATCAGTAGTCAGTTGTGATTATTAAACTGAGTACTGAACTGAATGAACATTAAAAGAATAATGAGGATGTTTGATGATGTAAATAAGTTCATCAGTAGTCAGTAGTGATTATTAAACTGAGTACTGAAATGATAATTAAAAGAATAATGAGGAGAGCTTATCAGTAGTCAGTAGTGATTATTATAAAGAGTACTGAACTGAATGATCATTAAAAGAATAATGAGGATGTTTGATGGTGTAAATGAGTTCATCAGTAGTCAGTTGTGATTATTAAACTGAGTACTGAACTGAATGAACATTAAAAGAATAATGAGGATGTTTGATGGTGTGAATGAATTAATCAGTAGTCAGTAGTGATTATTAAACTGAGTACTGAAATGAATGATCATTAAAAGAATAATGAGGAGAGCTTATCAGTAGTCAGTAGTGATTATTATAAAGAGTACTGAACTGAATGATCATTAAAAGAATAATGAGGATGTTTGATGGTGTAAATCAGTTGATCAGTAGTCAGTTGTGATTATTAAACTGAGTACTGAACTGAATGAACATTAAAAGAATAATGAGGATGTTTGATGATGTAAATAAGTTCATCAGTAGTCAGTAGTGATTATTAAACTGAGTACTGAAATGATAATTAAAAGAATAATGAGGAGAGCTTATCAGTAGTCAGTAGTGATTATTATAAAGAGTACTGAACTGAATGATCATTAAAAGAATAATGAGGATGTTTGATGGTGTAAATGAGTTTATCAGTAGTCAGTAGTGATTATTAAACTGAGTACTGAAATGAATGATCATTAAAACAATAATGAGGAGAGCTTATCAGTAGTCAGTAGTGATTATTATAAAGAGTACTGAACTGAATGATCATTAAAAGAATAATGAGGATGTTTGATGGTGTGAATGAATTAATCAGTAGTCAGTAGTGATTATTAAACTGAGTACTGAAATGAATGATCATTAAAAGAATAATGAGGAGAGCTTATCAGTAGTCAGTAGTGATTATTATAAAGAGTACTGAACTGAATGATCATTAAAAGAATAATGAGGATGTTTGATGGTGTATATGAGTTTATCAGTAGTCAGTAGTGATTATTAAACCGAGTACTGAAATGAATGATCATTAAAAGAATAATGAGGAGAGCTTATCAGTAGTCAGTAGTGATTATTATAAAGAGTACTGAACTGAATGATCATTAAAAGAATAATGAGGATGTTTGATGGTGTAAATGAGTTTATCAGTAGTCAGTAGTGATTATTAAACTGAGTACTGAACTGAATGAACATTAAAGGAATAATGAGGATGTTTGATGGTGTAAATGAGTTTATCAGTAGTCAGTTGTGATTATTAAACTGAGTACTGAACTGAATGAACATTAAAAGAATAATGAGGATGTTTGATGGTGTAAATGAGTTTATCAGTAGTCAGTAGGGATTAATAAACTGAGTACTGAACTGAATGATCATTAAAAGAATAATGAGGATGTTTGATGGTGTAAATGAGTTTATCAGTAGTCAGTAGTAATTATTATAAAGAGTACTGAACTGAATAAACGCTAAAAAATGAGGACGTTTGATGGTGTAAATGAGTTTATCAGTAGTCAGTAGTGATTATTAAACTGAGTACTGAACTGAATGAACATTAAAAGAATAATGAGGATGTTTGATGGTGTAAATGAGTTTATCAGTAGTCAGTAGTGATTATTAAACTGAGTACTGAACTGAATGAACATTAAAAGAATAATGAGGATGTTTGATGGTGTAAATGAGTTTATCAGTAGTCAGTAGTGATTATTAAACTGAGTACTGAACTGAATGAACATTAAAAGAATAATGAGGATGTTTGATGGTGTAAATGAGTTTATCAGTAGTCAGTAGGGATTAATAAACTGAGTACTGAACTGAATGATCATTAAAAGAATAATGAGGATGTTTGATGGTGTAAATGAGTTTATCAGTAGTCAGTTGTGATTAATAAACTGAGTACTGAACTGAATGATCATTAAAAGAATAATGAGGATGTTTGATGGTGTAAATGAGTTTATCAGTAGTCAGTTGTGATTATTAAACTGAGTACTGAACTGAATAAACACTAAAATAAAATGAGGATGTTTGATGGTGTAAATGAGTTTATCAGTAGTCAGTAGTGAATATTAAACTGAGTGGATTCTCACTGGGAGCACACAGGCGAGATACAAAGCGAGAATCCACAGCACAAAACATCAAATATAAAAAATAAGTTTTAGATTTACTCCGACTGTTTATTTCTGTAGTTATACACATTTAAAATTCTTTATATTTCTCAAGATATATCTTATTTTCAGCATAGTTAACTAAAGGTATCATCATAAGCTAACTAGCTTATAAAAAACCTCACCGGAGCTCTAAACACTGTAATGGCTGTAAAATATTAAGTAAATCAGCTGAAATACGATCATTCTCTCTGATAAGAATCCTTTTGTGGCTCCTACCTTGTAAAATCAGTTTTAAAAATTAGTTCTAGCACGAGAGAGAGGGGGGCAGAGGGGGGAGAGAGGGTGAGAGGGGGGCTTCTCTACTAGCTGAGCAGTAGGTGCTAAATACTAAAAATTATGTCTAAATACCGTATATAAATATATCTACTGTATATAATATAAATATAACATTCACACAACTCTACATAAAACTACAGGTGTTATATTACCGCTACTGTGTCTAAATACCTTATATAAAAATATCTACTGTATATAATATAAATAAATAAGCTCTACATGAAACTACAGGTAAAATTTATTTGGATATTACCTCAGCGCAAACCGCTGTATCATAATAAAAGTTCCTGTTACTAAAAAGTTACTAAGGGTTTTATTTATGTCTCATCAATATATGCTGCTTAATTTTTTCACTTACTTTTACTCAACTCAGACCGTATACATACATATATATATATATATATATATATATATATATATATATATATATATATATATATATATGATTTCAAAGCTTTCAAATGTATTCAATATTTTTAAATGTGAAAATGTTTCACCAAAAAAATTGAGTACATCAGTTTCATTTTCATGAGTGTAAAAGAAGGAGAAGTAAACTGGATTTTGTGGGAAGGTTTATTTTAGTGCACTTCAGATCGTGATGATGGAGGATGTTTCATCTTCTTCAGGAGACAGCGAGGTCCTTCATGTTTCGTGAAGGTTTAGATGTGCTTGAACTGTAAGAGAAAGAAACACAGATTAAACATCTACACTACGTACCACAGCTTAACTACAATTCACATAAATCCTATACAACTTACCGAACAAGTTATGCAGCTGCTTCCTCTCTTCAAGCACTCTCTGTAGCTCCTCTACTTTTTCGAAGTACTTAAACAGCTCCTCCCTGGGCCAGAGCACTTCCTCCCCCTCCTCCTGCCTCATGATGACCTGCATGTTCTGCAGCACCATCGTCTCCCAGTCTACCTCTAGTTGTTTCTGGGAGGTCGAGGAGGCGGAGGTGGAGGTTGAAGCCTCGTCGTCCATCTCTTCTAGGCTCTCTTTCTCGGCGATGATGTCGGCCTTGAACAAGTCCGCTTTCTGCTGCATCTCGATCTGATGAACCTCTTTGGTGAACTCACTCCTGATGGTTTGGAAGTTGCTCACCATGAAGCCCACGACCAGATTGCGGAAAATGAAGCCAGCAATGATGAGCCATAGGAAGACGTAGATGGTACAGGCGATGGCATTCAGCTCTGGCACCTTCCATGCGTCCTTCAGCAGACAGTACCAGTGATCGTAGGTGAACACTATGAACAGGGTGCTGAAGGTGTTGCCGACGCCTTCGAAGCTGTCCTTGTACGTGAGATCCGGGACGGTGGTGTCAGCGAATTTCCCGAACAAGGCTTTTCCCGTCACAGCAAAGATGTACATCACAATGAAAAGCAGGATAAAGACGGGACCCAGATCCTGATACGCTTTCACCAGGGCCAGCATGGTGAGTCGCATTTGCCTGAATTTAGACATGATCTTCAGGACATGGAGGATTCATAGGGTCTGGAGTACCTTCACGACTCCTGGGTCTACCCTGGCGAATACTGAAATTATCTCCGGGAGGACCGTCAGGATGACCAGGAATAAATCGTAGATCTTCCATGGGCATCTCCAAAACTGTCTGAAGTTCTCCATCATTTTTAGGAGTACCTCCAGAAAGAAGACGGTGAAGATGACCCAGTTGATCCCGATGAGTACCTGAGTGACTCGGAGATCTCTGCCTTGACCGCCAGCAACAGAGCGTACAGCATGATCAAGAAAATAATGAGCTTGGGAAAAAAACTATGCTCAAGGATCCGATGTGCAAATTCACTGATGTGTGAGAATTTGGACATCCGACCCTTCACTACCACCCACATGCTGTCGTCGACAGTGACGGTGCTTTCTTGCTCCTCGATGGCAACTTTCACCTCACTGTCTCTACGCTGCTGCTCTTCAAGCTGGTGGAACGATTCCTGCACGAGTTTGGCCCGGATCAGTTCCACCCTCTTGAAGACGGTCTTGGCTCTCTCCTGGTGGAACTCCTGGTTCTCCGTCTCCTCCGTGTCGGATGCAGGAGGAGACTGAAAGCGCACCTTCTTTTTGGCTTTCTTGTGGCTGCTATCGGGGGTGTTGGTGGGCTCCTCCATGTTGATGGTGACAGACTCCCTCTTTTCTTGTTTCTGGGCGTATGTGCCCCGAAGATCTTCCACTGTCCCGAAGAACTTCTTGGCCCTATCGCGCTGCTGAAACCTCTCTTTGATCTCTTCCCTCATCGATGGAGTCATCTCCAAGTGCACACTGTTTCTTCCCACTTCACTCTCGGAGCTCGCAACGTTAATGATGTTGGAGCTTCCCTGAGAGATCGTCCCCTGCTGCTCCTCCACGTCAGCTCGGCCTGAAGTGCCTCCCATCTGCTCTTCTTGAGCCGGGCAGATTTTTCCCCTCCCAAGTTTTGCGCGAATCTTTTTACGCATTCCCCTGAAGAATTTCTTGACCTTCCCTTTGGAGGAGCGTGGACCACTCTGGTTCTTTTGGTTGTCCATAGCCTTAGATCTTTTTTGTTTAGAGTTCTTTTTTTTCTCAAGATCTTCTTGAGAGTCTCTGTACCATGTGCTGTCGGAAACAGTACAAGTGCAGAATGGCCTCCACTCGGCTGCGCGGGCCCTTTTATGAACTTTGCTGATGATGTCATAATGGCATATTGGCTCCGCCCCCTTCCGTGTCTCACCCTCTCTCACCCCTTTACTATACCATACTGTCTTAGAAAAGGAAGCAGAGGCATGATGACATCATCAGGGAGAACCAGATGATGACATCATCAGTGAGAACCACTTCACATACACAGTGAAGTGAAGCTCTGCAGCCAGCAGACTTACTGGTACTGACTATATGGGTTGAAGTGTACCAGTGTACTGGTCCTCTGTTGCTATGGTTGCGCATTACAAGTTTTTTTAATAGAATTCAGTTCGGTCCAGATAGAGGGGAGTTCCTCAGGCCCAGGTCCGGGCCCTCTTAATTTTTAACTTGTGTTATGATTCAGTGCCATGTTCTATATAGTGGAGTATCATCATTTCATCATCAGCAACTGAAAGACTAACAAATTACAAATACCGCTCAGTATATTTCAATAATATTTATTGTTTTAAATGCTGAACTGAATGAATTATTCATAAAACTTCAAATGTTTTTTTCTCACTTCAAATAAAAACTAGTGTTGCACTGATACCGTATCGGTATCGGCACCGATACTAGCACTTACACACAGTATCGGTATCGGCAATAGAGAGCGCCGATATCATGAAGCCTATTGACGCGCATGCTCACCACTAAATGCTACTTGACTGAAGCCAACAGCATGTCCGCGGTGTGGGAGTATTTCTCGGTTGAGACGGGCAGCAGCATAAAAGCCTGCTGCAAAATTTGTAACACCAGCATTTCGAGGGGTGGCACGACCAGAAGACCACGCCAAAGAACACAGTGACTTCACCCAAGCAAGCACAAAGAAGCAAGCTAGCACAAAATACTTCATAGAAAAAGTGGAACACTATAAATATCATGATTTATAGCCATATATCAAGCATTTAAATCAGAGTTGGTATCGATACTCGGTATCGGCGGATACCTGAAAAGTAGCGGTATTGGTATCGGTAAGGAAAAAGTGGTATCGGTGCATCCCCAGTAAAAACAAGGGCCACATTAAAAATGCTATTGAAAAAAAGTGCTTATTTAGAGAAAAAGTAAATACAGTGTGGAGTCTCGTTAACTCAGTTTCAGATCTTAACAGTTTATCTCCCTCTTATATTCCTCTCTCACACGTTCTCTTGTTTAGTTCTCTTTGGTTGTCCAGCCGGGACTTTAAATCTGGGCTGAAATTTATCACATTCTCTCACACATATGCTCAGATCTGATTGGTTGAGGAGAACCTTTGGTGATCTTACAGCGCACGGGATTGGCCTGTAAGTTTACTGTACTGTAAAGCCCATATACCGTACAGACAAGAAAAGCTGCGCCTCTTAAAATAAACACTGTCAGAATTAAATCGTACTCAGTAGTTTATCACTTTGGGTTCACATTGGACAGCGTCTTGGTCCGGACCCGAACCGCGGTCCACCCATTAGTGACCTCTGCTGGAGAGAATGAATAGGATGGAAAAGTGCACATCAGTCTACTGAACTTCTGCTCGACTCACAGACACCGTTTCACACACACTAACTCAGGGCAGACCCCCGACCACGACGGCAGTGTTGGTTTGACCTGCACTCGTCTTTATTTCCATCCCTCTTTTTCCCCCATTAAGTCCCATTCATTTATGGACACACCCAAATATCATAGTTTCCTTTAATGTTCAGCCTCCAAACTGCATGTACTCGGCTCAGGGCAGGTCCTCAAGCTCTTATCCACAGACTTACTGACCCGCACTCCTCTATTTGTCGTTTATTCATCCTCCCATACAGTCCCATTCATTTCCAGCCTTACCTAATAACGGATGGTCAACCCGTAGAGGAACCACTTTACACTATGGAAACCTCCTAGACATGTGCTAGTATACCCTAGCAACCACCTAGCAACACCCTAGCAACCAGCTTGAATACTCTAGCAGCCACGGAGCAACACCCTAGCAAAACCATGACAATCAACTAGGATACCCTGGTAACTGCCTAGCAACCGCATAGCAACGCTGTAGCAACCACCTAGCAACACCATAGCAACCGACTGAGACACTCTAGCAAAATGCCTACCCAGCAACTAGCTGGTGTACCCAAGCAACACCACCATCCTACCAAGCAGATGGGATGCCCTAGCACCCGCCTAGCAACCACATAGCAACCAGCTGGGATAGCCTATCCACAACATAGCAACCTGTTGCAAAACCCTAGCAACTACCTGGCAACACCATAGCAATTAGGTGGGACACCCTAGCATCCACCTAGCAACTGCATAGCAGCACCATAGCAACCAGCTAGGAAACCCTAGCAACCGCTTAGCAACACCACAGCAAGACAATAGCCACCATATAGCAACCAGCTGAGATACCCTAGAAACCACGTAGAAACACCATAGCAACCAGCTGGGATACCCTAGCGACAACCTAGCAACACCCTAGCAATGCATAATAACACCCTAGTAACTACCTAGCAAAACCATAGCAACCAGCTTGGACACCCTAGCAACCGCATAGCAACACCATAGCAAGCGCATGGTAACACCCTAGCAACTAGCTGGGATACCCTATCAACCGCACAGCGAACACCAAAGTTTTTGACTTTATTACTACTGGATGTGGACTGAATGGTAAATGGGGTCATTTATATAAATAATTAAATTATGCAGACGTTTTCGAAATTTCCATTTAAAAGTGTGGAAATGGTAATAAAGTCTGTTTAATATGTAAAAAGAATGCTTATAAAGTATGTTTATGAAACATGTTAATAAATTATGTTTATTTATGTATGATTTATGTTCAGTGTCTTTGATAATGCCAAGTAATACGTTAGATTAGATGCGTTATTGGCTTATTTACTTGTTATTTACTTTTAAATTCTCCATGTGAACAAACTTAATTGAAGGTGTCAGGATTTAGTGTAAATGTAGTGGTTAGAGGTTTAGTGTAAATGTAAGAGTTAATGTTTAGTGTAAATGTAGGGGTTAGTGTTTAGTGTAAATGTAGGGGTTAGGGTTTAGTGTAAATGTAGGAGTTAGTGTTTAGTGTAAATGTAGGGATTAGTGTTTAGTGTAAATGTAGGAGTTAATGTTTAGTGTAAATGTAGGGGTTAGGGTTTAGTGTAAATGTAGGAGTTAGTGTTTAGTGTAAATGTAGGGGTTAGTGTTTAGTGTAAATGTAGAGGTTAGTGTTTAGTGTAAATGTAGGAGTTAGGGGTTTAGTGTTAATGTAGGAGTTAGGGGTTTAGTGTTAATGTAGGAGTTAGGGTTTAGTGTAAATGTAGGAGTTAGAGTTTTAGTGTAAATGTAGAGGTTAGTGTTTAGTCTAAATGTAGGTAAAAGTTTAGTGTAAATGTAGGGGTTAGGGTTAGTGTAAATGTAGAGCTTATTGTTTAGTGTAAATGTAGGGGTTAGGGTTAGTGTAAATGTAAGGGTTAGTGTTAAGTGTAAATGTAGGGGTTAGGGTTTAGTGTAAATGTAGGAGTTAGGGTTTAGTGTAAATATAGAGGTTAGTGTTTAGTGTAAATGTAGGGGTTAGGGTTTAGTGTAAATGTAGAGGTTAGTGTTTAGTGTAAATGTAGGGGTTAGGGTTTAGTGTAAATGTAGGAGTTAGGGTTTAGTGTAAATGTAGGGTTAGGGTTTAGTGTAAATGTAGGGGTTAGTGTTTAGTGTAAATGTAGGGGATAGGGTTTAGTGTAAATGTAGGGGTTAGTGTTTAGTGTAAATGTAGTGGTTAGTGTTTAGTGTAAATGTAGGGGATAGGGTTTTAGTGTAAATGTAGTGGTTAATGTTTAGTGTAAATGTAGTGGTTAGGGTTTAGTGTAAATGTAGGGGTTAGGGTTTTAGTGTAAATGTAGAGGTTAGTGTTCAGTGTAAATGTAGGGGTTAGTGTTTAGTCTAAATGTAGGTAATAGATTTTAGTGTAAATGTAGGAGTTAGGGTTTAGTGTAAATGTAGGGGTTAGGGTTTAGTGTAAATGTAGGGGTTAGGGTTTAGTGTAAATGTAGGGGTTAGTGTTTAGTGTTAATGTAGGAATTAGTGTTGAGTGTAAATGTAGGAGTTAGGGTTCAGTGTAAATGTAGAAGTTAGGGTTTAGTGTAAATGTAGAAGTTAGTGTTTAGTGTTAATGTAGGAATCAGGGTTTAGTGTAAATGTAGGAGTTAGTGTTTAGTGTAAATGTAGGGGTTAGGGTTTAGTGTAAATGTAAGAGTTATGGTTTAGTGTTAATGTAGGAATTAGGGTTTAGTGTAAATGTAGGAGTTAGTGTTTAGTGTAAATGTAGGGGTTAGGGTTTAGTGTAAATGTAGGAGTTAGGGTTTAGTGTAAATGTAGGAGTTAGGGTTTAGTGTAAATGTAGGAGTTAGGGTTTAGTGTAAATGTAGGGGTTAGGGTTTAGTGTAAATGTAGGGGTTAGTGTTTAGTGTAAATGTAGGGGTTAGGGTTTAGTGTAAATGTAGGGTTAGGGTTTAGTGTAAATGTAGGAGTTAGGGTTTAGTGTAAATGTAGGGTTAGGGTTTAGTGTAAATGTAGGGGTTAGGGTTTAGTGTAAATGTAGGAATTAGGGTTTAGTGTAAATGTAGGGTTAGTGTTTAGTGTAAATGTAGGGGTTAGTGTTTAGTGTAAATGTAGGGGTTAGTGTTTAGTGTAAATGTAGGGGTTACTGTTTAGTGTAAATGTAGGAGTTAGTGTTTAGTGTAAATGTAGGGTTAGGGTTTAGTGTAAATGTAGGGTTAGGGTTTAGTGTAAATGTAGGAGTTAGTGTTTAGTGTAAATGTAGGAGTTAGGGTTTAGTGTAAATGTAGGGGTTAGGGTTTAGTGTAAATGTAGGGGTTAGGGTTTAGTGTAAATGTAGGGTTAAGGGTTTAGTGTAAATGTAGGGGTTAGGGTTTAGTGTAAATGTAGGAGTTAGGGTTTAGTGTAAATGTAGGGGTTAGGGTTTAGTGTAAATGTAGGGGTTAGTGTTTAGTGTAAATGTAGGGGTTAGGGTTTAGTGTAAATGTAGGAGTTAGGGTTTAGTGTAAATGTAGGGGTTAGTGTTTAGTGTAAATGTAGGGGTTAGGGTTTAGTGTAAATGTAGGGGTTAGGGTTTAGTGTAAATGTAGGGGTTAGTGTTTAGTGTAAATGTAGGGTTAGGGTTTAGTGTAAATGTAGGGTTAGGGTTTAGTGTAAATGTAGGGGTTAGGGTTTAGTGTAAATGTAGGGCTTAGTATTTAGTGTAAATGTAGGGGTTAGGGTTTAGTGTAAATGTAGGGGTTAGGGTTTAGTGTAAATGCTAGGAGTTAGGGTTTAGTGTAAAGGTAGGGGTTAGTGTTTAGTGTAAATGTAGGGTTAGGGTTTTAGTGTAAATGTAGTGGTTAGTGTTTAGTGTAAATGTAGGGGTTAGGGTTTAGTGTAAATGTAGGGGTTAGGGTTTAGTGTAAATGTAGGGGTTAGGGTTTAGTGTAAATGTAGGGGTTAGGGTTTAGTGCTAAATGTAGGGTTAGGGTTTAGTGTAAATGTAGGAGTTAGGGTTTAGTGTAAATGTAGGGGTTAGGGTTTAGTGTAAATGTAGGGGTTAGGGTTTAGTGTAAATGTAGAGGTTAGTGTTTAGTGTAAATGTAGGGGTTAGTGTTTAGTGTAAATGTAGGAGTTAGGGTTTAGTGTAAATGTAGGGGTTAGGGTTTAGTGTAAATGTAGGGTTAGGGTTTTAGTGTAAATGTAGAGGTTAGTGTTTAGTGTAAATGTAGGGGACAGGGTTTTAGTGTAAATGTAGTGGTTAATGTTTAGTGTAAATGTAGTGGTTAGTGTTTAGTGTAAATGTAGGGGATAGGGTTTTAGTGTAAATGTAGTGGTTAATGTTTAGTGTAAATGTAGTGGTTAGGGTTTAGTGTAAATGTAGGGGTTAGGGTTTAGTGTAAATGTAGGGTTAGTGTTTAGTGTAAATGTAGGGTTAGGGTTTAGTGTAAATGTAGGGTATAGGGTTTAGTGTAAATGTAGGGTTAGGGTTTAGTGTAAATGTAGGGGTAAGGGTTTAGTGTAAAGGTAGGGGTTAGGGTTTAGTGTAAATGTAGGGGTTAGGGTTTAGTGTAAATGTAGGGTTAGTGTTTAGTGTAAATGTAGGAGTTAGGGTTTAGTGTAAATGTAGGGTTAGGGTTTAGTGTAAATGTAGGGTTAGTGTTTAGTGTTAATGTAGGGGTTAGGGTTTAGTGTAAAGTAGGGTTAGTGTTTAGTGTAAATGTAGGGTTAGGGTTTAGTGTAAATGTAAGGAGTTAGTGTTTAGTGTAAATGTAGGAGTTAGGGTTTAGTGTAAATGTAGGAGTTAGGGTTTAGTGTAAATGTAGGGGTTAGGGTTTAGTGTAAATGTAGGGTTAGGGTTTAGTGTAAATGTAGGAGTTAGGGTTTAGTGTAAATGTAGGAGTTAGGGTTTAGTGTAAATGTAGGGTTAGTGTTTAGTGTAAATGTAGGGGTTAGGGTTTAGTGTAAATGTAGGGGTTAGGGTTTAGTGTAAATGTAGGGGTTAGGGTTTAGTGTAAATGTAGGGGTTAGGGTTTAGTGTAAATGTAGAGGTTAGGGTTTAGTGTAAATGTAGGGGTTAGGGTTTAGTGTAAATGTAGGAGTTAGGGTTTAGTGTAAATGTAGGAGTTAGGGTTTAGTGTAAATGTAGGAGTTAGGGTTTAGTGTAAATGTAGGGGTTAGGGTTTAGTGTAAATGTAGGGGTTAGGGTTTTAGTGTAAATGTAGTGGTTAATGTTTAGTGTAAATGTAGGGGTTAGTGTTTAGTGTAAATGTAGGAGTTAGGGTTTAGTGTAAATGTAGGGTTAGGGTTTAGTGTAAATGTAGAGGTTAGTGTTCAGTGTAAATGTAGGGGTTAGTGTTTAGTCTAAATGTAGGTAATAGATTTTAGTGTAAATGTAGGAGTTAGGGTTTAGTGTAAATGTAGGGGTTAGGGTTTTAGTGTAAATGTAGAGGTTAGTGTTTAGTGTAAATGTAGGGGTTAGGGTTAAGTGTTAATGTAGGAGTTAGGGTTTAGTGTAAATGTAGGGGTTAGGGTTTAGTGTAAATGTAGGGGTTAGGGTTTTAGTGTAAATGTAGAGGTTAGTGTTCAGTGTAAATGTAGGGGTTAGTGTTTAGTCTAAATGTAGGTAATAGGGTTTAGTGTAAATGTAGGGGTTAGGGTTTAGTGTAAATGTAGGGTTTAGGGTTTAGTGTAAATGTAGGGCTTAGTGTTTAGTGTAAATATTGAGGTTAGGGTTTAGTGTAAATGTAGGGGTTAGGGTTTAGTGTAAATGTAGGGCTTAGTATTTAGTGTAAATGTAGGAATTAGTGTTTAGTGTAAATGTAGGAGTTAGGGTTCAGTGTAAATGTAGAAGTTAGGGTTTAGTGTAAATGTAGAAGTTAGGATTTAGTGTTAATGTAGGAATTAGGGTTTAGTAGCTGAACACGTTGGAGGAGGTGGAGAAGTCTTGGATGAGTCTTTAGGGACCTCTGGGTACAGTATCTTCCTCTTTATCCCGTTAGTCTAGGGCCAAGGAGGGCTGGAGCCAATCCCAGCGTCAACGGGTGATGGTGGGGCACACCATGGACAGGTCGCCAGTCCATCACACGGCCAACACACAGAGTGTGTTTGAACTGTGGGAGGAAACCAGAGACATAATAAATATATCTACTGTATATAATATGAATACATATAAAACTACAGATAGGATATTAACTGTGTCCAAATACTGTATATGAATATATCTACTGTATATAATATAAATATAATATATAATATAATATATAAATATAATATATAATATATAATATATGGGTAGTCTTTTTCTCTTTTTTTCTGTGCATGTTAAGTTCTGTTTATAAAAAACTGTCTGTATATGTGAGTGTGTGTTTGTGGGAGTGTGAATGTCCAGCTGAAAAACTTGTGCGTCCGTGGAAATCTCAGTCTCTCTCTCTGCGTATTCCTGCGGCTGCCTGTAGAGCTGCTGCGCGGGAGATCAGGATCACGTGGTTCACTGGCTCACCATCTCTCCTTCAATCTTTACTAAACTGGACCATAAAAACCCCAGTGTGTATAATGTAGAACACCATGTTAAATATCAATCCTGTACTGAAACACGATCATATGAAATACTGTTCAAGATACACTCTTTACTGTAACAAACACAACACAAAGACTCATGATAATGTATTTAGAAGCTCCATGTCTTTACGAACTTAACTAGACTTACGATGTCCTAACACAACAAACTCCTCACTGAAAAATTACAGAAGAGCTCAATTAAATAATTTTACATTTGTAGGTTCAAGAAAACCACACAAAAGAAAGGCGTGGCCGCGTTAGCCTACATGCTAATCGGAAACAATTTGCCCCAATATCAGCACAAAACATCACTCATGTGTCTAAATAAGCTTTATATTTACTCCGACTGTTTAGTCTGTAGTTATACACATTTAAAATTCTTCATATTTCTCAAGATATATCTTATTTTCAGCATAGTTAACTAAAGGTAGCATCATAAGCTAACTAGCTTATAAAAAACCTCACCGGAGCTCTGAAGACTGTAAAGGCTGTAAAATATTAAGTAAATCAGCTGAAATACGATCATTCTCTCTGATAAGAATCCTTTTGTGGCTCCTACCTTGTGAAATTAGTTTTAGAGAAACACATTTCTACACGTATTTTAACCGCGAACTCCACGCAGAGCGGCATGAACCTGAGAGAATTCGAAACTTCTAGAACTACGGAGAGGGGGGCAGATGGGGGAGAGAGGGGGAGAGAGGGGGGCTTCTCTACTAGCTGAGCAGTAGGTGCTGTCGGCCTTACTCTCTCGCTGAACCTGCTTCTTTTTCTGGAAAAAATCTAATATCTGTAGCTAACTGGCTGACCACACACACACTAACACAAAGTAAAGTTATAGTATCATCTCTTCATATCTTATCAGTGTGTATCATTAATTATCTAATACACATACAGACAGCACTACTCTACACCTTAACTTTAATAACACACAGACTAACCAACAGCACAGCAGCTACAGCTTCTCTCTCCTTTATAAACAGTAAACAGACCACCTGCAGCATTAGCCTGCTAAATTAAAATAAACCCTCAGATAGTCACTCCTAGCTAACAATAACAGAATAAAGAGTGAATCAGAAATATGGACCGCTGATAATGACTGTAATGTGTTGGTTCTGAGTAAAAATGTACAAAAATACTACTTTACAAAACTTACTAGACACACAACACCAGTCAGATACAGCACTGATACCGAGAGACAGAGAAGCTGGATCATACCATTTTCCACAGCAAGAGAAGCGGGGCTGCTGTATTTTTGTTGTTAAAATAATTGGTATGTACATATATTCTCTATGGTTTTAACATTTCCAGCTTGTCAGACACAAATTGAAAAAAAAATTGAAAAAAAAAATGTTAAAAGTTGTTAAAACTACAGGTGAAATATTAACGCTATCGTGTCTAAATACCGTATATACATCTACTGTATATAATATAAATTCAATATTCACACAGCTCTAAATAATGTTTTCTCCTCTCCTGTAAAGTTATAAAGTTAATGGGTTTTGTATATTGTCACGGTTCAAAGAAAACCATATATCTCAGAAATGGTGACATTACAGGAAAGGCCAATAACTTTCAAAGAAAGTTCAGATGAAGAGGTTGGATTCCAGGCCATTTTAGAGCCTATTGGTCCATCATCAATTACTTTACTTCATGTAAAGGAAGCTGTTCCAACGACGTAGAAGAGTAAAACTGAAATAGAGATAAAGATACATGTTTTTCTTTGGACAGTAAATATAGTCTTAAATGTAGAAACTGTTTTGGCTGCTGGCTACTGTCAAAACTGAAGAAGGCTGTCTTAGTACACTGGTGCCCCCTGTTGGTTATTTACTGCAGGAGAGACACTGTTACCCCGCCACACCTCCCTACAGTTGCTGCTTGAGCACAGTTTTGCTGGACATCTTTGTGTGGCTTCATCAAAGGAGCTGAAAGAACGAGAATTAAACAAGATTTTTCTGGGAAGATTTATTTTAGTGCACTTCAGACTTTTATTGAGTGAAACGAGCACATCATGGTACATGATCTGGGAGGTTTCAGCTTTTAAAGATGTTGCTCTTCAGGTGCATGGGAGCAGCAGGTTCCTTCAGGAAGGTTTAGTGGTGGCTGAACTGGAAGGTATAGAATTACAGTCAGTCAGAGGCCTTTATATCTAATCACCCAAACCTCAAAACATCTACACTGTAAACCACAGCTCCACTACAGTTACCATATAACTTACCTGCCAGGTTCTTTAACTGCTTCCTCTCTGCACTGGAGCTTTGGCTTTAGCAAACTTCTTCACCGTGAAGGTTTTAGTAGCACCTGGAAAGAAATACACTGATCAGAGGTCTTTATTTCTAACACCTTATCATCCAAACTTCTAAACATCTACACAATGATCCACAACTTTAATACAGTTATCATATGACTTACCAGATAGGATTTTCAGCTGGTTGGAGACAGCAGGGTCCTTCATGTACTAGATGTCGTGAAGGTTTAGTAAGTAAGAGACTGTAACAGAAAGAAACACAGATTAAACACCTACATCTGAGAACAAGTGAAGACGTCCTTTGCAGGAAACACACTTCGACACATTTTAATGCACAACTATTGTTCATTTGCTAAGTTAACTAAAGTTATGAGGGAAATGACGTCATGTTTATTTTCTAATCTTGTTTACTGATATTTGAAGAACGATGTCACATTCATGGGTTTACTTTTTCATTCATTTATCATTTAAGCTACTTGGGTCATCAGGGGTGCTGGAGCCTGTCCCAGCTTTAATTGGGCAGAAGTCAGAAAACACTCTGAACAGACCGTCAGTCCATCACAGGTTAGACGTACAGCATCTCAAGCATCTCCAACACACCTGACTGAACTGAATGAACATTAAAAGAATGATGATGATGTTTGTACTGTTACTAGTGTGGTTAGTGTTTAACGGAAGCGTGTGGCTTCATAAAACCCCTAGAAGGAGAAGTAAACTGGATTTTGTGAGAAGGTTTATTTTAGTGTACTTCAGATTGTTAATGATGGAGGATGTTTTGGCTTCTTCAGGAGGGAACTTCCTTACCGTGAAGGTTTTAGTAGCACCTGGAAGGAAATACCTGCCAGCATCTTCAGCTGGATGGAGACAGCGAGGTCCTTCATATATTAGGTGTCGTAAAGCTTTAGATGTGCCTGAACTGTAAGAGAAAGAAACACAGATTAAACATCTACACTACATACCACAGCTTAACTACAATTAACATAAGTCCTATACAACTTACCGAACAGGTTATGCAGCTGCTTCCTCTCTTCAAGCACTCTCTGTAGCTCCTCTACCTGAACAGCTCCTCCCTGGGCCAGACCACTTCCTCCCCCTCCTCCTGCCCCATGATGACCTGCATGTTCTGCAGCACCTTCGTCTCCCAGTCTACATCTGGTCGTTTCTGGGAGGTCGAGGAGGCGGAGGGCTCTTCGTCCATCTCTGCTAGGCTCTCTTTCTCGGTGATGATGTCGGCCTTGAACAAGTCCGCTTTCTGCTGCATCTCAATCTGCTGCACCTCTTTGGTGAACTCACTCTTGATGGTTTGGAAGTTGCTCACCATGAAGCCCACGACCAGATTGCGGAAAATGAAGCCGGCAATGATGAGCCATAGGAAGATGTAGATGGTACAGGCGATGGCGTTCAGCTCTGGCACCTTCCATGCGTCCTTCAGCAGACAGTACCAGTGATCGTAGGTGAACACTATGAACAGGGTGCTGAAGGTGTTGCCGACGCCTTCAAAGCTGTTCTTGTACGTGAGGTTCGGGACAGTGGTCTCAGTGAATTTCCCGAACAAGGCTTTTCCCGTCACAGCAAAGATGTACATCACAATGAAAAGCAGGATAAAGCTGGGACCCAGATCCTGATACGCTTTCACCAGGGCCAGCATGGTGAGTCGCATCTGCCTGAATTTAGACATGATCTTCAGGACATGGAGGATTCGTAGGGTCCGGAGTACCTTCGCGACTCCTGGGTCTACCCCGGCGAATACTGAAATTATCTCCGGGAGGACCGTCAGGATGACCAGGAATAAATCGTAGATCTTCCATGGGCATCTCCAAAACTGTCTGAAGTTCTCCATCATTTTTAGGAGTACCTCCAGAAAGAAGACGGTGAAGATGACCCAGTTGATCCCAATGAGCATCCGCCCCTTCACTACCACCCACATGCTGTCCTCGACAGTGACGGTGCTTTCTTACTCCTCCATGTCAACTTTCACCTCACTGTCTCTACGCTGCTGCTCTTCAAGCTGGTGGAACGATTCCTGGACGAGTTTGGCCCGGATCAGTTCCACCCTCTTGAAGAAGGTCTTGGCTCTCTCCTGGTGGAACTCCTGGTTCTCCCTCTCCTCCGTGTCGGATGCTGGAGGAGACTGAAAGCTCACCTTCTTCTTGGCTTTCTTGTGGCTGCTATCGGGGGTGTTGGTGGGCTCCTCCATGTTAACGGTGACTGACCCCCTCTTTCCTTGTTTCTGGGCGAGTCTGCCCCGAAGATCTTCCACTGTCCCGAAGAACTTCTTGGCCCTCTTGCGCTTCTGAAACCTCTCTTTAATCTCTGCCCTCATCGATGGAGTCATCTCCAAGTGCACACTGTTTCTTCCCACTTCTCTCTCGAAGCTCTCAACGTTAGTGATGGTGGAGCTTCCCTGAGAAATCCTTCCCTGCTGCTCGTCCACGTCAGGTCTGCCTGAAGTGCCTCCCATCTGCTGTTCTTGAGCCGGGCTGATTTTTCCCTCCCAAGCTTCGCCCGAATCTTTTTACGGATTCCTCTGAACAATTTGTTGACCTTCCCTTTGGAGGAGCGTGGACCACTCTGGTTCTTCTGGTTGTCCATATCCTTAAATGTTAAATGAAGGTTCTTTTTCGTAAATACTTCCTGGGAGGAAACCAGAGATATAATAAATATATCTACTGTAAATCATATAAATATATATAAAACTACAGGTAGGATATTTACTGTGTCCAAATACTGCACATAAATATATATTCTGTATATAATATATAAAATTATAGATATAATATTAACACTACCTTGTCTAAATACTGTATTTAGATATATATATATATACTAGATAAAATATATATATAACATTCACACATTTGAAGAAAAATAAACAAAAGAGGAAACATTGCACCGTCCACAGTTGTAATGAGAAAAAACTAATAAACCTACCTGGGTAGTCTTTTTCTCTTTTTTTCTGTGCATGTTAAGTTCTGTTTATAAAAAAACTGTCTGTATATGTGAGTGTGTGTTTGTGGGAGTGTGAATGTCCAGCTGAAAAACTTGTGCGTCCGTGGAAATCTCAGTCTCTCTCTCTGCGTATTCCTGCGGCTGCCTGTAGAGCTGCTGCGCGGGAGATCAGGATCACGTGGTTCACTGGCTCACCATCTCTCCTTCAATCTTTACTAAACTGGACCATAAAAACCCCAGTGTGTATAATGTAGAACACCATGTTAAATATCAATCCTGTACTGAAACACGATAATATGAAATACTGTTCAAGATACACTCTTTACTGTAACAAACACAACACAAAGACTCATGATAATGTATTTAGAAGCTCCATGTCTTTACGAACTTAACTAGACTTACGATGTCCTAACACAACAAACTCCTCACTGAAAAATTACAGAAGAGCTCAATTAAATAATTTTACATTTGTAGGTCCAAGAAAAGCACACAAAAGAAAGGCGTGACCGCGTTAGCCTACATGCTAATCGGAAACAATTTGCCCCAATATCAGCACAAAACATCACTCATGTGTCTAAATAAGCTTTATATTTACTCCGACTGTTTTTTTCTGTAGTTATACACATTTAGAATTCTTCATATTTCTCAATATATATCTTATTTTCAGCATAGTTAACTAAAGGTAGCATCATAAGCTAACTAGCTTATAAAAAACCTCACCGGAGCTCTGAAGACTGTAATGGCTGTAAAATATTAAGTAAATCAGCTGAAATACGATATTTCTCTCTGATAAGAATCCTTTTGTGGCTCCTACCTTGTGAAATTAGTTTTAGAGAAACACATTTCTACACGTATTTTAACCGCGAACTCCACGCAGAGCGGCATGAACCTGAGAGAATTCGAAACTTCTAGAACTACGGAGAGGGGGGCAGAGGGGGGGAGAGAGGGGGGGGGGCTTCTCTACTAGCTGAGCAGTAGGTGCTGTCGGCCTTACTCTCTCGCTGAACCTGCTTCTTTTTCTGGAAAAAATCTAATATCTGTAGCTAACTGGCTGACCACACACACACTAACACAAAGTAAAGTTATAGTATCATCTCTTCATATCTTATCAGTGTGTATCATTAATTATCTAATACACATACAGACAGCACTACTCTACACCTTAACTTTAATAACACAGACTAACCAACAGCACAGCAGCTACAGCTTCTCTCTCCTTTATAAACAGTAAACAGACCACCTGCAGCATTAGCCTGCTAAATTAAAATAAACCCTCAGATAGTCACTCCTAGCTAACAATAACAGAATAAAGAGTGAATCAGAAATATGGACTGCTGATAATGACTGTAATGTGTTGGTTCTGAGTAAAAATGTACAAAAATACTACTTTACAAAACTTACTAGACACACAACACCAGTCAGATACAGCACTGATACCGAGAGACAGAGAAGCTGGATCATACCATTTTCCACAGCAAGAGAAGCGGGGCTGCTGTATTTTTGTTGTTAAAATAATTGGTATGTACATATATTCTCTATGGTTTTAACATTTCCAGCTTGTCAGACACAAATTGAAAAAAAAAATGTTAAAAGTTGTTAAAACTACAGGTGAAATATTAACGCTATCGTGTCTAAATACCGTATATACATCTACTGTATATAATATAAATTCAATATTCACACAGCTCTAAATAATGTTTTCTCCTCTCCTGTAAAGTTATAAAGTTAATGGGTTTTGTATATTGTCACGGTTCAAAGAAAACCATATATCTCAGAAATGGTGACATTACAGGAAAGGCCAATAACTTTCAAAGAAAGTTCAGATGAAGAGGTTGGATTCCAGGCCATTTTAGAGCCTATTGGTCCATCATCAATTACTTTACTTCATGTAAAGGAAGCTGTTCCAACGACGTAGAAGAGTAAAACTGAAATAGAGATAAAGATACATGTTTTTCTTTGGACAGTAAATATAGTCTTAAATGTAGAAACTGTTTTGGCTGCTGGCTACTGTCAAAACTGAAGAAGGCTGTCTTAGTACACTGGTGCCCCCTGTTGGTTATTTACTGCAGGAGAGACACTGTTACCCCGCCACACCTCCCTACAGTTGCTGCTTGAGCACAGTTTTGCTGGACATCTTTGTGTGGCTTCATCAAAGGAGCTGAAAGAACGAGAATTAAACAAGATTTTTCTGGGAAGATTTATTTTAGTGCACTTCAGACTTTTATTGAGTGAAACGAGCACATCATGGTACATGATCTGGGAGGTTTCAGCTTTTAAAGATGTTGCTCTTCAGGTGCATGGGAGCAGCAGGTTCCTTCAGGAAGGTTTAGTGGTGGCTGAACTGGAAGGTATAGAATTACAGTCAGTCAGAGGCCTTTATATCTAATCACCCAAACCTCAAAACATCTACACTGTAAACCACAGCTCCACTACAGTTACCATATAACTTACCTGCCAGGTTCTTTAACTGCTTCCTCTCTGCACTGGAGCTTTGGCTTTAGCAAACTTCTTCACCGTGAAGGTTTTAGTAGCACCTGGAAAGAAATACACTGATCAGAGGTCTTTATTTCTAACACCTTATCATCCAAACTTCTAAACATCTACACAATGATCCACAACTTTAATACAGTTATCATATGACTTACCAGATAGGATTTTCAGCTGGTTGGAGACAGCAGGGTCCTTCATGTACTAGATGTCGTGAAGGTTTAGTAAGTAAGAGACTGCAAGAGAAAGAAACACAGATTAAACACCTACATCTGAGAACAAGTGAAGACATCATTTGCAGGAAACACACTTCGACACATTTTAATGCACAACTATTGTTCATTTGCTAAGTTAACTAAAGTTATGAGGGAAATGACATCATGTTTATTTTCTAATCTTGTTTACTGATATTTGAAGAACGATGTCACATTCATGGGTTTACTTTTTCATTCATTTATCATTTAAGCTACTTGGGTCATCAGGGGTGCTGGAGCCTGTCCCAGCTTTAATTGGGCAGAAGTCAGAAAACACTCTGAACAGACCGTCAGTCCATCACAGGTTAGACGTACAGCATCTCAAGCATCTCCAACACACCTGACTGAACTGAATGAACATTAAAAGAATGATGATGATGTTTGTACTGCTACTAGTGTGGTTAGTGTTTAACGGAAGCGCGTGGCTTCATAAAACCCCTAGAAGGAGAAGTAAACTGGATTTTGTGAGAAGGTTTATTTTAGTGTACTTCAGATTGTTAATGATGGAGGATGTTTTGGCTTCTTCAGGAGGGAACTTCCTTACCGTGAAGGTTTTAGTAGCACCTGGAAGGAAATACCTGCCAGCATCTTCAGCTGGATGGAGACAGCGAGGTCCTTCATATATTAGGTGTCGTAAAGCTTTAGATGTGCCTGAACTGTAAGAGAAAGAAACACAGATTAAACATCTACACTACATACCACAGCTTAACTACAGTTAACAAAAGTCCTATACAATTTACCGAACAGGTTATGCAGCTGCTTCCTCTCTTCAAGCACTCTCTGTAGCTCCTCTACCTGAACAGCTCCTCCCTGGGCCAGACCACTTCCTCCCCCTCCTCCTGCCCCATGATGACCTGCATGTTCTGCAGCACCTTCGTCTCCCAGCTTACATCTGGTCGTTTCTGGGAGGTCGAGGAGGCGGAGGGCTCTTCGTCCATCTCTGCTAGGCTCTCTTTCTCGGTGATGATGTCGGCCTTGAACAAGTCCGCTTTCTGCTGCATCTCAATCTGCTGCACCTCTTTGGTGAACTCACTCTTGATGGTTTGGAAGTTGCTCACCATGAAGCCCACGACCAGATTGCGGAAAATGAAGCCGGCAATGATGAGCCATAGGAAGATGTAGATGGTACAGGCGATGGCGTTCAGCTCTGGCACCTTCCATGCGTCCTTCAGCAGACAGTACCAGTGATCGTAGGTGAACACTATGAACAGGGTGCTGAAGGTGTTGCCGACGCCTTCAAAGCTGTTCTTGTTCGTGAGGTCCGGGACAGTGGTCTCAGTGAATTTCCCGAACAAGGCTTTTCCCGTCACAGCAAAGATGTACATCACAATGAAAAGCAACATAAAGCTGGGACCCAGATCCTGATACACTTTCACCAGGGCCAGCATGGTGAGTCGCATCTGCCTGAATTTAGACATGATCTTCAGGACATGGAGGATTCGTAGGGTCCGGAGTACCTTCGCGACTCCTGGGTCTACCCCGGCGAACACTGAAATTATCTCCGGGAGGACCGTCAGGATGACCAGGAATAAATCGTAGATCTTCCATGGGCATCTCCAAAACTGTCTGAAGTTCTCCATCATTTTTAGGAGTACCTCCAGAAAGAAGACGGTGAAGATGACCCAGTTGATCCCGATGAGCATCCGACCCTTCACTACCACCCACATGCTGTCCTCGACAGTGACGGTGCTTTCTTGCTCCTCGATGTCAACTTTCACCTCACTGTCTCTACGCTGCTGCTCTTCAAGCTGGTGGAACGATTCCTGGACGAGTTTGGCCCGGATCAGTTCCACCCTCTTGAAGAAGGTCTTGGCTCTCTCCTGGTGGAACTCCTGGTTCTCCCTCTCCTCCGTGTCGGATGCTGGAGGAGACTGAAAGCTCACCTTCTTCTTGGCTTTCTTGTGGCTGCTATCGGGGGTGTTGGTGGGCTCCTCCATGTTAACGGTGACTGACCCCCTCTTTCCTTGTTTCTTCGCGAGTCTGCCCTGAAGATCTTCCACTGTCCCGAAGAACTTCTTGGCCCTCTTGCGCTTCTGAAACCTCTCTTTAATCTCTGCCCTCATCGATGGAGTCATCTCCAAGTGCACACTGTTTCTTCCCACTTCTCTCTCGGAGCTCTCAACGTTAATGATGGTGGAGCTTCCCTGAGAAATCCTTCCCTGCTGCTCGTCCACGTCAGGTCGGCCTGAAGTGCCTCCCATCTGCTGTTCTTGAGCCGGGCTGATTTTTCCCTCCCAAGCTTTGCCCGAATCTTTTTACGGATTCCTCTGAACAATTTGTTGACCTTCCCTTTGGAGGAGCGTGGACCACTCTGGTTCTTCTGGTTGTCCATATCCTTAAATGTTAAATGAAGGTTCTTTTTCGTAAATACTTCCTGGGAGGAAACCAGAGATATAATAAATATATCTACTGTAAATCATATATATATATATATATATATAAAAGTACAGGTAGGATATTAACCGTGTCCAAATACTGCACATAAATATATATTCTGTATATAATATATAAAATTATAGATATAATATTAACACTACCTTGTCTAAATACTGTATTTAGATATATATATATATACTAGATAAAATATATATATAACATTCACACATTTGAAGAAAAATAAACAAAAGAGGAAACATTGCACCGTCCACAGTTGTAATGAGAAAAAACTAATAAACCTACCTGGGTAGTCTTTTTCTCTTTTTTTCTGTGCATGTTAAGTTCTGTTTATAAAAAAAACTGTCTGTATATGTGAGTGTGTGTTTGTGGGAGTGTGAATGTCCAGCTGAAAAACTTGTGCGTCCGTGGAAATCTCAGTCTCTCTCTCTGCGTATTCCTGCGGCTGCCTGTAGAGCTGCTGCGCGGGAGATCAGGATCACGTGGTTCACTGGCTCACCATCTCTCCTTCAATCTTTACTAAACTGGACCATAAAAACCCCAGTCTGTATAATGTAGAACACCATGTTAAATATCAATCCTGTACTGAAACACGATCATATGAAATACTGTTCAAGATACACTCTTTACTGTAACAAACACAACACAAAGAC
Organism: Megaleporinus macrocephalus; assembly: GCA_021613375.1. NCBI lineage: Eukaryota > Metazoa > Chordata > Actinopteri > Characiformes > Anostomidae > Megaleporinus > Megaleporinus macrocephalus. The sequence goes on from CM038727.1 coordinate 34,595,287, forward strand.
TCATGATAATGTATTTAGAAGCTCCATGTCTTTACGAACTTAACTAGACTTACAATGTCCTAACACAACAAACTCCTCACTGAAAAATTACAGAAGAGCTCAATTAAATAATTTTACATTTGTAGGTCCAAGAAAAGCACACAAAAGAAAGGCGTGGCCGCGTTAGCCTACATGCTAATCGGAAACAATTTGCCCCAATATCAGCACAAAACATCACTCATGTGTCTAAATAAGCTTTATATTTACTCCAAATATTTTTTCTGTAGTTATACACATTTAAAATTCTTTATATTTCTCAAGATATATCTTATTTTCAGCATAGTTAACTAAAGGTAGCATCATAAGCTAACTAGCTTATAAAAAACCTCACCGGAGCTCTGAAGACTGTAATGGCTGTAAAATATTAAGTAAATCAGCTGAAATACGATCATTCTCTCTGATAAGAATCCTTTTGTGGCTCCTACCTTGTGAAATTAGTTTTAGAGAAAAACATTTCTACACGTATTTTAACCGCGAACTCCACGCAGAGCGGCATGAACCTGGAAGAATTCGAAACTTCTAGAACTACGGAGAGGGGGGCAGAGGGGGGGAGAGGGGGGCAGAGGGGGGGAGAGGGGGGCTTCTCTACTAGCTGAGCAGTAGGTGCTGTCGGCCTTACTCTCTCGCTGAACCTGCTTCTTTTTTCTGGAAAAAATCTAATATCTGTAGCTAACTGGCTGACCACACACACACACACACTAACACAAAGTAAAGTTATAGTATCATCTCTTCATATCTTATCAGTGTGTATCATTAATTATCTAATACACATACAGACAGCACTACTCTACACCTTAACTTTAATAACACACAGACTAACCAACAGCACAGCAGCTACAGCTTCTCTCTCCTTTATAAACAGTAAACAGACCACCTGCAGCATTAGCCTGCTAAATTAAAATAAACCCTCAGGTAGTCACTCCTAGCTAACAATAACAGAATAAAGAGTGAATCAGAAATATGGACTGCTGATAATGACTGTAAGGTGTTGGTTCTGAGTAAAAATGTACAAAAATACTACTTTACAAAACTTACTAGACACACAACACCAGTCAGATACAGCACTGATACCGAGAGACAGAGAAGCTGGATCATACCATTTTGCACAGCAAGAGAAGCGGGGCTGCTGTATTTTCGTTGTTAAAATAATTGGTATGAACATAAATTCTCTATGGTTTTAACATTTCCAGCTTGTCAGGCACAAATTTACGTTAAAAGAAAAGAAAATTGTTAAAAGTTGTTAAAACTACAGGTGATATATTAACGCTATCGTGTCTAAATACCGTATATAAATATATCTATTGTATATAATATAAAAATAATATTTACACAGCTCTAAATAATGTTTTCTCCTGGTTTTGTATATTGTCACGGTTCAAAGAAAACCATATATCTCAAAAATGGTGACATTACAGGAAAGGCCAATAACTTTCAAAGAAAGTTAAGATGAAGAGGTTGGATTCCAGGCCATTTTAGAGCCTATTGGTCCATCATCAATTACTTTACTTCATGTAAAGGAAGCTGTTCCAACGACGTAGAAGAGTAAAACTGAAATAGAGATAAAGATACATGTTTTTCTTTGGACAGTAAATATAGTCTTAAATGTAGAATGTTTTGGCTGCTGGCTACTGTCAAAACTGAAGTAGGCTGTCTTAGTACACTGGTGCCCCCTGTTGGTTATTTACTGTAGGAGAGACACTGTTACCCCGCCACACCTCCCTACAGTTGCTGCTTGAGCACAGTTTTGCTGGACATCTTTGTGTGGCTTCATCAAAGGAGCTGAAAGAACGAGAATTAAACAAGATTTTTCTGGGAAGATTTATTTTAGTGCACTTCAGACTTTTATTGAGTAGAACGGGCACATCATGGTACATGATCGGGGAGGTTTCAGCTTTTAAAGATGTTGCTCTTCAGGTGCATGGAAGCAGCAGGTTCCTTCAGGAAGGTTTAGTGGTGGCTGAACTGGAAGGTATAGAATTACAGTCAGTCAGAGGCCTTTATATCTAATCACCCAAACCTCAAAACATCTACACTGTAAACCACAGCTCCACTACAGTTACCATATAACTTACCTGCCAGGTTCTTTAACTGCTTCCTCTCTGCACTGGAGCTTTGGCTTTAGCAAACTTCTTCACTGTGAAGGTTTTAGTAACACCTGGAAAGAAATACACTGATCAGGGGTCTTTATTTCTAACACCTTATCATCCAAACTTCTAAACATCTACACAATGATCCACAACTTTAATACAGTTATCATATGACTTACCAGCCAGGATTTTCAGCTGGTTGGAGACAGCAGGGTCCTTCATGTACTAGATGTCGTGAAGGTTTAGTAAGTAAGAGACTGTAAGAGAAAGAAACACAGATTAAACACCTACATCTGAGAACAAGTGAAGACGTCCTTTGCAGGAAACACACTTCGACACATTTTAATGCACAACTATTGTTCATTTGCTAAGTTAACTAAAGTTATGAGGGAAATGACGTCATGTTTATTTTCTAATCTTGTTTACTGATATTTGAAGAACGATGTCACATTTATGTGTTTACTTTTTCATTCATTTATCATTTAAGCTACTTGGGTCATCAGGGGTGCTGGAGCCTGTCCCAGCTTTAATTGGGCAGAAATCAGAAAACACCCTGAACAGACCGTCAGTCCATCACAGGTTAGACGTACAGCATCTCAAGCATCTCCAACACACCTGACTGAACTGAATGAACATTAAAAGAATGAAGATGATGTTTGTACTGTTACTAGTGTGGTTAGTGTTTAACGGAAGCGCGTGGCTTCATAAAACCCCTAGAAGGAGAAGTAAACTGGATTTTGTGAGAAGGTTTATTTTACTGTACTTCAGATTGTTAATGATGGAGGATGTTTTGGCTTCTTCAGGAGGGAACTTCCTTACCGTGAAGGTTTTAGTAGCACCTGGAAGGAAATACCTGCCAGCATCTTCAGCTGGATGGAGACAGCAAGGTCCTTCATATATTAGGTGTCGTAAAGTTTTAGATGTGCCTGAACTGTAAGAGAAAGAAACACAGATTAAACATCTACACTACGTACCACAGCTTAACTACAATTAACACAAGTCCTATACAATTTACCAAACAGGTTATGCAGCTGCTTCCTCTCTTCAAGCACTCTCTGTAGCTCCTCCCTGGGCCAGACCACTTCCTCCTCCTCCTCCTGCCCCATGATGACCTGCATGTTCTGCAGCACCTTCGTCTCCCAGTCTACATCTGGTCGTTTCTGGGAGGTCGAGGAGGCGGAGGGCTCTTCGACCATCTCTGCTAGGCTCTCTTTCTCGGTGATGATGTCGGCCTTGAACAAGTCCGCTTTCTGCTCCATCTCAATCTGCTACACCTCTTTGGTGAACCCACTCTTGATGGTTTGGAAGTTGCTCACCATGAAGCCCACGACCAGACTGCGGAAAATGAAGCCGGCAATGATGAGCCATAGGAAGATGTAGATGGTACAGGCGATGGCGTTCAGCTCTTTACACTAAACACTAACCCCTACATTTACACTAAACACTAACACCTACATTTACTCTAAACACTAACCTCTACATTTACACTAAACACTAACTCCTACATTTACACTAAACCCTAACTCCTACATTTACACTAAACCCTAACTCCTACATTTACACTAAACCATAATCCCTACATTTACACTAAACACTAACACCTACATTTACACTAAACCTCTAACCCCTATATGTACACTAAACACTAACCCCTACATTTACACTAAACCCTAACCTCTACATTTACACTAAACACTAACACCTACAATTACACTAAACACTAACTCCTACATTTACACTAAACCATAATCCCTACATTTACACTAAACACTAACACCTACATTTACACTAAACCTCTAACCCCTATATGTACACTAAACACTAACTCCTACATTTACACTAAACACTAACCCCTACATTTACACTAAACCCTAACTCCTACATTTACACTAAACACTAACTCCTACATTTACACTAAACCCTAACTCCTACATTTACACTAAACACTAACCCCTACATTTACACTAAACACTAACTCCTACATTTACACTAAACACTAACCTCTACATTTACACTAAACACTAACTCCTACATTTACACTAAACACTAACTCCTACATTTACTCTAAACACTAACCTCTACATTTACGCTAAACTGTAACTCCTATATTTACACTAAACCCTAACTCCTACATTTACACTTAACCCTAACCCCTAAATTTACACTAAACCCTAACCCCTACATTTACACTAAACCCTAACCCCTACATTTACACTAAACCCTAACTCCTACATTTACACTAAACCCTAACCCCTACATTTACACTAAACCCTAACACCTACATTTACACTAAACACTAACCCCTACATTTACACTAAACCCCAAAACCTACATTTACACTAAACCTCTAACTCCTACATTTATACTAAACACTAACTCCTACATTTACACTAAACCCTAACTCCTACATTTACACTAAACTGTAACCCCTACATTTACACTAAACACTAACCACTACATTTACTCTAAATCCTGACACCTTCAATTAAGTTTGTTTACCTGAGAATTTAAAAGTAAATAACAAGTAAATAAACCAATAACGCATCTAATCTAACGTATTACTTGGCATAATCAGAGACACTAAATATAAATCATAGTAAATAAACATAATTTATTAACATATTTTATAAACATACTTTATAAGCATTCATTTTACATATTAAACAGACTTTATTACCACTTCCACACTTTTAAATGGAAATTTCGAAAACGTCTGCATAATTCAATTATTTATATAAATGACCCCATTTACCATTCAGTCCACATCCAGTAGTAATAAAGTAATAAACTATGGTGTTCGCTGTGCGGTTGCTAGGGTGTCCAAGCTGGTTGCTATGGTGTTGCTAGGTAGTTCTTAGGGTGTTATTATGCGTTGCTAGGGTGTTGCTAGGTTGTTGCTCTATGGTTGCTATTGTCCCACCTAGTTGCTATGGTGTTGCCAGGTAGTTGCTAGGGTTTTGCAACAGGTTGCTATGTGGTGGATAGGCTATCCCAGCTGGTTGCTATGTGGTTGCTAGGAGGGTGCTAGGGTATCCCATCTGGTTGGTAGGATGGTGCCATGCTGTTGCTTGGGTACACCAGCTAGTTGCTGGGTAGGCATTTTGCTAGGGTGTCCCAGTTTGTTGCTATGGTGTTGCTAGGTGGTTGCTACAGCGTTGCTATGCGGTTGCTAGGCAGTTACCAGGGTATCCTATCTGATTGTCATGGTGTTGCTATGTGGTTGCTAGGGTGTTGCTAGGTGGTTTCCATAGTGTAAAGTGGTTCCTCTACGGATTGACCATCCGTTATTAGGTAAGGCTGGAAATGAATGGGACTGTATGGGAGGATAAATAAACGACAAATAGAGGAGTGCGGGTCAGTAAGTCTGTGGATAAGAGCTTGAGGACCTGCCCTGAGCCGAGTACATGCAGTTTGGAGGCTGAACATTAAAGGAAGCTATGATATTTGGGTGTGTCCATAAATGAATGGGACTTAATGGGGGAAAAAGAGGGATGGAAACAAAGACAAAATGACGAGTGCAGGTCAAACCAACACTGCCGTCATGGTCGGGGGTCTGCCCTGAGTTAGTGTGTGTGAAACACTGTCTGTGAGTCGAGCAGAAGTTCAGTAGACTGATGTGCACTTTTCCATCCTATTCATTCTCTCCAGCAGAGGTCACTAATGGGTGGACCGCGGTTCGGGTCCGGACCAAGACGCTGTCCAATGTGAACCCAAAGTGATAAACTACTGAGTACGATTTAATTCTGACAGTGTTTATTTTAAGAGGCGCAGCTTTTCTGTACGGTATATGGGCTTTACAGTACAGTAAACTTACAGGCCAATCCCGTGCGCTGTAAGATCACCAAAGGTACTCCTCAACCAATCAGATCTGAGCATATGTGTGAGACAATGTGATAAATTTCAGCCCAGATTTAAAGTCCCGACTGGACAACCAAAAGCTCCCTTCTCTCACTAAACAAGAGAACGTGTGAGAGAGGAATACAAGAGGGAGATAAACTGTTAAGATCTGAAACTGAGTTAACGAGACTCCACGCTGTATTTACTTTTTCTCTAAATAAGCACTTTTTTTCAATAGCATTTTTAATGTGGCCCTTGTTTTTACTGGGGATGCACCGATACCACTTTTTCCTTACCGATATCAATACCGCTACTTTTCAGGTATCTGCCGATACCGAGTATCGATACCAACTCTGATTTAAATGCTTGATATATGGCTATAAATCATGATATTTATAGTGTTCCACTTTTTCTATGAAGTATTTTGTGCTAGCTTGCTTCTTTGTGCTTGCTTGGGTGAAGTCACTGTCTTCTTTGGTGTGGTTTAGCTTTAAATGCTTTATTTAATTAATTCTTAATTGGTCTTAATTGGCTGGTCGTGCCACCCCTCGAAATGCTGGTGTTACAAATTTTGCAGCAGGCTTTTATGCTGCTGCCCGTCTCAACCGAGAAATACTCCCACACCGCGGACATGCTGCTGACTTCAGTCAAGTAGCATTTAGTGGTGAGCATGCGCGTCAATAGGCTTCATGATATCGGCGCTCTCTATTGCCGAAACCGATACTGTGTGTAAGTGCTAGTATCGGTGCCGATACCGATACGGTATCAGTGCAACACTAGTTTTTATTTGAAGTTTTATAAATAATTCATTCAGTTTAGCATTTAAAACAATAAATATTATTGAAATATACTGAGCGGTATTTGTAATTTGTTAGTCTTTCAGTTGCTGATGATGAAATGCTGATACTCCACTATATAGAATATGGCACTGAATCATAACACAAGTTAAAAATTATAAGGGCCCGGACCTGGGCCTGAGGAACTCTCCTCTATCTGGACCGAACTGAATTCTATTGAAAACTTGTAATGCGCAACCATAGTAACAGAAGACCAGTACACTGATACACTGCAACCCATATAGTCAGTACCAGTAAGTCTGCTGGCTGCAGAGCTTCACTTCACTGTGTATGTGATGATGTCATCATCTGGTTCTCACTGATGATGTCATCATGCCTCTGCTTCCTTTTTCTAAGACAGTATGGTATAGTAAAGGGGTGAGAGAGGGTGAGACACGGAAGGGGGCGGAGCCAATATGCCATTATGACATCATCAGCAAAGTTCATAAAAGGGCCCGCGCAGCCGAGTGGAGGCCATTCTGCACTTGTACTGTTTCCAACAGCACATGGTACAGAGACTCTCAAGAAGATCTTGAGAAAAAAAAGAATCTAAAAAAGATCAAAGGCTATGGACAACCAAAAGAACCAGAGTGGTCCACGCTCCTCCAAAGGGAAGGTCAAGAAATTCTTCAGGGGAATGCGTAAAAAGATTCGCGCAAAACTTGGGAGGGGAAAAATCTGCCCGGCTCAAGAAGAGCAGATGGGAGGCACTTCAGGCCGAGCTGACGTGGAGGAGCAGCAGGGGACGATCTCTCAGGGAAGCTCCAACATCATTAACGTTGCGAGCTCCGAGAGTGAAGTGGGAAGAAACAGTGTGCACTTGGAGATGACTCCATCGATGAGGGAAGAGATTGAAGAGAGGTTTCAGCAGCGCGATAGGGCCAAGAAGTTCTTCGGGACAGTGGAAGATCTTCGGGGCACATACGCCCAGAAACAAGAAAAGAGGGAGTCTGTCACCATCAACATGGAGGAGCCCACCAACATCCCCGACAGCAGCCACAAGAAAGCCAAAAAGAAGGTGCGCTTTCAGTCTCCTCCTGCATCCGACACGGAGGAGACGGAGAACCAGGAGTTCCACCAGGAGAGAGCCAAGACCGTCTTCAAGAGGGTGGAACTGATCCGGGCCAAACTCGTCCAGGAATCGTTCCACCAGCTTGAAGAGCAGCAGCGTAGAGACAGTGAGGTGAAAGTTGACATCGAGGAGCAAGAAAGCACCGTCACTGTCGACGACAGCATGTGGGTGGTAGTGAAGGGTCGGATGTCCAAATTCTCACACATCAGTGAATTTGCACATCGGATCCTTGAGCATAGTTTTTTTCCCAAGCTCATTATTTTCTTGATCATGCTGTACGCTCTGTTGCTGGCGGTCAAGGCAGAGATCTCCGACAAGCCTGACCTGTACACAGTCACTCAGGTTCTTGTCGGGATCAACTGGGTCATTTTCACCGTGTTCTTTCTGGAGGTACTCCTAAAAATGATGGAGAACTTCAGACAGTTTTGGAGATGCCCATGGAACATCTTTGATTTATTCCTGGTCATCCTGACGGTCCTCCCGGAGATAATTTCACTAGTCTCCGGGGTAGACCCAGGAGTCGTGAAGCTACTCCGGACCCTACGAATCCTCCATGTCCTGAAGATAATGTCTAAATTCAGGCAGATGCGACTCACCATGCTGGCCCTGGTGAAAGCGTATCAGGATCTGGGTCCCGTCTTCATGCTGCTTTTCATCGTGATGTACATCTTTGCGGTGACGGGAAAAGCCTTGTTTAGGAAATTCGCTGACACCACCGTCCCGGACCTCACGTACAAGGACAGCTTCGAAGGCGTCGGCAACACCTTCAGCACCCTGTTCATAGTGTTCACCTACGATCACTGGTACTGTCTGCTGAAGGACGCATGGAAGGTGCCAGAGCTGAACGCCATCGCCTGTACCATCTATGTCTTCCTATGGCTCATCATTGCCGGCTTCATTTTCCGCAATCTGGTCGTGGGCTTCATGGTGAGCAACTTCCAAACCATCAGGAGTGAGTTCACCAAAGAGGTTCATCAGATCGAGATGCAGCAGAAAGCGGACTTGTTCAAGGCCGACATCATCGCAGAGAAAGAGAGCCTAGAAGAGATGGACGACGAGGCTTCAACCTCCACCTCCGCCTCCTCGACCTCCCAGAAACAACTAGAGGTAGACTGGGAGACGATGGTGCTGCAGAACATGCAGGTCATCATGAGGCAGGAGGAGGGGGAGGAAGTGCTCTGGCCCAGGGAGGAGCTGTTTAAGTACTTCGAAAAAGTAGAGGAGCTACAGAGAGTGCTTGAAGAGAGGAAGCAGCTGCATAACTTGTTCGGTAAGTTGTATAGGATTTATGTGAATTGTAGTTAAGCTGTGGTACGTAGTGTAGATGTTTAATCTGTGTTTCTTTCTCTTACAGTTCAAGCACATCTAAACCTTCACGAAACATGAAGGACCTCGCTGTCTCCTGAAGAAGATGAAACATCCTCCATCATCACGATCTGAAGTGCACTAAAATAAACCTTCCCACAAAATCCAGTTTACTTCTCCTTCTTTTACACTCATGAAAATGAAACTGATGTACTCAATTTTTTTGGTGAAACATTTTCACATTTAAAAATATTGAATACATTTGGAAGCTGTGAAATCATATATATATATATACGGTCTGAGTTGAGTAAAAGTAAGTGAAAAAATTAAGCAGCATATATTGATGAGACATAAACTTTTATTATGATACAGCGATTTGCGCTGAGGTAATATCCAAATAAATTTCACCTGTAGTTTCATGTAGAGCTTATTTATTTATATTATATACAGTAGATATTTTTATATAAGGTATTTAGACACAGTAGGGGTAATATAATACCTGTAGTTTTATGTAGAGTTGTGTGAATGTTATATTTATATTATATACAGTAGATATATTTATATACGGTATTTAGACACAATTTTTAGTATTTAGCACCTACTGCTTAGCGAGTAGAGAAGCCCCCCTCTCACCCTCTCTCCCCCCTCTGCGCCCCTCTCTCTCGTGCTAGAACTAATTTTTAAAACTGATTTTACAAGGTAGGAGCCACAAAAGGATTCTTATCAGAGAGAATGATCGTATTTCAGCTGATTTACTTAATATTTTACAGCCATTACAGTCTTCAGAGCTCCGGTGAGGTTTTTTTATGAGCTAGTTAGCTTATGATGCTACCTTTAGTTAACTATGCTGAAAATAAGATATATCTTGAGAAATATGAAGAATTCTAAATGTGTATAACTACAGAAAAAAAACAGTCGGAGTAAATATAAAGCTTATTTTTTATATTTGATGTTTTGTGCTGTGGATTCTCGCTTTGTATCTCGCCTGTGTGCTCCCAGTGAGAATCCACTCAGTTTAATATTCACTACTGACTACTGATAAACTCATTTACACCATCAAATATCCTCATTTTATTTTAGTGTTTATTCAGTTCAGTACTCAGTTTAATAATCACAACTGACTACTGATAAACTCATTTACACCATCAAACATCCTCATTATTCTTTTCATATTAATTCAGTTCAGTACTCTTTATAATAATCACTACTGACCACTGATAAGCTCTCCTCATTATTCTTTTAATGATCATTCATTTCAGTACTCCGTATAATAATCACTACTCACTACTGATAAACTCATTTACACCATCAGACATCCTCAGTATTCTTTTAATGATCATTCAGTTCAGTACTCTTTATAATAATCACTACTGACTACTGATAAACTTATTTACACCATCAAACATCCTCATTATTCTTTTAGTGTTCATTCAGTTCAGTACTCAGTTTAATAATCACTACTGACTACTGATAAACTTATTTACACCATCAAACATCCTCATTATTCTTTTAGTGTTCATTCAGTTCAGTACTCAGTTTCATAATCACTACTGAGTACTGATAAACTCATGCAGCACTATTTAAGGTGGAAGAAGGCAGTGCCTAGTGCTGTCACATCACACCTGTCCGGGTTTTATTGTCTGGCCAGATGAACAGTCTGTGATGAGCCTGTATACTCTCCCTGTGTCTGTGTGTAGTCAGGTGTGTTGAAGATGCCGGAGTGTGTGTCTGTACGTCTAACCTGTGATGGACTGACGGACTGCTCAGGGTGTTTTCTGATTTCTGCCCAATTAAAGCTGGGACAGGCTCCAGCACCCCTGATGACCCAAGTAGCTTAAATGATAAATGAATGAAAAAGTAAACCCATGAATGTGACATTGTTCTTCAAATATCAGTAAACAAGATTAGAAAATAAACATGACGTCATTTCCCTCATAACTTTAGTTAACTTAGCAAATGAACAATAGTTGTGCATTAAAATGTGTCGAAGTGTGTTTCCTGCAAAGGACGTCTTCACTTGTTCTCAGATGTAGGTGTTTAATCTGTGTTTCTTTCTCTTACAGTCTCTTACTTACTAAACCTTCACGACATCTAGTACATGAAGGACCCTGCTGTCTCCAACCAGCTGACAATCCTGGCTGGTAAGTCATATGATAACTGTATTAAAGTTGTGGATCATTGTGTAGATGTTTAGAAGTTTGGATGATAAGGTGTTAGAAATAAAGACCTCTGATCAGTGTATTTCTTTCCAGGTGCTACTAAAACCTTCACGGTGAAGAAGTTTGCTAAAGCCAAAGCTCCAGTGCAGAGAGGAAGCAGTTAAAGAACCTGGCAGGTAAGTTATATGGTAACTGTAGTGGAGCTGTGGTTTACAGTGTAGATGTTTTGAGGTTTGGGTGATTAGATATAAAGGTCTCTGACTGACTGTAATTCTATACCTTCCAGTTCAGCCACCACTAAACCTTCCTGAAGGAACCTGCTGCTTCCATGCACCTGAAGAGCAACATCTTTAAAAGCTGAAACCTCCCCGATCATGTACCATGATGTGCTCGTTTCACTCAATAAAAGTCTGAAGTGCACTAAAATAAATCTTCCCAGAAAAATCTTGTTTAATTCTCGTTCTTTCAGCTCCTTTGATGAAGCCACACAAAGATGTCCAGCAAAACTGTGCTCAAGCAGCAACTGTAGGGAGGTGTGGCGGGGTAACAGTGTCTCTCCTACAGTAAATAACCAACAGGGGGCACCAGTGTACTAAGACAGCCTTCTTCAGTTTTGACAGTAGCCAGCAGCCAAAACAGTTTCTACATTTAAGACTATATTTACCGTCCAAAGAAAAACATGTATCTTTATCTCTATTTCAGTTTTACTCTTCTACGTCATTGGAACAGCTTCCTTTACATGAAGTAAAGTAATTGATGATGGACCAATAGGCTCTAAAATGGCCTGGAATCCAACCTCTTCATCTTAACCTTCTTTGAAAGTTATTGGCCTTTCCTGTAATGTCACCATTTTTGAGATATATGGTTTTCTTTGAGCAGTGACAATATACAAACCAGGAGAAAACATTATTTAGAGCTGTGTAAATATTATTTTTATATTATATACAATAGATATATTTATATACGGTATTTAGAAACGGTAGTGTTAATATCTCACCTATAGTTTTATGTGGAGCTGTGTAAATATTATATTTATATTATATACAGTAGATATATTTATATACGGTATTTAGACACGGTAGCGGTAATATAACACCTGTAGTTTTATGTAGAGCTGTGTGAATATTATTTATATTATATACAATAGATATATTTATATATGGTATTTAGAAATGGTAGTGTTAATATCTCACCTATAGTTTTATGTGGAGCTGTGTGAATGTTATATTTATATTATATACAGTAGATATATTTATATACGGTATTTAGAAACGGTAGAGATAATATAACACCTGTAGTTTTATGTGGAGCAGTGTGAATATTATTTTTATATTATATACAGTAGATATATTTATATACGGTATTTAGACATGATAGCGTTAATATCTCACCTGTAGTTTTAACAACTTTTAACAATTTTTTTTCAATTTTTTTTTCAATTTGTGTCTGACAAGCTGGAAATGTTAAAACCATTGAGAATTTATGTTCATACCAATTATTTTAACAACGAAAATACAGCAGCCCCGCTTTTGTGTGCTTTTCTTGAACCTTCAAATGTAAAATTATTTAATTGAGCTCTTCTGTATTTTTTCAGTGAGGAGTTTGTTGTGTTAGGACATTGTAAGTCTAGTTAAGTTCGTAAAGACATGGAGCTTCTAAATACATTATCATGAGTCTTTGTGTTGTGTTTGTTACAGTGTTTCAGTACAGGATTGATATTTAACATGGTGTTCTACATTATACACACTGGGGTTTTTATGGTCCAGTTTAGTAAAGATTGAAGGAGAGATGGTGAGCCAGTGAACCACGTGATCCTGATCTCCCGCGCAGCAGCTCTACAGGCAGCCGCAGGAATACGCAGAGAGAGAGACTGAGATTTCCACGGACGCACAAGTTTTTCAGGTGGATATTCACACTCCCACAAACACACACTCACATATACAGACAGTTTTTTATAAACAGAACTACAGAACTAACATGCACAGAGAAAAAGAGAAAAAGACTACCCAGGTAGGTTTATTAGTTTTTTCTCATTACAACTGTGGACGGTGCAATGTTTCCTCTTTTGTTTATTTTTCTTCAAATGTGTGAATGTTATATTTATATTATATACAGTATATATATTTATATGCAGTATTTGGACACGGTTAATATCCTACCTGTAGTTTTATATATATTTATATGATTTACAGTAGATATATTTATTATGTCTCTGGTTTCCTCCCACAGTTCAAACACACACTAGGTTGATTGCTCACTCTAAAATTCCTGTAGGTGTGAGTGTGTGTTGGCCGTGTGATGGACTGGCGACCTGTCCATGGTGTGCCCCACCATCGCCCGTTGACGCTGGGATTGGCTCCAGCCCTCCTTGGCCCTAGACTAACGGGATAAAGAGGAAGATACTGTACCCAGAGGTCCCTAAAGACTCATCCAAGACTTCTCCACCTCCTCCAACGTGTTCAGCTACTAAACCCTCCTAAATCTCCTACATCTATACTAAACCCTAATTCCTACATTAACACTAAACCCTAACTTCTACATTTACACTAAACCCTAACTTCTACATTTACACTGAACCCTAACTCCTACATTTACACTCAACACTAATTCCTACATTAACACTAAACACTAACCACTACATTTACACTAAACTCTATTACCTACATTTACACTAAACACTAACACCTACATTTACACTAAACACTAACCCCTACATTTACACTAAACACTAACCTCTACATTTACACTAAAACCCTAACCCCCACATTTACACTAAACCCTAACTCCTACATTTACACTAAAATCTATTACCTACATTTAGACTAAACACTAACCCCTACATTTACACTAAACACTAACCCCTACATTTACACTAAACACTAACCACTACATTTACACTAAACATTAACCCCTACATTTACACTAAACACTAACCTCTACATTTACACTAAAACCCTAACTCCTACATTTACACTAAACCCTAACTCCTACATTAACACTTAACCCTAACCTCTACATTTACACTAAAACCCTAACCCCTACATTTACACTAAACCCTAACCCCTACATTTACACTAAACCCTAACCCCTACATTTACACTAAACACTAACCTCTACATTTACACTAAAACCCTAACTCCAACATTTACACTAAACCCTAACTCCTACATTAACACTTAACCCTAACCTCTACATTTAAACTAAAACCCTAACCCCTACATTTACACTAAACCCTAACCCCTACATTTACACTAAACCCTAACCCCTACATTTACACTAAACACTAACTCCTACATTTACACTAAACCCTAATTCCTACATTAACACTAAACCCTAACTTCTACATTTACACTAAACCCTAACTTCTACATTTACACTAAACCCTAACCCCTACATTAACACTTAACCCTAACCCCTACATTTACACTAAACACTAACCTCTACATTTACACTAAACCCTAACTTCTACATTTACACTAAACCCTAACTCCTACATTTACACTCAACACTATTTCCTACATTAACACTAAACACTAACCACTACATTTACACTAAACTCTATTACCTACATTTACACTAAACACTAACACCTACATTTACACTAAACACTAACTCCTACATTTACACTAAACCCTAACTTCTACATTTACACTAAACACTAACCTCTACATTTACACTAAACCCTAACTTCTACATTTACACTAAACCCTAACTCCTACATTTACACTCAACACTATTTCCTACATTAACACTAAACACTAACCACTACATTTACACTAAACTCTATTACCTACATTTACACTAAACACTAACACCTACATTTACACTAAACACTAACTCCTACATTTACACTAAACCCTAACCCCTACATTTACACTAAACACTAACCTCTACATTTACACTAAACCCTAACCCCTACATTTACACTAAACCCTAACTCCTACATTTACACTCAACACTATTTCCTACATTAACACTAAACACTAACCACTACATTTACACTAAACTCTATTACCTACATTTACACTAAACACTAACACCTACATTTACACTAAACACTAACTCCTACATTTACACTAAACCCTAACTTCTACATTTACACTAAACACTAACACCTACATTTACACTAAACACTAATCCCTACATTTACACTAAACACTAACCCCTACATTTACACTAAACCCTAACTCCTACATTTACACTAAAATCTATTACCTACATTTAGACTAAACACTAACCCCTACATTTACACTAAACCCTAACTCCTACATTTACACTAAAATCTATTACCTACATTTAGACTAAACACTAACCCCTACATTTACACTGAACACTAACCTCTACATTTACACTAAAACCCTAACCCCTACATTTACACTAAACCCTAACTCCTACATTTACACTAAACACTAACCACTACATTTACACTAAACATTAACCACTACATTTACACTAAAACCCTAACTCCTACATTTACACTAAACCCTAACTCCTACATTAACACTTAACCCTAACCCCTATATTTACACTAAACCCTAACCCCTACATTTACATTAAACCCTAACCCCTACATTTACACTAAACACTAACTCCTACATTTACACTAAAATCTATTACCTACATTTAGACTAAACACTAACCTCTACATTTACACTAAAACTCTAACTCCTACATTTACACTAAACCCTAACTTCTACATTTACACTAAACACTAACACCTACATTTACACTAAACACTAATCCCTACATTTACACTAAACACTAACCCCTACATTTACGCTAAACCCTAACTCCTACATTTACACTAAAATCTATTACCTACATTTAGACTAAACACTAACCCCTACATTTACACTAAACCCTAACTCCTACATTTACACTAAAATCTATTACCTACATTTAGACTAAACACTAACCCCTACATTTACACTGAACACTAACCTCTACATTTACACTAAACCCTAACTCCTACATTCACACTAAACCCTAACCCCTACATTTACATTAAACCCTAACCCCTACATTTACACTAAACACTAACTCCTACATTTACACTAAACACTAACCTCTACATTTACACTAAAACTCTAACTCCTACATTTACACTAAACCCTAACCCCTACATTAACACTTAACCCTAACCCCTACATTTACACTAAACACTAACCTCTACATTTACACTAAACCCTAACCCCTACATTTACACTAAACCCTAACTCCTACATTTACACTAAGCCATAACTTTTACATTTACACTAAACCCTAACCACTACATTTACACTAAACATTAACTCCTACATTTACAATAAACCATAACTCTTACATTTACACTAAACCCTAACCCCTACATTTACACTAAACCCTAACTCCTACATTCACACTAAACCCTAACCACTACATTTACACTAAACCCTAACTCCTACATTTACACTAAACCATAACTCTTACATTTACACTAAACCCTAACCCCTACATTTACACTAAACATTAACTCCTACATTTACACTAAACCATAACTCCTACATTCACACTAAACCCTAACCACTACATTTACACTAAACACTAACTCCTACATTTACACTAAAACCCTAACTCCTACATTCACACTAAACCCTAACCACTACATTTACACTAAACCCTAACTTCTACATTTACACTAAACCATAACTCTTACATTTACACTAAACCCTAACCCCTACATTTACACTAAACACTAACTCCTACATTTACACTAAAACCCTAACTCCTACATTCACACTAAACCCTAACCACTACATTTACACTAAACCCTAACTCCTACATTTACACTAAACCATAACTCTTACATTTACACTAAACCCTAACCCCTACATTTACACTAAACATTAACTCCTACATTTACACTAAACCATAACTCCTACATTCACACTAAACCCTAACCACTACATTTACACTAAACCCTAACTCTTACATTTACACTAAACCCTAACCCCTACATTTACACTAAACACTAACTCCTACATTTACACTAAAACCCTAACTCCTACATTCACACTAAACCCTAACCACTACATTTACACTAAACACTAACTCCTACATTTACACTAAAACCCTAACTCCTACATTCACACTAAACCCTAACCACTACATTTACACTAAATCCTGACACCTTAAATTAAGTTTGTTTACATGGAGAATTTAAAAGTAAATAACAAGTAAATAAGCCAATAACGCATCTCATCTAACGTATTACTTGGCATTATCAAAGACACTAAACATAAATCATACTAAATAAACATAATTTATTAACATATTTTATAAACATACTTTATAAGCATTCTTTTTACATATTAAACAGACTTTATTACCACTTCCACACTTTTAAATGGAAATTTCGAAAACGTCTGCACAATTTAATTATTTATATAAATGACCCCATTTACCATTCAGTCCACATCCAGTTGTAATAAAGTCATAAACTATGGTGTTCGCTGTGCGGTTGATAGGGTATCCCAGCTAGTTGCTAGGGTGTTACCATGCCCTTGCTATGGTGTTGCTATGCGGTTGCTAGGGTGTCCAAGCTGGTTGCTATGGTGTTGCTAGGTAGTTACTAGGGTGTTATTATGCATTGCTAGGGTGTTGCTAGGTTGTCGCTAGGGTATCCCAGCTGGTTGCTATGGTGTTTCTACGTGGTTTCTAGGGTATCTCAGCTGGTTGCTATATGGTTGCTATTGTCTTGCTGTGTTGTTGCTAAGCGGTTGCTAGGGTTTCCTAGCTGGTTGCTATTGTCTTGCTGTGGTGTTGCTAAGCGGTTGCTAGGGTTTCCTAGCTGGTTGCTATGGTGCTGCTATGCAGTTGCTAGGTGGATGCTAGGGTGTCCCACCTAGTTGCTATGGTGTTGCCAGGTAGTTGCTAGGGTTTTGCAACAGGTTGCTATGTTGTGGATAGGCTATCCCAGCTGGTTGCTATGTGGTTGCTAGGCGGGTGCTAGGGCATCCCATCTGCTTGGTAGGATGGTGGTGTTGCTTGGGTACACCAGCTAGTTGCTGGGTAGGCATTTTGCTAGAGTGTCTCAGTCAGTTGCTATGGTGTTGCTAGGTGGTTGCTACAGCGTTGCTATGCGGTTGCTAGGCAGTTACCAGGGTATCCTAGTTGATTGTCATGGTTTTGCTAGGGTGTTGCTCCGTGGCTGCTAGAGTATTCAAGCTGGTTGCTAGGGTGTTGCTAGGTGGTTGCTAGGGTATACTAGCACATGTCTAGGAGGTTTCCATAGTGTAAAGTGGTTCCTCTACGGGTTGACCATTCGTTATTAGGTAAGGCTGGAAATGAATGGGACTGTATGGGAGGATAAATAAACGACAAATAGAGGAGTGCGGGTCAGTAAGTCTGTGGATAAGAGCTTGAGGACCTGCCCTGAGCCGAGTACATGCAGTTTGGAGGCTGAACATTAAAGGAAGCTATGATATTTGGGTGTGTCCATAAATGAATGGGACTTAATGGGGGAAAAAGAGGGATGGAAATAAAGACAAACAGACGAGTGCAGGTCAAACCAACACTGCCGTCGTGGTCGGGGGTCTGCCCTGAGTTAGTGTGTGTGAAACGGTGTCTGTGAGTCGAGCAGAAGTTCAGTAGACTGATGTGCACTTTTCCATCCTATTCATTCTCTCCAGCAGAGGTCACTAATGGGTGGACCGCGGTTCGGGTCCGGACCAAGACGCTGTCCAATGTGAACCCAAAGTGATAAACTACTGAGTACGATTTAATTCTGACAGTGTTTATTTTAAGAGGCGCAGCTTTTCTTGTCTGTACGGTATATGGGCTTTACAGTACAGTAAACTTACAGGCCAATCCCGTGCGCTGTAAGATCACCAAAGGTACTCCTCAACCAATCAGATCTGAGCATATGTTTGAGACAATGTGATAAATTTCAGCCCAGATTTAAAGTCCCAGCTGGACAACCAAAAGCTCCCTTCTCTCACTAAACAAGAGAACGTGTGAGAGAGGAATACAAGAGGGAGATAAACTGTTAAGATCTGAAACTGAGTTAACGAGACTCCACGCTGTATTTACTTTTTCTCTAAATAATCACCTTTTTTCAATAGCATTTTTAATGTGGCCTTTGTTTTTACTGGGGATGCACCGATACCACTTTTTCCTTACCGATACCAATACCGCTACTTTTCAGGTATCCGCCGATACCGAGTATCGATACCAACTCTGATTTAAATGTTTGATATATGGCTATAAATCATGATATTTATAGTGTTCCACTTTTTCTATGTAGTATTTTGTGCTAGCTTGCTTCTTTGTGCTTGCTTGGGTGAAGTCACTGTGTTCTTTGGCGTGGTTTGGCTTTAAATGCTTAATTTAATTAATTTAAGTCTTAATTAAGTCTTAATTGGCTGGTCGTGCCACCCCTCGAAATGCTGGTGTTACAAATTTTGCAGTAGGCTTTTATGCTGCTGCCCGTCTCAACCGAGAAATACTCCCACACCGCGGACATGCTGCTGACTTCAGTCAAGTAGCATTTAGTGGTGAGCATGCGTGTCAATAGGCTTCATGATATCGGCGCTCTCTATTGCCGATACCGATACTGTGTGTAAGTGCTAGTATCGGTGCCGATACCGATACGGTATCAGTGCAACACTAGTTTTTATTTGAAGTGAGAAAAAAAACATTTGAAGTTTTATAAATAATTCATTCAGTTCAGCATTTAAAACAATAAATATTATTGAAATATACTGAGCGGTATTTGTAATTTGTTAGTCTTTCAGTTGCTGATGATGAAATGCTGATACTCCACTATATAGAACATGGCACTGAATCATAACACAAGTTAAAAATTAAGAGGGCCCGGACCTGGGCCTGAGGAACTCTCCTCTATCTGGACCGAACTGAATTCTATTGAAAACTTGTAATGCGCAACCATAGCAACAGAGGACCAGTACACTGATACACTTCAACCCATATAGTCAGTACCAGTAAGTCTGCTGGCTGCAGAGCTTCACTTCACTGTGTATGTGATGATGTCATCATCTGGTTCTCACTGATGATGTCATCATGCCTCTGCTTCCTATTCTATTGAAAACTTGTAATGCGCAACCATAGCAACAGAGGACCAGTACACTTCAACCCATATAGTCAGTACCAGTAAGTCTGCTGGCTGCAGAGCTTCACTTCACTGTGTATGTGATGATGTCATCATCTGGTTCTCACTGATGATGTCATCATGCCTCTGCTTCCTTTTTCTAAGACAGTATGGTATAGTAAAGGGGTGAGAGAGGGTGAGACACGGAAGGGGGCGGAGCCAATATGCCATTATGACATCATCAGCAAAGTTCATAAAAGGGCCCGCGCAGCCGAGTGGAGGCCATTCTGCACTTGTACTGTTTCCAACAGCACATGGTACAGAGACTCTCAAGAAGATCTTGAGAAAAAAAAGAATCTAAAAAAGATCAAAGGCTATGGACAACCAAAAGAACCAGAGTGGTCCACGCTCCTCCAAAGGGAAGGTCAAGAAATTCTTCAGGGGAATGCGTAAAAAGATTCGCGCAAAACTTGGGAGGGGAAAAATCTGCCCGGCTCAAGAAGAGCAGATGGGAGGCACTTCAGGCCGAGCTGACGTGGAGGAGCAGCAGGGGACGATCTCTCAGGGAAGCTCCAACATCATTAACGTTGCGAGCTCCGAGAGTGAAGTGGGAAGAAACAGTGTGCACTTGGAGATGACTCCATCGATGAGGGAAGAGATTAAAGAGAGGTTTCAGCAGCGCGATAGGGCCAAGAAGTTCTTCGGGACAGTGAAAGATCTTCGGGGCACATACGCCCAGAAACCAGGAAAGAGGGAGTCTGTCACCATCAACATGGAGGAGCCCACCAACATCCCCGACAGCAGCCACAAGAAAGCCAAAAAGAAGGTGCGCTTTCAGTCTCCTCCTGCATCCGACACGGAGGAGACGGAGAACCAGGAGTTCCACCAGGAGAGAGCCAAGACCGTCTTCAAGAGGGTGGAACTGATCCGGGCCAAACTCGTGCAGGAATCGTTCCACCAGCTTGAAGAGCAGCAGCGTAGAGACAGTGAGGTGAAAGTTGCCATAGAGAAGCAAGAAAGCACCGTCACTGTCGACGACAGCATGTGGGTGGTAGTGAAGGGTCGGATGTCCAAATTCTCACACATCAGTGAATTTGCACGTCGGATCCTTGAGCATGGTTTTTTTTCCAAGCTCATTATTTTCTTGATCATGCTGTACGTTCTGTTGCTGACGGTCAAGGCAGAGATCTCCGACAAGCCTGACCTGTACACAGTCACTCAGGTTCTTGTCGGGATCAACTGGGTCATTTTCACCGTGTTCTTTCTGGAGGTACTCCTAAAAATAATGGAGAACTTCAGACAGTTTTGGAGATGCCCATGGAACATCTTTGATTTATTCCTGGTCATCCTGACGGTCCTCCCGGAGATAATTTCACTAGTCTCCGGGGTAGACCCAGGAGTCGTGAAGCTACTCCGGACCCTACGAATCCTCCATGTCCTGAAGATAATGTCTAAATTCAGGCAGATGCGACTCACCATGCTGGCCCTGGTGAAAGCGTATCAGGATCTGGGTCCCGTCTTCATGCTGCTTTTCATCGTGATGTACATCTTTGCGGTGACGGGAAAAGCCTTGTTTAGGAAATTCGCTGACACCACCGTCCCGGACCTCTCGTACAAGGACAGCTTCGAAGGCGTCGGCAACACCTTCAGCACCCTGTTCATAGTGTTCACCTACGATCACTGGTACTGTCTGCTGAAGGACGCATGGAAGGTGCCAGAGCTGAACGCCATCGCCTGTACCATCTACGTCTTCCTATGGCTCATCATTGCCGGCTTCATTTTCCGCAATCTGGTCGTGGGCTTCATGGTGAGCAACTTCCAAACCATCAGGAGTGAGTTCACCAAAGAGGTTCATCAGATCGAGATGCAGCAGAAAGCGGACTTGTTCAAGGCCGACATCATCGCAGAGAAAGAGAGCCTAGAAGAGATGGACGACGAGGCTTCAACCTCCACCTCCGCCTCCTCGACCTCCCAGAAACAACTAGAGGTAGACTGGGAGACGATGGTGCTGCAGAACATGCAGGTCATCATGAGGCAGGAGGAGGGGGAGGAAGTGCTCTGGCCCAGGGAGGAGCTGTTTAAGTACTTCGAAAAAGTAGAGGAGCTACAGAGAGTGCTTGAAGAGAGGAAGCAGCTGCATAACTTGTTCGGTAAGTTGTATAGGATTTATGTGAATTGTAGTTAAGCTGTGGTACGTAGTGTAGATGTTTAATCTGTGTTTCTTTCTCTTACAGTTCAAGCACATCTAAACCTTCACGAAACATGAAGGACCTCGCTGTCTCCTGAAGAAGATGAAACATCCTCCATCATCACGATCTGAAGTGCACTAAAATAAACCTTCCCACAAAATCCAGTTTACTTCTCCTTCTTTTACACTCATGAAAATGAAACTGATGTACTCAATTTTTTTGGTGAAACATTTTCACATTTAAAAATATTGAATACATTTGGAAGCTGTGAAATCATATATATATATATACGGTCTGAGTTGAGTAAAAGTAAGTGAAAAAATTAAGCAGCATATATTGATGAGACATAAACTTTTATTATGATACAGCGATTTGCGCTGAGGTAATATCCAAATAAATTTCACCTGTAGTTTCATGTAGAGCTTATTTATTTATATTATATACAGTAGATATTTTTATATAAGGTATTTAGACACAGTAGCGGTAATATAATACCTGTAGTTTTATGTAGAGCTGTGTGAATGTTATATTTATATTATATACAGTAGATATATTTATATACGGTATTTAGACACAATTTTTAGTATTTAGCACCTACTGCTTAGCGAGTAGAGAAGCCCCCCTCTCACCCTCTTTCCCCCCTCTGCCCCCCTCTCTCTCGTGCTAGAACTAATTTTTAAAACTGATTTTACAAGGTAGGAGCCACAAAAGGATTCTTATCAGAGAGAATGATCGTATTTCAGCTGATTTACTTAATATTTTACAGCCATTACAGTGTTCAGAGCTCCGGTGAGGTTTTTTATAAGCTAGTTAGCTTATGATGCTACCTTTAGTTAACTATGCTGAAAATAAGATATATCTTGAGAAATATGAAGAATTTTAAATGTGTATAACTACAGACTAAACAGTCGGAGTAAATATAAAGCTTATTTTTTATATTTGATGTTTTGTGCTGTGGATTCTCGCTTTGTATCTCGCCTGTGTGCTCCCAGTGAGAATCCACTCAGTTTAATAATCACTACTGACTACTGATAAACTCATTTACACCATCAAACATCCTCATTTTATTTTAGTGTTTATTCAGTTCAGTACTCAGTTTAATAATCACTACTGACTACTGATAAACTCATTTACACCATCAAACATCCTCATTATTCTTTTCATATTAATTCAGTTCAGTACTCTTTATAATAATCACTACTGACCACTGATAAGCTCTCCTCATTATTCTTTTAATGATCATTCATTTCAGTACTCCGTATAATAATCACTACTCACTACTGATAAACTCATTTACACCATCAGACATCCTCAGTATTCTTTTAATGATCATTCAGTTCAGTACTCTTTATAATAATCACTACTGACTACTGATAAACTTATTTACACCATCAAACATCCTCATTATTCTTTTAGTGTTCATTCAGTTCAGTACTCAGTTTAATAATCACTACTGACTACTGATAAACTTATTTACACCATCAAACATCCTCATTATTCTTTTAGTGTTCATTCAGTTCAGTACTCAGTTTCATAATCACTACTGAGTACTGATAAACTCATGCAGCACTATTTAAGGTGGAAGAAGGCAGTGCCTAGTGCTGTCACATCACACCTGTCCGGGTTTTATTGTCTGGCCAGATGAACAGTCTGTGATGAGCCTGTATACTCTCCCTGTGTCTGTGTGTAGTCAGGTGTGTTGGAGATGCCGGAGTGTGTGTCTGTACGTCTAACCTGTGATGGACTGACGGTCTGCTCAGAGTGTTTTCTGATTTCTGCCCAATTAAAGCTGGGACAGGCTCCAGCACCCCTGATGACCCAAGTAGCTTAAAAGTAAACCCATGAATGTGACATCGTTCTTCAAATATCAGTAAACAAGATTAGAAAATAAACATGATGTCATTTCCCTCATAACTTTAGTTAACTTAGCAAATGAACAATAGTTGTGCATTAAAGTGTGTCGAAGTGTGTTTCCTGCAAAGGACGTCTTCACTCGTTCTCAGATGTAGGTGTGTAATCTGTGTTTCTTTCTCTTACAGTCTCTTACTTACTAAACCTTCACGACATCTAGTACATGAAGGACCCTGCTGTCTCCAACCAGCTGAAAATCCTGGCTGGTAAGTCATATGATAACTGTATTAAAGTTGTGGATCATTGTGTAGATGTTTAGAAGTTTGGATGATAAGGTGTTAGAAATAAAGACCTCTGATCAGTGTATTTCTTTCCAGGTGCTACTAAAACCTTCACGGTGAAGAAGTTTGCTAAAGCCAAAGCTCCAGTGCAGAGAGGAAGCAGTTAAAGAACCTGGCAGGTAAGTTATATGGTAACTGTAGTGGAGCTGTGGTTTACAGTGTAGATGTTTTGAGGTTTGGGTGATTAGATATAAAGGCCTCTGACTGACTGTAATTCTATACCTTCCAGTTCAGCCACTACTAAACCTTCCTGAAGGAACCTGCTGCTTCCATGCACCTGAAGAGCAACATCTTTAAAAGCTGAAACCTCCCCGATCATGTACCATGATGTGCTCGTTTCACTCAATAAAAGTCTGAAGTGCACTAAAATAAATCTTCCCAGAAAAATCTTGTTTAATTCTCGTTCTTTCAGCTCCTTTGATGAAGCCACACAAAGATGTCCAGCAAAACTGTGCTCAAGCAGCAACTGTAGGGAGGTGTGGCGGGGTAACAGTGTCTCTCCTGCAGTAAATAACCAACAGGGGGCACCAGTGTACTAAGACAGCCTTCTTCAGTTTTGACAGTAGCCAGCAGCCAAAACAGTTTCTACATTTAAAACTATATTTACCGTCCAAAGAAAAACATGTATCTTTATCTCTATTTCAGTTTTACTCTTCTACGTCGTTGGAACAGCTTCCTTTACAGGAAGTAAAGTAATTGATGATGGACCAATAGGCTCTAAAATGGCCTGGAATCCAACCTCTTCATCTTAACCTTCTTTGAAAGTTATTGGCCTTTCCTGTAATGTCACCATTTTTGAGATATATGGTTTTCTTTGAGCAGTGACAATATACAAACCAGGAGAAAACATTATTTAGAGCTGTGTAAATATTATTTTTATATTATATACAATAGATATATTTATATACGGTATTTAGAAATGGTAGTGTTAATATCTCACCTATAGTTTTATGTGGAGCTGTGTGAATGTTATATTTTTATTATATACAGTAGATATATTTATATACGGTATTTAGACACGGTAGCAGTAATATAACACCTGTAGTTTTATGTAGAGCTGTGTGAATATTATTTATATTATATACAATAGATATATTTATATATGGTATTTAGAAATGGTAGTGTTAATATCTCACCTATAGTTTTATGTGGAGCTGTGTGAATGTTATATTTATATTATATACAGTAGATATATTTATATACGGTATTTAGAAACGGTAGCGATAATATAACACCTGTAGTTTTATGTGGAGCTGTGTGAATATTATTTTTATATTATATACAGTAGATATATTTATATACGGTATTTAGACACGATAGCGTTAATATCTCACCTGTAGTTTTAACAACTTTTAACAATTATTTTTTCTTTTAACTTAAATTTGTGTCTGACAAGCTGGAAATGTTAAAACCATTGAGAATTTATGTTCATACCAATTATTTTAACAACGAAAATACAGCAGCCCCGCTTTTGTGTGCTTTTCTTGAACCTTCAAATGTAAAATTATTTAATTGAGCTCTTCTGTAATTTTTCAGTGAGGAGTTTGTTGTGTTAGGACATTGTAAGTCTAGTTAAGTTCGTAAAGACATGGAGCTTCTAAATACATTATCATGAGTCTTTGTGTTGTGTTTGTTACAGTAAAGAGTGTATCTTGAACAGTATTTCATATTATTGTGTTTCAGTACAGGATTGATATTTAACATGGTGTTCTACATTATACACACTGGGGTTTTTATGGTCCAGTTTAGTAAAGATTGAAGGAGAGATGGTGAGCCAGTGAACCACGTGATCCTGATCTCCCGCGCAGCAGCTCTACAGGCAGCCGCAGGAATACGCAGAGAGAGAGACTGAGATTTCCACGGACGCACAAGTTTTTCAGGTGGATATTCACACTCCCACAAACACACACTCACATATACAGACAGTTTTTTATAAACAGAACTAACATGCACAGAGAAAAAGAGAAAAAGACTACCCAGGTAGGTTTATTAGTTTTTTCTCATTACAACTGTGGACGGTGCAATGTTTCCTCTTTTGTTTATTTTTCTTCAAATGTGTGAATGTTATATTTATATTATATACAGTATATATATTTATATGCAGTATTTGGACACGGTTAATATCCTACCTGTAGTTTTATATATATTTATATGATTTACAGTAGATATATTTATTATGTCTCTGGTTTCCTCCCACAGTTCAAACACACACTAGGTTGATTGCTCACTCTAAAATTCCTGTAGGTGTGAGTGTGTGTTGGCCGTGTGATGGACTGGCGACCTGTCCATGGTGTGCCCCACCATCGCCCGTTGACGCTGGGATTGGCTCCAGCCCTCCTTGACCCCTAGACTAACGGGATAAAGAGGAAGATACTGTACCCAGAGGTCCCTAAAGACTCATCCAAGACTTCTCCACCTCCTCCAACGTGTTCAGCTACTAAACCCTCCTAAATCTCCTACATCTATACTAAACCCTAATTCCTACATTAACACTAAACCCTAACTTCTACATTTACACTAAACCCTAACTTCTACATTTACACTCAACACTAATTCCTACATTAACACTAAACACTAACCACTACATTTACACTAAACTCTATTACCTACGTTTACACTAAACACTAACACCTACATTTACACTAAACACTAACCCCTACATTTACACTAAACACTAACCTCTACATTTACACTAAAACCCTAACCCCTACATTTACACTAAAATCTATTACCCACATTTAGACTAAACACTAACCCCTACATTTACACTAAACACTAACCCCTACATTTACACTAAACACTAACCACTACATTTACACTAAACATTAACCCCTACATTTACACTAAACACTAACCTCTACATTTACACTAAAACCCTAACTCCTACATTTACACTAAACCCTAACTCCTACATTAACACTTAACCCTAACCTCTACATTTACACTAAAACCCTAACCCCTACATTTACACTAAACCCTAACCCCTACATTTACACTAAACCCTAACTCCTACATTTACACTAAACACTAACCTCTACATTTACACTAAAACCCTAACTCCTACATTTACACTAAACCCTAACTCCTACATTAACACTTAACCCTAACCTCTACATTTACACTAAAACCCTAACCCCTACATTTACACTAAACCCTAACCCCTACATTTACACTAAACCCTAACCCCTACATTTACACTAAACACTAACTCCTACATTTACACTAAACCATAACTCTTACATTTACACTAAACCCTAACCCCTACATTTACACTAAACACTAACTCCTACATTAACACTAAACCCTAACTTCTACATTTACACTAAACCCTAACTTCTACATTTACACTGAACCCTAAC
The DNA here is from genome assembly GCA_021613375.1 of Megaleporinus macrocephalus. Lineage (NCBI taxonomy): Eukaryota > Metazoa > Chordata > Actinopteri > Characiformes > Anostomidae > Megaleporinus > Megaleporinus macrocephalus. Next base: position 34,623,429 of record CM038727.1, read on the forward strand.
TCCTACATTTACACTCAACACTATTTCCTACATTAACACTAAACACTAACCACTACATTTACACTAAACTCTATTACCTACATTTACACTAAACACTAACACCTACATTTACACTAAACACTAACTCCTACATTTACACTAAACCCTAACTTCTACATTTACACTTAACACTAACACCTACATTTACACTAAACACTAATCCCTACATTTACACTAAACACTAACCCCTACATTTACACTAAACCCTAACTCCTACATTTACACTAAAATCTATTACCTACATTTAGACTAAACACTAACCCCTACATTTACACTAAACCCTAACTCCTACATTTACACTAAAATATATTACCTACATTTAGACTAAACACTAACCCCTACATTTACACTGAACACTAACCTCTACATTTACACTAAAACCCTAACCCCTACATTTACACTAAACACTAACCACTACATTTACACTAAACATTAACCACTACATTTACACTAAAACCCTAACCCCTACATTTACACTAAACACTAACCACTACATTTACACTAAACATTAACCACTACATTTACACTAAAACCCTAACTCCTACATTTACACTAAACCCTAACTCCTACATTAACACTTAACCCTAACCCCTACATTTACACTAAACCCTAACCCCTACATTTACATTAAACCCTAACCCCTACATTTACACTAAACACTAACTCCTACATTTACACTAAACCCTAACTCCTACATTTACACTAAAATCTATTACCTACATTTAGACTAAACACTAACCTCTACATTTACACTAAAACTCTAACTCCTACATTTACACTAAACTCTAACCCCTATATTAACACTTAACCCTAACCCCTACATTTACACTAAACACTAACCTCTACATTTACACTAAACCCTAACCCCTACATTTACACTAAACCCCAACTCCTACATTTACACTAAGCCATAACTTTTACATTTACACTAAACCCTAACCCCTACATTTACACTAAACATTAACTCCTACATTTACACTAAACCATAACTGTTACATTTACACTAAACCCTAACCCCTACATTTACACTAAACCCTAACTACTACATTCACACTAAACCCTAACTCCTACATTTACACTAAACACTAACCACTACATGTACACTAAACACTAACTCCTACATTTACACTAAACCCTAATTCCTACATTAACACTAAACCCTAACATCTACATTTACACTAAACCCTAACTTCTACATTTACACTGAACCCTAACTCCTACATTTACACTCAACACTAATTCCTACATTAACACTAAACACTAACCACTACATTTACACTAAACTCTATTACCTACATTTACACTAAACACTAACACCTACATTTACACTAAACACTAACTCCTACATTTACACTAAACCCTAACTTCTACATTTACACTAAACACTAACACCTACATTTACACTAAACACTAATCCCTACATTTACACTAAACACTAACCCCTACATTTACGCTAAACCCTAACTCCTACATTTACACTGAACACTAACCTCTACATTTACACTAAAACCCTAACCCCTACATTTACACTAAACCCTAACTCCTACATTTACACTAAACACTAACCACTACATTTACACTAAACATTAACCACTACATTTACACTAAACCCTAATTCCTACATTAACACTAAACCCTAACTTCTACATTTACACTAAACCCTAACTTCTCCATTTACACTGAACCCTAACTCCTACATTTACACTCAACACTAATTCCTACATTAACACTAAAAACTAACCACTACATTTACACTAAACTCTATTACCTACATTTACACTAAACACTAACACCTACATTTACACTAAACACTAACTCCTACATTTACACTAAACCCTAACTTCTACATTTACACTAAACACTAACACCTACATTTACACTAAACACTAATCCCTACATTTACACTAAACACTAACCCCTACATTTACACTAAACCCTAACTCCTACATTTACACTAAAATCTATTACCTACATTTAGACTAAACACTAACCCCTACATTTACACTAAACCCTAACTCCTACATTTACACTAAAATCTATTACCTACATTTAGACTAAACACTAACCCCTACATTTACACTGAACACTAACCTCTACATTTACACTAAAACCCTAACCCCTACATTTACACTAAACCCTAACTCCTACATTTACACTAAACACTAACCACTACATTTACACTAAACATTAACCACTACATTTACACTAAAACCCTAACTCCTACATTTACACTAAACCCTAACTCCTACATTAACACTTAACCCTAACCCCTACATTTACACTAAACCCTAACCCCTACATTTACATTAAACCCTAACCCCTACATTTACACTAAACACTAACTCCTACATTTACACTAAACCATAACTCCTACATTTACACTAAAATCTATTACCTACATTTACACTAAACACTAACCTCTACATTTACACTAAAACTCTAACTCCTACATTTACACTAAACCCTAACCCCTACATTAACACTTAACCCTAACCCCTACATTTACACTAAACACTAACCTCTACATTTACACTAAACCCTAACCCCTACATTTACACTAAACCCTAACTCCTACATTTACACTAAGCCATAACTTTTACATTTACACTAAACCCTAACCCCTACATTTACACTAAACATTAACTCCTACATTTACAATAAACCATAACTCTTACATTTACACTAAACCCTAACCCCTACATTTACACTAAACCCTAACTCCTACATTCACACTAAACCCTAACCACTACATTTACACTAAACCCTAACTCCTACATTTACACTAAACCATAACTCTTACATTTACACTAAACCCTAACCCCTACATTTACACTAAACATTAACTCTTACATTTACACTAAACCCTAACCACTACATTTACACTAAACCCTAACTCCTACATTTACACTAAACCATAACTCCTACATTCACACTAAACCCTAACCACTACATTTACACTAAACCCTAACTCTTACATTTACACTAAACCCTAACCCCTACATTTACACTAAACACTAACTCCTACATTTACACTAAAACCCTAACTCCTACATTCACACTAAACCCTAACCACTACATTTACACTAAATCCTGACACCTTAAATTAAGTTTCTTTACATGGAGAATTTAAAAGTAAATAACAAGTAAATAAGCCAATAACGCATCTCATCTAACGTATTACTTGGCATTATCAAAGACACTAAACATAAATCATACTAAATAAACATAATTTATTAACATGTTTTATAAACATACTTTATAAGCATTCTCTTTACATATTAAACAGACTTTATTACCACTTCCACACTTTTAAATGGAAATTTCGAAAACGTCTGCATAATTTAATTATTTATATAAATGACCCCATTTACCATTCAGTCCACATCCAGTAGTAATAAAGTCATAAACTATGGTGTTCGCTGTGCGGTTGATAGGGTATCCCAGCTAGTTGCTAGGGTGTTACCATGCCCTTGCTATGGTGTTGCTATGCGGTTGCTAGGGTGTCCAAGCTGGTTGCTATGGTGTTGCTAGGTAGTTACTAGGGTGTTATTATGCATTGCTAGGGTGTTGCTAGGTTGTCGCTAGGGTATCCCAGCTGGTTGCTATGGTGTTTCTACGTGGTTTCTAGGGTATCTCAGCTGGTTGCTATATGGTTGCTATTGTCTTGCTGTGTTGTTGCTAAGCGGTTGCTAGGGTTTCCTAGCTGGTTGCTATTGTCTTGCTGTGGTGTTGCTAAGCGGTTGCTAGGGTTTCCTAGCTGGTTGCTATGGTGCTGCTATGCAGTTGCTAGGTGGATGCTAGGGTGTCCCACCTAGTTGCTATGGTGTTGCCAGGTAGTTGCTAGGGTTTTGCAACAGGTTGCTATGTTGTGGATAGGCTATCCCAGCTGGTTGCTATGTGGTTGCTAGGCGGGTGCTAGGGCATCCCATCTGCTTGGTAGGATGGTGGTGTTGCTTGGGTACACCAGCTAGTTGCTGGGTAGGCATTTTGCTAGAGTGTCTCAGTCGGTTGCTATGGTGTTGCTAGGTGGTTGCTACAGCGTTGCTATGCGGTTGCTAGGCAGTTACCAGGGTATCCTAGTTGATTGTCATGGTTTTGCTAGGGTGTTGCTCCGTGGCTGCTAGAGTATTCAAGCTGGTTGCTAGGGTGTTGCTAGGTGGTTGCTAGGGTATACTAGCACATGTCTAGGAGGTTTCCATAGTGTAAAGTTGTTCCTCTACGGGTTGACCATTCGTTATTAGGTAAGGCTGGAAATGAATGGGACTGTATGGGAGGATGAATAAACGACAAATAGAGGAGTGCGGGTCAGTAAGTCTGTGGATAAGAGCTTGAGGACCTGCCCTGAGCCGAGTACATGCAGTTTGGAGGCTGAACATTAAAGGAAGCTATGATATTTGGGTGTGTCCATAAATGAATGGGACTTAATGGGGGAAAAAGAGGGATGGAAATAAAGACGAGTGCAGGTCAAACCAACACTGCCGTCGTGGTCGGGGGTCTGCCCTGAGTTAGTGTGTGTGAAACGGTGTCTGTGAGTCGAGCAGAAGTTCAGTAGACTGATGTGCACTTTTCCATCCTATTCATTCTCTCCAGCAGAGGTCACTAATGGGTGGACCGCGGTTCGGGTCCGGACCAAGACGCTGTCCAATGTGAACCCAAAGTGATAAACTACTGAGTACGATTTAATTCTGACAGTGTTTATTTTAAGAGGCGCAGCTTTTCTGTACGGTATATGGGCTTTACAGTACAGTAAACTTACAGGCCAATCCCGTGCGCTGTAAGATCACCAAAGGTACTCCTCAACCAATCAGATCTGAGCATATGTGTGAGACAATGTGATAAATTTCAGCCCAGATTTAAAGTCCCGACTGGACAACCAAAAGCTCCCTTCTCTCACTAAACAAGAGAACGTGTGAGAGAGGAATACAAGAGGGAGATAAACTGTTAAGATCTGAAACTGAGTTAACGAGACTCCACGCTGTATTTACTTTTTCTCTAAATAAGCACTTTTTTTCAATAGCATTTTTAATGTGGCCCTTGTTTTTACTGGGGATGCACCGATACCACTTTTTCCTTACCGATACCAATACCGCTACTTTTCAGGTATCTGCCGATACCGAGTATCGATACCAACTCTGATTTAAATGCTTGATATATGGCTATAAATCATGATATTTATAGTGTTCCACTTTTTCTATGTAGTACTTTGTGCTAGCTTGCTTCTTTGTGCTTGCTTGGGTGAAGTCACTGTGTTCTTTGGCGTGGTTTGGCTTTAAATGCTTAATTTAATTAATTGAAGTCTTAATTAAGTCTTAATTGGCTGGTCGTGCCACCCCTCGAAATGCTGGTGTTACAAATTTTGCAGTAGGCTTTTATGCTGCTGCCCGTCTCAACCGAGAAATACTCCCACACCGCGGACATGCTGCTGACTTCAGTCAAGTAGCATTTAGTGGTGAGCATGCGCGTCAATAGGCTTCATGATATCGGCGCTCTCTATTGCCGATACCGATACTGTGTGTAAGTGCTAGTATCGGTGCCGATACCGATACGGTATCAGTGCAACACTAGTTTTTATTTGAAGTGAGAAAAAAACATTTGAAGTTTTATGAATAATTCATTCAGTTCAGCATTTAAAACAATAAATATTATTGAAATATACTGAGCGGTATTTGTAATTTGTTAGTCTTTCAGTTGCTGATGATGAAATGCTGATACTCCACTATATAGAATATGGCACTGAATCATAACACAAGTTAAAAATTAAGAGGGCCCGGACCTGGGCCTGAGGAACTCTCCTCTATCTGGACCGAACTGAATTCTATTGAAAACTTGTAATGCGCAACCATAGTAACAGAGGACCAGTACACTGATACACTTCAACCCATATAGTCAGTACCAGTAAGTCTGCTGGCTGCAGAGCTTCACTTCACTGTGTATGTGATGATGTCATCATCTGGTTCTCACTGATGATGTCATCATGCCTCTGCTTCCTTTTTCTAAGACAGTATGGTATAGTAAAGGGGTGAGAGAGGGTGAGACACGGAAGGGGGCGGAGCCAATATGCCATTATGACATCATCAGCAAAGTTCATAAAAGGGCCCGCGCAGCCGAGTGGAGGCCATTCTGCACTTGTACTGTTTCCAACAGCACATGGTACAGAGACTCTCAAGAAGATCTTGAGAAAAAAAAGAATCTAAAAAAGATCAAAGGCTATGGACAACCAAAAGAACCAGAGTGGTCCACGCTCCTCCAAAGGGAAGGTCAAGAAATTCTTCAGGGGAATGCGTAAAAAGATTCGCGCAAAACTTGGGAGGGGAAAAATCTGCCCGGCTCAAGAAGAGCAGATGGGAGGCACTTCAGGCCGAGCTGACGTGGAGGAGCAGCAGGGGACGATCTCTCAGGGAAGCTCCAACATCATTAACGTTGCGAGCTCCGAGAGTGAAGTGGGAAGAAACAGTGTGCACTTGGAGATGACTCCATCGATGAGGGAAGAGATTAAAGAGAGGTTTCAGCAGCGCGATAGGGCCAAGAAGTTCTTCGGGACAGTGAAAGATCTTCGGGGCACATACGCCCAGAAACCAGGAAAGAGGGAGTCTGTCACCATCAACATGGAGGAGCCCACCAACATCCCCGACAGCAGCCACAAGAAAGCCAAAAAGAAGGTGCGCTTTCAGTCTCCTCCTGCATCCGACACGGAGGAGACGGAGAACCAGGAGTTCCACCAGGAGAGAGCCAAGACCGTCTTCAAGAGGGTGGAACTGATCCGGGCCAAACTCGTGCAGGAATCGTTCCACCAGCTTGAAGAGCAGCAGCGTAGAGACAGTGAGGTGAAAGTTGCCATAGAGAAGCAAGAAAGCACCGTCACTGTCGACGACAGCATGTGGGTGCCAGTGAAGGGTCGGATGTCCAAATTCTCACACATCAGTGAATTTGCACGTCGGATCCTTGAGCATGGTTTTTTTTCCAAGCTCATTATTTTCTTGATCATGCTGTACGTTCTGTTGCTGGTGGTCAAGGCAGAGATCTCCGACAAGCCTGACCTGTACACAGTCACTCAGGTTCTTGTCGGGATCAACTGGGTCATTTTCACCGTGTTCTTTCTGGAGGTACTCCTAAAAATAATGGAGAACTTCAGACAGTTTTGGAGATGCCCATGGAACATCTTTGATTTATTCCTGGTCATCCTGACGGTCCTCCCGGAGATAATTTCACTAGTCTCCGGGGTAGACCCAGGAGTCGTGAAGCTACTCCGGACCCTACGAATCCTCCATGTCCTGAAGATAATGTCTAAATTCAGGCAGATGCGACTCACCATGCTGGCCCTGGTGAAAGCGTATCAGGATCTGGGTCCCGTCTTCATGCTGCTTTTCATCGTGATGTACATCTTTGCGGTGACGGGAAAAGCCTTGTTTAGGAAATTCGCTGACACCACCGTCCCGGACCTCACGTACAAGAACAGCTTCGAAGGCGTCGGCAACACCTTCAGCACCCTGTTCATAGTGTTCACCTACGATCACTGGTACTGTCTGCTGAAGGACGCATGGAAGGTGCCAGAGCTGAACGCCATCGCCTGTACCATCTACGTCTTCCTATGGCTCATCATTGCCGGCTTCATTTTCCGCAATCTGGTCGTGGGCTTCATGGTGAGCAACTTCCAAACCATCAGGAGTGAGTTCACCAAAGAGGTTCATCAGATCGAGATGCAGCAGAAAGCGGACTTGTTCAAGGCCGACATCATCGCCGAGAAAGAGAGCCTAGAAGAGATGGACGACGAGGCTTCAACCTCCACCTCCGCCTCCTCGACCTCCCAGAAACAACTAGAGGTAGACTGGGAGACGATGGTGCTGCAGAACATGCAGGTCATCATGAGGCAGGAGGAGGGGGAGGAAGTGCTCTGGCCCAGGGAGGAGCTGTTTAAGTACTTCGAAAAAGTAGAGGAGCTACAGAGAGTGCTTGAAGAGAGGAAGCAGCTGCATAACTTGTTCGGTAAGTTGTATAGGATTTATGTGAATTGTAGTTAAGCTGTGGTACGTAGTGTAGATGTTTAATCTGTGTTTCTTTCTCTTACAGTTCAAGCACATCTAAACCTTCACGAAACATGAAGGACCTCGCTGTCTCCTGAAGAAGATGAAACATCCTCCATCATCACGATCTGAAGTGCACTAAAATAAACCTTCCCACAAAATCCAGTTTACTTCTCCTTCTTTTACACTCATAAAAATGAAACTGATGTACTCAATTTTTTTGGTGAAACATTTTCACATTTAAAAATATTGAATACATTTGGAAGCTGTGAAATCATATATTTATATATACGGTCTGAGTTGAGTAAAAGTAAGTGAAAAAATTAAGCAGCATATATTGATGAGACATAAACTTTTATTATGATACAGCGATTTGCGCTGAGGTAATATCCAAATAAATTTTACCTGTAGTTTCATGTAGAGCTTATTTATTTATATTATATACAGTAGATATTTTTATATATGGTTTTTAGACACAGTAGCGGTAATATAATACCTGTAGTTTTATGTAGAGTTGTGTGAATGTTATATTTATATTATATACAGTAGATATATTTATATACGGTATTTAGACACAATTTTTAGTATTTAGCACCTACTGCTTAGCGAGTAGAGAAGCCCCCCTCTCACCCTCTCTCCCCCCTCTGCCCCCCTCTCTCTCGTGCTAGAACTAATTTTTAAAACTGATTTTACAAGGTAGGAGCCACAAAAGGATTCTTATCAGAGTGAAATATCGTATTTCAGCTGATTTACTTAATATTTTACAGCCATTACAGTGTTCAGAGCTCCGGTGAGGTTTTTTATAAGCTAGTTAGCTTATGATGCTACCTTTAGTTAACTATGCTGAAAATAAGATATATCTTGAGAAATATGAAGAAGTTTAAATGTGTATAACTACAGAAAAAAACAGTCGGAGGAAATCTAAAGCTTATTTTTTATATTTGATGTTTTGTGCTGTGGATTCTCGCTTTGTATCTCGCCTGTGTGCTCCCAGTGAGAATCCACTCAGTTTAATATTCACTACTGACTACTGATAAACTCATTTACACCATCAAACATCCTCATTTTATTTTAGTGTTTATTCAGTTCAGTACTCAGTTTAATAATCACAACTGACTACTGATAAACTCATTTACACCATCAAACATCCTCATTATTCTTTTCATATTAATTCAGTTCAGTACTCTTTATAATAATCACTACTGACCACTGATAAGCTCTCCTCATTATTCTTTTAATGATCATTCATTTCAGTACTCAGTTTAATAATCACTACTGACTACTGATAAACTCATTCACACCATCAAACATCCTCATTAATCTTTTAATGATCATTCAGTTCAGTACTCAGTTTAATAATCACTACTGAGTACTGATAAACTCATGCAGCACTATTTAAGGTGGAAGAAGGCAGTGCCTAGTGCTGTCACATCACACCTGTCCGGGTTTGATTGTCTGGCCAGGTGAACAGTCTGTGATGAGCCTCTATGCCGGAGTGTGTGTCTGTACGTCTAACCTGTGATGGACTGACGGACTGTTCAGGGTGTTTTCTGATTTCTGCCCAATTAAAGCTGGGACAGGCTCCAGCACCCCTGATGACCCAAGTAGCTTAAATGATAAATGAATGAAAAAGTAATCCCATAAATGTGACATCGTTCTTCAAATATCAGTAAACAAGATTAGAAAATAAACATGACGTCATTTCCCTCATAACTTTAGTTAACTTAGCAAATGAACAATAGTTGTGCATTAAAATGTGTCGAAGTGTGTTTCCTGCAAAGGACGTCTTCACTTGTTCTCAGATGTAGGTGTTTAATCTGTGTTTCTTTCTCTTACAGTCTTCTTACTTACTAAACCTTCACGACATCTAGTACATGAAGGACCCTGCTGTCTCCAACCAGCTGAAAATCCTGGCTGGTAAGTCATATGATAACTGTATTAATGTTGTGGATCATTGTGTAGATGTTTAGAAGTTTGGATGATAAGGTGTTAGAAATAAAGACCTCTGATCAGTGTATTTCTTTCCAGGTGCTACTAAAACCTTCACGGTGAAGAAGTTTGCTAAAGCCAAAGCTCCAGTGCAGAGAGGAAGCAGTTAAAGAACCTGGCAGGTAAGTTATATGGTAACTGTAGTGGAGCTGTGGTTTACAGTGTAGATGTTTTGAGGTTTGGGTGATTAGATATAAAGGCCTCTGACTGACTGTAATTCTATACCTTCCAGTTCAGCCACCACTAAACCTTCCTGAAGGAACCTGCTGCTTCCATGCACCTGAAGAGCAACATCTTTAAAAGCTGAAACCTCCCCGATCATGTACCATGATGTGCCCGTTCTACTCAATAAAAGTCTGAAGTGCACTAAAATAAATCTTCCCAGAAAAATCTTGTTTTAATTCTCGTTCTTTCAGCTCCTTTGATGAAGCCACACAAAGATGTCCAGCAAAACTGTGCTCAAGCAGCAACTGTAGGGAGGTGTGGCGGGGTAACAGTGTCTCTCCTGCAGTAAATAACCAACAGGGGGCACCAGTGTACTAAGACAGCCTTCTTCAGTTTTGACAGTAGCCAGCAGCCAAAACAGTTTCTACATTTAAGACTATATTTACTGTCCAAAGAAAAACATGTATCTTTATCTCTATTTCAGTTTTACTCTTCTACGTCGTTGGAACAGCTTCCTTTACATGAAGTAAAGTAATTGATGATGGACCAATAGGCTCTAAAATGGCCTGGAATCCAACCTCTTCATCTTAACTTTCTTTGAAAGTTATTGGCCTTTCCTGTAATGTCACCATTTTTGAGATATATGGTTTTCTTTGAACCATGACAATAAATATATATATATGATAGTACATAGCATACACTCCTATTTTATATATACATATGCTAGTACAGTCTACACTTTCTCTACATTTGTAATCTATGAAAAACTATTGTACAAGTATTGTATGTATATGTGCAATATATGTAAATAACAGTCAATATACTGAAAAATATGCACCTCTTTTAATGTCAAATATATGTAAGTATATTTCAAGCTTGCTATGTATATATATGTGTACGTGTGTGTGTGTGTGTGTGTATTAGTATTACATTTACACAATTCTGTGATACACATGAAAATGATAAGGAAGGTTATCAAGTTATTCTAAGGTTTGATCTCCACTATTGAAATCTGATGGATCATAGAGTATTCATTTCATTAGAATCTAGACACGTCTAACATTCCTGTATTTCATCACTTATATGAAACCTGTAAAGGTTACAGGACGAGCAGGCTAGAGTTAAAAAAAATGCTTTTATTTTATTGAAAATATTGATTTTTGGGTTAAACAGGAGAGAATTTACTAGATATAATGATAGAATTTAAAAATAGACATTTCTAGACAGAAATCCTGTTTACAAACACACAACTTTTATCCTACACACAAAATTTCCTCTTTTATAAAAACATAAATAAATATACTTAAGTAACAGGTGATTAATAGTTCCTCATGTAAATTGTCTCTGTGCTCTGTAGGACAGCAGCCAGGACAGATTTAGCCCTGAACGGGGTATTTTTAGCCCCAATAGTTACAGATTAATCGCGTGTGTACATACAGAGCATGCTGCGAGTAAACCTGCTTGTTGTACTGAGCTGCTCCAGTTAGTCTCTGCAAGATTCTGTGAATATTAATACCTAAAGCTAAAAATAGGTAGAACTTTTAGCCTGGTTTGAGGTCCTTCACCTTAACTGGATGTGAGGTTGACACAGATAATGTCCGTCTTTGTTTACATTACTCAGAAAAGATAAAACAGATAAAAAAGTTGTTACATCAAAGCTTTTACTTTTTCGGCCTTGGATGCAGTGAACGTGTCATCTGCAGCACATTTTAATACACGGTTATTTACTTTAACATCAAAATATAATGTCGCCTGTACAAAAAGTTCTGGCCCACTTTGCTTTGTACATGTTTTCACAATATGTTTAACTAAATAACCAGAAATTGTGCTGTAAAATTTGTCCTAACTGAGTGCGCCCAAACTTTTGCATATGACTGGAATTCTATGACTGAACAAAGCGCCTTTGATTTGTACACAATTTCCAAAAATTCCCCAAAATATCTTTCAAGAATGCAGATCTGGTGGAGTTTTCCGCTTTGGCCTGGTTGTAAATGGAACAGTCTGTGCTGTGTTTTAATTAATTTAAAGTAAAAACTACTACAGCACATGCAATCCATCAACTTTCTCTTTAATATTGTTCCCGTCCAAAGAAATTCAAGTATCTAATTTTAGTTTTCTTCATAAATTGGACTCTACAGTTTTTCTTTACCATGTGTCCAAATTTCATGGTGATTGAACCAATAAAATGCCCTAAAACGGCTTTGTAATAAAATATATTTCCATTAACAAGCCTTGATTTTTATTTTATTTATTTTTCTTTGGACTGCATCTGTATATAATATTAATATCATCGCTGTCCAAAGAAAAACAAGCATCTTTAAAATAGTAACTTTACAGAAGAGGGCAAAAACTGTCTCTACTTTCAATGTAAGATAATATTTGAAGTTTGTACACAATATAAATGGCAGCTATCGTGAAAATGGTGCAGAAAATAGGCAAAACTATATATATTCCATATTTTTAGATATTCTATTTAATATTTAAAGTTTATCAAGTTATCCTAAGGTTTGATCTCCACTTTTAAAATCTGATGGACTATAGACATTAGTTTATATATATATATATATACATATATAATCCGACTCTCAAATAAAATAATTTGCACCATCAAACATCCTCATTATTCTTTTAATGTTCATTCAGTTCAGGCTCCCTGATAAGGGACACTCTCTACAGTTTGTGGTTTGTCTGTTCTGGGCTGCTGTTGAAACATGGTGGTGGCAGCTTCTGTGTTTCTGTGTCACGCCTCCCGTCCATGTGCCCTTGTTTATATCCCGTCCATGTGTTTCTGTTTTGTCACGTGCTCCCTGTCTCCGCCCTGGCCCACCTGTCACACCTGTTTTTCGTTCGCCCTGAGTTGTGTCACCTGTTCCCTCTTGTTAATCCGTGTATATATACCCTGTGTTTGCCCTTTGTGTGCGTTGGTCATTGTCTTGGGATTATTTTGTTATGTCGTGTTATCAGTCTAGGTTATCTCGTAGTTGTTCCTCCGTGTATGTATCCCGTTTTGTTTACCCTCCGTTTACGTTCGTGTTTATTAAAAGTAATCTTTATTTTTAAGCTCTGCGTTTGTGTCTGTGCCTGCTGAGACCGTGACATTCTGTTGGAAGATAAGTTGCTTTTATGTAAATATGAAGGATCGTTTTAAGTTTAACACAACAGTTCATAGTGACAGTACTAAATATATATACAATATACACTAAAGAAAACATAGTCGTGTTTATTATATTCTATTTCCGATAATAGATCCCCCGGGGTGGGATCCCCACGCTGGCAGGGCAGGAATCCTGACCTTAGTTTCAGCCCTGAATCCGCCTGGACTGTCGGGATCGCTCTGAAAGCATCAGCTGGGAGCATCGGCTCCGCCTGCTTCAGAAACGCGATCACTGAAGGAGGGCTGGACCCTGGCGGGGGGGCGAGAGAACCTAAAATAACCCCCCGTCCTGCTGAATATGTCACTTTCCCTCAGGATTCATTTTTAGGCCTGTCGATCTGTAACAAACACATTTAAAAGATCTGCAAACTGACCACCTGTCATGTAAGGGGGTCCGGTGTGGGCTGACCAATACACGGCTTTATATCGATGGCGCTGTTTAGCTTAATTTTATATAATGCGAGAAATGCAATATTATCTAACATTTGGCTAGCTTGACAAAGCAACTGCTATTCAATCACAGGTGGTTGCTAAGGTGTTGCTATGCCACTCCTACAGTATCCCAGGCGGTTATTAATGTGCTGCTATTATGGGATGATTGTTAAGGTGTTGCTAGGTTGTTGGCAGCTGTGGGAGGCACTACTGACCAGTCCTAACGAGTCAATTAAGGCCTAATGAGTAAATCAAATAAAGTAACTGTGCGTCAACATTTGCAGAAATTGGTGGGAAGGGGTTTTAATAGTTTGCTGCAGTGGTTGTGTTCAGTTTGTGTCACTTGGCCGAGATTCTGGGTGTAGTCTTTGTTTACAACTCTACAAAAAGTAAGCAACAATGCATAAATTCCCAAAACACTTCACATGGATGGAAATGACAATCATTTATAGGAATTATATTAGTTTTATCAGCAAGATGGCATCTCCTTCCTAAATCCAGCTGGACAGGACTAGGGATGCACTGGGCAGATACTGATATCTGATATTTCAAATATTCATATTGCAACAAGTGCAGAAAATGGGGTACAGCTAAAGTGTTTATACAGCTAATTTCCCCCAGTGTTAAATTCCGGGTACATTCCTAGAAGGTCTCTTATGGATGGATTACGCTTTCCACTGAGGGAATGATGGCGAAGGTTCTTTGAGTTCCTCGTAGTTAAGTTGCACCCATTTATGGCACCAATCAGATATTGGCTGATGGCTTTTACACCTTGACTTGTGATTAATCTGTGGAGAAACCGAGTTCTGAAAAGTCTGATAAGACAACCACAACACTCTGGAGACGGATTTAATTCACTCTCAGAAACATACACACCGTTTTCTGTAGTTTATAGGCATATGGTGTTGAGTTGGGGCAAGTGACAGACGCTCAGAGCTTCCATGCAAGGCCGAGGCTCAGAGCGAACTGTTAGCAAAAACAATCCATGTGTGAGGCAAGGCTATGGCCAAATACAGCCTTAAATATTAAACAAAGTATTTTAGTTGAGTTAATCTTGATCATGCAAAACTTCAAAACTTCAACTGTCAAGACCACCGTCCATGCCGTGTTCAAACATTTAAAGCCTTTGCAATACTTGAGCACTTCACTGACCATTTAGGATTTTGCCAGGACTACGTTAATTAACATCATATCAAGACACAGTAAGACACAGTGGATCATTGGCGTAGGAACCGGGGTGGATGGGGGGGGGCGTGTCCCACCCAATATTAGAAACAGGTAGATGTGTCCCACCCAAAAATTAAATCACAGAAAAAGCGGAAACTATTTTAAAACACTTTATTTTAAAAGCACGCAAAACCTTTGCAATTCACGTGCTGTGTTTGTTGTTAGCAACTGGCTCTGGTTGTTAGGTAGTATTTCACTGTGTTAAGGTGTTGTGTTGAGATGCCTGTTCAGAAATATCCCGCTGTCGGCAGATTCACTGACCCGAGCTCTCGCCTCGCTGGACTGCTGGGTAGCTCGCGCCAGCTTTAAACGTGAGGTCAGTGATGAGAGCAGTGAACAGCAAAATATACTGTAATAAAAACAGCTTTAGTATAATGTGTTGTTATGGTAACAGACGAGGAGGGGTTGGGTTAGCTAACGTTTATATTAACTTTAGTCAGAAAGCACTCTGAAACATAAAGTTACTCTCTGGCCACGCTCCAAACTGCAGACCAGGGGCATAGCTAGCCCTAGTTTAGATTTAAATTGAGTCGCAGCACCCCTAAAGATTATAGTAAAAACGTTAATTTGTCTCTGACGAGCTGGAAATTTTAAAAATCATCGACTGTATATGGTTAAACCAATTATTTTAACAACGAAAATACAGCAGCCACCCTCATTGGCAAAATGGTATGATCCAGCTTCTCTGTCTCTCGGTATCAGTGCTGTATCTGACTGGTGTTGTGTGTCTAGTAAGTTTTGTAAAGTAGTATTTTTTTGTACTTTTTTCAATCAGAACCAACACATTACAGTTATTATCAGCAGTCCATATTTCTGATTCACTCTTTATTCTGTTATTGTTAGCTATGAAGCTAATGATGCAGGTGGTCTGTTTACTGTTTATACTGTTTTCTGACAGCAGTACCATGTAATGTGGAGTATCTTGTTTAGTTTAGTTTGAAAAGTGATCTTTAATTGGATTTATCTAATAATAAACATACGTACAGATAATGTAGAATTTTGTTTATTTGCAATTTACTGTAATTCCACAAATGTTGCTCTACGTCATCATACATACAGTGATTTACTACCTTACCTACAGTAGAATCAGCTTATAGGTAATATTTTAGGGGATAGGGTGGGCTTTGATTCATAATAGAAAATGTGTCACCCCCAAAATGTCAAACCCGCTCCTACACCCTTGTAGTGGATCGCATGTAATTTAATTGTGCACAGAGAAAAGCAGCCAGTCTTCTAGATACACAGACAAAAGCTAATGGCCTGTTAGCTCAGCTAGCGTTACTAGCCTAGCTTTTTTCAGCTTATATCTTTCAGCCTGTCTGTGAGGTGCTTGTAAACTGATCCCAAACCTGAGAAGTGATGTTGGGCACTTTATTTCATGCAGTTTATACGAGTAGAGTGTAAAAATGAACTTGAACCTGCCGTTCAAGTCTATAGCGGTTCTGTGCTACATGACTCGGCGCTACGTTCCATAGCCTTAATTCAGAACTGCTGTGTGTGATCTGATAGCTTCAGAAAATCTGATTTACACAAGATCTACATGAGCCTATGTCAGATTTCTGCTTTGGAAACACCAATAAACTCCTATAACCAGATTTGACATAGAAAATAATACCTAATTCTACGTTTTTATTTTTAGACATCAAGTCACTTCACCTGAAGATATGAACATGAATCATTCTGGAAGATGAAGAATATTCCAATCCCTTATTTTCTCAAGCACATCACATTTTAAAAATCTTTTTTAATCCATTTATGGCACAGGGCTTTTGATCTATATTTATGTTGTATACTTGGTGACCCCTGGGTTGGGGGAGAGTTATGTCCCTACCAATGTTGAGTCTCTACAATCAACCAATTCACATTAAGCCATTTTGAAACCACTCTGCTCCCAATACAATAAAATTACGTAAAAAATTTGGACTTTTTGGTGGAATTCCCCTTTCCCCAGCCACGGCAATACAGTTTCCCTACGGATCCATACGTTCGCCGTTCACGTCCACACAGCAGTAGAAGCCTATGGACAGTGTCCGAGCGGGGAATTCCTTATCTCAGCATCATATGACCACGATCACACCACAGCACGGCTCCCAGTGGAGGCATGCAGGAGAAACGCCGCAGCTGAACTGATTCCTGCTCATATGGCGGGACCCTTGTGTATCACGCAGGTTTCACGCAGCCCATCAGCCCCTGATCACGCGTCTCCGCTCCCCTGATTGGCTGGCGGCTTCTGCACCTTGACTCGTGATTGGCCCGCGGAGAAACCGTGTTCTGAAATGTCTGAATCAGTCTGATAACACAACAGCGCGGTGCCAACACTCTCCAGTCAGAGTTAATTCACTCTCAGAAACATACACGCACACCTTTTCTTGTGTGGTTTACAGCACATTTACAGAGTTTGTGAACACTGTGTGGTGCGGACATGAGTAAAGCGCGTCGCGTTTCATCCCCGCTAAACGATGTAAGTATTAGCCTGTCAACAGTTTGCTAACATGACGTGATTTTTTATTAACGTTTTTAAAGTGATTCGCGCGTCTAAATTTGAGCTGTTTTGATAACCGACGACTTTAATCTAGCTTGGTTTTTTAAATGTATTGTTGGATGCTCGGTAAGATAGTCGTGTTACGGCACGTATCTAAGGATGTGGTGAAGTAGGTGGCTTGCCAATTGGCAGAGCGGTTGGTATTTCTCGCACCTGTTTTCCGACACGCCGCGCCCACCTGCGCTACGATTGGCTAGTAGTTAAGTCTCTCAAACGACTCCCGCGTTCCAGAACGCGCCGGGAGCCAATCGCAGCGCAGCGAGGGCGGGTCTTGTCGGAATACGAGTGGGGGAAAAAATCGCCCGGCTGCTGCGTATAAAGTAGGTGAAGGGTCAGACTCACTATTTAGACTGGACTGAGAGTCAGTGAGTTATGTTTTACTATTATTATCATCACTATTTGTTATTATTAATAGTTGTTACTATTCATATTTATTATTACTAATATTCTGTGGTATTATTGCTATTATTTTTGGTGACTTTTAAGAACTAGTCCCAAATCTTACAGCATTTGATCTGGTAAGCAGTAGTTTTAAAGCACTTTTTGTGGCTTAGCACTGAAAAAAGTTGTAAAGAATTTGTTCCTAGCCATCATTTATTAGTAATGAAGTCTTTAATAAGTGCAGCTGTATGTATTGTACTGTATTGAGGCTTATTTAACTCATCTGGTCACAGGATCTGCCAGACTTTGGGGATTCATCTGCAACTTTAGGAGACCTGCAGGCTGTAGAAGCTCTTGTTTCCATGAAGAGCAAGTGGAAGGATAGAAGTTTTTGGCATAAGGAGCTCCGCCCACTGACGCCGTCCTCCGATTGCTGCGAAGAGCCCGTCTGCGCAGGCCCAGCTGATTTCCAGGAATCTGCTTTGGTGAGTGCTACTGTTCTGCAAGCGATCTGAAGCAAATGATAGTGTTTTACAGCCAGGATCTGTTTTAACTTTATTTTTAAATGAAGGGAATCAGTATATGGACAAATAAATCAATATATGATGTCCTTGCGCTGCTCCAAACCTGTTTTAACGTCTCTGTGTTTTATTTACTATCCAAAGCCACCAGTGAACCTACACCACCAGCAGTTTTTTTTGTTATTGTATGTACTGATTCTGATGGTACAACAGTAGTATATACACCGTTAACGCACTTTAAGAGATACATTTTAGGCCAAAACCTCCTCAAAACTATCATCAAAGCATCTCTAACATCAGGCAGCGTATTCATACCTAATTCATGTAATAACTTTCTGTGGGGGAGCTTTTGGAAGTGGACGTCTGGTTCCATTCACCGCCACAGTGAACAAATCTGACTCTTGCTTACGTGTTAGGTTGCTTTCAGCCCAACCTCGCCTTGTTTGGTCTGAACCAAAATAGCAGATGTGAAAAGTGTCTGGGACTCCAGTCTAAACCAAAGGACCAAAATTTGGTCTGACCAAAAGAGTTGGTCTCAGTCCAGATCAAACAGAACCACGGTCTATTTTTTTTGGAAGGTCAATTACAGGAAGCTGCAGCAGGTTATCGCCACCCGCTGAACAGCAGAAGAAAAATAAAGTAAGAGAAGTTAAAATGAGCCGAGCTGGTATATGAAAATAATTGCAATTTTGTTAAAAGTTTGTCTGCTCGTCTGCACTTGGCACTGACGTAAATACATTTTATTGAATAAGCACACATGTATATGGGAGCTCTGTCAGTTTCACATATTTGCACACCAACTGCTTGCCGAGTCTCACACTAGACTGGTGTGTGATCACAACAGCATGGTCCTCTACAAACCAATTAATGCAAAGTTCATTAGTGCACTAACTAACCAGATCAAATCTAAACAGTGTAACAAAAACCTAACTTTCAGGTGTGAAAATGCCTTTAATGTAGATATTTTAATGGACAGAGGCTTCATTTAACTACCATGTTCTTCTCTTAGTTGCTTGTAATGACATATTTCCACCAGAGAGGGCGCCAAAACCCCAAATGTACTCAACTCTGCTTTAATTAGCTGTTTAGTTAAATCAGCTGTGCTGGAGCGCAGAAACAACCAAACCATGCAGGACGGCAGGCCCCAGGACCACGATCGATAATCACTTGTGTAATACATGTGACAATCATGAATATAACTTAATAATCATGATCTTTGACACCTCCAATAGGCACTTCAGTGCATGACCCCACCCTACAGTCCTCCAGCCACAGAACTGGTTCAGAGCGACACACTGGAGGGTTTTGATCGCAGCTCTTCGCTCTGCTCCCCACAGCCCCAGGCCAGGGCCATCAGCGTGATCCGTCATACTTCTGACCCACTGCCATGTCCCGGTGGAGAGAAAGATGAACAGCCCTGCACCCGTAACCCCCTGCCAAGCTCTCTCAGCCCCACCCTGAGTCGCTTGAGTGTCCAGTCTGGAACAGATGCAGCGTTGAATCATGATCCTCAGAACTCGGGTACCCCCACCCTGCCAACTCCCCCGACAGCGCCGCCCACTGTAACTCTACCCAGCCCTGGTGTTCCTGCAGCTAGCATGTCTTCAGTAGCGCTCTTCCAGATCCTTCCCCTCGCACCCAATGCAAACTCAGCCGTCAGCGTCCCACCTGCGTCCACAGCCAATCCGCCGAACGTCTGTCCGGGATCAGCCGTTTTAGTTTGCGGGCCTGTCGTGGGCGGTCAGACTCCCTCGGGCCCCATCATGGTGCTGGTACCCCAGCCAGCTCTGCCCACGCAGCATCTGTTGGTCACCACAACTGGGTCAAAGTTCCCCTCCATTGCCCCTGCACCAGGGCACCTGCCTGCCGTACCAGCCTGCAAGACTGCACCCCCGCCCGAACCGCGAGCTCGCTGCCACGTCTGCACTCACCCCAACTGCGGAAAGACCTACTTCAAAAGCTCGCATCTCAAAGCACACCTGAGGACGCACACAGGTGAGCTGCATGATCACATACTCGCCTCAGATCTGTACTAGACTTGCTTATTTATGTTCTGATGAAGTTGAAGCGAACACATGTTCATGTAGGCGTGTACTATAGGAACAAGGCTAAATGAATATCAATAGACTTGCATTGCTTGTTAATTACAGTAGCCTCAGAGCTCCAGCTAATCAGATTTTCCACCTAAACAATTCTCCCACCCATCCACGCAGGTGAGAAGCCGTTCACGTGTCAGTGGGACGGCTGTGGACGGCGTTTCTCCCGCTCAGACGAACTGTCCCGCCACAGACGCTCTCACACGGGCGAGAAACGCTTCTCCTGTCCCGTGTGCCACAGCCGCTTCATGCGCAGCGACCACCTGTCCAAACACGCTCGCCGCCATCTGATGACCAGGAGGACGCCAGCCTGGCAGACGGAAATCAGCCGGCTCCACAGCATCACCACCGGGGGCCGCGCTCTCCTCCCGCTCAGCCCCAAACCAGGGAGCTGAGGGACGGACTCAGAACCAAGAGGGTTCAAAATAAACTTTGGAGCACAGAAGATCGATTCTGGGTGCTCATGCACAGCGCAGGGACGTCAGATTAAATGCTGTGCCAAATCACTAGTTTCAGGTAATCAATGAAGTGCGGTTTTGTGGAGGCTGCAAGCTACATACATTTCAACACGGTTCAACTGGATCAGTCACGAATGACGACCGCGAGTATATGTAAATAAGTTGCAGTAACACAATCCTAATACTAGGTGGTGCTGAACAACCTCTCAGCACCTTCAAGTGTTCCAGATCAGTTGGACCCTTAATGCTTGGGTTCTGCAGATTTTGCCCCCCAACATAAGCTGCCAGTACAGTCCAATCAATCACAGAGACTGTCAGAAAGAGATTAGAAGGCTAGTGTGGTTTTAATGGGGCAAATCCACTGATATTCAAACGTTCTGAATTGGTTAGAGATGAAACCAAGCCAGGGGTTTCATGTGAATTGATTCATTGTCCCAACTGTGGTGTTGATAGGAACCAGGGGTAGTGAGTTCCAGTGCAGCAGTAATGCAAATATAACAATTTTTTAAATCTGCTATCCAAAACTTTGAGAGCTATTACAAAGCACTTTGCACAACCAATATTAATTTCTGCAATTATCTGATTATTGTTATAGATGTGATTAAAGCCTAGAAATCCGATAAAGAGAGCTGGATTTAACTCACTCAAGAGTTGCTCAGTGCATGTAGACCATTACTCTGATTTCTTTCCTTTTCTCACTAGGGCTGTGTATGGGCAAGAACCTGGTGATACAATACGTATTGTGATACAGCGGTCACGATTCAATATATTACAATATAGTGCGATACTCCTAGCAAAATAATATATATTGATTTTTCAAATCCTACTATTAAAACACACCACTGTATATACAGGTTTGCCAACGCTTACAATAGCAATGCACCCTTGTGCAGTTTGTTAATGTTGGAGTGGAGCTGAAAATGGATTACAACACTGCCATCTAGTGGTCAAAGCTTTAAACACAACACACAATCATTCACTATCTGCCAGGAATCTGTGTATTGACAGTGTTTTTGAGAATTGATACAATATTACCAAACATAATTTCCCGATATTCGATATTTCGATATTTTCTCACACCCCTATTTCTTAGTCTACGCATGTGCGGAAACAGAGAACCATGCCAGTAATAAGCAAGCAGTATTTAACACGACGTGAGAAGGCTACACTTTAGAGTTATACTGAAACTGCATGCTTGACTACATCTAGATGACGCATGTTCATATTTTCACATTGAGTTTTCCATTATTACATTTAGTCTTATTTGTAGAGTTTATTGACTCTAGCAGAAATCTGATTAACGGACTAATACAGACCCGCCGTTTCCATATTATCTACACATAAACATGGTGATTAGATTGCTGACAAACTCTGATGTTCTCTAGCTATTGGATTATTAAGTCCATGTAAACACACTTAACGTCTCAGACATTAAGTATTCAGAAACATTTCATATGGTTGATGTAGCCCTCTGTGTGGGAGCTTTAAGAGGGGTTAGACTACTTCATCTGGTTCCCGTCACCACCACTGAACAATTCTGATTGGGGCATTCCACATCACACCAAGCTTAACTGCTGGAGGAATAAAAAAAGTGGAATTGTCCTTTAAGACTAAGACGCTTTGCACTAAACTGTCTGAACCCTATTGGTAAATATATTGGTGGTCCTGCTTACCAGTTCAGAGTGTTGTTTTTATGGTAAAACAGGTAGATTTAAACACTGAGAATGTAATATAGCATATTTTGCTTTCCTCTAGCACTTTTTCCTGATGCTGCAAACATTCTGTCTACCACTAATTACTACTAAGTGCATTTACTTCATCCACCTGTGATACAAGGACAGGGATTCACATCAAGGGCTGCCCATGGTGTAAAACACATCTGCAGTTTGTCTGAAAGAAAAAAGGTACACTGGGAGTAAACAGCTGCAAACGTGCAATGTTATAACATTTCACACTCAACTTGGAGTTTAGTTCAGCTCAGATTTTTACTATTTGGGTTTAAAAGTATTTAAACACTAAAGACACTTTATTTTCTGGGGGGGAAAAAATAAATAATTAAAACAGTCTGACCAAAATGCTGTTCGCAAATTCTATTTTTCTATGTTCTATAATCTGAGCAGCTTTATTTTTGTTATTGATTGTCTTTTTTACAGTCTGTAAGAAAGAATAATTAGACTTCATGAGGAATAAAGAAATATTAACTTTCTTTAAAGGTAAAATAACGAGACTGAGGTTGGAAAATGAATCGCCTAGTTCTGTGAGCATGTGTTAAATAAACTCTGCTATGAAAATAAACTGAGTCATTTCAGGAGCGTGACTTCTGGTTTAAATGTTTGAATAAGAGACGATTCGCTGCCAACAGCTGCGCCGAGTTATGTAAGAAAGAAACCAACACACATTCATGAGCATACTCGTTTACTGACAGCGTATTGCCAAACAGGCCGCAGGCCAAAGGTTTACATGTTGGACCTGTTTCTTTCAGCACAACGGATCAAGTTTCTCATTTAAAGATGATTTTTTTTTTCATTAGACTGCACACTTGCAGATTCGGGTTGGCCGAACTGCTCACTTAACACATCCCTCTTTTATACAGGTCTCAACGTCGCGTCTCATCTAACGGAGCTGCCTCAAAACCAACAACACTTCCTATAAAACATGTTCATCACTTTCTTCACCACGTTTCAAACTGCATTTTTTTTGTAACCCCGTCAGAGAAGCAGAGCAGGACAGATCTGAGGAACACAATATGCTATGACTTCATGCCAAAGCAATTCCAGTATTGCATTTACAGCTTCGAGCTGTGTGAACACCTTCCCCAGCGTTTTTTGACAAAAGAGGCTCTTCTCAAAGCTGCGGCGCCATCTGCCGGCCACGAACAACAACAACAACATCTGACATAATAGTTAGATGCGCATCTAGTAGCCTGCTGTTCATAACAGTAATACCACAAATACATGTGTCTTAGAAGGCATGAGAACTGATACGGTCATTAGGCTTCGTATTCAATAAATAACTATCAAGTTAATTGCAAACCTGACTTGCTATTAACAGGAAACATTACATATATGCAGGTATGTATATACTGTATTTAAAAAAAATCTGAATTAAATAGACTCTAGCAGGTTTGTAAACAGCAATAAATGACTTCCCCCTCCAAAAACGTCTTGTTTAAGTTACCTGTTTCACGTTATAACTTATTTACGACATGAGTTACATGAGTTTGTTTCTGATCCAGTAACATTCCGCTCGCTTCCGCCTCGTATGGTCCCAGCCAAACTCGAAAGAGCTTCACAGAAGATTCCGCAACACCTTCTTCAGTTACACCACAGAGGCTTCGGGAGCCCCCAGGACGGCCTTGCGCTAAGCTGGAGTGGATATGGAGGTTTCCGTCAGGTTCGCTTGCTGGACCAGAGAGAAATTCTTCATGGTCGTGTCCAGAGTGATGCCACAATTCTGAATCTCGTACCTTCAAACAAGGACAAATAAAAAAAGACTGTTGACATCACACTTACTGTACATGTGTTAAGATTAATCCTGTAAAGGACACGTATTAAAAGACTCTTTTTAAAATAAACGTCTTTGCATTAACATGTAAACACCTACACACACATTGTCACTGTCCAAAGAAAAACAGGTATGTCCAAAATAGTAACTTTACAAGAGAGGACAAAAACTGTCTTCACTTTCAATGCCACAATTCAAAGTCAATGGAACCAGAATTTCTTCCAAAGGATTTTGGAGCATTTCTATTGGTCCATTCATCACAAAACTTTCACAGGATATAAAGAGCAGCTGTCATGTTCTATATATATATATATATATATATATATATATATATATATATATATATATATATATATATATATATATATATATTTTGAGGTCACTGTTTTCTGTGATTTTTTTTTGTGTCACAAAAACCTCATTTATTTATATCCAACTTTTAAGCCTACAGCAGTTTAGTCCCGCCCACTCACTTTAGAGCTAAGTATACATTATTGGAAAACATCTCGGAAACATTAGTGCTTCAGTTTTTGTAACAACAACCGACAAAAAGTCAGGACACCTGATCCAAAAGTCACACTGAGCTGTAAACACCACCGATCAGGCTGAACAGCCTTAATGAAGATCTGGGTGCAGTTTAAACAGGCTGAGAGAAGTTTTGGAGATGTATTCACAGAAAAGATTTTAGTGATTACCGACTGTTAGTGTTAGTTCTTGAACTTTAAGTCAGACTACGTATATGTACTGCACAATAATTACCTAATGTTTCAGCAGGAGGTGGACTGAGTGTGTGTTGAGAAGCTGACCTCCTTGCAGCCTCAGAGTGCTGCAAATACTGCCAGATATCTAAACCACCTCATTTCTTTTAACAAGCTTAAACAGCTTATAAGTGATTATTTGGTTCAAACACTGAAAGACAGAGACTAAAGTGAGGGGAAGAAAGGAGCTCGTCCTGCAGCTGTGAGTGGGGGTGACGCAGGGTGTTCTTGCCAATGACTAGTCAGGTTGGTGCATGCTAATAACAATAATAACAGTACTAGCAGTCATAACATGCTATAAGATATCATTGGTTAGCACATGCCGTTGGCTCACTGTGACACAACCAGGCAGCAGAGGTCACTATTCTTCAAAATTACAGAGAATCTTGAAGTGTCTTTTGAGTGTTACGACACAATGGATTGTGCCTGATGTGACCAAACACGCAGAGTCAGTGTCCGTACCAGTCTCTTGCAGAGATGACGTAGTGAACAGGTGGTTTGTGTTCGTCTGCATGGGCACCCATCACTCCGAGGCTGTTTGCTCCAGTGTGGCTAAACACCAGCCAGTCCCCTACGCTGAGCTCCGGGAGCAGGCAGGACTCCACCACCTGATCCAGGCCATCACTCGAGGGTCCCCACAGACTGCTGGAAAAAAGTGGCTCATCCGAGGACCTCTCCTACAGCAGCACCACAAAAACAACAAAAACCATCCTCACTCAGAGGTTTGGAAAGTTTCTTTACACAGATATGTAGGCTGTGTCTCAAAACCTACTGAGCTCCCTACATAGGCAGCATTTTACATTATAGTATGCACTCCCGACATGTAGACTGTCCCAATTCTTACATACCTTAAACATGCTGTCTACTGAGGAACCTTATTTAGACCTGATTTTAAGGAAGCATCGAACGCTTCCTCAGCCGCTAAGACAATCCCATGATGCACCGCAGGCTAATCTAGGAGCAGTGAAGTGGTTTTAAAATGTGAGTTATTTTGATTCTCTCTGGAGTTTTAATGTGTTTCTGGTCATATAATCACACAAAACAGTATTTTATTATCAACTCTGTAACGAGTCCTTCACCATTTACACTTTTATACTCCAGACATTAGCATTTATGCTAGCGGATTTTTAAGCCTCAGGCTATTTTTATGGATAGCAGTGGGCGGGAACAATCCGTGATCTCAGTAATCTGTTTTATGACAGACAGAACGTCAGACAGAACGCTGCTACTTAAACAGCTGCCTACCTAGACAGCCTACTTAGACACTCACTAGGTTTTGAGACACACCCGTTAAGTAAGGATTAATAATATGAGATTATTGAGGTTTCATTAGTTCATCTTAACATAAGAGCTACAGCACACTAGGATTATTCTTTGGTTTAAAATGTGTTTAATTATTAAAGTAGACACAGAGATGCATGTTTGCCATTTGAATCTGGTCATTTGAGACATACCTTGTGCAGAGATGGAGCAGATACAGGCTCCTCCAACAGTTTATAAGCAAACGAGCCAAACACACCGTCATTCATATAGTATAGAAACTCCGGCTCATCATTTCCCGACAGCATGTCTGAGGACCACAGAACACACATACATAGGGTTGGTTGTTTTGCCATTTGTCTCAGACTGACGCAGTTCAGAAATAAATATAGGGGGACACTTTCAAAGCAGCCAAACACACAAAGCTCTTAACACACATGCATACAGGTACATTTCAATAGGTCAAAGCATGCATGTACACTAATAATATAAAACAGTAAATAAATAAATAAACAAACATCATAAGCTCTCACCATGTGGGTGCTGATTGGCATCCCTCGCTACCATTTTCTTTGAGATGATGCTCACGGCCAGTGAGAAGGCAGCGGAGACGTAGTAGGCTCCAAGTTCAGCGATGACCGAGACGCCCGTCGATGGAGGAAAGTACACGTCCAGCATGGGTTTCAACGCCCTGTTCACCTGCAACAATGTAAAAAACATCCTGCATCTGAGCTGTGGGATCTTTTTTTGTTCCAGTGCTGAGCCGGACAAACATTTAAATCTAGCTTCAGCTTAAATCGATATCATTAGGTATTGAAGTCCACATTACCTTTTCTAACTGAGCCTCTGTGCCATCAAATCCTCCTCCAATGTCCAGAACACTCATGACGAAGCCAAGCTCCTCCTGCGTTAAACACAATCAACAATACGTCTTATAAGCTAACAAGCTACTGCTTCTATGTGAGACAGCACTCATTATGAAAACGAAGAAGAGATGGTGAGAAATGAATATGCAAAGCTGGAGACTCACCCCTATGTCAAACACACAGCGGGCATCCGACACAGCACGAGTGAAGGCCTGAGGCTCGGCACAGCAGCTCGGAATGTGAAACCTGCAATGAGCCAACAACGCATTTTACAGGCTGCTGCCATTCAGGGTCGAGACAAGCATGAAGCCTTGCAATAAATAAATACTGACTGTCCTCCTAAAACACTCTTATCACTTAATCGATTCGGTATTTGGCCGGGTTGTGACTTACTTGACTCCAGCTATGTCCAGTCCAAGCTCCTTTGCGCACTCCAGCAGGTGTCTGCAGTCCTTAAGGGTGCAACCAAACACCATGCTGGTCTCCTCTCGCTCGCAGCTGCCTCCTGTGGACACTTGCAGCAGCAGCCTACAGCAAACATATACAGCACTCTTAACCCTCTGGGCACATTTACTGGTGTTGGTCCTAAGACATAGATTAGGCCTAGTCCTGGACTAAATATGAAGTTGGCATTGGAAAATCTTTTATTTCTTCTTCAGGCTTTACCCAGCCTGAGAAACCGGCCACATACATGTTCAAAGGATTTTGTAGGGACTATATCTAGTCCACCTGGAAGATCAACGCATTTAGGGCATGTTTACACTTCGACTTCACTCCACACTCATTACCAGTTCTTGGATTGTTTGTGGGAGGGGCTTATTATTGTTGGTTTGCATTTACTCACTTGTGTGAACTGTGGAAAACCAGCTGTAAGAGCTCAAAGCTCAGGTTTTAATAGCATGTCTACTAGTCATATCTGCATATTCAAAGATCAACAGCCTTGTATTCAAAAAAGAGAGTTAAAAATATATAAAAGTGGTTTGCTAGCTCCGTTGCTGTGAGGGCCAGCTTTTTTTTAAATGTTTTTTTTTCTGATGCAACTGCTGATTTACAGGATTAATGTATAAATACTTCAGTCAGACTTATAAATAAGTAACGGATAATGACAGCAAGAAGGAAGCAGCATGATCGCATCTCCTTAAGGCTTCCTTTTTTATCACTACCAACATCTGCAGTGTTTGGCGAGGCTCTCTTTACTTTGCTTTTACTAGATGCCTTGGAATCAACTGTAAATCAAAGATACATATTGTGGTTATTTATATATAATACTGTTCAATTAGATGGTAATGAGCACCCATAGTCACTCACGGCCATGCTTTATCTGTACCCTTGTCACATTTTTCCTAAACCAGCTTACTTTTTCCAACAGTACGTTAAAGAGGTCTACTTAAAGACAGCTGACATCAAACCCATGACCTCAAGTCATAAAGCAGCAATGACTGGGCTGTTACTACTTTTTGAATGTACAGCTGTTCAAAACCTCAGACCAGTTTAGTTTGTATAGTCAGTACAGTCCAAGTTGCAGCCTTACTTTGCTTTAGGGTGACAGCGAGCAATCTTCCGCAACTCAGCCTCGCTGTCGCATGCCAGAAGCTGGATGCCGTGTTTTGCAGCATATTTGATGTGAGAGAGCTGCTTGCACATTCCACCCAGGATGACGTCCTGAGACGGGACACCAAAGCTCTTCACCAACTCCAGCTCATGCTGCAGAGCAAAAATAAATAAATAAACAAATGACAGAATTAGAGCAAATTAAGAACGGGAGGAGAGATAAAACAAGTATTAATATGGTCTGCAGATGCTGATCCTGTTTTGAGAAGATCATTTCAATCGAAACTTCCACTGAAGTTTAAAATGGGAACTCATTTACATTCTGTCATTACAATGCTTTTCACCCTTAAGCAACATACTATCCAACGACAGACAGACCCACTGAAAGAACCTGGGGTTAAAGCAACACTTATCGGAAACATCTATCTGCTGGATCTGTACTATTTAATCCCGTACAGAACAAAAAAGCCATGGATTCGAACTCAGTACTTGGCTTTTATTGTAAGCTTGCTTTGAGTAAGTGGATTTTCTGTTTGGTTACCTTACATATAGATACAATGGCAGTAGCCATTAGCTGGGATCAAACCCATGAGTAGTTGTGTGCCTACTAGACTATCCTCAAATAAGTACACTTACCTTGCTGGAGCAAACGAAGCCCGTTCCCAACGCAGCCAGAATCTCGATGACCACCGGACTGCTGTTACACTTCACTACGTAGAAAGGTCGAACATGGTCCATATGAGTTTTCCATCGGATCTGCTGCCAAATGATGCCGCCCAGGTCAGCCACAAAGAAAGCATTCTTCTGAGCCTAAAGGAGAAACGCATATACTGTCTTTAAATCATGAATCATGAGTTACCAGCCTTGGACTCTTCAGTGTTCAGCATTTTTAAACACACCTTCAACCATCGACTTTCTAAAGCATTCGTAAACTGAAAAAATGTATCTCAATGTATTGAAAGACAACTAAAAGACTTCACCCCTTTTTTGGTTAAAAATTCAAACAGAAATTAATTTGGGTCGATTAAAAAAAAATAAAAGAGACTTTTTTAGCCTCACACTTTGGGAACTGGATTCTTTACTGAATGACAAATTCAAGAATCTATATAGAAAACAAACAAACAAATATATAATCCGCAGCCAAGATTTAATTTGCCAATAGTTGGAAACGTCACTGCATATTATTGAACGAACACATAATTAAATATAAATGCATATGAAGTTTAAAATATTACATTATGAGTTACTTAAAATATACACCTGATGTTAATTACTGATCATCATATTAACCCTAAAAGATTCACATCAGTGCATCTGTAGGTTAAAGATCGCTCCTTAATTATAACAACGGCTGCAAGGTTCAAACGCCTGACGCTGATTTGCGGTACTTACTAGAGTTTGGTCACAGATATGTTTGTTAATCACATCTCGGAGAGCGGAGTCTCCTTCCAGCAGCTCGACAGAATAGTGCAATTCATCCAGCGTCCCCTTCATCCTCATCCAAGGGCCCAAGACAACACAGGCATAAAGCAGGTCACCTATTTAGCAGAGCCCCTCGCAGCTCCTGGGTCCTAGTGATATCCACTGCAAAACAGAGAAAACAAAAGCAAACCAAATTATTTACAGCACACCGTGTCTGGCCTACGCACACAGTTCTGATCCTGTTTACAAGACTAGCATTAATCTTCTGAAAAACTGTAGCAGGTAGGGTTGTGTGACATTGACAAAAAACTATATCACAATATTTTCTGTAATTTTGTCGACAACAATAATAAACGATATTGTGCATATTTATAAATGTGTCTGTAAAAGTCTTATATTTTATTAGCTTGCACTTCTTAAAGGATATTAATATCCATCCATCCATCCATCATCTTTCGCTTTATCCCACTAGTCCGGGTCACGGTGGGGCTGGAGCCAATCCCAGCGTCATCAGGCGAAGGCTCTGTTTTAGTGAATGACTCGCTGAAGTTTACTGAGTGTGTGTTTAGTCAGACTCCTTAACTGGTTTAGGTCTGTCTTGGACAGCGAGCTCCTAAAGCTCTTCATACTCTCTTCATACTCTCTTCATACTCTCTTCATACTCTCTTCATACTTTGTTAATACTCCTCACATACTCTCTTCATACTCCTCATACGCTCTTCATACTTTCTTCACACTCCTCATACTCTTTATACTCCTCATATTCTCTTTAAACTCCTCATACTCTCTTCACACTCCTCATACACTGTGTGGTGGTGTGTTGGGAGATGATGGAACAGGTTAGCTGTGGAGAGATCTTTAACGGCTGCTTTCTTACAAAGTCTGTAAACTGCCGTCTCCTGAGCGACGTCAGTCTTTTCAGATCCAGACCAGCTCCACGCGAGTGAAGATGATCCTCGTCTACAAGTTAAATCTAAGGAGGTAGACTGTGAGGCTGGCAGTGTCTGAGTTTCTTTCCCCTGGTGCAGCGTGTTCACTCATTTTCAGCTTTAGGTGCTCTTTAACATCAGCTCGCGCATCGTTAACATGACAATTAATATATTATCATAGACGATATATATCACACACACCTAGTAGCAGGCCACATCAGGACTAAAGAAGGATTGCAAATATTTAGCAAATTTTCTGTACGGGTGAGATGTAAACATATGTAATATACATGTATATGTAATAGTGTAGTAATAGTGGAAAACTATTTCCCTGCATGCACATCTCAGCCACTGATTTAAGGTTCAATCCAAATTTCCATATGTGTCAGGCATCAGGCAACACATTTCTAGCTATTTTTGTGTAACAACATCTGTGAAGCACCTTTAAATACATAAAAACCTTCAAACATGTGGCTCTTATTGCCACCCCGTGGACAATTCTGATGAGATTCTGATATGTCGAGCATTTCACACCAAACCACCCTGAACGCCTGTTCACAATTTAAGACATTTAATAAACCATTTCACACAAATAATATAAGTATTCACCTCTGAGCAGCCCACAAATAAATTAGTTTTGCAAAACTGCAGGTGAAGACATGAAGAACATGTACAAGAGCACAACTGGAAGAACATCATATGTCATATGTCACCTGGGTAGGGCTTTTCATACTTTCCTTGCTCAAACACACCTCAGCTGCATCACAAACAGCTGATTAGCTAAACCAGGCACGCAAGAGCAGGTAATACATTCTAGTGTGCTGAGTGCCAAGGCCAGGCCTGAACACTCCAGCTCTACAGAAACTACTGAGTCTTTTCTCTGTCTTAAGCAAGACATGTGCGCTTCCTGTGACCCTGACATCATCAGAGCTATCGGCAAAAGAGAAGAGCTACATTAATGTGCTGCACCATTCATTAAAACAAGAGTGTTACAGACCACACACAGTAGTACTGAGGCTATAACACGTGTTAGCTATCAGCAGTAAGGATTAAAGTCATTCAGAGTGGTTTGGTGTGACATGAGTCAGTCATTTTCTCTAAAATGCATCTCACTTCAAAATATTTACGCTGAATGACTATGTTTACATCTTTTTGAGCTTTAAGTAGATACATGATATACATGCTGCCTGGCGCATATCACTGTGGCTTAGTAATAAGCATAACTATTGCACTTACAGAGTCAGGCCAGAAGTCGGACCACTCCTGTTATCAGCTAGGATCCCAAGGAGGCTCCGCGTTGAAGTCAAACTGCTCACGGTAGATAGACGCTCCTAGGTTGTTTTGATAGTTCACAGCCACCTAAAATGTGACACATTACACATTTATAACAACTCTCATGGCACAACACATAACATTTCAACTTACATATATTCACACAAATACTGTAGCATGAAACCTCATGCTACAGTATTAAAACTATTAATAACAAATTTGTATTAAAACAAGTGTTAAACAAGTGTGGTATTAAAACAAGTGTTAAAACTAACTGCTAGACTTAATACAGCAATCATAATCCAACCACAGTTAGGTGACACCGCAAATAACCCAAGACTAACACAGACGTGAGTCCTCCAGCTAAAATAAACATTAAGGTTACCAGGTTTACAGACCTCACTAGTCTTACCAACCTGCAAAAATAAAGCTAACTGAGCATGAACATCTATCTTTCATATAAACACCAACATTAGACAACTGCCAAGCAAAGGTCATTCAAAACAACCAAAGGGGATTTTTCAAGATGGTTTAGTGTGCAAGTGTTCTGTTCTAGAGAAACTTACAAACTAGAAGTGACCGATATGGCGTAAAAGTATAAAATATGTCCCAATATTTACCTTTTTCTGATATCTCATCTGTTGGAACTGAGAAGAAATAAGCAACGGTGGTACATTTTTAAAAATGTACACTACTTCTTGCAATATTTTGCATACTGTGCTGCAGTAAAGCCAATTAAATGGAACCAATTTTGTGTGAAAGCTCTGTAATAGAAAGTTGTAGTGTAAAATGATTAAAAATAGTCAGCCTAATGTGTGAGGAGATTTTTTTTATTGCAGCTATGTGATCATGTTTTACCTCTAATGTAATTAAATTTATTTTATGATAGAAGGACACAGAAAAAAAATGTCTTCAAAGTAACATATTCCAGTCTTTTACCATCGTCAGCCTTTATATAAAGCCTCAGAAGACACGTGTAGGCTCACTGGTGGGTTTGATAGCAAATAAAATGTGTATATTTGTGTTGTAGACATTGTGACCCCTGGTTCTATTCACCACCACTGTAAATACATTAATCGCATAAATCGAGTCACCATAAACAAGGATTTCACAA
This sequence comes from Megaleporinus macrocephalus, assembly GCA_021613375.1. Lineage (NCBI taxonomy): Eukaryota > Metazoa > Chordata > Actinopteri > Characiformes > Anostomidae > Megaleporinus > Megaleporinus macrocephalus. The sequence continues at coordinate 34,657,130 of CM038727.1, forward strand.
CAAACCACACTAAATGACTGTCTCAACCCCTGAATTACACAGAAATTCAGAAATAAATCAACACATCTAAACAGTAACACTGAACCACAGTCAATACCAAGTAGCTACAAGGGCAGGAATAATGTTACTAGCACGAAGTCCGGATATGATCTAGTCCGCCAAATTTAGACGCCCATCCAAATGACAGAGCGGCTTAAAAAAACTTAAAGCTGGATCATTTAAACAGGATAAATAAAAAAAGATTAAGAGAATTCCAGCTAACATTAATGCTGTTTATCTCACGCGCGCTCTCGTTATCGCTAAGTTTGTTATAACGAGGCTCGTGTCACTAAAGCTAGTTTAGCTTAGCTAAATTCAAATAAACACCGTGTAATAACTCACAACCACAACATTAATACCACCCAGACCAGAAACTCGTCGCTAAATACACCTCCCAA
>CM038727.1:34665066-34695066 GCA_021613375.1 Megaleporinus macrocephalus
TGTGGACGATATTGTTTAACTGGAGAAGTTCTGATGAGAAAAAAGGCCAGACTAACACACCCACCCATTTCAGTGACTGAGAAAGTAAATGTTTAGCTGTATTTTGTATAGGCTAAAAGGAAGAAGATGGATTTCCTTGTTACGTTACAAACAAATTGGTTTCCAACGAAGACGTCACCAAAACTGCTGCATTCTAAACCCACAGGTTTGATATTCCATCTGTGCATACAATCGATGTATCATTGCTGTCCATATATTGTCTATATCCATCCATTATCTTCTGCTTTATCCCAGTTGTTGGGGTCACAGGGGTGCTGGAGCCAATCCCCGCACACCATGGACAGGTCCATACCAGTCCATCACATAACCAACACACACTCACACATGTACTCACACACACACACCTACAGGCAGTTTAGAGTGAGGATCCCAACATGCATGTGTTTGGACTGTGGGAGGAAACCGGAGTACCCGGAGGAACCCACTCAAACACAGAGAGAACATACACACTCCACACAGAACCACCCAGACCACCGTGCTAACCACTACACCACCATACTAACCACTACACCACCATACTGACCACTACACCACCATACTGACCACTACACCACCATACTAACCACTACACCACCGTACTAACCACTACACCACCATACTAACCACTACACCACTGTACTAACCACTACACCACCATACTGACCACTACACCACCATACTGACCACTACACCACCATACTAACCACTTTACCATCGTACTGACCACTACACCACCATACTAACCACTACACCACCATACTAACCACTACACCACCGTACTAACCACTACACCACCATACTAACCACTACACCACCGTACTGACCACTACACCACCGTACTAACCACTACACCACCATACTAACCACTACACCACCATACTGACCACTACACCACCATACTAACCACTACACCACCATACTGACCACTACACCACCATACTAACCACTACACTACTGTACTGACCACTACACCACCATACTAACCACTACACCACCATACTGACCACTACACCACCATACTAACCACTACACCACCATACTAACCACTACACTACCATACTAACCACTACACCACCGTACTAACCACTACACCACCATACTAACCACTACACCACCATACTGACCACTACACCACCTTACTAAACACTACACCACCATACTAACCACTACACCACCATACTGACCACTACACCACCTTACTAAACACTACACCACCATACTAACCACTACACCACCTTACTGACCACTACACCACCATACTGACCACTACACCACCTTACTGACCACTACACCACCTTACTGACCACTACACCACCATACTGACCACTACACCACCATACTGACTACTATGAATGATTCAGCGACCAGTTTAAATTATTCAGTGACTACCATGAATGATTCAGTGACTACTATGAATGACTCAGTGACTACTATGGATGATTCAGTGACTACTATGGATGATTCTGTATCTACTATAAATGATTCTGTATCTACTATAAATGATTCTGTATCTACTATAAATGATTCTGTATCTACTATGAATGATTCAGTGGTTACTTTAAATTATTCAGTGAATGATTCAGTAACTATTATGAAAGATTCAGTATTTACTATGAATTATTTAGTGACTACTATCATTTTTTTATTGACTATTATGAATGATTCAGTGACTACTATCAATGATTCAGCGACCACTTTAAATTATTTAGTAACTACTATGAATTATTTAGTACCTACTATGAATTATTAAGTAACTCCTATCAGGATCCAACCACAAATATATTCTTTCATAGATTCCATTCAAACTATGGACAAATCAGAGGACTCTTTGGTTAAAGTTACTACACAATGTTGACTGTCCTGTATGAAATGCTATTATTGAGAAAGAATGTCCTCAATTACTAAAAAATACATCCTGTCCTAAACTTGTGAGACATGTGGTCCCCACAAATATACCACTACAAGAACACATACACACACCTTGGGGCAGTTGAGGATCCTCAGCTGCCCTGTCTTTGGACTGTGGGTAGTACCTGGAGTGCTTAGAGGAAACGTAGTTACAAGGAGAACATGCAAACCTGACTGGAGAAGACCACCTGGCTAGAGGCCCCCAGATAACTTCAGTCTGAGACCCCTAGTCTAGACCAGCACGCAGCACTGTTTTTTCATGCCTGGTTGTTTGTCCTGGCCACGTAGTTTATTTACACTCATATGTTGAGTAGATTTGGGAAACTAAGGAAGTGAAAGCGAGGGCCTGAACAAAAAGCTGGGGCCACGGCGGTCCCCTCGGCGCAGGGCTGGACGTCCCAGGAGACTAAACAGCGTTCCTAATCCCCTCCCTGCCACCCCGGCCTGCGGGCGGGTGACTGATTAGGACACGCGTGCCCAGACTTGGGCAGAGTCCAGCCACGGGGCAGCCCGCCCTGCTGTTTGATGTGAGCGGTCGGCTCCAGCCAGTCCCGGCATTGTATCCCAAACAATGCGCCCCAGACCTACTGAACTCCGCAAACATATCCCTTTGTGGGATTTTTCCTCGAACTCAGGGTGGGGGACACCCGCGGACAGGAAGTGGGACTTCAGTCCAAATTTAGAACGCAGTGCCTCCCTCGGACGGGCCGGCTGACTGGGCATTCCTGACGGGACCTGTGGGGAGCGGTCAGCATCACAAATTCAGACAACCACTTCATATAACACAGGCTTCTGTTCCTTAACCCTTAAACCACCTACAGCAACTCCTCACTTCATATACGTATTAGTTTCAAAATATACTGAATAATTGATAGTAGGTACTGAATAATTCATAGTAGGTGCTGAATAATAATTTAAAGTAGATACAGAATAATTGATAGCAGGTACTGAATAATTGATAGTAGGTACTGAATTATAATTTATAGTAGATACAGAATAATTGATAGCAGGTACTGAATAATTGATAGTAGCTACTGAATAATTGATAGTTGATACTGAATTATAATTTATAGTAGATACTGAATAATTGATAGTAGGTACTAAATAATTAATTGTAGGTACTGAATAATAATTTACAGTAGATACAGAATAATTGATAGCAGGTACTGAATAATTGATAGTAGGTACTGAATTATAATTTATAGTAGATACAGAATAATTGATAGCAGGTACTGAATAATTGATAGTCGGTACTGAATAATTGATAGTAGGTACTGAATTATAATTTATAGTAGATACAGAATAATTGATGGTAGGTACTGAATAGTTAATAGTAGGTACTGAATAATAATTTACAGTAGATACTGAATAATTGATAGTAGGTACTGAATTACGATTTATAGCAGATACTGAATAATTCATAGGTACTGAATAATTTATAGTAGGTACTGAATTATAATTTATAAAAGATACTGAATAATTGATAGTAGTCACTGAATTACAATTTATAGTAGATACTGTATTATAATTCATAGTAGCAACTGAATAATTCATAGTAGGTACAGAATTAAAAGTTATAGTAGATACTGAATTATAATTTATAGTAGGTACTGAATAATTCATAGTAGGTACTAAATAAATAATCGTAGGTACTGAGTAATGCATAGTAGGTATTGAATTATAATTTATAAAAGATAGTGAATAATTCATAGTAGATGCTCAAGTATAAAGCAGTTACTAAATAATTAATCATTAATAAGTTGTAGATACTGAATAATGTGTAATAGTTACAAAACAATTTGAAGACATTACTGAAAAAATCATAGTAGATACTGAATATTTCATAGTAGTTACTAAATAATTCATAGTAGATACTAAATACTTCATACTAAGTTCTGAATAACTACTGCATAATACAGTTTTTAAATTCTTTCAGTACTTTTTTGGTTTTTTTACCGCATCAAACATTTAAAAAACACCAAACGAACATCATACATATTTGCCATGTAAGATTTTAATGTTTCTTAAACTAAACCTTGGCCACTAAACTGCAACAAGGCCTCCAGACCAGTAGGGGTCGTTACTAAACTCAGACCATCCACAACAGATCAGCTGACTTCGTATGTGCTGCGTTATTTTTTCCCCACCCGTATTGGCACATCGTGAACGCGTTCTAGACCTGCGGACGGATTGTGAGTGTGAATTACTGGCCAATCACGACGAAGGAGGCGAGACACACCAACCAATCCGAGCGCGGAAATGCTACTCAGCGTAGCCGGGATCGTCCTATCCGAGCCCGGCGAGGGCGGGACTTTCCGGAATACGGGTGTGTAATAAATAATCAGCTGACCCTGAGTGTCTCTGGAAACACCAGTGTTGTGTCATTATGAATAATCCAGCCTTATAGCTTAATTCAGCTTTTAAAATCTAAATACCAGCCGTAGCTAGTACCTGAAATCTTTTACTCTTATTCTTTTCTTCACTGTCCGCTCGTTTAAGGGCAGGTAAGTCGTTTTCTTTGGTTTAGTGTTGCCTAATGGTTTTGTTAGCTAAGCTAGCTACATAGGCTTGTTGTGTATTTAGGCTTTACTGCGTTGCTGTGAACGTAGAAATGCTACTAAATTAACGAAAGTATTTAGGTATTTTTCTGAGAACCATCATTTAACCGCATCTTATTGTAAATTAATATCATATTATTGAGTTTAGACGCTTACGTTAGCACAGAAAGCCAAGCTCCTAGTCGAATTATCCGTTCCACCTTAAATGGTGCTCCAGTAGTTACATTCTGGCGCTACGGAACATTAACAGCTGCACTATTTAAGGTGGAGCCGAGGATCGCAACAAGAAGCTGGATAATAGGCAGCCAGTCTGTATTTCTGTGGTTGCAGTAATAATGTTATCTCAACAATTGGCTAAATCTCTTATTTATCACAGCTCAAAATTAATATTTTAATTTAAAATATGAGGAGTTAATTCATCAGATCACATTTAAAGGGTAATTCCACCCATTGTGAACAGAGTGATTAGGAGTGGGTTTGGTGTGAAATGATTCAGATGTTGTTTACAGTAGTGGTAATGGGAACCCGGGATCTCCATGTCTACAACACAGATATAAACATCCGTGAACATCTCCTGAGTGTTTATATATGGTGAGATACATGCCATAGTGGGTATACCCCCTAAAGTTTTTCAGAGGTATCTCAGGCATAGTTACCATTTCTAGACTATGAAGGACCAACTTGTGTGTGAAGCATCTAAACAATAACAACATACCATCATAATACATTTATTTTCATGGAGCAGCCAGAATTAAGATTTGTAGAGATTCAGAGGGTCCAAGAAGGTTTAGGGGGACTCCCCAACTCCCAAAAGGGACACCTCTAAAACGTTCTCAAAACTCAGTTGACGTCAGGCGGCATATTTATAACCAATTCATGCAACAACGTTCTGTGAGGGGCCTTTTAAAGGTGGACGTCTGGTCCCATTCACCACCACTGTGAACAGTTCTGACTCTATAGAACTGAGCGTTTCATAGCAAACCACTCTGAGTGACTCTCCAACACTGAATTATGGAGGAATCTGAAAATCTCAGTGGAATTAGCCTTTAAATATGGTCTGCTGAATGAACTACTCATACATTAATTGACTCTGTTTCCATCTTAACCATTTAAATACAAAGTCCTCCTTTGAGTTAAAGAGGAGCTTCTCTAGCTATGTCATGTAAGTGATTATTATCAGGAGGTGAAACAACTGTGACCTCTCATTCATTAATCACCTAATCAATTGAACAATAGTCAGTTGCTAAATAATCAGATCAGGACCTGATGACAAAAATGCTAATTAGACAGGGCACAGTTCCAGTTCTGATTTCCCTTCATCCTAGAATAAAGTAAAACCTTGAACATTGATAATATATGATGTACTGAAATGCTTTACCACACAAATGTAGTGGATAGACGTGTATGGGCCTGAATGTCATTGGATATCATCTCAATGGAGTATCAACTGTTATAATACCCAACCCTATAATTTTTTTATATATATATTAGTTCTAATATCAGTGTGACATTGATGCCCATTGAAATGGCTACTGATGATAATACCAGCTGCTAATTTATATATTTATAGGTTGTGGTGTCACATATTGGTCAATTTCAGTTAATGATTGCATTTGGAGAAGAATATACTGATTGAGTGATATGAGCTTAGCTGAGTGCCTGAAGCCAAAAATCAAGAGTGACACTGATTACACCTTCACTCAGTAAATTCTACTGAAGATTTATATTTGACTGAATGTTTTTTCAGCCTTTCCGTGCAATCATGACGGAGTTCTGGTTGATCTCGGCTCCTGGAGAGAAGACCTGCCAGCAAACGTGGGACAAGATGATGATGGCCACCACTCGCACCAACAACCTGTCCACTAACAACAAGTTCAATATCCCTGACCTTAAGGTTTGACCTTCAATGTTAAGTTTTTTGCTATATTCAAAGGGAAACTCCATCGATTTGTCAAAAATATATGCATAATTTAACGGCTGAGGTGTAAACAAAGAGTTGTGTAAAACTCCACTCTAGATGCATACAGTCATTTTAGAGTCAGATCTGTTCACAGTGGTGGTAAATGGAACCAGACGTCCACCTCTAAAAGCTCCTCACAGAAAGTTCTTACAGTAGATGTTATAAATACACTGTCTGATTCTGAGACGCTGTTTATGATAGTTTAGAGAAGATCTCAGTCTTAAACTCCATTCATGGTGGAGGGATACATGCAGGACGCTGTGAGGTTCAAATAGTCCCCAAAGAAAACCTAGTATTTTCAGATCTTCCACATTTTACCATCAACATCCAGATGAACTCAGAAGACACGTGTAGCTTCACTGGTGGGTTTCATAGTAAATACAATGTGTATGTTTGTGTTGTAGCCATGGAGACCCCTGGTTACCATCACCACCACTGTAAACACCACCACCACCACTGTAAACACCATCACCACCACTGTAAACACCACCACCACTGTAAACAATACCACCACTGTAAACAATACCACCACCACCACCACTGTAAACAATACCACCACCATCACCACCACTGTAAACACCACCGCCACCACTGTAAACAATACCACCACCATCACCACCACTGTAAACACCATCACCACCACTGTAAACAACATTACCACTACTGTAAACACCAGTGTGAACACCACCACCACCACTGTAAACAATACCACCACCATCACCACCACTGTAAACACCACCACCACTGTAAACACCACCACCACCACCATTATAAACAATACCACCACCACTGTAAACACCTTCACCACTGTAAACACCACCACCACTGTAAACACCACCACCACTGTAAACACCTTCACCACTGTAAACAATACCACCGCCACCACCACTACAAAACACCACCACCACTGTAAACAATATCCCCACCCAACACCACCACTGTAAACAATACCACCACCCACCACTGTAAACAATACCCCCACCCACCACCACTACAAAACACCACCACCACGGTAAACAATAACCCCACCCACCACCACTACAAAACACCACCACCACTGTAAACAATACCACCACCCACCACTGTAAACAATACCACCACCCACCACCACCACTGTAAACAATACCACCACCCACCACTGTAAACAATACCACTACCACCACCACCACTGTAAACAATACCACCACCCACCACTGTAAACAATACCACCACCCACCACTGTAAACAATACCACCACCCACCACCACCACTGTAAACAATACCACCACCCACCACTGTAAACAATACCACTACCACCGTAAATAATACCACCACCACCACCACTGTAAACAATACCACCACCATCACCACCACTGTAAACACCACCGCCACCACTGTAAACAATACCACCACCATCACCACCACTGTAAACACCACCACCACCACCACTACAAAACACCACCACCACTCTGAACACCATCGCCACCACCGTAAACACCATTTCACACCGAAACACTCTGAATCTCTCTGTTTACACCTCACACACTGCATTATACAGAAATAATAATAAAATGTTTCTGTGTTAATGGCTTGTAGATTTGAGATTAATGTGTTGTTGGGAATAATTCGTTTCCTGTCCACAATGAAATCCTGGACTTCTCCCTTTGAGTGAAGTTCCTCTTCACAGCATGTGCCTTGTGAGCAAGTTCCTCTTCTCCTTCCTAAAACACAGAGTCACATTTCAGTGCGAGGTTCACGGTTTATCCTCTGTTAGTCTGAAAGTAGTCGATCAGTCAAGACGTGTTTGGGGGTCGATGTTTGCTTGTTTAGTTTTGTGCTGACGTGAATGACACTTGCTTAAAACTATATATAATGTGATGTTTCTCTCGGTGGCCTGATTGATATTGAGAGTTTATTATCATTATCACGTTTATTATTATGTTCCCTTATTAACAATTAGGGATAATCTGTGATATCACCCCCCCCCCCTCTTTTTTTTTGGGCTGAGGGCTGTATTTGGGTGCTTAATACATATTAATTGATTCATCCATCCGTTTTTCTATTGATCTGATTTTGATTTACTCAAGAACACATTAAACACACTGCTTACTGTATTAATACTGTTTAAATATTTAAATAATAGTCATGAAAGCTCAGTGCCGTGTCAGTGACAGCTGTTGTTTTTGAATTCCGAAGGTTTCTTTGTTTTATATCTTCTTCCCTGATGGGCCCTGTTTCCCCCTCTGAGGTGCAGTTCAGCCCCGCGTGCCCTCCAGCTTGTTTACGCCTGACGGGGCGAGAACAGACTCGGCGCCAGCAGAAGCTCTTCAGGCCTCTGCTTTGGCCGCTGGCCGTCTGGCTCTCGCGCGGTGCTGACCAAACACGGCCCGGCTGCGTTTGCTTTGCTGCGTTACGTCAGCCTTCTGATCAAAGCCTCTGTCTCTGTGTCCTGTCGCAGGTCGGGACGTTAGATGTTTTAGTGGGTCTCTCCGACGAGCTGGCCAAGCTGGACTCTTTTGTGGAGAGGTACGTTTTTCTTTTTCTTCTGTTTTCACTCTCCAGGAAAACATCCCAGGGCAAACCCGGTGACCAGATCCGCCGGTCCTGCGGCACTTTGATCCTCCGGAGCCGCTTTAGCTGTTTCGGCCGCGCTGGTGCAGATGATGCTGACGGGCTCCTGAAGTTGGAGCACTTCAGTCTTTTTCCCTGCGTCGGCCCAAAGTGCCGCGGAATCTCGCACAGCTGTGTGATGACCACCGTCCCTGGCTAAAATTAACCGGATAGCAGTTTGGTGACACACCAGCATCTCTTTCCTCAGTCATATTTAAATCCTGTGACTTATGCCTCGTCCGCGGCTGCAAGGTTCTATTTTTAAGTGTCTTGTCAGCTTGAAAGGCTCAGACGTGTACACGCCATCCAGCTCCTTGATAAATGTCTCCGAGAGAATTCCTCAACAGTCATGATATTCAGCTCCCAGCATATGCACACACTAGTGAACACTCACACTAGGGGCAGTGAAAAAAACACTTATACACACACTAGTAAACACACACACACACACACACACACTAGGGGGCAGTGAAAAACCCACATATACACACACTAGTGAAGATACAATATGGGGCAGTGAAACACCCACTTATACACACACTAGTGAAGATACAATATGGGGCAGTGAAAAACCCACTTATATACACACTAGTGAGCATACACACACTAGGGGGCAGTGAAACACCCACTTATACACACACTAGTGAACATAAACACACTAGGGGGCAGTGAAAAACCCACATATACACACACTAGTGAACATAAACACACTAGGGGGCAGTGAAACAGCCACATATGCACACACTAGTGAACATAAACACACTAGGGGGCAGTGAAACAGCTACATATGCACACACTAGTGAACATAAACACACTAGGGGGCAGTGAAACAGCCACATATGCACACACTAGTGAACATAAACACACTAGGGGCAGTGAAACAGCCCCATGTACACACACTAGGGGGCAGTGAAACAGCCACATATACACACACTAGGGGCAGTGAAACAGCCCCATATACACACACTAGGGGGCAGTGAAACAGCCACATATGCACACACTAGTGAACATACGCACACTAGGGGGCAGTGAAAAACCCACATAAACACACACTAGTGGGCAGTGTAAGAAGAACCTGGGTAGGTGTGTCCAGACTTTTGACTGATGGTTTACCTCTCTTTGTGAGGGAGCTTGGACGTCTGGTTCCATTCAGTGCCACTGTGAGTGGTTCAGACTGGATGGGTTTCTCTGGAAGCGCTCTAAATGACTTGGTTTACATCTTAACTGTTTAATTATATAAAATTTTTGAAAATTCAGAGGAATTCCCCTTTATGTTTTAAGCTTTTCAAGCTTCTGAGCTGCGGAGTTGTCAGTGCAGCTTTGATGCCGGTGATGAAGTGCGGTTGTGAGGATGGTATAGAATGTGAGAGCGGCTGTGTTATGTGTGTGATGCGGTTCGCAGTGTGGTGAAGAAGGTGGCGCAGTACATGGCCGACGTTCTGGAGGACAGTCGAGATAAAGTTCAGGAGAACCTGCTGGCTAACGGAGGTGAGTCAACACACAGTCTCTGGGCTGGAAACGGTGGCTGAATGGATGATTTCTGAATCAGTGTTTTATTCTTGTTGCTCTTCTCAGTGGATCTAATCACCTACATCACAAGGTTCCAGTGGGACATGGCCAAGTACCCCATCAAGCAGTCTCTGAAGAACATATCTGAAATCATATCTAAGGCAAGTTCGATAGCGGGAATGTTCTGATTCAATCAAAAACAAATCATGATTGTAATTAAATCCAGGTATCCAGTAGCAGAAGTGATTAAAACTTATTATTATTATTATTATTATTATAGCTATTGATCATTAGTTATCTTACTTGCTGGCTGTGTTTGATAGCTTATATTGTTTGTACAGTCAGAGTGATACACTACACTGTTGTACCTACACTAGAGTGATACACTGCTCTGTTGTACCTACACTAGAGGAGTGATACGCTGCACTGTTGTACCTACACTAGAGGAGTGATACACTGCACTGTTGTACCTACACTAGAGGAGTGATACACTGCACTGTTGTACCTATACTAGAGTGATACACTACACTGTTGTACCTACACTAGAGGAGTGATACCCTACACTGTTGTACCTACACTAGAGTGATACACTGCACTATTGTACCTAAACTAGAGTAATACACTGCACTGTTGTACCTACACTAGAGTGATACACTACAGTATTGTAACTACACTAGAGTGATACACTACAGTATTGTAACTACACTAGAGGAGTGATACACTGCACTGTTGTACCTACACTAGAGTGATACACTGCACTATTGTACATATACTAGAGTGATACACTACACTGTTGTACCTACACTAGAGTGATACACTACACTATTATAACTACACCAAGATTACTCTGCACTGCCCTCTAAACAGGTCAGCATGGTCTCCATACATTTTACTGCTTTCAGTTTATATACTCAGCACATCCAACACGCCCCCTTAATTCTCTACTAATTACACAGCTATTGTAGTCTTAGGTAGTTGCAGGTGGAACCACCAGGGGTCTCCACGTCTACAACACAAATCTACACATTGTATTTAATATCAAACCCACCAGTGAAGCTACCCGTGTCTCCTGAGTTTATATAGATGTTGATGGTAAAATCTGAAAATCTGAAAATAGTGTTTTCTTTGGGGACTATTTGAACCTCACAGCGTCCTGCATGTATCCAAATCATCTCAGAACTATCATCAGACAGTGTATTCATAAACATGTACTGGAATAAGCTTCCTTGAGAGAGATTTTAGAGGTGGACGTCTGGTTCCATTCCATGGACTTTAGAACATAGTGTTTCCCACCTTGACTTTGTTTACATCTTAACTGTTTAATTATGGTAGATTTGAGAAATTGGTGGAGTTCCCCTTCAGGATAAAGCCTGCAGTGATGCTCACCGCTGATCAGAATAAATCTTAAACACCGCTTTGTCTCCCCCTGCTGCTCAACAGCAAGTAACGCAGATTGACAATGACCTGAAGGCCAGAGCGTCGGCGTACAACAACCTGAAGGGCAACCTGCAGAACTTGGAGAGGAAGAACGCGTGAGTGAAGAGCACCAGTCGCAGGCTGTGTAGTGTAGCAGTGTTCTGTTTATGAGCGTCTATTATTAGCTGTTATTGTCTGTAGTGGTTTCCTTGAGTTTGAAGTCTACATACTTTTTTTAAATTCATGTGGAGAAAAAAAAAACTAAAACATAGTTGTCTATAGAATCGAGATGGATTAAGAAGTCTTAGTTTTAGCCATAACCACACTTAGGTTCTCAGTTTAAGGCCATTTAGTGCATTAAAGGGCCCATATCGTAGTTTTCTTTCTGTTTAAGAATCCCCATTTAAGGTCCATTAATAATGTGGGTTTTTTTGGGGTTTTTTTTTGTACATATTTGTGTGTGTGTGTGTATGTTTGTGTGTATATATATATATATATATATATATATATATATATATATATATATATATATATATATATATATATATATATATAATATATGGGCGAGGATATATGTAAATGAGTTGGTTTTTGTGATGTCACAAAACGATGATTTCAAAACAAGCTGTTTTTGCCACTTATAGTTTGTACCACTGTTTACATACTACATCAAAGTACATAGGAAAGAGAGGAAATCCAGTTTTCCATGATATGGGCCCTTTAAGTCAGATCATATCACCACAAATGAACAGTGACCTGGTGACAGAGTTGTAACAACATGCTATGCCACTAGAGGGAGCTTGCTGACCCGGAGTCTCGCGGACATAGTGAAGAAAGAAGACTTTGTGCTGGACTCTGAGTATCTCATTACTCTGCTGGTAGTGGTACCGAAGTAAGTACATCTGATCTTTATATATTTGGGTTTTTATCTATTGATGTAAAGCTATTGATAGTAGCGTTAGAAGCTTCCTTTCCTTTTTATTATGTATTTATTTTGTTTATCGGAATCGTGACTTTAAGATTAACGGTAAGTATCCCACATTTTCAGGGTGAGTTACGCAGACTGGCAGAAGACGTACGAGACTCTGGCGGAAATGGTGGTGCCACGATCCACAAAGTAAGCTCAGTGTGTCTGATGTTCTTCACAGAAATGTAGATTTTTATATATTACAGTTGATTAAAATACAGTGCACAGCATTCAGTAGTATATATACATATAACACATGTACATGTACATATATACATATATGATGTCAGTAAGCCATTTGTGATTTCAGGTAGAATACACAGAATGTGGTGTCACTGTGTTTTTGTAGTGCTGTAATTAAATAATAATTATAATTGCATTTAATTTGGAATTCATTAGACTTTTCCAGTCATGTGTGTCTATATGGAGTATTATAAAACAGCTCAGCCAATCAGAGTTTACCTACAAGTCCTGTTGAGCTTACTTTGGGTTCTGTCTGTCTGCAGTCTTCTGTTTGAGGACCAGGACAGTGGGCTGTTCAGCGTCACTCTGTTCCGCAAAGCCATTGACGACTTCAGACACAAAGCCAGAGAGAACAAGTAAGAACTAGAGACGTGTGTTTACTGACGGACATACACTCACTGTCCACTCTATTAGACACTCCTACTACTTGCTGGTCCACCTTGTAGATGTAAAGTCAGAGACAGTAGCTCATCTGCTGCTGCACAGTTTGTGTTCCTCTAGTTCTTCATCAGTGGACACAGGACGCCGCCCACAGGACACTGCTGTCCGGATAGTTTTGGTTGGTGGACGATTCTCAGTCCAGCAGAGACACTGAGGTGTTTAAACACTCCAGCAGAAAATGACCAAGTATCTGCTCTGTGGTGGTCCTGTGGGGGTCCTGATCATTAAAGAACAGAGTAATAAATGGAGCTGATATAGTGGACAATGAGTGTAAAAACAAGAGCTTGTTGTTAATAACGTGACCTGTGTGTGTGTGTGTGTGTGTGTGTGTGTGTGTGTGTTTGTTTATGTGTGTGTATGTATATATATATATATATATATATATATATATATATATATATATATATATATATATATATATATATATGTGTGTATGTATGAGAGGTGGACTGGTCAACGTTTTTGAGGCCGATCGCCGATCACCTTTTAGCATGATCAGCCGATAGCCGATACAGATCGAGGGCGGGGCTATATGCCACGGCAGGCTACATGTAGTAATTAGCTGAAGCAAGTCATGAAACATGATCTAAACTGGTTTATTACCATTTTTAACCAGCTCATATGAAACAGCATAATATTTTTAACAAAATTAACAGTAAATAAACAAAATAAATCAAACAAATATCTCCAATACTGTAATCATTACATTTAGACCCTTAATTTAAAACTAAAAAAGCTAATTAAATAAATTCAGTAAGAACTGCAGTCATTAAACTCAGACTCTGTTATTTTAAACTAAATTTCTAATCATTAAATGTAGATCTTGTATTGTTGTTGCTGTTCTGTTCGTACCGGTCAGATCTGGTCTGAAGTGTCGTATCAGATTAGTGTGTTAAATGTCTTGGTTCCTCAACGAGAGACGCTGATTTTACAAATTTTAAAAACGTCCTGGATGAGTCTGAGTCACATACGGTAAACACTGCCAGACAGATGACATTCTTTCTATTGCGAGGCCGCTGCTTCAGTCAGTCTGTGGAAAATGAAAGGGTGTGTATTTCCACCTAGAGGTTCAGATAGGAATTGCAGGGAGCTGGCTGGAGGGCTCCTCTTCCTGGATGAAGCGCTAGCTGGAAAAACAGAAATTAGGCTCATTTGTTTAACGCCATCGGCTCTCGGGATCCGCAAAATTGGGGAAATATCGGCCGATCACGATCACATATTTTGATTAAAAATCGGCTGATACCGATACATGGCCGATCGATCCTTCCATCTCTCTCTCTCTCTCTCTCTCTCTCTCTCTCTATATATATATATATATATATATATATATATATATATATATATATATATATATATATAAAATCCTGCGAATATAACATTAACATTGTTAACAGGAGCATTGAAAAGATTGACGCAGCTTCTAATCGGACCCGTATTCACTGCTTGTAGGTTCATCGTCCGAGACTTCCAGTATAACGAGGAGGAGATGAAGGCTGATAAGGAGGAGATGACGAGGCTCTCGACTGATAAGAAGAAGCAGTTTGTACGCCTCAGTTTTTCTGCATCAGCCCTAAAAGAGCGCTTTCTGTTTGAAACCCTTACATCACTGAGCTGAATATCACTGACTGTGGGACCTTAGCAGAGCTAAAAGTTCCAATACGCCATCAGAACCAAGACACATGTGGCCGGTGGCACATTTTATACTTGTTCCACCTTTGAGGGTCGGGGGTCTGCATCAGTCTGAACTCTGAACTGTGTGTGCTGTCTGCTGTGCCTGCTTTCCTTAGGGTCCTCTAGTGCGATGGCTGAAAGTCAACTTCAGTGAGGCCTTCATCGCTTGGATCCACATTAAGGCCCTGAGGGTGTTTGTGGAGTCTGTATTAAGGTACGTTATGATGTATAAACGTTAGGGCTGTGTATGGGCAAGAACCTGGTGATCACAATATACTGCCATATATATATATAAGTGATATATTGTGACTTTTTTTTAAATGCTACTATTAAAACACACCACTGTATGAACAGGTTTGTCAATTCTTAAGATAGCATTGCGCCCTTGTGCTGCTTGTTAATGTTGGAGTGGAGCTGAAAATAGATTACAACACTGCCATCTAGTGGTCAGAGGTTTAAACACAACACACAATGATTCACTGTCTGCCAGGAATCTGTGTATTGATACTGTGTTGTTGAGAATCGATACAGTTTCACCAAACATTATATCCTGATATTCAATATTTTCTTACACTCCTAGTAAACATCACAAGTGAACATAAGAGAAAGCAGGGAAATACAAGATAAATACCAGGTAGTTGGAGTACCAGAAGTTTCAAGTGACGCGTGTTTGTTTTCCACCTATGCAGGTATGGCTTACCTGTGAACTTCCAAGCGATGCTGCTGCAGCCCAATAAAAAGAACATGAAGAAGCTGAGGGAAGTGCTGTACGACCTCTATAAGCACCTGGACAGCAGCGCCGCCGCCATAATAGACGTGAGTGTCAGTCTGAAGCTTACTGTTCTGACACCATAGACTGAATATATATACACACACACACACACACAACTGCTCAAAAGTTTGGGATCACAGTGAACTGTTCTTGTTTTAATGGAGTATCTTCTTCCTTAACACAACAATGGACTGACGGGTCTCTAAAGAAAGTTGTTTCTTTCTGGTCATTGTGAGTCGGTCAGCAAGCCATCAACTGCTGATCTTCAGATACTAAACTAACCTAGAATGTTGTTCCCTTTTATACTCACTTATTAGTAGAATGTTTTTCAGCTGTGATCACAATTGATCAAGAGTGTCCTAACAACCAATTAGTCCAATAACATCCTTAACTTGGATTGGTGGTCGTACCAGGAGATTTAGACAGAGGACTGATTTCCTTCATTTTAATCTGTATTATTTAAACTTTGCTACAGCTCCATATAAATATTTTCTTTTTGTGTTTTTCTAGCAATCTGCTATGGACATTCCGGGTCTGAACCTGAGTCAGCAGGAGTATTACCCCTACGTTTACTACAAAATCGACTGCAACCTGCTGGACTTCAAATAGAGCCGCTGTGCTGGACCATCAGATCCGTTTCTCTTTGTTTTTGTCTTTGTGAACAAGTACAAGCAGATATAACACTGCGCTGTATATCTACACTTCCAACTATCTTTCTATCTATCTTATCTATCTATCTATCTATCTATCTATCTATCTATCTATCTATCTATCTATCTATCTCTCTTTCTTCTCTCTTGTCTTTTTCACTTTTTTTTCTTTTATCTTTCTCTTTTACTCTCTTTCTTTGTCTCTCCCCCTCTCTCTTTCCTCTTACTTTCTTACTCTCGCTCTCTTCTTTCTTTCTCTCACCTTCCCTCTCTTTTCTTCTCTCTCTCTCTCTTTATCTTTTCCATTTCACTCTGTCTCTTTTTTCTTTTTCTTGTTCTTTGTCTCTCTCTCCCTCTTTCTTGTTTTGCTCTGTCGTTCTTTCTTTCTCTTTCCTCTCACTTTTTTACTCTCGCTCTCCCTTTTTCTTTTTTCTCTCTCTTTCTCGCTCTCTCGTTATCTCTCTTTTGCTTTCTTTGTCTCTCCCCCTCTCTCTTTCCTCTCTCTTTCCTCTCACTTTCTTTCTTTCGCTCTCTTCTTTCTTTCTCTCACCCTCCCTCTCTTCTTCTCTCTCCCTTTATCTTTTCCATTTCTCTCATCTTTCCTCTCACTTTCTTACTCTCTCTCTCTCTCTCCCTATCTCTTCTTCTCTCTCTTTAGCTCTCTCTCTCTCTCGCATGCTCATTCCTTTGCCGCTGAGTCAGCGGGGCTGCCGTGTGTCCGTCCTGCCATCCCTACCATGTTTACAGGGTTTTTGTTTGTTTGTTTGTTTGTTTTTTAAAGAGATGATCATCGGTGTATTTATGTGTGCAAGTGGATGAATTGAGTATATTTATGTTGCGGTTCTGCATTTTAAGTCATTCCAACGTTGCTTTGTGCATCGTGGTAGTTACATCTGCTGATAATATTAATAATAATAGTAATAATAGCTATTTTGTTGTGTGAGGACGCTGGTGTCTTTACCCTGAACTCTGTGTTAACAGTGGTCCACATCAAGGAGCGACTTGTATTTGAACAGAAATACAGTATGTGTTGTACATTTGGTGTTAAAAGAAATATAAATATAAATATAAATATATATAAATATGTGCAAAACAGTGTCTGTCCCTGAATCCGAGTATGAAATGAATTATAATGTGATACAAAAGGAAGTTGCCGTTTTGTCTTTTTCTGCAGTTCACACAATGACGCCCCCTACTGACCACAATAGCACAATCACTTTCACTGGAATAAACATCACTTCCATAGTAACAGATGCTCACCAGCCACTTTATTACGTACACCTCCTCAATCTCCACTCACTGTCCACTGTATCAGCTCCACTGACCATACAGGACCTCCACTCACTGTCCACTGTATCAGCTCCACTGACCATACAGGAGCTCCACTCACTGTCCACTGTATCAGCTCCACTGACCATGCAGGACCTCCACTCACTGTCCACTGTATCAGCTCCACTGACCATGCAGGACCTCCACTCACTGTCCACAGTATCAGCTCCACTGACCATGCAGGACCTCCACTCACTGTCCACTGTATCAGCTCCACTGACCATGCAGGACCTCCACTCACTGTCCACTGTATCAGCTCCACTGACCATACAGGACCTCCACTCACTGTCCACTGTATCAGCTCCACTGACCATACAGGACCTCCACTCACTGTCCACTGTATCAGCTCCACTGACCATACAGGACCTACACTCACTGTCCAGGGTATCAGCTCCACTGACCATACAGGACCTCCACTTACAGACTGTAGTTCATCTGATTCTCTGTATACTTTATTACTCTGTTCTTTAATGATCGGGACCCCCACAGGACCACCACAGAGCAGCTACTATTAGGGAGGTGGGTCATTCTCAGCACTGCAGTGACACTGACATGGTGGTGTGTTAATGTTTGTTGTGCTGGTGTGAGTGTAGTGGTCAGTATGGTGGTGTAGTGGTTAGTATGGTGGTGTAGTGGTCAGTATGGTGGTGTAGTGGTTAGTATGGTGGTGTAGTGGTTAGTATGGTGGTGTAGTGGTCAGTATGGTGGTGTAGTGGTTAGTACGGTGGTGTAGTGGTCAGTACGGTGGTGTAGTGGTTAGTACGGTGGTGTAGTGGTCGGTACGGTGGTGTAGTGGTTAGTACGGTGGTGTAGTGGTCAGTATGGTGGTGTAGTGTTTAGTATGGTGGTGTAGTGGTCAGTATGGTGGTGTAGTGGTCAGTATGGTGGTGTAGTGGTTAGTACGGTGGTGTAGTGGTTAGTATGGTGGTGTAGTGGTTAGTATGGTGGTGTAGTTGTCAGCATGGTGGTGTAGTGGTTAGTATGGTGGTGTAGTGGTTAGCATGGTGGTGTAGTGGTCAGCATGGTGGTGTACTGGTTAGTATGGTGGTGTAGTGGTTAGTATGGTGGTGTAGTGGTTAGTATGGTGGTGTAGTGTTTAGTATGGTGGTGTAGTGGTTAGTACGGTGGTGTAGTGGTTAGTACGGTGGTGTAGTGGTTAGTACGGTGGTGTAGTGGTTAGTATGGTGGTATAGTGGTTAGTATGGTGGTGTAGTGGTTAGTATGGTGGTGTAGTGGTTAGTATGGTGGTGTAGTGGTCAGTATGGTGGTGTAGTGGTCAGTATGGTGGTGTAGTGGTCAGTATGGTGGTGTAGTGGTTAGTATGGTGGTGTAGTGGTTAGTATGTTGGTGTAGTGGTCAGTATGGTGGTGTAGTGGTTAGTATGGTGGTGTAGTGGTTAGTATGGTGGTGTAGTTGTCAGCATGGTGGTGTAGTGGTTAGTATGGTGGTGTAGTGGTTAGCATGGTGGTGTAGTGGTCAGCATGGTGGTGTACTGGTTAGTATGGTGGTGTAGTGGTTAGTATGGTGGTGTAGTGGTTAGTATGGTGGTGTAGTGTTTAGTATGGTGGTGTAGTGGTTAGTACGGTGGTGTAGTGGTTAGTACGGTGGTGTAGTGGTTAGTATGGTGGTATAGTGGTTAGTATGGTGGTGTAGTGGTTAGTATGGTGGTGTAGTGGTCAGTATGGTGGTGTAGTGGTCAGTATGGTGGTGTAGTGGTCAGTATGGTGGTGTAGTGGTTAGTATGGTGGTGTAGTGGTTAGTATGTTGGTGTAGTGGTCAGTATGGTGGTGTAGTGGTTAGTATGGTGGTGTAGTGGTTAGTATGGTGGTGTAGTGGTTAGTATGGTGGTATAGTGGTTAGTATGGTGGTGTAGTGGTTAGTATGGTGGTGTAGTGGTTAGTATGGTGGTGTAGTGGTCAGTATGGTGGTGTAGTGGTTAGTACGGTGGTGTAGTGGTCAGCACTGTCTCCTCACAGTAAGATGATCTGGGTTGGATTCCTGGTCTGGGTGGTTCTGTGTGGAGTGTGTATGGTCTCTCAGTGTTTGAGTGGGTTCCTCCGGTACTCCGGTTTCCTCCCACAGTCCAAACACATGCATGTTAGGATCCTCACTCTAAACTGCCTGTAGGTGTGAGTGTGTGTTGGTTATGAGATGGACTGGCGACCTGTCCATGGTCACCCAATGACACTGGGATTGCCTCCAGGCCCCCAATGAATGTGTTTTGTTTCTTCCATTTACCCACAACAGCCAACGCAGCAGTTCAAACATATTGCATTGTTTTATTACCACCGTCAGTTTCTGTACAGATTCTGAAAACAAAAGTAATCACAGCTACAGTTCATGGATACGAGCACAGCAGACGTACATGCATTTCGCAGTCACTATGTATTTATAGGAGTGTCCGACCTCAGGGGTCCATCTTTTTCCCCTTCTTTATTCAGAGGTCGCTCAGCGGCTCTGGACAGGTGAGTCTGCACGGTTACCAACACCTGCCTTGTTTTAGACGACCAGCACTTTTACAGTGTCCCTCAGCCAGACGTGCTGAGACGGCCAGTCACGGCGCACATTAGCAGAACAGCATGCTGGACGTCCTCACTGTGCATTGTGGAGACTGGGGGGCCGGCGCTCAATGGCAGCTCTGTTCAAAAGTTCGGAATCTACAGTTTTCTAAAATAAAAAAAATAATTGGTAAGTATCTCCAGAATGGCAACTTCACAGGAGAGACCAAAAACTGTCTTCACTTTCAATGCAAGTCAATGGAACCAGAAGATTTTCCAAGTGATTTTGAAGCACTTCTATTGGTTCATTTATTGTGAAGTTTGTAGACAATGTAAACGGCAGCTGCTGCTTTTAAATTATGAAGAAAAAAAAATTGACAGAAATAAAGAGATGTTTTTACTTCGGACAGCAACGATATGTGGTTTTTTGACCAAACATCTGTACACATCTGTAATTAGCAAGAAGCTATACCTCCTAATGTAGAAATTATGTCTCCAGAATGAACAGAAATGCCCAACTGGCCACTGAGAATCAGGTTATAAAAAAATAAACAGGCATGTGGGAATTGTGGGCCGATGACAATATCTGATATTTTTGTGTATGTCTGCTGATATCAGAATATAAACATTTATAAACGGCAGAAATTGGGATTAAATCTATGTGAGTTGGCATAACAGATATATATGTTCATTTCTGAAAGATTACAAATGAATATACAGATATTTAAATATAGTAACCCAACGTCACCTAACGTTCAGCTCTTCTGAGCTTTAATAAGCACATCATTAAACATCCATTCAAAATATCAGTCAAATCTAAAAATGGATCTGATAGCAAATTGTTTTAAATGACACGGATAGCAATAGGATTCCAATATTATTTTATGTCCCTAAATATATTAAGAATTGATCAAAGTAACACTGAAAATCAATATTCTATTAATGTTACTCTAATAATTACAGTAAGCTATTTAGCCTTTTATTCACTTTCAGTTCATAGAATTCTAAAAAAAAATATTGAATACAACTGTTAAAGTTAAATTGAGCTAAATAGTCTTGAAAATTCACATCCACAATTTATTTTATAGATTGAATTTGGCAGGTGATTCCGAACTTTTGAACGTTAGCTGGTTCAGGTGTTGAGTAAACCGCTTTCAGAGATTCTGTCAGTCACGTAGAACCAACGTAGCCACTGCTAATCTGCTAATGGCTAATGGAACTCAGAAAAGGCAAAGAAACGGTTTTAAGGCAAAGAAATTCTGAAGGTTTTCAGTTTGAAAGAAATACAGCAACATTTCAATCCATGGGCTTTTTCACAAAGTGGGACTTCTCAGCTGGGTCACCTTAAAAAGGGGCAGCTTGACTGAGCATGCTAATGTGGCTAACAGGGGCTTCCTTCTTTAATGTGATTAAATAAGAACTCATAGCAAAATGTAAAATTGGCTCCACGCTGCCCCCTGGTGTAATACAGAGCTCAGAAAACGCTAATTACATACTGCAACTTACTATTATATTTTTTTAAACTATTAAGATTATTCAAATATTCCAATTTTCTGACTTTCCAGAATATTTAAATATTCTAATTTTCTGACTTTCTAGATTATTCAAAATTTCTAATATTCTGATTTATTCTTACTTTAAGCTTGTAGCCACCGATTAGCACTGACATCCTGGTATAATGCTATTTGTGTTCATTTACTGTTAGCAACGTTAGCATTTCTGGGTGAAGTTCAAATTAGCATACCTACTGGACCCTGGTTTCTCATCAATTATATATATTTAAATTAATAAGATATAAACAAAGTAATTCAGGGTGGATGTGAAAAGCTCTCAGTTAAAATTGTTCACAGTGGTGAAGGGAACCAGAAATCCAACCTCTAAAAACATCCTCACAGTCATTACATGCAATAGTTATGAATACAATGCCTAATTTCGGACAACTTATTTTATGATAGTTCATTTAGTTTAAATTTTTGTAAATGTTTTTATCCAGAATTTAACCAACATTGTACATTCACTGCTGGTTTAGGATAGTAAATACAATGTTTATATTTGGTGCCACCTGGTTTCCATCACCACCAGTATAAAGAAATTTGAACCATTTTACACCAAACACTGACCCAGAATCACTCCATTTAAATCTCAAACACAAGATTATGCATTCATTTAGTAAAATCTGTGGAATTGCAGCTTACTGAGAAGCCGCTATGTGGAAGAACCCCACGTAGGATTAAAACTGGTGCTGGTTAAATGGAGACTGGGTTGGGACGGCAAGGCAACTTCACAACATCCATAATTACGCCATTCATAAAAAAATTAAATACAGTTTGATACACATTCTGTACATCTCAAACGAAATCAAACAGGTATGTACAAATCTATTCAAAACCAAGACATTATAGCCTTATACAGCATAACCATCACAATACATTCTCCAACACTGATACTCCTGTTGGAAGCTAAACGCTGCTGTTTTACTTAATGTATCTCTGTGATGGTTCACAGGCTGCTCTAATATATTACAAGCTATATTACAATCAGTAAACTTGAGGAGAACGTGTGGAATCAGCCGAGAGGTTGGAGCAGAATATGACTCCCTTCATGAGTACATAAAATAGAGCAGAGTACGGTACACAATCAACCCTCTTACACCCAACACAGTCCATCAGTTACGCCATGTTTGGTTTCTAAAGTTTACTCCTTTAGTTTTGGCACTGGAGCTACAAGGCTAACGTAGCTAGCAAGTCTAAAAACTTATCAGTTAGCGTGATGCTAACCGCAGGCCTAAATCACCTCCCGCTCACTTTAGACTTTGTGTAGTTGTTCAGTAATGTTTAATATACCTGATCGTGTGGGTTCTCACAATGTTTACACTCTTAAGGTGGCTGCACAGCAAAAATATGCTAGCATAGCTGACAGTAGCATTAACTCTGTTCATATTTGAGGCCACAGAGCTAAAAAAACGTAAACATGACTAGCTGTATCAACTTCATTTGATATAAGACACAAAACTATATCAGTTTTTTCACGTTAGCCAACATAGAACATGTAGTCTGTGAGTATATTAAGAACTAGTTTTCTATATGGGGTAAATGAACATAGGTATCACGTCATGTGGTAAACAAAAATGGGCCCAGGCCCATACAGTTCCCCCTGTTAGTGCCCCCGGATCCTCTGAGTTCCAAAATTATGGCTGGGAAAACCAATGGGAATGCTTGTAAGGCTGGAAACATAGGGTTCTACTAGACTTTCTTCATGTCTGTTATGCATTTTCTTTGTTAAACTGTGTGCAGGTCCGTGACTGACCACTAGAGGGCACCTCTCAGTATAAAATATCATCCAACAGCCCTCTTGAGAGATGTTTAGGGTTCTCTCCTTTAACCTGACCTGGAAGAACTTCTGCCCAGACCAGCCCAGCACTCTTCACTTCTCTTGTACACTTAGTGAAAGCTTTGTTTGTTAGTTTCTTTATAAGACCTCTATGGGACGTAGAGGGTGGGTGTCTTTTGTTTATCTACCCTTTTCCCCTGATCTACCTGACCTGATGCTCTCCTGTTCGTCAGCCTGCATGGCTGGAATTACTACAGCAGAACCACCAACATCTGGCACTCTGACAGAGAACCTAAGAGATGGTTCAACTCTACATCGCTGCCTCCTGAACTAGAACATTTATGAAACATGTTCAAGTCAAGCTTCTTTTTGTGTCTGGTCATAAATTTCATTAGCTTTGTTCTCTCTCTATCCGGGGTTGAAGATGGGTTCCTCTCTTGAGCCTGGGTTCCTCTCAAGGTTTGCTCCTCTCACCAAGGGCCACTATCGCCTCTGGCTTGCTTTAGGGGGGCTTGGATACCCTTATGCTTATGCTTACTGTCTTTCCGTTTTCCTCTCAAACTGCTTCTCTTGTAGGAAGTTATGGGTAGCTTTGTGTATATTTGTGTATATACTATGGGTGTGTCTCAAATCCTACTGAGCTCCTACATAGGCAGCACTTTAGGTCATAGTATGCGCTCCCGACATGTAGACTGTCCCAATTCTTACATACCTTAAACATACTGTCTACTGAGGAACCTTATTTAGACCTGATTTTAAGGAAGATGAACGCTTCCTCAGCCGCTAAGACAATCCCATGATGCACCGCAGGCTAATCTAGGAGCAGTGAAGTGGTTTTAAAATGTGAGTTATTTTGATTCTCTCTGGAGTTTTAATTTGTTTCTGGTCATATAATCACACAGAACAGTATTTTATTATCAACTCTGTAACGAGTCCTTCACCATTTACACTTTTATACTCCAGATATTAGCATTTATGCTAGCGGATTTTTAAGCCTCTCTAAAGGCTCATTTATACTCAATGTTAAATACGGATACGGATACATATGGAGCTTTCTGTCTGTACTCTGCGTTCATTTCGTTCGGAATTGGCTTGTTTTCGGAAAGCTTACGGATACGAACAGGACGGGGCAGTGCAAGACGCGACAACTTCCATACAAACACGCCGAAGAAGAACGGCGAGACTTTTTTAAAGATTGGTTGTGCAAGTTGGTTAGAAATTTTAACCCTGATGTAACGTCGCCACGGCGTTTTTGAAGTAAATACAGAACTACGAGCTCATCCACCGTCGCTATGTTTGATTTACTGCCCTCTACTGGAAGTGTTGCACAGCAACCATGTAAACAGAGCTGACAGAGAGACGTATGTGGGCAGTAACGGTTATATCGCTTAAAACGTACGCAGACATTTCCGCATGTAGAGGGAGTTTAAATGAGCCTCTCCTGTAAAGTTGGCGTTAGAGATATTTGTTTTACTTTGGACAGTGACGATCTGTTTTCCCCATATATTAATTATTGTGATTATCATTATTATTATTATTATTATTAATATTATCTTTTTTGTGACAGCGTAGATTGGACTCGCAGTCACTCCAACGTTAAACACACTATCAATATTTATATTTCCACCCATTAATGATCTTGTAATTCAGAGGATTCTGAGACACTTGGAGGAAAGAAATGTTAACAGCTTTCGTTCACCACAGAGCAGGAAATTCACTTTCCCCAAAGAGAAAACCTGCAAACGAGTGCCAGCGTTAAACCAACGCCTAACACGCCAAACTGGCCTACAGTCAAGACTCATCACAACGACCACCGGCTCTCACATCACTCCATCTGCTCAGCGACGACCACCAACACCACATTCCTACTGTTATTACTGAAAGAAACAAGCTTTAAGAGCAAGAGCGCCAAAGAAGGCTGGGGGACAACTATGGCTTACACAAGGACTGCTCTCAGACCACCAGAGAACATGATTGTTATATGCTTACTTTACTAAATGTCAGGTCTCCACACGAACTGCACACACAGAACCAAACGAACAAGCAGTCCAGTTCAAACAATAGTAACCAGAGGTCAGGTTAAAGGAACACTCCAGCATCCTCCAACCTCTACCTCTGGACCTCCTGCAAAAGAAACGAAAACCCACCGACTCTAAACACACTAACAGTAGAAGTCCATGGGCAGCTGCTGAACTCTGCTAAACATTGTTTTGATGAATTTTCTAGTAAAACATCTGTAAACTAGTCCGTATAATGTGTTCTTTCAGAGATTGATCAACTTTCCAGAAAGCCAAACCAGCTAAAACAAGGCTGTAGCCATGAACTGAACATCAGGGGGGACCAAATCTACCAGGGTAGGTTGGGCATTGGAGGCGGGGGGTTCTCCGGTCCCTTCATATCCTCATCATTAGTATGTGTGTTTACTAGTGTGTGTGTGTATGTGGGTGTTTCACTTCCCCTTAGTATGTGTGTTCACTAGTGTTTGTGTGTATGTGGGTGTTTCACTGCCCCCTAGTGTGTGTGTTTACTAGTGTTTGTGTGTATGTGGGTGTTTCACTGCCCCCAAGTATGTGTGTTTACTGGTGTTTGTGTGTATGTGGGTGTTTCACTGCCCCCTAGTATGTGTGTTTACTGGTGTTTGTGTGTATGTGGGTGTTTCACTGCCCCATAGTATGTGTTCACTAGTGTTTGTGTGTATGTGGGTGTTTCACTGCCCCCTAGTTTGTGTGTTCACTAGTGTTTGTGTGTATGTGGGTGTTTCACTGCCCCCAAGTATGTGTGTTTACTAGTGTTTGTGTGTATGTGGGTGTTTCACTGCCCCCTAGTATGTGTGTTTACTGGTGTTTGTGTGTATGTGGGTGTTTCACTGCCCCCTAGTATGTGTGTTTACTAGTGTGTGTGTGTATGTGGGTGTTTCACTGCCCCCTAGTATGTGTGTTCACTAGTGTTTGTGTGTATGTGGGTGTTTCACTGCCCCCAAGTATGTGTGTTTACTAGTGTTTGTGTGTATGTGGGTGTTTCACTGCTCCCTATTATGTGTGTTTACTGGTGTTTGTGTGTATGTGGGTGTTTCACTGCCCCCTAGTATGTGTGTTCACTAGTGTCTGTGTGTATGTGGGTGTTTCACTGCCCCCTAGTATGTGTGTTCACTAGTGTTTGTGTGTATGTGGGTGTTTCACTGCCCCCAAGTATGTGTGTTTACTAGTGTTTGTGTGTATGTGGGTGTTTCACTGCCCCATAGTATGTGTTCACTAGTGTTTGTGTGTATGTGGGTGTTTCACTGCCCCCTAGTATGTGTGTTCACTAGTGTTTGTGTGTATGTGGGTGTTTCACTGCCCCCAAGTATGTGTGTTTACTAGTGTTTGTGTGTATGTGGGTGTTTCACTGCCCCCTAGTATGTGTGTTTACTGGTGTTTGTGTGTATGTGGGTGTTTCACTGCCCCCTAGTATGTGTGTTCACTAGTGTGTGTGTGTGTGTGTGTATGTGGGGGTTTCACTGCCCCCTAGTGTGTGTGTTTACTAGTGTTTGTGTGTATGTGGGTGTTTCACTGCCCCCTATTATGTGTGTTTACTAGTGTTTGTGTGTATGTGGGTGTTTCACTGCCCCCTAGTATGTGTGTTCACTAGTGTCTGTGTGTATGTGGGTGTTTCACTGCCCCCTAGTATGTGTGTTCACTAGTGTTTGTGTGTATGTGGGTGTTTCACTGCCCCCAAGTATGTGTGTTTACTAGTGTTTGTGTGTATGTGGGTGTTTCACTGCCCCCTAGTATGTGTGTTCACTAGTGTGTGTGTGTGTGTGTGTGTGGGGGTTTCACTGCCCCCTAGTATGTGTGTTCACTAGTGTGTGTGTGTGTGTGTGTATGTGGGTGTTTCACTGCCCCCTAGTATGTGTGTTTACTAGTGTTTGTGTGTATGTGGGTGTTTCACTGCCCCCTAGTATGTGTGTTCACTAGTGTCTGTGTGTATGTGGGTGTTTCACTGCCCCCTAGTATGTGTGTTCACTAGTGTTTGTGTGTATGTGGGTGTTTCACTGCCCCCAAGTATGTGTGTTTACTAGTGTTTGTGTGTATGTGGGTGTTTCACTGCCCCCTAGTATGTGTGTTTACTGGTGTTTGTGTGTATGTGGGTGTTTCACTGCCCCCTAGTATGTGTGTTCACTAGTGTGTGTGTGTGTGTGTGTGTATGTGGGGGTTTCACTGCCCCCTAGTATGTGTGTTCACTAGTGTTTGTGTGTATGTGGGTGTTTCACTGCCCCCTAGTGTGTGTGTTTACTAGTGTGTGTGTGTATGTGGGTGTTTCACCGCCCCCTAGTATGTGTGTTTACTAGTGTTTGTGTGTATGTGGGTGTTTCACTGCCCCCTAGTATGTGTGTTCACTAGTGTGTGTGTGTGTGTGTGTATGTGGGGGTTTCACTGCCCCCTAGTATGTGTGTTCACTAGTGTTTGTGTGTATGTGGGTGTTTCACTGCCCCCTAGTGTGTGTGTTTACTAGTGTGTGTGTGTATGTGGGTGTTTCACCGCCCCCTAGTATGTGTGTTTACTAGTGTTTGTGTGTATGTGGGTGTTTCACTGCACCCTAGTATGTGTGTTCACTAGTGTCTGTGTGTATGTGGGTGTTTCACTGCCTCCTAGTATGTGTGTTCACTAGTGTCTGTGTGTATGTGGGTGTTTCACTGCCCCCTATTGTGTTACTCATCCCGCCCTACTCGTAGTAATAATAATTATCCCCTACATCTCCATTCATCTTCACCCCGCTGACCCCCTCCCTAACCTCTTCCTCTTCCTCCATCCCCTGGACACTCCTTACTTAAACCCTTAAACCATATCAGACTGGACTGGCGACAGACTGGTGACCCAAGCTGTGCATGAACGTGAATGGACATAAATAAGACCTAGCTCTACCCGAACATCTCTGTATGAGTAAATAAACTCCTGGTTAATGCTGAAGCTGTCCTGACTCCTGACTTCTAAATGCTCCTGAATGCTGATTGTCTACCAACAGCACTGCTCCTGAACTGCAGCTGCCCATTGACTTCTAAGTGAATTTCAAGCTGACTGGTTTTCCGTTCCTGTCTAGGTAAACGCTAATGAACCACAGTTACTACACACGAGTGATTTATAGGCCAACGCAGTTGCAGATAGAGAGGCTGAACAATGCGGGACTGTTCCTTTAAGACCTCAAACACTTTCACTTAAAGGACCCATATCATACAGTTTTCTTCTTTTATAACCTTTTATATCTACACACTATGTTTGTACTCGCTTTATTCTTTTATATTTAAAGGGAATCATTTTGTTATGGCCTTGTCAGGGATGTACTCACACCAGATGGTCTGTACCGTGCCTGAGCATGTTTGACCCCCAAAGTCCAGTCGTTTCACTAGTTTGAATGTTCCCTGTCCAGCTGCAGTTCAGCTGGACTCGGGGTCAGTTCACGTCTAGTTTGATCACTAACAGAGGCCGAGCTCAAAACAAGAACATATATCTGAGGACCCTCAAACCATTTACCCACTTGCACAAACACAGATTACTGCTATAACAACCCTCGGAGTGAAGATCTAAGCAGCTCAGGCCCGAACATTAAGCGCAATGTGAGCGCAGGCCAGCAGGGGGAGTGGTATGGTGCTCAGGCACAGTACAAGGTATCCGGGTCCAGTGTGAGTACATCCTAAGACTGATACATGTAAAGCTTTCTTCTGATTGGCTGGCTATGGTGAAAAGTTCATAAAGATCAAGACTTTTTAAGACTGATATATGTAAATGAGCTCAGTTCTGATTGGCTGGCCTGTATTGTGCCTTATTTAAATACAGCCCAGGCTTAGAACACCCCGTCGCTGTCCAAATACTTTCAAAATAGCAACTTTACAGGGGGGAACCAAAACTGTCTTTACTTTCAATTTAAGTCAATGGAACCAGAATTATTTTCAAGCTCATTTGGAGCATTTCTATTGGTCAATTCATCACAAACTGTTCACACAATGTAAATGGTGTGCTCAACATGAATAGACTGGCAGTCTATCCGTTTAAAGCGAGCTGGTTTTGCAGGTTAGTTTAAGGAACCGGGGAATAAACAGTACATTTCAAATCATATTTATATACAGCTTTAAACTTTTAGTGATAT
>CM038727.1:34700066-34747566 GCA_021613375.1 Megaleporinus macrocephalus
AGCACCAGTAAGAGCATCAGAAAGAGCATTAGGAAGAGCTCCAGGAAGAGCATCAGGAAGCACAGTGAATGAGGCAGAGCATGATGGTTCAGGCATACGGTTCTCTGAACACTAAACACTGAGGAGAATATGAGGACTTACCTTCTTACAGCACTGTGAACACACGGGCCTGCAGAGAGAGAAGAGAACCGGCTCTGAACGTGGAACCTGACCAAATCTGAAAATCTGCGTGTGTCAGGTCTGAAGTCAGTCCCTTTAATGGACAATCTGTTCTCACCTTTTACAGAACTGGCAGGTGTAGGACCAGGTGAAGAAGGAGAATTTTTTGGTTCGACAGCAGAAGCAAAGCTGCACAGTATCGATCATGGAGAGGAGAAAACAGAAGCACAGTCAATCAATCAATCAATCAATCAATCAATCAATCAATCAATCAATCAATCAATCAATCGGGTAATCATTCAGTTAAACCAATTACTGGGCTGTTTCTAAGGCGGCTGGTATTCACAGCAAATGGAATGAAAGGTTTTATGTGAGGTGGTTTTTGAGGATACCGTGGTACAGACATGCTCTGAGAAGGTCTGAAAGGTCTAGTTAAGTCACCCTAGTTAAGTCCAGCTGAGAACAGGTCCAATTAACCCCACCAGTATGGCCAGGTTGTTATCTCCTGAACTTGGGGCAGGTGTTTTGGGTGGTTCCTGCCGTAAAACAACAGGTTCTGTGGAGCCATAAACTATATGACGGTCATCAAAAGAGCTTTTTATCAAACGGGATAATATGTATGAAATGCATCCTTGAGTTTTTGGGAAACAAAAACATTTGTTTGATATCTTTGTTAATTCCATGTGTCGCACTAGCTCTTATGCCTGGACCGGTTAAACAATACACTTGTCGTCATGGTCACTATATCAAAGGAGGAAATCACATCATCATAAATTGTCTTGTTTAGGAAACTGGCAACTCTACACGTTTAACTAAGACCAATCATCTTCCTCGTCCTAGTCTGAGTTCATAGGTCATCGAGGAGGGGTCAAGAAACTGTCAGTCACGGCTGGGGGTAACAATTATAGTCACTTATTAGCACTTAGCCATTAGCATGTTGGAGATAAATATTAATTTAACTCGACTCTTCTGAACTTTCACTGGCCGAATGAACTCACTGTTGCTTCTGATGTTGGCATGGCCACAACCAAGCTGACAGCTCAGCAAACATGGGCCAAAAAAAAAAAAAAGTGATGTATGTGATCTGTGGCTCATTGTTCCTCCTGACAGCTGCAGACACAGCCTCCCTTCTTCTCTTTACCTTGTCTACATATAAACACCAGAAAACACTCTGTCCTCCTATTGGTCCACGTCAAGGAACATCATTTGGACATCATTTTCTGGCTCTGGGGTTGAATTTGTGTAGTCTGGTCTGATTCTCCTTAATGTTTACTGGATACACATCACGTCTAGAGTGATTTCATTCATAAAGCCCACCATTTTGGGTACGTCTACAGGCGTAGGAGCGGGTTTGACATTGGGGGGGACACATTTATTAATCCAAACCCACAATATCCCCTAAAATATTAGCTATAATCTGATTCCACTGTAGGTAAGGTAGTAAATCACTGTATGTATAGTGACGTAGAACAACACTTGTGGAATTACAGTGAATAAATAAAGAAAATACACCATCTGTCTGTCTGATTATTATTATATTAATCCAATTAAAGATCACTTTCCACACTAAACTAAACAAGATACTTCACATTACATGGTACTGCTGTTAGAAAACTTTAAAATTATACATGCAACGTCTGGATTATATACACATATAACCAAAACAATTATTATTTTCTTTAAAGCATAATGCTGAAATGAAATGATAAAGAAATGTATATTAAGGTTTCTTGACTAGACTAGACTAACATTAATGTTAGACAGTAAGGCTGTGTTCCAAACAGCACCCTCTGAAAGCACTTCTAACAATGGTGTCCTTTTATTTATTTATTTATTTGTTTATTTGTTCTATTTAATTTTTTTAAATAGTTTGGGACTGTATTGTTATTGAGAGTAATGTAACTTTACGTTGCTTTCTGGCAAAAGTTAATATAAACGTTAGCTAACCCAAACCCTCCTAGTCTGTTACCATAGCAACACATTATACATAAGCCGCTTTATAACAGTATATATGGTCATCGTTGCTGTTAATTTCTTTCATCACTGACCTCGCATTTAAAGTTGGCGCGAGCTACCCGACGCTCCAGCGAGGCGAGAGCCCCCCGGCCCCCAAACCTAACAACCAGAGCCCGTTGATAACAACAAACACAGCATGTGAATTTTAAAATAGAAGTTTTTAAACAGTTTCTGCTTTTCTGTGGTTTCATTTTTTGGGGGGACAAATCTACCTGTCTCTGATATTGGGTTGGACATGCCCCCCCCCCCATCCCCCCCAGGTTCCTATGCCAATGGTAAGCAGCAAAAACAGTTTAAACTTGTGTAAATGAGGCTGCACTGCTGGCCAGGAACTTGATAGAGGACTGTATTATTATGTAAGGCTTACGTTCAGCGTACATAATTTTTTTATTTGTTCAAGAAAATGTTATTTTAAAATTTTGGCTCTGTTTGGAACAAACCCACAGGTTCCCTATTCCGAGTCCTGGTCTGTGGGTCGCTCCTGACGCCTGCCGTACCTTTCCCTTCTTCAGAGCGTTGTAGATGTCTTTGTACTGCTGGAACTTCTCCAGCTCGGCTTTGACCAGCACCTGCCGGATGTGCATGACCTCCTCCACCGTCAGAGACAAACACTCCACCGGGAAACAGAACTCCTCCTGTACCAACACAGAGTGCTCACGTTGCCATGGCGCTGCTACAAACAAAAGCCGCAGAGTCACTGTGCACCAGTAAGTAACGGTTCCTGATTCACTCACTAAGGATTTGGAGCTTTGCCGGGACGGAGGTATGAACTGCCGCACGTTGGTGGGCGTCTCCTTCTCTATGGAGTGCCTCCTCTGGGCGGGCTGCTTCCTCTCAGGCTGAGGCGTGGAGGAGATGGGCAGGAACATGGGTGGGGCTACAGGGAAGGACAGGGGTCCATCAGGCTCTGTCTTTTTAATATTACAGCGTGCAGTGGTTAACCTACACCCAACTTATACTCACAGACCAGACATTCAAACAGCAAATGCTTAACATGCTTATAGTGAATCCTTCAGTAAACATTACTGGAGAAGTCTGTTAGGTTGATGGTCGCCTCCATCCATCCATCCAACCATCATCTTCCACTTTATCCCGCTAGTCAGGGTCACGGGAGGGGCTGGAGCCAATCCCAGAGTCATTGGGTAAAGGTGGGGTTAGGGTTAGGGTTGCCAGTCCATCACATGGCCAACACACCCATGCATTCACTTACATCTACGATCAGTTTAGAGTGAGGGTCCTAACATGCATGTGTTTGGACTGTGGGAGGAAACCGGAGTACCTGGAGGAACCCACTCAAGCACGGGGAGAACATACACACTCCACACAGAACCACCCGGACCGGGAACCCGGATCGTCTCACGTTTCACATTAATTCTGTATGTAAACTGTAACTACAGACACACTGCATTAGTGTGAGATCCTGATGGTGTGGGTTTCCTCTCACTCAGAGATGCTCAAGAGGATCTTCAGCCTTTATAATGACCTGCAGATGTCCTGCTGATCCTTCACATCCAAGCTAATCACTAAGCCAGATCTCTGAAAACAGGACTGATAACCAATAGCATGTATTATTAACAGTTAGAGACGGCTAACTCACTCTTCTTGCCCAACACGGACTCTGGCGACGTGTCATCCACCATGGGTGTGGAGATGCTGGAGCTGCTGGCTGATCTTTGACCTGCTGTCTCATCCTGCAGAAAGAGCCACAACAGACTTACTAGAAACCAACCCACATACCACACTGAGGACAGTGTTTTAAAGATAAAAATCTTACATAGTGCAGCTTTTAAATAGAGACGGAAGGATCGATCGGCCATGTATCGGTATCTGACGATTTTTAATCAAAATATGTTATTGGCGATCGGCCAATATTTCTCCAATTTAGCCGATCTCGAGAGCCGATCGATAGTGTTAAACAAAGGAGCCTAATTTCTGTATTTACAGCTAGCGTTTCATCCAGGAAGAGAAGCCCTCCGGCCAGCTCCCTGCAATTCCTATCTGAACCACTAGGTGGAAACACACACCCTTTCATTTTCCACAGACTGACTAAAGCAGCGGCTTCACGAGAACAGTTTACGACGTTCACCGCATGTGTGGAAAGAAAACATCGTCTGTCTGGCAGTTTGTTACCGTATGTGACTTTATAACATGTGAGTTTATAACATCTGTAAAATTAGTAACATCAGCGTCTCTCATGGAAACCAAGACAAAGACATTTAACTCTACTAACCTAATACGACACTTCAGAGACACCACACAGCTGAATACAGTGAGTTTCAGTAACAGCAGAGCTAGAACACACACAGCTAGCACAAAACTAACAACCCAGAACACCTACAGACCAGATCTGACCGGTACAAACAGAAAAGGAGCAGAAACAGCCAGAGAGCTAAAGAACCACAGCCAGAGTGATTGAGTTTATAGTTCTAGATAAGCAGCTCTTCTCGGCTGTAGAAGACGTTCATTCTGCTGCTTAATGTTCCACCTGGATCCACGCTCTGCTGTTCCTAGTAGAGATACTTTTCAGATGTGGCTCTTCTGGAGCTTATCAAGCGGTTTACTCCACATAGACCAACTTCTAATTTAGTTAAAATATTATACTGTTTATATGAGCTCCTTAAAAATAGTAATGAACCAGTTTAGACCAGGTTTCATGACCTGCTTGCGCTAATAATATGTCGTCTGCCGTGTCATATAGCCCCGCCCTCGATCAGTATCCGCTATCGGCTGATCGTGCTGAAAGGTGATCGGACTCGGCCTCAAAAATGCTGATCGGTCCGTCTCTACTTTTAAATATGATTGTTTACTGTTGGTCTCATAAACAACAGCAGCATAGACTCCTGAGACTGTCACAGCACACAGTATAAATCAGGTGGTACGTGAGACTGGGTAAAACTAAAGATACAGAAAACACACTCACGTCTGAGTCCGAGCTGTCCAGTTCGGCCAGCGTGGGCGCCTGGAGCCTCTTCCTCTGGAAGCCGCTGGCGCCGCCCTGCTGGAGAGACGAGCCGTTGGCCAGCGAGAGCGTGCTGGACGCCTTCCTCGCGGCGTCTGGGGTGGACACGTCTGCAGAGAGCCACACAGAGCAGTTACATACATCAACGTGGACACAGCGTGATAAAGGGGTGTGTAGGTGTGTCGGAGAGGGAGACCACAAGCACGTGTAAGCCAGCACACACACACACACACACACACTGCAGGTGTGCTCACAATGTGCTCAGGTGACCACTGTGGTCATTTATTTGTTTATTTATTTATTTTAGAATGTGGAGTTATCTTTCTAGTCCATTCTTAGTGGTACTTAGTTGCTCTACAGTTTTCTTTTATTTATTATTTTATTCTTTTGTTTATTTTTATGTACACAGAAGAGTTACAGTCCAAGATCTCGTAGATTTATTTATTTATGCACTTAGATTTCATTGCTGTCCGAACAAAAACAAGCCTCTTCAAAATGATGAATTTACAGCTAAGGTCAAAAAAGATCTTTACTTTTCAGTAAGTAAATGGAATTTAATTCAAAGCAGTTCTGGAGCAATATTATTAGAAATGTTAATACAATATATAATAACAAATATAGAGTT
This sequence comes from Megaleporinus macrocephalus, assembly GCA_021613375.1. Taxonomy (NCBI): domain Eukaryota; kingdom Metazoa; phylum Chordata; class Actinopteri; order Characiformes; family Anostomidae; genus Megaleporinus; species Megaleporinus macrocephalus. The sequence continues at coordinate 34,705,826 of CM038727.1, forward strand.
CAACCTATACTGAAAACTAAAACTTTGCAAAACAATAGAGATACTTTCACTTAATTATTGTCCAAATAAACAGTGTTTCTGTTACTGTGTCTGTTACTGTATAGTTGCACTGAAACTTTGGGAAACTCCATATTTTGTTGAATATATATTTTCTTAAATGTTGATAAATCTGTAAATTAAAATCCAACATTTCATGAAATATAATGTAACCTTTGCACAGGTTTCCAGGTGATGCACTGTTTTATTGTAATAAATGTATTAATTGAATAATAAGTGTGTATTAAAGTGTGTAGAAGTGTGTTTCTGTGGAGGACGTGCTCACTCATTTATAAAATCAACAAAACTATTTTGAACAGAGGTCCCTTAAACTTCTGCATACAACTCTGTGCTCTGCTCTGATTGGCTGTTTGTACAAACACTCGTTCAAAAGGCAATTCTTGCAGAACAAACTGTTCTAAAACAAATTCTCTCTGGCTGAAAAACGAAATTTGATACTGAGTCATTCAGAGCTGGATCACGGTAGAGACGAGAGGTGGGCGATATGACCAAAACATAATATAACAATACTTCAGGAAACTATTAATATTTCACAATGTTTATTTTTTCAGACATTAATAAAAATAAATACCACTAATTCTACAATAAAAATCACAATCAAACGCACACAAACAATTAATCTGTATTATTTTATACTATGCTGCACTAAAACCAGTTCACCTGGACTAATTTTGCCCTCTTTATAATAAAAGACGCGGTCGGTCAGTGTTTTACAGGTACTGACCATAAACTGTATATACAGTACAGTGCACTTGTGAACATCATTATATTTAAAATATATATATTGCCACATTAACCATCTTAAATAATATACACTATATTCAGTATTTTTGATGAAAGAAGAAAAAAAGAAATATATATAAATACATATATATATATATATATATATATATATATATAAATACATATATATATATATATATATATATATATAATTAAACAGTATTCATAGAGTAAGTAGTGCTTACCAGTTCTCCCAGTATTATTTACAGTTCTCATCTAATACCTGCTTTGACTGCTCAGTACTTCATTAAGCTAAATCAAGATTTGCTGCTGAAGGAACTGAATACATTCATACAATGTCTGGGGCGTCCAGGAGAAATCTGGAACCTAACTTTGTTCTTCAAACTGGATCAAGATCTGATCTACTTCTCTCACAATAACATATTCATGTTACTTTGTATTGTATGTCTGATTATTTACATCTGTTCTAATCAGATCTGCTGTTCTTGCTGGTGAACACACACTTATTGATCAGATATAGACTTTTAAACTATCAGCTCAGGTGTCTAAGACTTTTACACAGTAGTGTACATTCAGAAAAGCATCCACAATAATGATAGTCATTATTATTAAAATAGTCATATAGCCCAGCACTAGTAGAGCCTTTACAGTGGTGGTGATGGGAACTAGAGGTCCAATATGTCCATTTTATTTGGCTCCAGACCCCAGTGACCCTGACTAGTGGGATAAAGTGGAAGATGATGGATGGATGAATGGATTTTAAAAGCATGAACCTCTTCAGACGTCTGGTTCCATTCACCACCACAATGAACAATTCTCTAGTTTCTCTAGAACGAAGCCTATCACATCAGACTACTCTGAATGACTCAAACATTCAATTATGCAGGAATTTATTATGTTTTGAAATAAATTTGCCAAAAAAAAAAAGAATATAATAAAAAAAACCCAAAACACCCCCATTAACATGGTACGTGCCAGTGATCTTCGGATCTGTGGACCGTACCATCCACGGGTTTGTACTTTTCCGATTATCAGTTGGATGGAAGCGTCGGCACGTGCGCACGAACACAAACACATGAAGGCGTCACCATGGCAACAGCACGACGGAAGCTGGGAGGAGCCCCGAGAAGAGGCTCCGGCTGGTGAGCACAGACTGGAAACAACAGCTGGCGTGCCACAAGATTCCTAATTAGAGCTACAGAATGATACGCCCCCGGTTCAGGAGCGGAGCCGTTAGTGACACCAAAGCGTGGAATGGTATGGCTGATGTGCTGCACCAAAAGCTGAACCGGCGGACAACCACATGGGCTCAATAAACAAGAGGGGACAGGTAGCAGGAGACCACACGGCTTTACCTGAGGAGTCAAAACTCTGAGAATTGCTAAGCGGCCGAAATACTGCAAGAGTAAAAAACCAGGGTGTTAAAACAGACAGCGTGGCTGATCAGACTGATTTCAATCTCTGTGCTCCAAATCTGTCATTAACCCTTTAAAGCCTGAACCATAACCAACAGCCTGAAAATAATTCTAATTCTTTCAAAATAGAGTGTTTATTGGACCTTCAATAAATAATAATAATCATAATAATAACAGTAATAAAACTAGAAAAATGCATGGTTGCGCAGCTTGAGCAGTGTGAGAACGAGGGATGAATAAACGACGAGTAGAGGAGTGCGGGTCAGTGTGTTTGGGGATCTGCTCGGAGTGAGTGCAGGCAGTTTGGAGGCTGTAGGTTCAACAGAACCATGATGTTTGGCTGCGCTCGGAAATGAATGGGAGTCTATGGGGGGAAAAAGAGGGATAGAAAAAAAACAACAAACAGACGAGTGTGGGTCAAACCAGCACTGCCGTCGTGGTCGGGGGTCCGCCCTGAGTCAGTGTATGTGAAACGGTGTCTGTTGGTCGAGCAGAAGTTCAGTAGATTGGCGTCCACTTTTCCATCCTATTCATTCTCTATGGGAGAAAATGTGTATACAAGTCTGAATCCGACCGGACACTCCGGAGTTGGGATGGAGTTTATATTTGGAAAACTGTGGGACGAGTTACGTAGCGAAGATCTGGCAGAAAGCCAAAAACGAATAACAATATAGTTGCGCAACCATAATAATTAAACAGCACTTTGCATATATGAGCTTTGTTTGGTATCATATTTAGAATTTTTGCAGGTTTAACAAATAAAAGCATTCAGAACAAGGAATTTCTAACTTGTTTCCATATAGTACAGGGTTTTACACATTCTGTATCTACTACAGTCTTTGGTTCTCCACTAACATGTAGACCACAGTGTGGGTTTGAGTAAAGTTCACATAAACATCAGGCTTATTAGGAAAGAAATGATAACAGTGATGATGTACAGGTCTTAAAAACTTGCTACACTTGGCGTTAAAGGGTTAATAGTAAAGATACTCATTTCAGTATAAGCTAAAAGTCAGGTCTGCTCAATCTTACGGGGCTTTTAGGTGCAGGTTCTTTGTTTGCCGCTCCATGAAGAAGCATCTACTGAATGGATCCATGTAAATGTATGGGGTGGCTTATTTACAGGCTTATTATATGAAGGTTTAACTGTGCACTGGTCACTCAGCCGGACTCAAACGGACGATCTGAGCCGAGCTGAGCCTGAAGAGCAGCTTTAAATTGACAATCAGTGGCTCAGCTGTCAATTTAAATGAATGAATTTAAATGAATTAAATTGACATCATATCTACAGTCAATTTAAAGGACAGAATAATGGAAAATTCCAGTGTATGTGTGTGTGTGTGTGTGTATACGCTACATTGTCCAGTCTTACCCGGTCTGCTCCTGCGGATCAGGTCAGGTGACACAGGGCGGAGCTTCCTCTCGGATTTGATCTCCTCCAGGATGCGCTCGTGGAGGCTCGGAGGACGTTCGACCTGAGGCTTCAGCTTGCGCGCCGCCACCTAAACACACATACAAGGTGTCATCCAATAACAGTGGTCAGCAAGCTATTCAGTGTGACCCCTTCCATCAGTGACTGTCTATGGAGGCTGCAGGGCTATGTACTTGACTTTATACACCTGTTAGAAACAGATGTGGCTGAAACTCAATACTTAGACGAGGTGTCTGCATACTTTTGGCAAATTAGTGTATATGTAAGTGCCTATATGTCTATAACTCATCACATATAACACACACATATATATAGTAATATACAGGGTGAGTCAAAAGTCTCAGGACACCCTTTTATTTCAGAAGCAAAAGGGAAAATGATGTATCTGAGTACCCCAGGAAGTAGTGGGTGACGGGGTCTATCTTTTAGGCTATGTCCTGGATACGGCCGCTATCTTGAAAGCTGCCATGTTGGATCAAGGGCAAGTTTTTCCAATGGCAAATCAAAGAAGACCAGGATTGCCTCAGAAATCGATTGGTGCAATCAGTTTTGCAATATCTCTTGAGGTTCAAACATTATCAACACAGAAAGTTGCAACAACAACCACATTGAACAACATGTTCCTGGTGCTGAACTGTGCCTTCAGATCTATGTGATCTGAACTTATGGGCCCCATCACCCGTTAACTTCTGGGGGTATTCAGATACGTCATTTTCTCTTTCGTTTCTAAAATAAAAGGCTGTCTTGAGACTTTGACTCACCCTGTATTACAGTCAATATAATATTTGTACTAATATATTTATTACACGTGTACATGTAAATACTAACACTAGTGTAATAAGAATATATCATCACAGTCCAAAGAAAAATATGTGTTTATCTTTGTCTAATGTTCTTTTTCTATATCATTTGAATGTGACTGCTGCCGTTTACATGGTATGAAAGTTTCACAATGAATGGACCAATAGAAATGCTCCAAAATAGCAAAATTCTGGTTCCATTGACTTACATTGAAAGTAAAGTGTTTTTTTTCAACAGCGACGATATCCTGTATGTATTAGTAAGAATAGCTTCATAGTAAAAGAAAAATATGTACCTTTTAATAAAAAATAATTTTGGACAATGTCTATTGGTCCATTTGTCACAAACTGGCATTTTTTAAAATCATATGAAAAAAGGAAAGTGATAATATATATATTCTCAATTTTTATTTTTCAATCATTTGAACTTGACAGCTGTCGTTTACCATGTCTGAAAATTTAATGATTAAAGGACCAACAGAAATGCTCCAAAATAGCTTGGGAAAAATTCTGGTTCCATTGACTTACATTGAAACTAAACATAGTTTTTGTCCTCTCCTGCAAATTTACCATTTTGGAGATACTTGTTTTAATTTGGACAGTAATGATATGCAAGTACCTCTGTGAGTACGTAGCACCACAATGTATAGTCCTATATATGTACCTACACCTGCTCTGCTACATACTATTTAAAACCAGCTGCTCTTCACACTGCATACAAGATTATGACAGCTACACGTGAAGACCTTCATGTAATAGAAATACACACCCCACCCTAAACACTACCCTTCACTCAGGGGTGAGTAAGAAACAGTATTCGTGCTGTAAACCTGTTTAGTGTGATGCTGAATGTCACTCACAGGGTTAAGAGGTGGTCTGGACCGTATGAACTCCAGGATGACCTCATGCGCGCTCTTCTTTAACCGCGGGGGGATGTCGCCATTTACCTGAGCAACACACATACAGAGAGTATACACACTGTTCTGGTTTCTCACTCTGTAACTGTTGGTGAAGCTGGAGAGAAAAACCTCATTCACTCTGAAATGAACACACCAAACACTGTGTTAACCCTTTCATGCACAAGTTAAGCAAACCCCTTTCTGCACAACATGGGTTGACCTGTATTCATTTTTAGGGTTGCGCATTGCAAAGCAACTCCGTCCCAACTCCAGATCGTCTGGTATGATTTTATTATTCAGGCTTATATACAGATTTTTGATTGGATGCATGGATTGCGAATAGGAATTTGTTCCCATAAAGAATAAATGGGATGGAAATGTACATGGTGATTTCAGGAACTTCTGCTTGATTGACAGTCACCATTTCACATACACTGACTCAGGGCAGACCCCCGACCTCGACTGCAGTGTTGCTTGACCTGCACTCGTCACTTTGTCGTTTTCCCCCATAGACTCCCATTAATTTTCTAGTGCAGCCAATCGTTAAGGCTTTGTTTAACCTACAGCCTTCAAACTGGCTGTACTCACTCAGAGCAGATCCCCTGACATTAATCCATAGACACACTGACCCGCACCCGTCTATTTGTGGTTTATACGCAACCATCCACTTCTAAAATCTATTAAATCTATTGAAATCAGTTTATTTCATTATTTAATATTCCAGGTGTTCATTAAAAATTGTTTTTGATCTTAAATAATTATTTTAATTATTATTTATTTACTTCATTAACAAAATCAGTGTTTCAAATATGTTCCCGACTGCAAATGTTTACAAACGTCAACGGGTCCTATTAAAAAAATTATCCCTTAACATCAAAAAAAGTTCATATATGCTTTTTAGTCCTAAAAATAATAAAAACATTAATAGTCTCCCACCAATATCTATTGCTGGTTACATACTAAACCAAGTTCACTGTACTATTTTTTTTAGGTATACTCATTGATGACAAATTATGCTGGAAAGAACATATTTCACTAATTTCTAATAAAATTTCCAAAAATGTGGGTGTCATCAGAAGAATAACATATATTCTACCACATAAAATCACTCTTTACTATTATTATACACTTATTTATCCTTATCTCTCTTATTGGAACATTATTTGGGCTAGTACTTACAAAAGCAGTATCAACCGTCTACATATTCTTCAGAAGAGATTTGTTAGAATGGCCACTTCAGTAAATCACCGTGAAACTCACGTCCACTTTTTCAAACTCTTCAGATCCTCAATGTGTATGAAATGAACCAGTTTCAAATACACAGGTTTATTATCTCTTTTACTCAAAACCTTCTTCCTGATTCTTATGAAAATAGTTTTCGTTACAACTTTCCCCACAAGATCCTCCAATAACCTCCGCACTGCTTATTTCAGAACATCAACTGGACAATTTCCACTTTCTTATAGAGGGCTTTTAATTTGGAATTGTTTTCAAAAAACAGCTAAAAACGTATCTACTCTCACTGTAACTAATCTAAATACTAAATATGTCATTGTGTGTATTCTTGTGACTATGTATATTGAGTAACTCTATATTATTATTGTTATTAGTGTTAATTTTTGTTATTATTGATATTACTATTTTCTGTCCCAATATTCTTCTTTGTTTCTCTTATAATTTATTTTTTCTTTGCGGGGTAAGTACTTTGTACAAGCCTCTTTTGGGCTTTTTTTACTTTCCCTGCACAGTTTGTTTGTTTACCTGATGTCACATTCTATTTGTGCAAAATAAAAAAAATTAACTCCATTGTGAACACATAAGGGTTCATTCTGAGCTGCGTTGTATGTTAGAATACAGTGATAAAAAAACTGATTTTTATTAATAAAGTAAATAATAAATTTATAGCAAAGATTTAGAAAATAAAATCTCAGTCGGGTCACTTTTCAGCCACGTTGTGCATCAAAGGGTTAATGTTGGAGGCTGCATCCCCTGAAGGTTCAGATGTTATAGAACTGGACGATGTCCAGCTGTCACGATAGGTTGTTTGCAAATGACGTCACATCACTGTATTACTGTGGTGTGGACTGCAGATGGAGGGCAGGAAGTGATTCTCCACACAGGTGGCGCTATTACACTCTCTCAGAACGCTTAGGGTTTACATCGTTTACAGAAACTCAGAATCAGTTTAACTGAGAACCACCAGGAGCTTTTATCTAGTACTAATTGTTGTTGTTCATGAGGAGAAATAGATAACTAGATAACTAGATAACTACTCAGCTGATCTGGACACTTCTGGCTTCTGTACTTCATGAAATTGAAAATTTATTATTAATAACACTTGCCAGCTAACAAGTCCTGAACATCTCAGGCCTATGAACATCCAGTCCTTCAGCCAGTCAAGCATATAGAGAACAGAGCACTACATATGACGTGAGCGGTCATTCACGCACTGCTGAGACTCTTATTACTGACCCCTCAGTTTCACACAGCCTTAAACAGGCATCTCATATTTCCATCCTTTCAGTGTTCGGGACTCTTCAGCTCTGTGGTCTATTTTACAACCAGTTTTACTGGACTTCCCCCACATGAGCCTGAGCGCTCATCTCAACTACAGGAGCCCTTATCAAAATACAAAACACATGCTTAGTATAGTGAAGTGCAGTAGTTTTCAACCTGTGGGTCCTCCAGTGAGCCGCAGGGGGCCGTAGGCCAAAAATCTTTTTTTTTTTTTTGCCAGGTATTTTTTCTCCAATAAATAGATAGTTCAGCATATTTAGTTTAGTTTATTTGCAAAACAAAACCTGTTTAGTTTGAGTTTGTTGATTGGTTCGGCGTAATACAGTCACTAGTTAGTTAGCTACTTCAGTCTGAGTGAAGCTGTTGTCTTGTGTACACATCATGGATAAATGGTTAAAAACAGGGTCTTTGACAACAAAAGACCCTGAAGCTGGACCATCTACAAGAGAAGCAGCCGCTGTATCTCTTACTGAGAGAACCGAGAAAAGCAAGCATAAAGAAGAAACTACAGCAGTGAGTATCTAGAACTAGGCTTCACAAGCACTGGACCAGAAAACCAGCCGCTACCACTCTGCACCGTGTGCTCGGAGGTCTCGGCAAATGAACCGTTGAAGCAACCAAGTTACGTCGATGTTTGGAGACTAAGTACAGCGAGTACGTGTCTAAACCTGTGGAATTTTTTGAGAACAAACTTAAAGAAGACCAGAGCAGGAGAAAGACCCTTGAATTATCTTGCTCTGGAACTGATAATGCTAAAGCTGTTGAGGCTTCCTACCGTGTTGCTCAGCTTATAGCAAAGGCTGAACCAAATACAGGAATAGGCTTAATGTTGAGCCAGACCTCCGTTTGAAACGTTTTGGGGTGGGTTAAGTGGGCCTTGGGTTGCAAAAGGTTGGGAACCCCTGGTGTAGTGGGTTACACTATGCTGTAGACTGGGGTTCGATTCCCCACCTGAGTAACCACCTTACACTACACCAGTAAGAGTCCTGGTGTAAGACTCCCAACACGACCTCCACCTTCAGCTGCACTGCCAAGGAAATTCAACAGAATGCTATTGTTTTCCTCACAGCGCGGGCGGCTCTCTGTTCTCTGGTGTCACCAGATCTTTTCAGAACAAAGCCTTACAGTAGAGTATAATAATACTCCAGCACTGACCGCTTATGTACACACTGAACACCAGCGTGCCAAACATGAAGGTCAGCATTTATTAATAATGTCACAGTTGACGTTTAAAAAATCAGCATAGCTTCCAAAGAATATTAGCAAAAAAACATCTGTACAAAAATAACACCCCCACCAAAATTTAAAATTTTAACACTGATACAAATCCAACAGCTTGTATTTGAAATTGACATCAAAACATAGTTGTGAAAAACAATACATTTATTTATTTATGTTATATATATATATATAACTTCACATTAATTACTTCAGCTGGATTTATAATTTAAAATTCCTTTTTTTTTTTTAATTAGCTTTAAGGGTGGAAATGTCTTGGAGTGGCGTCATCCTTTGCAGGCTTAGAATAATAAAGGATTATATTAGTCTTCTGTATTTGTTGGACATTGGGTGGTATAGGTCTAACTAATTGATTGATTAAATGTTTTTTTTTTCTTTTTGAAATTTGTAAGCCAGAAGCACTGTAATATTCTTTTTTGTGTATTGTTTGATCTTGTTAAAATTTGAATAAAATGAATAAAATGAATAAAAAGAAGTATTTTTCAAGAATGATTAAGTATATGTGTACAGATCAACAGTGGACAGCAGCCAGCTGGTTAAAGTCCGTTTTGGCCCTGGATCCAAATATCGATGAAGATAAATCTTATTTTTAATCAAATGTTTTAGCAGATTTTAGTGCTGGACCTGATTAGACGACTAATCAGATATTCGTTGGAATTTGGATACGTAGATTTGGATATCTATACTCTGAAAACAGCACCAAACACCGCGAGAAGAAACAAAGTCTCTCCAGCACTAGCAGCCTAAAACACAGCCCTCTGCTTTACTTCAGAAAACCCACCACTCCACCCGCATTCAACATAACAGATCTTATAGGAACAAACCTAAAACAGCCTGAAATGAACATTTCTTCTCTTTAAAAATCAGAACATTCCTGTACTATATTTATTTATATTTAAAAAGAAAACAACCTATATACATTTAAAGCCACGCTACGAGCAGATGTGCTTTCTGCATGTGTTCAGGACAGTCTTGGGAGATTTATCGTATTATCAAAGCGATTAAGCGTTAAAATAACGTAGCTAAATTAAGTTAAACCAGCACTCTAAGTTTTATTGTGGTGTTTTTGTCGGTGAGTGATACTCGCGTTAGCTTACCATGACCTTCCTCAGCTTGTAGCGTTTGGAGCGGATGTCGTCCATCAGCATTTCATAGGGTGTGAGCTGGTACTCGATGGGCAGTGGGTTATACAGACGCTCCTGAACCTTCTTCAGCTTCACTCCGTTCCTCAGGTCCCTCATCACCTGCACCCAGAACCGCGCCTGGACCCCCACACAGCACAGGAGCTAAACTGCTGGGTGGAGCTAAACTGCTGTAGGCTGAACGGGTGGAGCTAAACTGCTGGGTGGAGCTAAACTGCTGTAGGCTGAACGGGTGGAGCTAAACTGCTGTAGGCTGAATGGGTGGAGCTAAACTGCTGTAGGCTGAACGGGTGAAGCTAAACTGCTGTAGGCTGAATGGGTGGAGCTAAACTGCTGTAGGCTGAATGGGAGGAGCTAAACTGCTGGGTGGAGCTAAACTGCTGTAGGCTGAACGGGTGGAGCTAAACTGCTGTAGGCTGAATGGGTGGAGCTAAACTGCTGTAGGCTGAATGGGTGGAGCTAAACTGCTGTAAGTTGAATGGGAGGAGCTAAACTGCTGGGTGGAGCTAAACTGCTGTAGGCTGAACGGGTGGAGCTAAACTGCTGGGTGGAGCTAAACTGCTGTAGGCTGAACGGGTGGAGCTAAACTGCTGTAGGCTGAATGGGTGGAGCTAAACTGCTGTAGGCTGAACGGGTGAAGCTAAACTGCTGTAGGCTGAATGGGTGGAGCTAAACTGCTGTAGGCTGAATGGGTGGAGCTAAACTGCTGTAAGTTGAATGGGAGGAGCTAAACTGCTGGGTGGAGCTAAACTGCTGTAGGCTGAATGGGAGGAGCTAAACTGCTGGGTGGAGCTAAACTGCTGTAGGCTGAACGGGTGGAGCTAAACTGCTGTAGGCTGAATGGGTGGAGCTAAACTGCTGTAGGCTGAATGGGTGGAGCTAAACTGCTGTAAGTTGAATGGGAGGAGCTAAACTGCTGGGTGGAGCTAAACTGCTGTAGGCTGAACGGGTGGAGCTAAACTGCTGGGTGGAGCTAAACTGCTGTAGGCTGAACGGGTGGAGCTAAACTGCTGTAGGCTGAATGGGTGGAGCTAAACTGCTGTAGGCTGAACGGGTGAAGCTAAACTGCTGTAGGCTGAATGGGTGGAGCTAAACTGCTGTAGGCTGAATGGGAGGAGCTAAACTGCTGGGTGGAGCTAAACTGCTGTAGGCTGAACGGGTGGAGCTAAACTGCTGTAGGCTGAATGGGTGGAGCTAAACTGCTGTAGGCTGAATGGGTGGAGCTAAACTGCTGTAGGTTGAACGGGTGGAGCTAAACTGCTGTAGGCTGAATGGGTGGAGCTAAACTGCTGTAAGTTGAATGGGAGGAGCTAAACTGCTGGGTGGAGCTAAACTGCTGTAGGCTGAACGGGTGGAGCTAAACTGCTGGGTGGAGCTAAACTGCTGTAGGTTGAACGGGTGGAGCTAAACTGCTGTAGGCTGAACGGGTGGAGCTAAACTGATAATATTAATAAAATATAATCATATAAATATGAAAACGCAAGTGTGATGTGTCATAGAGTTTCTCACCCAGTCTGCATTCTGTAGCTCATTCAGGTCTCGGGCGGGATCGTCCGTCGTATCACCCTCCATCTTCCGCAAGTTCTGACCAATCAGAGGTTCAACATACATTTCACAGCCAATAGAAATGGTACACGTAAAGACATTTAAAGTTAAAAATGTTTTGTCTTCTCTTGAAAAAAGTTATATAAGATAATAATCAATGAAAATACACACAGTTTATCCTTTTTTTTAACATTATTTTGCTGTAATGTGCAAATATGCCTCAGAATCAGGTTTCTGTGGAGCTCTTGTAATGAAATGGTCAAAATACTGCAGGTCCATATTGAATCATGTCGTATTTTTTTTATCATATCGTCACCATCTAAAGAAAAACGTGTAAATTTTTATTTTTATTATGTCATGCTGTGCCTTGTTCCATCTCTCTTCTTCTGTTTGTTTACATTCCCACACCAGCCATGAGGGTCTGTTTGTTTGGTCATGTGCTCCCTTCGTTCTCTGCTCCGCCCTAGCCCCGCCCGTTTCACCTGCTCCTCGCTTGTATTAGTCCTGTCAGCTGTTTATCTCCTTGTTAGTGTGTGTATATATTCCCTGTGTGTTCTACTCTGGGTTGTTGATCAGTATCTGTATCCTGAGTTTCTGTGATTCCTGTATTCCTGTAAGTCCGCTTGTGGTTCAGTCCGTGTGTTTATCTCTCGTTTTCTTTGTATTTGAGTTTAGAGTTTTATATACTTTGTTTTCGTTCATCATTAAATCATTTTGAGTTTGAAAACTTGCGAGTGTGTCTGCCCCAGCCTTCCTACATGATCTGAATACATCAACTGCTGTTTACATTGTGTTTACATGATGAACGAACCAATAGAAATGCTCCAAAATCACTTGAAAAAAATTCTGGTTCCATTGACTCGCATTGTAAGTAACACTGATGTACTACTGTCCTCTCCTGTGAACTTGCCATGATACTTGTTTTTCACTGGACAGCGACAGCATTAATTGCAATGCACGTCTACAGGGGTTGGACAATAAAACTGAAACACCTGGTTTTAGACCACAATAATTTATTAGTATGGTGTAGGGCCTCCTTTTGCGGCCAATACAGTGTCAGTTGGTTTGGGGAATGACATATACAAGTCCTGCACAGTGGTCAGAGGGATTTTAAGACATTCTTCTTGCAGGACAGTGGTCAGGTCACTACGTGATGCTGGTGGAGGAAAACGTTTCCTGACTCGCTCCTCCAAAACACCCCAAAGTGGCTCAATAATATTTAGATCTGGTGACTGTGCAGACCATGAGAGATGTTCAACTTCACCTTCATGTTCTTCAAACCAATCTTTCTCCAGTCCTGCTGTGTGTATTGGTGCATCGTCATCCTGATACACAGCACCGCCTTCAGAATACAATGTTTGAACCATTGGGTGCACATGGTCCTCCAGAATGGTTTGGTAGTCCTTGGCAGTGACGCGTCCATCTAGCACAAGTATTGGGACAAGGGAATTCCATGATATGGCAGCCCAAACCATCACTGATCCACCGCCATGCTTCACTCTGGGCATGCAACAGTCTGGGTGTTATGCTTCTTTGGGGCTTCTCCACTCCGTAACTCTCCCGGATGTGGGGAAAACAGTAAAGGTGGATCATCAGAGAACAATACATGGTTCACATTGTCCACAGACCAAGATCTGATCTCCTTGCACCATTGAAACCGACGTTTGGCATTGGCACGAGTGACCAAAGGTCTGGCTATAGCAGCCCGGCCGTGTATATTGACCCTGTGGAGCTCCTGACGGACAGTTCTGGTTGAAACAGGAAGCTGAGGAGCACATTTAACTCTGCCGTGATTTGTTCAGCCGTGATTTTATATTTTTGGATACAATCCGGGTTAGAACCCAACATCCCTTTCAGACAGCTTCCTCTCGCGTCCACAGTTAATCCTGTTGGATGTGGTTGGTCCTTCTTGGTGGTCTGCTGACATCACCTCTGGTCCCCAAACTCTGAGACATACCCACCCATACGCCTCTATTTGTCATTTATTGATCCTCGCTCTTTGCACTCCTCACGCTGCACAACCATCCTTTTCTATTTGTAATATGCACTCAGTGTAATCACTGTATGGAACTTTGGGTATTTCAAGTTGACTGGACAAATGAAAAGCTCTCAAAACCCGCTTGGGTTGTTTTGTGTTTACTCCCAGTCTCTGGATTATAACAGAGGCTCTGCACTGAGTACAGCTTTCAGTGGCAGCGTGTGGTTTTATAGCCTCCGGCGGCTTCTATAATGTACAATCAGCGCAGCTGAGCAGCCCCGGCTTTACAGCGGGCTTGTGTTACAGTAGAAACTGAAAGCGGCGCAGGGCCGTAACAGTAAACCCCCAACGGGAACAGCCTCAAACGAGATGAATACACTGAGGAGGAGAGGAAAAACAGACGTGTGCAAAACCCCCTGGTCAAATTTCACGTTGTGTTGATTTTCTAAGTGCAAATGCGTGAATACCTCATCCTCAGAAGCCACTGCTGCACATTTTAATACACCATTACTGTTTATTTATTAAGTGTAATATATTGAAGAGAAAAAACACAAAACGTGGCCTTTGCCAAAGAACTGTCCAATAAAAACTACTCATACAAACATAACAAACGCCTTAATCACGTGACCCAGACTAATGGCTATAGTGGGTGCAGTGGTCTGTAACTTGTTTTTAATTCTGCCCCCCACCCCCCTCTCCAAAAGAAGTCCCATACGATATAACATTATTAGTTAGTATTATTAGTTAGTATTCTTTTATTTTATTTATCGTGATTGTTTTAAATGAGATTTATTTTTTATTAGTATTTAAATTTTTTATTATCTTATTTGTTTTTTTTAATGTATTTTATGTTTAAAATATATTCACATTCATTACTCAGGTAGAAGTATAGATACTAGGGTTTAAAAATACTTCTGTACAAGTTGAAGTATCAACTGAAGCTTTCTAATCCAGTAAAAGTGTAAAAGTACTGCTTTCAGAACTACTTAAAGTATAAAAGTAAAGTAAGAAACAAATGCCATTAAGAACAAAAGCTTAGTCCGCACCACAGGGGTCTATAGTGCACTAGCCCACCTCCCCAAAAACCCCATTCTTCTAAAAGCCATAATGACTCACTGGGAAGCTTCTTGATATTTGGGAACCTTTATCTTTTGTTAAAGAGTTGATAGTGTGTCAATGTAATTTTTTGACTGCTTATTTAATTCATGTATTAATTAATTAATTTATCTATTTGTATTTATTATTTTTTTTAATGTATTTCCTTTTATTTATTATTATTTATTTGTATTTATTTATTTACTTATTTTATTATAATTATTTTTTCCCCCTATATACTTGTATTTTGTGAATGTATGTATTATATTAGCATGTCTGGTATTGTGAGGGTTGGGGGGCGGGGGATACACTGTGATATAATATGAAATAATAAACATAATAAATAAACCCTGATTAAAAAAAAACAATGACTATAATGTTATATTAAAATGTTAATGTTGATAAGTTTGGGATGCGCTAGGCTTCCTGTTTCAGCTCATATACGCCCATTGAACATGAATGTAGTTTAGTATTATCTGTTACTACTGAACATTAACATGTGTTTCATGGAGCAGAAGATATGAATGGGACCCTATGGGGGGAAAAAGAGGGATCATAAAAATGACAAACTGAGGAGTGCAGGTCGAGGCAACACTGCAGTCGTGGTCTGGGGTCTACCCTGAGTCAGTGCGTGTGAAAGGGTGTCTGTGGGTCAAGCAGAAGTTCAGCAGACTGGTGTTTACTTTTCCATCCTATTCATTTTCTATGGGGAAATTTTTTTTTTTTCTGAATCTGTGCATCTGATCATGAAGCTGTATACAAGCCCCAATCACATAATCAGACTGGACAATCTGGATTTGGAACAGCCCGGCGCTTACCCTCCCCCAAGTTCCAATCAACATACACACGCACACTCATATTTATGTGTATTATTTATTTTTATATATTTTCATTATATATTTTTCTTTGATTTATTTTTTATATATTTTATAGATATTATCTCAGAACATAATGGCTCCTCTTATGCTTACTTCATTTTGCACTTCTATAAATTCCTTAATATTTAAAAATATATTATTTTATTGTTGTATATGAGCTGCAGGTGCTGCATATCACTGCTAGTTGTAGTGTATACGACTGTGTATGTAACTAATAAACAATTCCTTTTACTTTTTAATTCACAACTGTGTAAAGGTCTGAGACACCTGAGCTGATAGTTTAAAAGTCTTTATCTGATCAGTAAGTGTCTGATCACCAGTAGGAACAGCAGATCTGATTAGAACAGATGTAAATAATCCTCCATACAATACAAAGTAACATGAATATGTTATTGTGAGAGAAGTAGATCAGATCTTGATCCAGTTTGAAGAACAAAGTTAGGTTCCAGATTTCTCCTGGACGCCCCAGACATTGTATGAATGTGTTCAGTTCCTTCAGCAGCAAATCTTGATTTAGCTTAATGAAGTACTGAGCAGTCAAAGCAGGTATTAGATGAGAACTGATAATAATACTGGGTTGTTTAGGAGAAGCTTGGAAAGAGTTAAATAAACACACTGACGTATGGAAAAGCACTACTTACTCTATTAATACTGTTTAATATTTAATAATAAAGTATAAAAGCACTACTTACTCTATTAATACTGTTTAACATTTAATAATAAAGTGTAAAAGCACTACTTACTCTATTAATACTGATTAATATTTAATAATAAAGTGTAAAAGATCTACTTACTCTATTAATACTGTTTAATATTTAATAATAACGTATAAAAGCACTACTTACTCTATTAATACTGTTTAACATTTAATAATAAAGTGTAAAAGCACTACTTACTCTATTAATACTGATTAATATTTAATAATAAAGTGTAAAAGCACTACTTACTCTATTAATACTGATTAATATTTAATAATAAAGTATAAAAGCACTACTTACTCTATTAATACTGTTTAACATTTAATAATAAAGTGTAAAAGCACTACTTACTCTATTAATACTGATTAATATTTAATAATAAAGTGTAAAAGCACTACTTACTCTATTAATACTGATTAATATTTAATAATAAAGTATAAAAGCACTACTTACTCTATTAATACTGTTTAATATTTAATAATAAAGTGTAAAAGCACTACTTACTCTATTAATACTGATTAATATTTAATAATAAAGTGTAAAAGATCTACTTACTCTATTAATACTGTTTAATATTTAATAATAAAATGTTTACTGAGTAAATAAATGCTTTTTAAATACAAAAATGTCCCCAACTCCCCCAGTACTGTATATATTCTATTAATCTGTGGTGTGGGGGTTATTCGGGGATGGAGGCGCCCCATGTTTTGTACCTAAAAGATATTCTATTATGAAAATGTGAAATAAAGGAAGGCGCTGAGGCACCACTGCTGGGATCTGGTTGGACTAACACCCAGAGTGTGATCCTCAGCAGCAGAGAGAACTTCACTAAACACCCATAAATCTTTATTTAGCCTGAATCAGACGGAGTGAGCTCGAGTTCCGGCGTATTGAACCGCCCTTGGCGATGAACTTGAGTGCTGTAAGACGTCCGGCTCTTTAAGATGCTAAATTATTTAGAGTTAGAATGAATGACCTCCTCCCGTCTTCTTATTAGAGCGAGTATAATTAACAACCAGACAATAACTCGCTCCCTCGTGCACTTCAGCTCGTGGAACTGTTAACCACATCCATATGATTCACGCTCTGTGTTCCTCCCACGTAGCTTCTCGTATGTTATGTTATATTGAGACGCCTCTGAAGACTGAGGTTCTTTATGTTTCACGTGTGAACTGCGGCCGCTGCCCTTTGGCTGGACGTCACAGCAGCACAGTTATGAGATGTAGCTGTCGGTCACAGTAATGTGCTGTAGAAGGTCAGAGTGTTCGTCCATCCGTGAAGGTCCAGCATGAGAAGAATGAATACTTCTCCGCTCATGGTTGAAAGCCAGCGCTGGATAGTTGCTATTATCTCCTTCACATGGAAGAGGCTGCCAACGCTGAGGAATTGGAGATTTGGAGCCACTCCTTTCAACCTGTTCAGCATAAATCACTCCAACTACAGATGTTTGTAGATACACAAACATCTTCAAGTTTGGTGGGACATCAGACTGAATTACAAGAGAAAATACAATTTTGACAGGAGATCGGACTGAACTGCGGGAGAAAATACAATTTTGGCAGGAGATTAGACTGAACTGTGGGAGAAAATACTATTTAGACAGGTGATCGGACTGAATTGCCAAACAAAATACAAGTTTGGCGGAAGAACAGACTGAATTGTGGGAGAAAATACAAGTTTGGCAGGAGATCGGATTAAACTGGGGGAGAAAATACAAGTTTGAGGGGAGATAGGACTGAATTGGAGGAGAAAATACTATTTAGGCAGGTGATCGGACTAAACTGTGGGAGAAAATACATGTTTGGCAGGAGATCGGACTGAATTGGGGGAGCAAATACAAGTTTGACAGGGGATTGGACTGAATTGTGGAAGAAAATACAAGTTTGGCAGGAGATTGGACTGAACTGTGGGAGAAATACGAGTCTGGCAGGAGATTAGACTAAACTGTGGGAGAAAATACAAGTTTTGCGGAAGAACGGACTGAATTAAGGGAGAAAATTCAAGTTTGGCAGGAGATCGAACTAAACTGTGGGAGAAAATATTAGTTTGGCAGGAGATGGGACTGAATTGGGGAAGAAAATACAAGTTTGGCAAGAGATCGGACTAAATTGAGGGAGAAAATACAAGTTTGGCAGGAGATCAGACTGAATTACAGGAGAAAATACAAGTTTGGCAGAAGATCGGACTGAACTGAGGGAAAAAATACATGTTTGACGGGAGATTGGACTGAACTGTGGGAGAAAATACATGTTTGTCAGGAGATCGGACTGAACTGTGGGAGAAAATACATGTTTGTCAGGAGATCGGACTGAATTGGAGGAGAAAATACTATTTAGGCAGGTGATCGGACTGAATTGTGGGAGAAAATACAAGTTTGGTGGGAGATTAGACTAAATTGGGGGAGAAAATACTAGTTTGGCAGGAGATCGGACTGAAGTGCTGGTGTCCTCACCTCTTTCGCGCTCCTGATCTTGTCCAGGAAGGTGCGCAGCTCCATGGTCTCAGCGTAGAGGGCGCGGCACACGGCCTGGTAGTGAGCAGGAGCGTCCGCTGGGCTCGGAAGGTGAGACGTGCACAACTACAGAGAAAACACAAACCAGGCTTTCACCACACGTCCATACTCAGGTCCACACTTCAGATACTCACTACAGCACTTACTCATTACTCACACAGTACATACTGATTACTGAGTAACTCATAGTAGATATAGAATCGTTTATAGCAGTAATAATAGTATAATAATAGTAGTAATAATATTATTGTCAGTATCAGTATTGGTATTGCAAAAGCTAATATCATAGATGATAACAGTGAATCAATTCTAAATATATTACTCAGATCTAGAAAATAACTATTAAACATGTTAAGTTTGTTACAGTATGTAAGTATGTTCCCTAAAATCAACGATGGGTCTTGCGTCACACATTCACAGCAGGTCCCTTTGAAGCCAGATCAGGAGTTGGCTGCTGTGTGACAATTTCACAATGAATGGACAAACAGAAAAACTATGCTACACATCTCTCTCTCTCTCTCTCTATATATATATACACATACATATATATATATATATATATATACACACACACACACACTACCGCTCAAAAGTTTAGGATCACTTGCAAATTTTATTTCATGCAATTTCCATGCAATTCACAAACAATATTGTGTATCAGTGTATCAGATGATTTTTAAAGAATAAAAATGTTTGTATTAAAGTCTATTTTTGTATAGAGGCTTATTTTACATATAGTTCTATTATCAGTAATTCTCAGTCCTCTGTCTAAATCTCCTGGTACGACCACCAATCCAAGTTAAGGATGTTATTGGACTAATTGGTTGTTAGGACACTCTTGATCAATTGTGATCACAGCTGAAAAACATTCTACTAATAAGTGAGTATAAAAGGGAACAACATTCTAGGTTAGTTTAGTATCTGAAGATCAGCAGTTGATGTCTTGCTGACCGACTCACAATGACCAGAAAGAAACAACTTTCTTTAGAGACCCGTCAGTCCATTGTTGTGTTAAGGAAGAAGATACTCCATTAAAACAAGAACATTTCACTGTGATCCCAAACTTTTGAGCAGTAGTGTACATACATACACACATACATATATATATATATATATATATATATATATATATATATATACACATACACACACACACATACACACACAGTGTACACTGGTCTGTTGGCATGTAGGTGTCCTAGTTTGCTCTGAATGGACAGACGGTGCTGTGAGTCACTCTCTGTTTGATTCTGGCTGTTGAATGGCAGTCTGTGCATTTTACACTCTATCAGCAGAACAGCACCGCATACACACAGCAGCTCACTTCCAGATACACTCTCACAGCCTCTACCAGGAGTGTGACCTCTAAGCATTAGTGACCACCAACAACAAAATACATACATACACATACATTTTATAAAAACTCTCAGTGGAGAGTGGAGTCGGTGGGTTAGTGGGAGCAGAGTCGGTAGGGTAGATTTGGGAAGGCTGAGGAGTAGTGGAGTTGGGGGGGAGGGGGGGGCAATGGGGGTGAGTGGAGCAGCATGATTTAGCTCGGAGCGGTTGTCACTCTGAAAAAACCTCCAGTGTGGCTCGGTCCTGCCAGCCAGGCTCCTCTTCCTCTTTCAGCTTTTGTCTGCATTTCTCATTCTGTCTCAGCTTTTAAGGACCTGAGATGTGTACTTGCGGACCACTTAGAGTCCCATCTCTGCCCCTCAGTCTGTCTAAGGTGGCGTGATGGTGAGTGTGAGCTGAGACAGGAGCCTAAGACACCCTCAGGAGCTTCACCCTCTTCCTCCAGCAGTGTCACGCTTGGTCAGGAGTGAAGAGGGCAGATCTGATGTAACACATACAGTACAGCTACAGGCCCTGACACTCCCAGCGGGGAGAACATCAGTGTGGGTGTGTGTCACTCGCACTGCCTTAGCCAGCCTCCGTTATACGATATCTACAGCACTACTGTAATACACATTAATGCCTGAGTTAACCCCATGTGTCCTGCTTTTACACAACTTCCTGTTTACTAACCACATGGAAACCTGAGAGAACTGGTTGGCTCACTCACAGCATCCACCGATAATGTGAATAAGCACTGTGAGCGCTTATAAACGTTGTAAAAATCACTGTGATTGGTTATTACAGTGTCCTCTCCACTGTCCACAAGTACCTTGAGGACGTCCCGGTAGCGGCGGATCCCGCTGCCGCAGCCCCGCCCTTCCTCCTCCTCTTCCTCGGTGGCCTCATAGCCCTCGTCAGGGCAGGGGTCAGCGTCCGTACCGGCCGTGTTAGTCATCAGGTCGATGAGCTGCTCCAGCGGCGGACTCAGCTCACGCTCCTCGTTCTCCTTCAGACCGTAGTCCAGAGCTTTATAGATCATAATACCCAGAGACTCAATCACCTGTTCAACACACAAAACACAAACCTGTTACATCATAACATAATAATATTATTATTATTATTATTATTATATTAAAGCACTGGTTCGACCAAATCATTCGTTTATACTATGTTTGCTGAAGCACTGGAGCTACGAGGCTAATGTAGCTGACAGGTAGGAGAAGTGGAGGTCTGTACGGTATTCTAGAAAGTCGGGAATGTTTAGTGCCGTACACCTTTAGTTCTGCTCCCGCCCGCAGTTCCATACAGTAAATGACATCCAGTATTTGAGTCTCTATCATAAACACATGATTTTCTACTGAAATAATCAGGACTCTGGCCTTTAGTGGGCTTAACTGTCCAATACTGACCAACCTTCAGCGCACTGTCCACAGCTGAGGCCAACTGACTCTCTACAAGCTCCACCAATTCTGAAGCACACTAATGCAGTTCATGTGTTGATCATGACATCAGTTACTTTGCAACTGCTTAGAACAACTTTATTACTTTCTGATTAATTAGTGTAGTGGTTATAATTGGTTATGACATGTGATTAACTTATTATAATCATTCTTAATAAATGTAAAATGTATTTGTTTTCTACTGGTTAACATATATATAATGCATTATTCAGTAATCACTGTGAAATATTCAGTATCTACTATGTATTATTCAGTATAAAATATGTATTATTCAGTGTCTACTATCAATTATTCAGTATCTACTATGTATTATTCAGTATAAAATATGTATTATTCAGTGTCTACTATCAATTATTCAGTATCTACTATGAATTATTCAGTATCTAATATGTATTATTCAGTATCTACTATGTATTATTCAGTATCTACTATGTATCATTCAGTATAAAATATGTATTATTCAGTGTCTACTATCAATTATTCAGTATCTACTATGTATTATTCAGTATAAAATATGTATTATTCAGTGTCTACTATCAATTATTCAGTATCTACTATGTATTATTCAGTATAAAATATGTATTATTCAGTGTCTACTATCAATTATTCAGTATCTACTATGAATTATTCAGTATCTAATATGTATTATTCAGTATCTACTATGTATTATTCAGTATCTACTATGTATCATTCAGTATAAAATATGTATTATTCAGTGTCTACTATCAATTATTCAGTATCTACTATGTATTATTCAGTATAAAATATGTATTATTCAGTGTCTACTATCAATTATTCAGTATCTACTATGTATTATTCAGTATAAAATATGTATTATTCAGTGTCTACTATCAATTATTCAGTATCTACTATGAATTATTCAGTATCTAATATGTATTATTCAGTATCTACTATGTATTATTCAGTATCTACTATGTATTATTCAGTATCTAATATGTATTATTCCGTGTCTACTATGAATTATTCAGTATCTATTATGAATTAATCAGTATCTACTATAAATTATTTAGTATCTACTATGTATTATTCAGTATCTACTATATATTGGGGGTTTGCCAGATCATATCGTACACAATAATATTACCACCATTTTTGAATATGGTGAACAATATTATACCCTGAAATATCGTATCATATCACCCATACCTAATCACCACATCAGGTACTACTTTTACTGTTTTTAGAAAAATAAAAATTCATACTTTTCTCATTTCCCATTATATATCTACTCGAGATTTTATCTCCAGTATCATTCACTTTACTTCAGTTCTGGATATATGGATGACATTCTGGATCATTAACTTCTGTTATAATCTGATGAAAATTCTTGTATTTTTTAATATCTCAGTTAGGGGTGTGCCATATCGTATCATATACAATAATAAAATGTAATTTTCATTTTGTTGCAGTAGTGTATTCTTGAAATATTTTTTAAAATTCAATGTTTTGTCATATCGCCAAGAGTATCGTTATCGCAAAAATACCAATAATATCGTGATATTATTGTAGGGCCATATCGCCCAGCCCTACTATGTATTATTCAGTATATACTATATATTATTCAGTAACTGAACCGCTGCACTGTAGATGCAGTTAAAGGTTAAACGAGCTCAGTTTCAGCTTAGAAGACACCAAAACCCTTAGCTAGGTGAAGAAAGAGGAACACAGAGTCCTTCTCTCCCTGAGAGACTAAAACAGGACAGAGAACGTTTTCAGAGCTGACACGACCGGACAGGAAAACAAACGAGGGACTTTGACGGGATTTGACAGGCTGGGCAGATGAGGACAGAGCTGCAGTTGAATTGTTTTGTCTGCGTCTCGCTCTAATCTGCAGGCGCTGTCTGTGAACGTCGCTCAGACCGTGAAGGAAACTGGGCTTTAGGTTTTAACATCAGTAAATCTGCATGCTGGGGTCAGTACGGCTGCTGTTCTCTGGAAACAACCAATACTTCAAACCCTCTACAGCCAAACCTTCAAACCCTCTACAGTCAAACCTTCTACAGTCAAACTCTCAAACCCTCTACAGTCAAACCTTCACACCCTCTACAGTCAAACCTTCACACCCTCTACAGTCAAACCTTCACACCGTCTACAGCCAAACCTTCACACCCTCTACAGTCAAACCTTCACACCCTCTACAGTCAAACCTTCACACCGTCTACAGTCAAACCTTCAAACCCTCTACAGCCAAACCTTCACACCCTCTACAGTCAAACTCTCCACACAGTCTACAATCAAACTCTCAAACCCTCTACAGTCAAACCTTCACACCGTCTACAGCCAAACCTTCACAGCGTCTACAGCCAAACCTTCACACCGTCTACAGTCAAACCTTCACACCGTCTACAGTCAAACCTTCACACCGTCTACAGCCAAACCTTCACACCCTCTACAGCCAAACCTTCACACCGTCTACAGTCAAACCTTCACACCCTCTACAGCCAAACCTTCACACCCTCTACAGCCAAACCTTCACACCGTCTACAGTCAAACCTTCACACCCTCTACAGCCAAACCTTCACACCGTCTACAGTCAAACCTTCACACCGTCTACAGTCAAACCTTCACACCCTCTACAGCCAAACCTTCACACCGTCTACAGCCAAACCTTCACACCGTCTACAGCCAAACCTTCACACCGTCTACAGCCAAACCTTCAAACCGTCTACAGCCAAACCTTCACACCCTCTACAGCCAAACCTTCACACCGTCTACAGCCAAACCTTCAAACTCTCTACAGCCAAACCTTCACACCGTCTACAGTCAAACCTTCACACCGTCTACAGTCAAACCTTCACACCGTCTACAGCCAAACCTTCACACCGTCTACAGTCAAACCTTCACACCGTCTACAGTCAAACCTTCACACCGTCTACAGTCAAACCTTCACACCCTCTACAGCCAAACCTTCACACCCTCTACAGCCAAACCTTCACACCGTCTACAGTCAAACCTTCACACCGTCTACAGTCAAACCTTCACACCGTCTACAGTCAAACCTTCACACCCTCTACAGCCAAACCTTCACACCGTCTACAGTCAAACCTTCACACCGTCTACAGTCAAACCTTCACACCCTCTACAGCCAAATCTTCACACCGTCTACAGCCAAACCTTCGCACCGTCTACAGTCAAACCTTCACACCCTCTACAGCCAAACCTTCACACCCTCTACAGCCAAACCTTCACACCGTCTACAGCCAAACCTTCACACCGTCTACAGCCAAACCTTCACACCCTCTACAGCCAAACCTTCACACCCTCTACAGCCAAACCTTCACACCGTCTACGGCCAAACCTTCACACCGTCTACGGCCAAACCTTCACACCGTCTACGGCCAAACCTCCAAACCGTCTACAGCCAAACCTTCTCACCGTCTACAGCCAAACCTTCTCACCGTCTACAGCCAAACCTTCACACCGTCTACAGCCAAACCTTCAAACTCTCTACAGTCAAACTCTCAAACCCTCTACAGTCAAACCTTCACACCGTCTACAGCCAAACCTTCACACCGTCTACAGCCAAACCTTCACACCGTCTACAGCCAAACCTTCACACCGTCTACAGCCAAACCTTCACACCGTCTACAGCCAAACCTTCACACCCTCTACAGCCAAACCTTCACACCGTCTACAGCCAAACCTTCACACCCTCTACAGCCAAACCTTCAAACTAGAGATGGAAGGATTGATCAGCTATGTAACCGGCGATCTGCTAATATTTCTCCAATTTAGCCGGTCTCGAGAGCCGAGCGATGGCGTTAAACAAATGCCAAACCTTCAAATCCTTTACAGCCAATCCTTTAAAATTAGCTAGCAAGTAATGTCAGCTTAATGTTGTAGTTTCTGAATAATAACTGGACAGTAACTGTAGGATATACAGGGGTTGGACAATGAAACTGACACACCTGGTTTTAGACCACAATAATTTATTAGTATGGTGTAGGGCCTCCTTTTGCGGCCAATACACACTAAAATGACAGGTGTTTCAGTTATATTGTCCAACCCCTGTAAGTGGTGATGCTGACGGTTTTAAGAACTGCAGTTTTCTCTGCTCGATTTTTCCCTCTACACTTCCTGCTGTCTTAGCATCGCCAGCCATGACCAGCTATCAGACATCCCAACCATGTCACCATGGCAACCACAGCACATCCACACTCAGAGGAGGTGTAAAGCTTGATTTGGAGAACACTGAGGCGGGGGGAGGGGTAGGGGGGAGGTTTCATCCATGCTCCCTAATACAGCATGACCATCAGGCTCGTTAGCTTCAGTAATAAAGGCCGCTTTGTCTCCGCGGGTCGCTCTTTGAAGTCACGAAGACCCCGACAGACGAGGGGGCAGCGACTGTGTAAACACACGGACCAGACAAAAGCACCTCTGTTATGTCCGGCTAATAACGGACACAGCTCCTCTGCTGGTGTGGCTGATTAGACCGCTGTTAAATACACTGCAGCATATAATCAAGAACAATTACTAACTTTCAGAACTGGGAAGACATAGCAGTGACCTTATTAGATACTAAATAATTCATAGTACATCGAATAATTAACAGTACATACTGAATACTTCATAGTAGATACTGAAAATTGCTGCTGGAGTGTTTAAACACTGTGTCCACTCACTGTCCACTCTGTTAGACACTCCTACTACTTGCTGGTCCACCTTGTAGATGTAAAGTCAGAGACAGTAGCTCATCTGCTGCTGAACAGTTTGTGTTCCTCTAGTTCTTCATCAGTGGACACAGGACGCCGCCCACAGGACACTGCTGTCCGGATAGTTTTGGTTGGTGGACGATTCTCAGTCCAGCAGCACTGCTGTGTCTGATCCACTCACACCAGCACAACATGCACTAACATACCACCACCACCACCACCTAATAGTATCTGCTCTGTGGTGGTCCTGATCATTAAAGAACAGAGTAATAAAGTATACAGAGAATCAGAAGAACTACAGTCTGTAAGTGGAGCTCCTGTATGGTCAGTGGAGCTGATGTTTTTAATATTATGGTTGATGGGTGTATATAGTAATACTACCTAGTTCTAATCATACAAAGAGAAACTAATCGTGTATATATATATATATATATATATATATATATATATATATATATATATATATAAATAAATATTTTTTTTTCTCCAATAAATAGATAGTTCAGCATATTTAGTTTAGTATATTTGTAAAACAAAACCTGTTTAGTTTGAGTTCGTTGATTGGTTCGGTGTAATACAGTCACTAGTTCATGGATAAATGGTTAAAAACAGGGTCTTTGACAACAAAAGACCCTGAAGCTGGACCATCTACAAGAGAAGCAGCCGCTGTATCTCTTACTGAGAGAACCGAGAAAAGCAAGCATAAAGAAGAAACTACAGCAGTGAGTATCTAGAACTAGGCTTCACAAGCACTGGACCAGAAAACCAGCCGCTACCACTCTGCACCGTGTGCTCGGAGGTCTCGGCAAATGAAGCGTTGAAGCAACCAAGTTACGTCGATATTTGGAGACTAAACACTGCGAGTACGAATCTAAACCTGTGGTATTTGAGAACAAACTTAAAGAAGACCAAATAGGGGTGTAAGAAAATATCGAATATCGGGATATTATATTTAGTGATACTGTATTGATTCTTAAAAACACAGTATCGATACACAGATTCCTGGCAGACAGTGAATCATTGTGTGTTGTGTTTAAACCTCTGACCACTAGATGACGATATTGTAATCTATTGTCAGCTCCTCTCCAACATGTTATTGTAAACATTGATAAACCTGTTTATACAATGGTGTGTTTTAATATGAGGATTTGAAAAATCACAATATATTACTTATTGCTTGCAGTATCGCAATATATCACGATATATTGAATCGTGACCACTGTATCTCGATATGTATTGTATGGCCAGGTCTTTGCCAATACACAGTCCTACTACCAGAGCAGGAGAAAGACCCTTGAATTATCTTGCTCTGGAACCGATAATGCTAAAGCTGTTGAGGCTTCCTACCGTGTTGTGCAGCTTATAGCAAAGGCTGGACCAAATACATGCAGTCAGGTCACGTGGATGGTTCACTGTATTTGGTTTTAAATGGCAATAAAAAATTTTAGGGTGAGTTAAGTGGGCCTTGGGTTTCAAAAGGTTTGGAACCTAAAGAATCCAAAACCTGCACTACAGCGTAACTCACTCCCAACATCCTAAAGACAGCACCTCACTGCTGAGTCAACACATTCACATCAAGCAGCTCAATAAGATCAGTGAGGTCCAGCGCCTGTACAGCAAAGCGAGGGTCTCGGTAATGCAGGCATGTTCACCCGCCGGCATTACAGCACCTCACCAATCAGAGCTTTTCTGGGCTCCACTCGAACTGCAGGGTGTGAATAACATGATGGCA
Source organism: Megaleporinus macrocephalus (assembly GCA_021613375.1). Lineage (NCBI taxonomy): Eukaryota > Metazoa > Chordata > Actinopteri > Characiformes > Anostomidae > Megaleporinus > Megaleporinus macrocephalus. Next base: position 34,733,980 of record CM038727.1, read on the forward strand.
CATTAATTAAGCATGATATAAATATTGAACTGTTAACAGTGTGTGAAGAGAAATGGGTCAGTTTCTCCAGGGGGAGGCAGAAACAGAAGGATGTTCACGCTCAGAGCCTGCAGAGGAGAAGAGAAGCCCGAACTCCAGAAACTGAACAGCTTCTACACAAACTAAAACAACGGTGATGCTGGTAACCTTCACTACACCTGCACTGCTGGTGTGACTCACTGTTAAAACTGATGAGAGTGACTCAGAAAAGCTGAATTTGAATAAAGAGACACAGAACTCCATTCACAGGACACACAGCCAGACATTCACCAGCATAAGCTGAGAATACAGTCCCCTCTGCTGTCAAGCCCAGCTCGACCAATCAGACCAGACCTCCTAAGTCAGTGCAGAGCCAATCACATCCAGCCTAGATGTTTCTCGCCAGCAACAGCAAAACAGGTCATGAACATTAATGTTTGTACCAGAGATGGAGGGATCGGTCAGCGGTTTGTCTGTATTCCAACAATTTTAAGGCCAAACAAGCCGTTAGCCGATCCTGAGAGCTGGTCAGTGATGTATATATAATGGTTAAGGATGCTGCAGCCCTGCACGAGGTCCCTTGGTCACAGGACCCTGCAATTCCTCTTTGCAACACTAGATGGAGACATAGATCTTTTTAACTTTGGACCAGCTCTCATGATCGGCTGATTGCTTGCTTGAGCTTATAATTGTTGTGCAATTAGATCACATGTTTAATGTAAATGGAACAGAGTTCAGGATGCTGCAGCCCTGCGCGAGGCCCTTTGGTCACAGGACCCTGCAGTTCTTCTTTGCAGCACTAGATGGAGATTGAGAGCCTCTTGACTTTGGACAACAGGGCTAAAACTGCTGCCTTACATGTGCTGATAGAAGACATGTGGTCAGGCTGGCAGTTTGTTTTACAGTATATATATTAGAGATGGAATGATCGATCAGCTATGTATTGGTATCGGACGATTTTTAATCAAAATATGTGATCGACCGATATTTCTCCAGTTTAGCCGATCCCGAGAGACGAGCAACGGTGTTAAACAAATGAGCCTAATATGTGTTTCCAGCTAGCGCTTCATCCAGGAAGAGGAGCCCTCCGTGAAACCCCCTCCAGCCAGCTCCCTGCAATTCCTATCTGAACCACTAGGTGGAAATACATACCATTTAGTTTTGGTCAGACTGACTAAAGCAGCGGCCTCGCGGGGACAGTTTATGGCGTTCACGGCACGTGTGGATAGAAAACATCGTCTGTCTGGCAGTCACTCATCCAGAGCGTTCTGTAACATCAACTTGTCTCACTGGAGAACCAAGACAAAGACATTTAACTCTACTAATCTGATACAGCACTTCAGAGACACCACACACTGAATACAGTGAGTATCAGTAAACAGCAGAGCTAGAACACACACAGCTAACACAAACTAATAACCCAGAACACCTACAGACCAGATCTGACCGGTACGAACAGAACAGCAGCAGAAACAGCCAGAGAGATAAAGAACCACAGCCAGAGTGATTGAGTTTATAGTTCTAGATAAGCAGATCTTCTCGGCTGTAGAAGACGTTCATTCTGCTGATTAATGTTCCACCTGGATCCACGCTCTGCTGTTCCTAGTAGAGATACTTTTCAGATGTTTCTCTTCTGGAGCTTATCAAGCGGTTTACTCCCACATAGACCAACTTCTAATTTAGTTACAGATATTATACTGTTTATATGAGCTCCTTAAAAATGGTAATAAACCAGTTTAGACCATGTTTAATGACTTGCTTGCACTAATAACTACATGTAGCCCTGCCGTGTCATATAGCCCCGCCCTCCATCGGTATAGGCTATTGGCCGATCACGCTGAAAGGTGATAAGAATCGACCTCAAAATCGCTGATCGGTCCATCTCTATATATATATATATAATATAACAGTCCAGCCCTGCACTGGCTATTGGCTGATTATGTGGAGCGGTAGCTCAGTATCAGCCCCAAAAACACTGATCCTCAGTCAGTACTTTCCAAATATTGATATAGAAGAATTGATTTTCATATTTCTACAGCATTAATCAAAACCTTTGTTTATTTTTCAACAACCCCATACAGTGCAGCCAGGCTTCGGCCTCCCCACACCACTGCCACCTACTGGACACATTTTGAATTGCAGTACTAAACATGTTTACAATTATGGTTCATCTTGAAATGCACACTTGGGTTGATTTTAAAGAACAAGTATTCGAAACCTGTATATCCAACTTAGGCCAGACTTCTTATTCAGCAGCTTCCATGTCTTATTCAGCAGCTAATGCAGCAGAGACGATTGGCTGTATCCTGCGAGCGCCTGTATCTTGACTGGCTCTTCTGAGGACCGGCAGCAGAACTCATCACCAGAGCAAAGCAGCTTAACAGGGATTTGTCGACGGAGACTCAGAGTCACTCATACAGGGAAGGTTTTATAACACACGCCAGCTAAGTGGGTGTCAAGACGTGTGTGTGTATATATATATATATATATATATATATATATATATATATATATATATATATATATATATATATATATATGTGTGTGTGTGTGTGTGTGTGTCCTGGTCGCTTTCCATCTGCTGAAGCATTATGGTGCTACAGGCCCCCCTCACTGCACAGTGGACACGTCAGCGTTAGGAACACAGCACGTTCATTCAGATCAACACCGGATGGGGGTTTAAAGTGGACGTGAATAAGAAATCAAACACGAGTCTCTTCTAAACACCAGTTCATTACATCCTCAGTGTCTAAAGTGGCTCATATAACCACTGAAAGTGGCCCAAGCTGGTTTAGACTAGTTATGCTGCATGACCAGCCCACCAGCATCCAAAACACAACAGGGTTAGATATAGTCTATTATTATACACCCACTAGAGTGTCCACTGTATCAGCTCCACTGACCATACAGGAGCTCCACTTACAGACTGTAGTTCATCTGATTCTCTGTATACTTTATTACTCTGTTCTTTAATGATCAGGACCACCACAGAGCAGGTGGGTGGTGGGTCATTCTCAGCGCTGCAGTAACACTGATGTGGTGGTGGTGTGCTGGTGTGAGTTGTGCTAGTGGGAGTGGATCAGACACAGCAGTGCTGTACCTTTTGTTTATTACAGTGCATTATTATTATTATTATTATTATTATTATTATTATTATTAGTAGTAGTAGTAGTAGTGTTAAGCTAGTATATAAGCTTTATTCTTGAGGATACCTGGGCACAGACATGCTCTAACAGGTCTGAGAATGGTCTACCATGGTCTCCCTTAGACTCGGCAACTGCACGGCAACTGTCTTATAGGCCTGTCTCCATGTTTCATGTGGCTTATGTGCCCTGTCTGGCCAAGTAGCTATCTCCAGGGTTTGGGCAGCTTTCTTGGGGCTTCCCGCCGTAAAATGACATGATCTGCTGAACCATAAACTTCTTGTAACTTCTAGCATTTGCTGTGATGACCATCTGTGTCTCACTTTCACAGAAGACATGATAAATAAATATTTACCACACATTACATCATCATAATTATTATAACAATGGTGCAATGGTTAGTGCTCTGGACTCTGAATCCAGCGATCTCTGTGGGACCTTTGCGTTTCTCTTAGTGGGCCGTCATGGACTGAAGGTTAGGGATCTGGTCGTGTGCCTGGCAGGTCGCCTGTTTGATGACCGAATGAGGTGCCCTTGAGTCCACAACTGAACCTAGTCGCTGTGAATAGGGCTGCCCACTACTCTGGACAAGTGTGTGTGTGTGTCTATGTGGTTTCACTGCATGGACGGGTTTAATGCAGAGAAGGCGGTGACATCACTTTGTTTGTGTTTTTAAACTGTGGTGTCGAGTATCGTGGAATTTCACTGCCATGTCTCAGTAAGTACAGGTCAGAAAAACAACTCATCTTTCATACCCAGAAAAAAACCCTCACCAACACTGTACATACTTTCACCTAAACTGGACCTGAAAGCTATTATTTACTAATCACTGGAGTTTTTACTGGAGTACTTCAATTACTGTCTTAGCAGCTGAAAGAGGACCACCCTTCCCACAGCGAGGGGATTTAGCTGATTTACATCTACACTGTGACCACCAAGTGGATTTACATCTACACTGTGGACCATCAAGTAGCTTTACATCTACACTGTGACCACCAAGTGGATTTACATCTACACTGTGGACCATCAAGTAGCTTTACATCTACACTGTGACCACCAAGTGGATTTACATCTACACTGTGGACCATCAAGTAGCTTTACATCTACACTGTGGACCACCAAGTGGATTTACATCTACACTGTGACCACCAAGTGGATTTACATCTACACTGTAACCACCAAGTGGATTTACATCTACACTGTAACCACCAAGTGGATTTACATCTACACTGTGGACCAGCAAGTAGATTTACGTCTACGTGGTGGACCAGCAAGTAGATTTACGTCTACGTGGTGGACCATCAAGTAGCTTTACATCTACACTGTGACCACCAAGTGGATTTACATCTACACTGTGGACCAGCAAGTAGATTTACATCTACACAGTGGACCAGCAAGTATATTTACGTCTATGCGGTGGACCAGGAAGTAGATTTACGTCTACGCGGTGGACCAGGAAGTAGCTTTACATCTACACTGTGGACCAGCAAGTTGATTTACATCTACACTGTTGACCACCAAGTTCATTTACATCTACACGGTGGACCAGCAAGTAGATTTACATCTACACGGTGGACAAGCAAGTGGATTTACATCTACACTATTGACCACCAAGTGGATTTACATCTACACTGTGGACCAGCAAGTGGATTTACATCTACACTGTGGACCACCAAGTTCATTTACATCTACACGGTGGACCAGCAAGTAGATTTACATCTACACGGTGGACAAGCAAGTGGATTTACATCTACACTATTGACCACCAAGTGGATTTACATCTACACTGTGGACCAGCAAGTGGATTTACATCTACACTGTGGACCAGCAAGTGGATTTACATCTACACGGTGGACCAGCAAGTGGATTTACATCTACACGGTGGACCAGCAAGTGGATTTACATCTACACTATTGACCACCAAGTTGATTTACATCTACACTGTGGACCATCAAGTGGATTTACATCTACACGGTGGACTACCAAGTTGATTTACATCTACACTGTGGACCAGCAAGTAGATTTACATCTACACGGTGGACAAGCAAGTGGATTTACATCTACACTATTGACCACCAAGTTGATTTACATCTACACTGTGGACCAGCAAGTGGATTTACATCTACACTGTGGACCAGCAAGTGGATTTACATCTACACGGTGGACCAGCAAGTGGATTTACATCTACACGGTGGACCAGCAAGTGGATTTACATCTACACTATTGACCACCAAGTTGATTTACATCTACACTGTGGACCATCAAGTGGATTTACATCTACACGGTGGACTACCAAGTTGATTTACATCTACACTGTGGACCATCAAGTGGATTTACATCTACACTGTAGACCAGCAAGTGGATTTACATCTACACTGTGGACCAGCAAGTGGATTTACATCTACACTGTGGACCAGCAAGTGGATTTACATCTACACTGTGGACCAGCAAGTAGATTTACATCTTCACGGTGGACCAGCAGCATTGTTGTGTCTAACCCACTCACACCAGCACTAACACACTGCACTGAGAATGACCCACCACCCAAACAATACCTGCTCTGGGGTGGTCCTGTGGGGTTCCTGATCGTTGAAGAACAAAGTATACAGAGAAACAGATGAACCCCAGTCTGCTCCTATACAGTCAGTGGAGATGATAAGATGGACAGTATACGTCTGGTATGTACTTTGACCAAAAACTGGACCTGAAAGCTATTATTGACTCATCACTCTTTTAATTGCAGTACTTCAAATATTGTCTGAAACAGCTGAAACAGGACCACCCTTCCCACAGTGGTGGGATTTAGCTCCTCTTTGACTGTGATCATCAGAAGGCTCACTGGGAGCTAAAGGGCAAGAGTGCTTGGAATGCAAACCATCATTTGGGGGGGGGGAGTTCTGAGTGGTGGTCTCTAATTGGGCTGTAAATGTCACCAGCTGGTGATATGAGAGAGAAGCGAAGGCTCAGGGTGGCATTTCCGCTCAGGCTGACCGGCTTTGACCCCAGTGGCTGCAGAAAGACCGGAGGAGACCCCTGATAGCTGCCACGGGGTGCTTTTATAAGTGCTGGGGCATTTAAACGATGGCGCATAGCAGAGAGCGGCTGGCAGGTGACTCCAGCAGCGGTCTCGGGCTCTTTGAAGGGTCTGCGCTGCTGCATTATGCTAATCTGATTCTCAGGACTAAAATAAACCAGACTACACCTCTAAATCTGACACCTTCAGAACAACTAAAGCTCGCTGGCAGCACAAGCTCAGTAGTGTTGATGTGCTGTTGTGCTGAAATGCTTCCGAGGAAGAAAGAGTGGGAGAGTTTGAGGGTCTTCAATAGGCTTGTTTTTGTGGTGGTCCTATCAGCACAGCATTAGCATCTAACCAATATACTGTCTGGCTGCTTGATATTAGGGTTCAACAAGGTTCACTCACTGTCCACTCTATTAGACACTCCTACTAACTGCTGGTCCACCTTGTAGATGTAAAGTCAGAGACAGTAGCTCATCTGCTGCTGCACAGTTTGTGTTCCTCTAGTCCTTCGGCGGCGTCCTGTGTCCACTGATGAAGAACTAGAGGAACACAAACTGTGCAGCAGCAGATGAGCTACTGTCTCTGACTTTACATCTACAAGGTGGACCAGCAAGTAGTAGGAGTGTCTAATAGAGTGGACAGTGAGTGGACACAGTGTTTAAACACTCCAGCAGCAGCACTGCTGTGTCTGATCCACTCACACCAGCACAACACACACTACTAACACACCACCACCATGTCAGTGTCACTGCAGTGCTGAGAATGACCCACCTCCCTAATAGTATCTGCTCTGTGGTGGTCCTGTGGGGGTCCTGATCATTAAAGAACAGAGTAATAAAGTATACAGAGAATCAAATGAACTACAGTCTGTAAGTGGAGGTCCTGTATGGTCAGTGGAGCTGATACAGTGGACAGTGAGTTACATATCAGTTCATTTGGATCTAAATTCAGGTTTTAATCATGTCCCTCAAAACCAAAACCACAGAGACAGTTAAGAGAGTGCTGAGGGAGCAGGAGCTTCACTCACCCACACTGCTGAGGACGCGGCCTGGCCTTTACCTGCAGGGAGGAGAAGAGATGGACTGTCAGAGCTGGACAAGAAAAAGAGCCTGACACAGCAAATCACTGCGCTGAGCACGCTGCTGTTACTCACACGGTTCAGGCTGCTGTTAGTCTGAAGTTAATAAGACGCTCAGCTCAGAGCGCTGCAGTTCATCATAATCTTCTTTAATATACTGTTCACGTCATAAACAAGGTACAGTACACATCTAGTCTGTGTCTATATTAACACATACACTACTGTGTAAAAGTCTGAGGCACCTAAACTCATTACCTGACTGATACTAAGGGATACAGTAAACAAAGCACATATGACCCCCGTTTTTAATTAATAAATCCTGTGTATTTTGTCAGATTGTTATTGTTGATTCGCTAAAATATTTCAAAATGATATGTTAGTTACACAGTGAATTACACATTATTCATTATTCAGTATCTACTAAAGATTTTCTTTAACTATTAATTATGTTGTATCTGATATGAACTATTGAGCATCTACTACAAATTATTTAGTATTTACTATGAATTACTCACTACTATGGATTATTTAGTAATTACTATGAAGCATTCAGTAGTTACTATTAATTATTCAGTAACTACACTGAATTATTCAGTAATTACTATAAATTACTCTCTACCCACTATAAAGTATTTAGTATTTACTATGAATTATTCAGTATGTACTATGAATTATTCAGTATGTACTAAGAGTTATTCAGTATGTACTATGAATTACTCAGTATATACACTATGAATTATTTAGTATCTACTATAAATTATGCAGTATCTACTATAAGTTATTCAGTATGTGCTATGAGTTATTCATTATCTACTATAAATTATTCAGTATGTGCTATGAATTATTTAGTATCTACTATGAATTATTGAGTATGTACTAAGAGTTATTTGGTATCTACTATGAATTATTGAGTATGTACTAAGAGTTATTTAGTATCTACTATGAATTATTCAGTATGTACTAAGAGTTATTTAGTATATACTATGAATTATTCAGTATCTACTATGAATTATTCAGTATCTACTATGAATTATTCAGTATCTACTAAGAGTTATTTAGTATATACACTATGAATTATTCAGTATGTACTAAGAGTTATTTAGTATCTACTATTAATTATTTAGTATCTACTATGAATTATTCAGTATCTACTATGAATTATTCAGTATCTACTATGAATTATTCAGTATCTACTATGAATTATTCAGTATGTACTAAGAGTGATTTAGTATTTACTATGAATTAGTCAGTATGTACTATGAATTATTCAGTATGTGCTGAGTTTTCAGTGTCTACTATGAATTATTCAGTATCTACTATGAACCTGTAAGTTATACAGAAAGTGAGGACTATTATGAAAAGTCAAAAGTAGCACATTTAGCTCTATAAATTAATTCCTTCATCCTCTAACCGTTTATCCTCCTTAGTCCTGGTACAGAGGGAGCTGGAGTCTATCCCTGGACAGGCTGTCTCACACACACACACACACATATACTTATATAAAGAAAACACTGAAACTGTGACGCTGCTGTTCCTAACGACACAAAACAAACAGCAACTGTCTCTGGAATCTGCTTCGTTCACCATCCGGACTTCTCAATCACGTCTCCAAGACCAGACAAGCGTAACAAGAAGTGATATGAGGACAAAGAGACACTTTACAGACCACATTCAGGCCACCGACTGGCAATCAGTCTCACTGGGTGGAGCAGACGACAAATCAAACACACACAATTTCTCCCAAACCGAGTCCATCAGTCAGGAAACGCCTGTGTCTGAAATCTGCTACTGTAGTTTCTGCACTAGTTAACAACATTTTGTACCAATCCAATTAGTGGTCATTTAAGTGTTGGGTGGTGTAATTTGAGTGGTGTTGATGGGGTTTGAGTGTTGGGTGGTGTAGTTTGAGTGGTGTTTGAGTGGTGTTGGATTAAGTTTTAGTGGTGATTTAGGTTTTAGTGGTGATTTAGGTTTTAGTGGTGTTTGAGTGTTGGGTGGTGGAGTTTGAGTGGCGTTGGATTAATTTTTAATGGTGATTTATGTTTTAGTGGTGATTTAAGTGTTGGTGGTGTAGTTTGAGTGGTGTTTGAGTGGTGTTGGTGGGGTTTGAGTGGTGTTGGTGGGGTTTGAGTGGTGTTGGATTAAGTTTTAGTGGTGATTTAAGTGTTGGTGGTGGATTTAAGTTTTAGGGATGATTTAGGTTTTAGTGGTGATTTAAATGTTGGTGGTGTTTGAGTGTTGGGTGGTGTAGTTTGAGTGGTGTTGGTGGGGTTTGAGTGGTGTTGGTGGGGTTTGAGTGGTGTTGGTGGGGTTTGAGTGGTGTTGGATTAAGTTTTAGTGGTGATTTAAGTGTTGGTGGTGGATTAAGTGTTGGTGGTGGATTTAAGTTTTAGGGATGATTTAGGTTTTAGTGGTGATTTAAATGTTGGTGGTGTTTGAGTGTTGGGTGGTGTAGTTTGAGTGGTGTTGGTGGGGTTTGACTGGTGTTGGTGGTGGATTAAGTTTTAGTGGTGATTTAGGTTTTAGTGGTGATTTAAGTGTTGGTGGTGTTTGAGTGTTGGGTGGTGTAGTTTGAGTGTTGGGTGGTGTAGTTTGACTGGTGTTGGATTAAGTTTTAGTGATGATTTAAGTGTTGGTGGTGGATTTAAGTTTTAGGGATGATTTAGGTTTTAGTGGTGATTTAAGTGTTGGTGGTGTTTGAGTGTTGGGTGGTGTAGTTTGAGTGGTGTTGGTGGGGTTTGACTGGTGTTGGTGGTGGATTAAGTTTTAGTGGTGATTTAGGTTTTAGTGGTGATTTAAGTGTTGGTGGTGTTTGAGTGTTGGGTGGTGTAGTTTGAGTGTTGGGTGGTGTAGTTTGACTGGTGTTGGATTAAGTTTTAGTGGTGATTTAAGTGTTGGTGGGGATTAAAATGTTGGCAGTATATTTGGTGTTTTAGGTGATTTAAGTGTCTGGGTCTTAAACAGCCTTCCCGTTTTCCAGCTTCTGTTAGCACAAACGCAGAAACATTTCTAATCAGCAGTCCAGCATAGCTGAGGAACGAGGAAACGCTTTGAGTGTATATCAACACTGGACACACCTGAATAGGTCAAGTTACAGTTGGCGGGGTCACTTCAAACATTGACATTAGCCTAGTAAATATCAACAGAGCCACACGGAACAGTATAAATACACACCTAATCCGTGTGGAATAATTACTTTCTGCATTACATACGGCTCTGAGAAAGTATTTAACAACCATCTCACACTTTACATCTTTACACAGAGAGACATCTAGTTATACTGCCCGGCAATGGCACAGCTGTAACCTTATAGATTCCAGCGAGTAGCCCATTAAAAGTATTTATTTTTTATATCTTTTTGACATTTTACTGGTGTATATAATACATGATATACATGCTAATATATGGTACGTGTGTTCATACAAGCTGCTGGTAACTTTACAAAACTTTTTCTACTTTTGAAGCCAATAAAACCAAAATTTTTACCAAGATATTCTATTTCTATTGGTCATTTCATTATGAAACTTTCACACCATGTTAACGTCAGCCGTCATGACGCAGAAAAAAAAAATCTGACTGCTGACTTGATAAGGTTGGCACCACAATAACTGTTTGCAACTGTTGGTCCACTTTTGGACCACCTGATTTATTGTTCTGTGAACAAGATCGAACTAGTTTTTGTCTCCTCAGTTTTTATCTCTATTTTTAAATAAAAAAAGCACTTGATTGCTTAATAAAGCGCACAATTGTCAAGCCATCATTCAATAAAACGTCAAACGACTGAAATGTTAAGCACTGATGCTAACTAGCTTTGCTATATGCTACCAACTCTGTACACCACAAAACACGCTGGATTTTGGTTAAAGCACCAACACAAGTTTAGAATCTTCAAAATAATGATTAAAAGAAGTCGGGCGACCTCTGATGTGACAAAGTCTAAATAAACCCGTTTTGTGGTGTTTGGATAGCCTGATAGTCCTGACACTAGCTTAGCAGCTTCAGCCCCAAACACTGCCACCCACAACACAGGCTTGATTCTGAGAATTTGTGCTCTGTTGACACAAATGTAGGTGATAAGAATGATAGAGAAAGTAAAATTAGGGATACAGTGAGTCAAATTGAGCCTGTTCTGTGGTGTTTGGATCTGTAGCCTGATAGGCTACATTAACGTTAGCTTAGCGAGCAGCTACAGACCCAAACAGTGCCAGTCAACACAGTACAGAGCTGATTCTGAGAATTGGAATTCTATTTACACAGACTTAGGTGATCAAAATGTTTGAGAGAGTGAAAGTAGAGTGACGGATAGTCAAAACTGAACTTGTGTGGTGTTTTTGTTAGCAGGCCATGTACACTGCACCACAGCACAGGCCTAGCACAGCTAACTCATGCTAAAACTAGATTTGAGTGGCTGGTGTTGAAGTAAAATCTGAAATTGATCTTGTTCTGTAATGTGTGTAGTTAGAGGGGGTTTTAGGGGGGTTTATGAACTACCTTTTTAAAGTTTTAGCGTTTTTTTTTTAGGTTTCCCAAACCGCCAACCACAGAGATCTAAAATATGGAATCAGTGGAATGTGTTTATTAATTTGTGCAGAAGTGAATTGAAATGTGACAAGTAATAGTTACTGGCTTTGGTTTTATATACCGCAGTAAAGAATAAACAGCATCAGCTGGTCACTAACAGAACCAGCACACCTTGTGTTTTGGATGCTGGTATGTTGGTCAAGCAACCAGTGACACAGAGTAATTCCAATTCCAAAAGAGCCGGTTCCAGCACATCTGGGAGTCAGAGTCGATTATTGGTATGCACCAAAACCAGCACCAGAGCAGCACTATACCAGCCTAAACCAGCATCAGACCAGCACTACACCTGCCTCAACCAGCACCAGACCAGCACTATACCTGCCTAAACCAGCATCAGACCAGCACTATACCAGCCTAAACCAGCACTACACCAGCTCAAACCAGCACTACACCAGCTCAAACCAGCACCAGGTCAGCACTACACCAGCTCAAACCAGCACCAGACCAGCACTACACCAGCTCAAACCAGCACCAGACCTGCCTAAACCAGCACCAGACCAGCACTACACCTGCCTAAACCAGCACCAGACCAGCACTACACCTGCCTAAACCAGCACCAGACCAGCACTACACCTGCCTAAACCAGCACCAGACCAGCACTACACCTGCCTAAACCAGCACCAGACCAGCACTACACCTGCCTAAACCAGCACCAGACCAGCACTACACCTGCCTAAACCAGCACCAGACCAACACTACACCTGCCTCAACCAGCACCAGACCAACACTACACCTGCCTCAACCAGCACCAGACCAGCACTATACCTGCCTAAACCAGCACCAGACCAGCACTACACCTGCCTCAACCAGCACCAGACCAACACTACACCTGCCTCAACCAACACCAGACCAGCACTATACCTGCCTCAACCAGCACCAGACCAGCACTATACCTGCCTAAACCAGCACCAGACCAGCACTATACCTGCCTAAACCAGCACCAGACCAGCACTATACCTGCCTAAACCAGCACCAGACCAGCACTATACCTGCCTAAACCAGCACCAGACCAGCACTATACCTGCCTAAACCAGCACCAGACCAGCACTACACCTGCCTAAACCAGCACCAGACCAGCACTACACCAGCAAAATATCTACAATCTGTAATTGCAATAGGCATGTGACAGCTGCTGAACATTAAGAGCTTCCAACTGTGACATTGTATAGAGGCATTGTACTGTTTGCACTTTAATCTTTTTTCTAAGCTTGACTCATCACATTCGCACATTCCCCTATATCAATAAATATATATCGTATTCACAGGTTATTTCCAATACACAGCTCTATTTTCAGTTACTGTACCTTTAAGACTGACGAATTTGAATCATATGTTTTGATTGGTTGCCATATTGAAACACTCCTTAGACACTCCAGATTTTGTGACATCACAAACACTGTGAATACAAAATTTAGTTTGCATATTTGGACAGTAATCCTATATTTATTGGTACATATATACATATATACCACTATATTGGATTTTTATTGGATTATATTTGGATTTTGCTGCCCATATAGGTTTAATTTCCTATAGAAATAGAATATATACAACCTGCATGAATGAGAATTATTAAGAAATCCTGTGATTGTTCACTGCAGGCCTGATTCCACCGTGTTATATAACGAGTCCACTGCTTTAGGAGCAATGGCTGCATCTTGGCTCAAGACGCAGCTGGTGATGCTACATTCGCATGCATTGCATTTGCTCGTGCTGCGAGAGCACGTGCACAATATTGGTCAACA
>CM038727.1:34752566-34857566 GCA_021613375.1 Megaleporinus macrocephalus
TTCTGGGCACCAGATCTGAGAATTAAGTGATAAGGAATCAAACAGTTTGGCCACTGTGTCTGATTCTTATTCAACAGTAACATCATTTTTACATGTTTTTATGATAATAGTCTGTTCTGTTCATGTCTATTTAATATCTGAACCAATTAGTGAGTATTTTATTTATCATCTTACACACACACACACACACACACACACACACACACACACACACACACATAACACTGAGAGCATGTGCTGTATTGGAGAGTTTAATGCATTTTAGTGGGGAGCTGTTCTGTTAGAGGTAACATCTTTGCGTTTAATCTGCTGTGGATGCCTTACAGTTTTACAGTTGATAATTTACTGAACTTGAAATGAAACTTGACTTGCTGTCTGGTTCAAACGGACAAGGTTTTTACGTCCATGCTTGCTGATGCAGATAAAGATACATACACATAGAGCACAGAAACAGGGACGACATGTCCAGTTTGTCATTACAGAGAGAAATGCTGTGCTGTGCAAAAAATAAATAAATATATATATATATATATATATATATATATATATATATATATATATATATATATATATATGCTCATTTGTTTAACGCCATCAATCGGCTCTCGGGATCAGCTAAATTGGAGTAATATCTGCCTATCACCGATCACCGATATTTTAATTAAAAATACATACATAGCCAATCAATCCTTCTCTCTGTCTCTAATATGTATGTATGTGTCTTTTAGTCACTTATTATATTTAAAAAGCTATTGTTTCCAGACAGGAAGCTTTTATTTACTCAGTAAACACTTTATTATTAAATATTAAACAGTATTAATAGAGTAAGTAGTGCTTTTCCATACGTCAGTGTGTTTATTTAACCCTTTCCAAGCTTCTCCTAAACAACCAAGTATTATTATCAGTTCTCATCTAATACCTGCTTTGACTGCTCAGTACTTCATTAAGCTAAATCAAGATTGCTGCTAAAAGGAACTGAATACATCCATGTAAACAGTATTTGAATACAGTTTTTTGGTACTAATCAATTTTTTGTTTCTTTGCCTTACGAGCCTAAATCGATACGCACGATAATATATAGTTTTTTCTGTTATTGTCGACAACCATCAGAAAAGGACCTACAACTGCCATCGGCATTAAAATCGCTTTATGAGTGAATATTATTATTAGTGTTATTGATATAATAATTGTAAGCCATAGATATATACAGAACCTTAGTTTTTACACACACACACGTATTTTTACTGCTCTTTTATACTCATTCATATTTTTGTCATGTTATCAATTAATCTAATTAGTTGTGATATGCATTAAGTTTTATTTTATTTATTTATTTAATTTGCCTTGGCCCAACCTTTTAACCTCAAATGCCATTGAGGTTAAAAAGCTGTTATCTCTGTACTATTTGTACAGTTTTCTTTTAAAAATAGGTTTTAAATGATTTGCACGTCATTACATTCTGTCTGTATTTCTATTTTGAACAGCGTCCAAACATTTTTGGATGGTGTTCATTGGCAGTACTTCAGCTGCTGCTGAATCTCAGTTCCTCAGAACACTGCCAAACATTTAGCATGAGCTCCTCACCTCTGCAGACCACATTTAATCTGATTAGTCTATTATTAAATGATTTATGGACATGAATAATTGAATATCAGCCCTAATTTACACCCTCAGGTTTTTGAGGGTCCTCAGCTAGTCCTGTATTGGGGGCAGGAGTGTAGAGTGGAGGACGGAGGGATCATGTTTGCTGTTGCTGCTGTTTTTTAATTATGTTTATTAATCAATTATTATTGAAATGTTTTTCACAGGAGCAGTGATCACAGGATTGCCTCTGTGAACAAGATGATGATGAAGAAACTGTCTCTTCGAGAAGGTAACGAGGAAACGGTTCTAAACCACAGATTCAGCGCTGACAGGGACACAGAGACGCGAGAAGGTTCTCCTTTGGCTGAGAAGAGAACCAGACGAGTGTCCACTCGTTCACCAGGTAGGATGAGAACCGTGACGGTGTCAGTGCTACACACACACACACACACACACACACAGAACCAGCACACAGCAGTTGGCCTGAGGCAAGGGTGTAGAATTAGCATAGACTGAAGTGACAGGACCCCATCAATATCCAGTGATTATTGAATTGGCCCCACCAATAATTTGATCCCCTCCGAAAAAAGACCCCGATTGGTCAACGTCTGATTAACCTACAGGTGCAGAAAGGGATCTCTACTCGAGTCATACGGCCAGTGTGATTGGCCACTTGAGACTCTGTAGCTACGTTTGTTTGTTAGCAGCTCCAAAACTGGAAGGGGGCGTGGCGTGTAGGGGGCGTGGCTTGGATGGGGCATGGCTTGGAGAGGTAGATTCATAGGTTCCCACCAATGTCTAGAGCAAATCTACACCCTTGGCTAGAAATGTGATTAGAGGTCAGTTGTTCTGCCTTTAATGAAAACATCACAAATATTATTATTATTATTATTATTATTATTATTATTGCACCTCATATTTCAGCAGCCAATCAGAAACCGTCGACACATGCTGTTCTCATGTGGGGTTTATTATTTTTTCTCTTTCAGAAAATCCCTCTGAAATTATACACTTAATTAATGGCTGTGATTCCGATGTGCCATCTTCACACGATCAGGTGAATCTTCTTTTAATAAGTCTCAGAATAAATCACTTTTTATCTTTTAATCACTGGTTATTACTGGTCAATAAAACACACATGCTGAATATCGTTGCTGTCCAATGAAAATATAAGTATCTCTGAAATAGCAACTTTACAGGACAGGTCAAAAACTGCCATCACTTTTAATGTAAGTCAGTGGAACCAGATTATTTGTCCAAGCTATTTTGGAGCAATTCTATTGGTTCGTCCATCATGAAATTTTCCCACAGTGTAAACGGCTAAGTTTGATCCTTCTTTGTTTTTAGGAATCTGATCCAAGTGTTGGGGAATCTCATAGTAAACACGGTGAGTCCATTATCTGTTTTCACTGTATGTCCACAAGGGGGCAACACATCTCTTCATCTGTCAGCACAAACTGTTCTGTTCAGTGTTGGGCAACACCAGTTCCGGTGGTTCAGACACTATAGCTTTGTGAAACATCCTGCGCCACATAGATTCTAGTAGTAATAATAATATTATTATTATTATTATTATTATTATTATTATTATTATTTAAGTTTATTTATAGAGCACTTTTATACCAGTGGCAGCTCAAAGTGCTTTACAGACAGTTTCAATCAATAATAACTTCTAATACAAGTCTTAATAAGCCAAACTTCAGATGTATAAGTATAAGATGATGTAGAGTTGAGTTAAAGAGAGTTGTTATTAAATGTGTATTAAAGGTGACTCTGAGCTGAACCGTCTAATAGAAGCTGAACTGAGCTCCACAGTTTAGTCTCTCCAGGTTCTCTGTATGTTACAGAAGGTGTTTGTACAGAAGGTCAGTATCTGCAGGTCTAAGATGAGCAGCTGGAACATAAACAGAGAGACGTTCTGTGATGTAGCAGGTTCTAGATTATCTAGAGCTTTATAGACGAGTACAGAAGTTTAAGGTCTGGTCTAAAATCAGTTTGTGTATATCAAATATTTATTTTAACTCATTTTCAATGTGCTGTTACGACCAGACACTCGAGTCCAGCGTGCTGTCCAGCGACGGTCCTCTGTGAGGTCGAACGACACACAGAGAGTCACTTTCAGCAACGCATCTGTAATAAGACACAGTCCTGAACGTCTATGGCAGAAACCAGCGAAGAGCAGCACACATAGCAGAACTCCGGCTGAGAGCAGCTTTACACCACATCCCAGCAACAGAGTCCCAGTTCTGGAAGGTACTTCAGGTCCAACTGTGAATTTTTAGAGTTTGTTAGATCATATCATACGTTTTCAGCTGTCCAAAGAAAACATCTCCTTTTTTATTTTTTTATTTTTATTTTTCTACATCACTTGAACCCGACAGCTTCTGGTTCCATTGACTTACATTAAAAGTTAAACCTGTTTTTTGCCATTTTTGAGATACTTGTATTTCATTGGACAGTGACAATATGTTTATTCAGATGTATTGGTGCTGATAGCTCTCTCTAACTAAATGTTATAGGAGAAGATAAGAAAGCTCAGGATTACTCAGAGAGTGACCGAAACCCAGTGCTGCATCCTCCCCGACTCACATACCGTAAGACTGAAACTGAAGGAGATCCACTGAGACCCTCGCCAACACCCGAGAGAGCAGACAAGCTAGGCAGGGTATGTGGATTCATTAAAAATCAATGTTAGCAAGTTTTCCTCATTGTTTGATGTCTGAAATGAGCCTCTTTAGATTTAATTGAAAGTATAAAATGAAATATATATTTTAGAGATGGAAGGATCGATCGGCTATGTATCGGTATCGGTCGATTTTTAATCAAAATTTGTGATCGGCCAATATTTCTCCAATTTAGCCGATCCCGAGAGCTGATCGATGACGTTAAACAAATGAGCCTAATTTCTGTTTCCAGCTAGTGTTTCATCCAGGAAGACGAGCCCTCCCGCCAGCTCCCTGGAAACACATACCCTTTCATTTTCACAGACTGACTGAAGCAGCGGCCTCGCGAGAAAAGCGTGCGCTGATAGAAAACATTGTCTGTCTGGCAGTGTTTTACCGTATGTGACGCAGACTCCTCCAGGGCGTTTTTAAAATTAGTTAAAAGTCTCGTTGGGGAACCAAAACAAAGACATTTAACACACTAATCTGATACAGTAATTAAGAGACACCACACAGCTGAATACAGTGAGTATCAGTAAACAGCAGAGCTAGAACACACAGCTAACACAAAACAAACAACCCAGAACACCTACAGACCAGATCTGACCGGTACGAACAGAACAGCAGCAACAATTCAATATTCTACATTTAATGATTACAGATTTAGTTTAAAATAACAGAGTCTGAGTTTAATGACTGCAGTTTTTACTGAATTTATTTAATTCGCTTTTTTAGTTTTAAATTAAGGCTAATATTTGATTTACTTTGTTTATTTACTGATAATTTTGTTAAAAATATTAAGCTGTTTCATATGATCTTGTTAAAAATGCTAATAAACCAGTTTAGATCATGTTTCATGACTTGCTTGCGCTGATAACTACATGTAGCCCTGCTGTGGCATATAGCCCCGCCCTCGATCGGTATTGGCTATCGGCCGATTGCACTGAAACATAATCATCGATCGGATTTGGCCTTAAAAACGCTGATCGGTCCATCTCTAATATATTTAACAGGCAATAAGACAATTAACAGTATAGTGTATATATATTATAGTATAACAGAAAAACCCATAATAATAATTATGACAGGATTTAATTGCATAAGTTTACAGCAGAGGTGGACGAAGTATACAACTCCATTACTTGAGTATAAGTATAGATACTTTAGCCACCAATACAAGAGAACATCATTCAGTCAAATTAGAGTTCTAGTTCTGGAGTTCTCACTTTCAATAATACTGAAGTACATTTCCTTTTAATGTGCATTGTCGACAAAATCCATTTATAGAACCTACAGACTCAGAGCACTGCCTTCTGGTGTTAAATTAGTTTATTAACCCTTTAATGCACAAGCCAAGCAAACCCCTTTCTAATGCACAACATGACCCGTAATCATTTCCTGTGTTACTGTATGTACTGCTGAGTGTCTGTTTGGTAAATCTATTAAAATCAGTTCATTTCATTATGTAATGCTTCAGGTGTTCATTAAAAATCTTGTTTTTGATCTTAGATCTTTATTTTAATTCTTATTTATTTGCTTCATGAACAAAAACAGTGTTTGTAAATATGTTCCTGACTGCAAATGTTTACAAACGTCAACAGTCCCTATCAAACTCCATAGTGAACACATTAAGGGTTCACTCTGAGCCATTTAGTGTGTTAGAAGTGCAGTGATACAAACATGACTTATTAGAAAATAAAGAAAAGTAAAGAAAATAAAGCTGAAATAAAAATTTGTGATGATCAAAAACAAGATAATTGAGGAATTCGTGGACGCCTGCATGATGAAATGAATTTATTTATTTTATATATATATATATATATTTACGCTATCTAGCTCTTGGCATGTGTCAGCAGTGGATTCACACAGGACCTGCTGTTATGAACCAGATGGTTTCTAAGCTGACTGGTAGCCGTATGTGTTCACTCTCTGTGTTAACACCAGCTGCTTTCATCACCAGATTCATCTCACTTTCACACACACATCACACATGCTCACCTCAGATCACAGACACCTACAGAAATAGTTACACGTACAGGAACCCGTTAGCCTGAGAACTATTAGAGACACAACATCAGACCCAACACAACAACCTGACCAACATCCATAAACATCCATCTGACCAACCGCAGCATCAAATCTACAGCTACTACAAGCTCAGACGACCTCCACATACCCCATAATTTCTCAGTTCTTGTGGGCAAAATTCGTCCACCGACTTCAACAGTTTAGAGTAATAAGTAGCAGGAACCTTCATTGAAGTGTAGTGGAGTCGACATAAGTGTCATAAGTACTGATGTTCAAGTACATGTACTTTTTACTGTCACAGTTAGATGTTTTTAATGTATTGCTGCCTTCTTTTTATTGAAATCACCACCCGATCTGGCAACACAGCACAAAATAAAGCATTTACATTAAAATTAACATCTTTTTGATAACATTTTATTGTTTGTCTATTGGTTTTGTTTTTAGGGAGCCTATAAGAAACCGATGGAGCTGCTGCTCAGTTTGGTGGATGAGTACTGGGCTGGGAAGAAGAAGCACAACACTAAACACTTCTTCAGTAAGTGATCTTCCTCCAGACAGACGCTGGACACACAAATGAATGTCTGCTGACTTAATTGCAGGATTTGCTCTTATATCTTTGGGTTGCTTGTTTAAACAACACATGAATTATTTTCTTATTTAGTTCAAATCAAAGTTTATTTGTTACATACAGAGTCATGCACGGCCCAACTAGCAGTGAAATGCTTTGATAACTGTCTACTCACATAAACAATAAGATAATATAAGTATAATATAGAACATCTGAAATATTAAGAAGTACATATATAATATATAAATGAAATAAACATAAAAAATATAAATGTGTATTCTGAGACTAATAATAATAATAATAATAATTAATAATGTACATTATAGAGATAGCAAACAGACAGAAGTGTGTAAAATGTGCATCAAGTTGATGAAGTGAAGTGTAGTTTGCACGCTGAATATATTTATATATTTACTGATATATTTAGGGCTGTGTATTGGCAAGAACCTGGCGATACAATATGTATCGTGATACATCAGTCATGATGCATCTCGATATATTGCGATACTGTAAGCAAAGTGATATATTGTGATTTTTCAAATCCCACTATTACAACACACCACTGTATGAACAGGTTTGTCAATGTTTACAATAGCACCGCACCCTTGTACTGCTTGTTAATGTTGGAGTGGAGCTGAAAATGGATTACAACACTGCCATCTAGTGGTCAGAGGTTTAAACACAACACACAATGATTCACTGTCTGCCAGGAATCTGTGTATTGATACAGTGTTTTTGAGAATCGATACATTATCAAAACATAATATCCCCATATTTGATATTTCAATATTTTCTTAGACCCCTAATATCTTTTGTGTTGATAACTTTTAACCCCTTTAATAACTTTTCACCACAACAGATTTCGTGCACATGCAGGTTTACTTGGCTAGTAAAGTGATTGTCATTCTGATTATTGATTCGCTGCTTGTGTCTTTGCTCCAAGTTGGTGTTTATTATCTTGAGTCTGTTTTCAGAAGTATTCTGTGGAGATGAGCTGCACTTTGAATACTGAGTGTTGCTTCCTTATTACATTATACAATGTAGATGTAAGTATGATGTTGGAAAACCAGTTTACTGATGGATCATGATGGCCACATCTAACCCCCCCCGGCCCCAAATGTGTTCCTTCAGTCTAGACTGGTTTGGTGTCACTGGTGGGACTACGAGGCTGATATAGCTAACAAAACCCCCACTGACGCTACATGTACTGTTCAACCTGTGTCTGCAGTGCAAGCTGTCCGTATCCTCTGCATGATGGAGCGGGAGGTTGTGAGTGGAGAAGAAGAGATACGGACTCTGAGAGAAAAGATCCAAACAGAAAAGATCCAGGCAGAAGTGCAGAAGAGACGACATCAATCAGAGATACAGAGTCTGTCAGCGCAGCTACAGAGAGCGCACGGCTCTGTCGTAAGTTCAGTCTTCAGAACGAATCTGATGGAGTCAGACTGAATCCTAATTTCTATATCATGTGTTTTTGTAAAAATCAAACATGATACTGATCAGAAAAATATTTCATTCTGTCATTCAGACAGACTGTAATACACTACAGGAAGCGTAGGGGGCGACGGTCATTCTGACAGACTGTAATACAGTACAGGAAGCGTAGGGGGCGATGGTCGTTCTGACAGACTGTAATACACTACAGGAAGCGTAGGGGGCGACGGTCGTTCTGATAGACTGTAATACACTACAGGAAGCGTAGGGGGCGACGGTCGTTCAGACAGACTGTAATACACTACAGGAAGCGTAGGGGGCGACGGTCATTCTGACAGACTGTAATACACTACAGGAAGCGTAGGGGGCGACGGTCGTTCTGATAGACTGTAATACACTACAGGAAGCGTTAGGGGGCGACGGTCGTTCTGACAGACTGTAATACACTACAGGAAGCGTAGGGGGCGACGGTCGTTCTGACAGACTGTAATACACTACAGGAAGCGTAGGGGGCGACGGTCGTTCTGATAGACTGTAATACACTACAGGAAGCGTAGGGGGCGACGGTCGTTCAGACAGACTGTAATACACTACAGGAAGCGTAGGGGCCGACGGTCATTCTGACAGACTGTAATACACTACAGGAAGCGTAGGGGGCGACGGTCGTTCTGATAGACTGTAATACACTACAGGAAGCGTAGGGGGCGACGGTGGTTCGGACAGACTGTAATACACTACAGGAAGCGTAGGGGGCGACTGTGGTTCTGACAGACTGTAATACACTACAGGAAGCGTAGGGGGCGACGGTCGTTCTGACAGACTGTAATACACTACAGGAAGCGTAGGGGGCGACGGTCGTTCTGACAGACTGTAATACACTACAGGAAGCGTAGGGGGCGACGGTGGTTCTGACAGACTGTAATACACTACAGGAAGCGTAGGGGGCGACGGTGGTTCTGACAGACTGTAATACACTACAGGAAGCGTAGGGGGCGACGGTGGTTCTGACAGACTGTAATACACTACAGGAAGCGTAGGGGGCGACGGTCGTTCTGACAGACTGTAATACACTACAGGAAGCGTAGGGGGCGACGGTCGTTCTGACAGACTGTAATACACTACAGGAAGCGTAGGGGGCGACGGTGGTTCTGACAGACTGTAATACACTACAGGAAGCGTAGGGGGCGACGGTGGTTCTGACAGACTGTAATACACTACAGGAAGCGTAGGGGGCGACGGTGGTTCTGACAGACTGTAATACACTACAGGAAGCGTAGGGGGCGACGGTCGTTCTGACAGACTGTAATACACTACAGGAAGCGTAGGGGGCGACGGTCGTTCTGACAGACTGTAATACACTACAGGAAGCGTAGGGGGCGATATGGCACTAGTGTAAATGTCTGGTTTGGCCAGTAACCCAAGTAGCCAATATATTAATATGTTACAGAAATAAACATTATGGGATTAACTTGGTAAATATGACTCCCGTTTCTAAAGCTTTGTCTTCTCTGTATTGTAGGAGCAGCTTGATGAGCAGCTGAGGAGTGTTTTGGAGGAGAATTTGTCTCTACAGAAGCAGCTGATCCGACTGGAGCAGAAACTCCTCTCTGACCAGCTGAGAGGAATGTCAAACACTGAAGACTAAGGTCAGTTCTTGGCTCCGTCTGAGCTTTGGTGAAATGATTGCAGGCATATTTGTCTTTCAGCTGGTAGAACTGGTCTTTGACCTCATCTGTCTCAAAGCTCACGGGACATGAGAAACAGTTTGAGTGATCAGGAAAGGTGTGATATGTAAGGTGAATATGGGACGTAACAGAGCTGAAGGTTAAGTGTATATATATATATATATATATATGTATATATATATATATATATATATATATATATATATATATATATATATATATATATATATATATATATATATACACTACGGCTCAGAAGTTTGGGATCACAGTGAAATGTTCTTGTTTTAATGGAGTATCTTCTTCTTTAACACAACAATGGACTGACGGGTCTCTAAAGAAAGTTGTTTCTTTCTGGTCATTGTGAGTCGGTCAGCAAGCCATCAACTGCTGATCTTCAGATACTAAACTAACCTAGAATGTTGTTCCCTTTTATACTCACTTATTAGTAGAATGTTTTTCAGCTGTGATCACAATTGATCAGCAGTGTCCTAACAACCAATTAGTCCAATAACATCCTTAACTTGGATTGGTGGTCGTACCAGGAGATTTAGACAGAGGACTGAGAATTACTGATAATAGAACTATATGTAAAATAAGCCTCTATACAAAAATAGACTTTAATACAAACATTTATATTCTTTAAAAATCATCTGATACACTTACATTCATTGTGAAATGAATAATATTGTTAGTGAATTGCATTAAATGAAATTCTAAAGTGATCCTAATCTTTTGAGCAGTAATCAACCATAACTTTAAAGCCACTTCCTTATATCTCCACACACTGTCCACTGTATCAGCTCCACTGACCATACAGGAGCTCCACTCACTGTCCACTGTATCAGCTCCCCTGACCATACAGGACCTCCACTTACAGACTGTAGTTCATCTGATTCTCTGTATACTTTATTACTCTGTTATTTAATGATCAGGACCCCCACAGGACCCCCACAGAGCAGATACTATTAGGGAGGTGGGTCATTCTCAGCACTGCGGTGACAAAGACGTGGTGGTGGTGTGTTAATGTGGATCAGACACAGCAGTGCTGCTGCTGCTGGAGTGTTTAAACACCTCAGTGTCACTGCTGGACTGAGAATCGTCCACCAACCAAAACTATCCGGACAGCAGTGTCCTGTGAACAGCGCCCTGTTTCCACTGATGAAGGACTAGAGAACACAAACTGTGCAGCAGCAGATGAGCTACTGTCTCTACACGGTGGACCAACAACGTAGGTGTGTCTTATAGAGTGGACAGTGAGTGGACCTAGCGTATAAACACTCCAGCAGCAGCACTGCTGTGTCTGATCCACTCACTCCAGCACAACACACACTAATGCACCACCACCACGTCAGTGTCACTGCAGTGCTGAGAATGACCCACCTCCCTAATAGTATCTGCTCTGTGGTGGTCCTGTGGGGGTCCTGATCATTAAAGAACAGAGTAATAAAGTATACAGAGAATCAAATGAACTACAGTCTGTAAGTGGAGGTCCTGTATGGTCAGTGGAGCTGATACAGTGGACAGTGAGTGGAGGTCCTGTATGGTCAGTGGAGATGATACAGTGGACAGTGAGTGGAGGTCCTGTATGGTCAGTGGAGCTGATACAGTGGACAGTGAGTGGAGGTCCTGTATGGTCAGTGGAGCTGATACAGTGGACAGTGAGTGGAGGTCCTGTATGGTCAGTGGAGCTGATACAGTGGACAGTGAGTGGAGCTCCTGTATGGTCAGTGGAGCTGATACAGTGGACAGTGAGTGGAGGTCCTGTATGGTCAGTGGAGCTGATACAGTGGACAGTGAGTGGAGGTCCTGTATGATCAGTGGAGCTGATACAGTGGACAGTGAGTGGAGGTCCTGTATGGTCAGTGGAGCTGATACAGTGGACAGTGAGTGGAGGTCCTGTATGGTCAGTGGAGCTGATACAGTGGACAGTGAGTGGAGGTCCTGTATGATCAGTGGAGCTGATACAGTGGACAGTGAGTGGAGGTCCTGTATGGTCAGTGGAGCTGATACCGTGGACAGTGAGTGGAGATACAAGGAGGTGGTTTTAATGTCATGTCATTGTAAGAGAAGTAGATCAGATCTTGAGCTCCAGTTTGAAGAACAAAGTTAGGTTCCAGATTTCTCCTGGACGCCCCAGACATTGTATGAATGTGTTCAGTTCCTTCAGCAGCAAATCTTGATTTATCTTAATGAAGTACTGAGCAGTCAAAGCAGGTATTAGATGAGAACTGATAATAATACTGGGTTGTTTAGGAGAAGCTTGGAAAGAGTTAAATAAACACACTGATGTATGGAAAAGCACTACTTACTCTATTAATACTGTTTAAATATAATATATATATTTATGTATTATTGTTTAGCGGTGGTCTAGTTCTGTGTGAATAGTTGTCATTCTCAGTTGTGCTGTAAATGTGATGCTCACTCTCCACACAGACTTCACACGCACACCACAGTGAATGAGGTCATCACCACTGGACTGAAATTAGAAACTGTATCAGTCGTTTCTCTCTGCCAAAAGCGATTCTGTCCGTAAGGCTGACTAACTTTAAAGGAACGTTGCACACAGAGTAAGGTGGCTGTTGCTTTGCCAGTGATCTTAGCCTGTTTAGACCCAAAGACTGAGTTTAGTATGATGAGGAAAAAAGCATGAGATTTGATCAGTGACGAGATGGACATAGAAATGTTAACTTTCTCTTATTAAACTATTTAATTAATATATGATATACATGATTACAGCACCCTTCAGTGGACTGAAGTCACAGTGTGCACATCCACTTATGAGGCAATCATATACTCATCATTTATCTGTTCAGCTTCTAGCGTCTGCAGTTTGTTGTGCACAGTAACGTCTGTCCATATCGCTGTTAAACAGTTTGCTTTGTCTGGAACCCAACGGTATGTGTCCTCTATGATTACCTTTCTCATCAGGTATCCAGTAACGTACTGCACAGGGAGGAGTTTCTGTTATACATGGAGGGGCTTCGGTTGTGCTGGGTTGGGCCTCGGTTGTGCTAGTAGGGGCCTCGGTTGTGCTAGTAGGGGCCTCGGTTGTGCTGGGAGGTGTTTCAGTTCTACTCTGAGGGGTTTCAGTAGTACTGGCAGGGGTTTTGGGTCGTGCTGGGCTTGATTTGTATCTGTTGTATCTGAGGGTTTGCTGGGTGGTGTTTCAGTGCTACTGGGAGGGGTTTAAATTGTACTGGAGGTGTTTCGTTTGTACTGGAAGGAGTTTAGGATGTGCTGGGAGGAGTTTTTGGATCATGCTGGGAGGGTATTTGGGTTTTATATATATATGTGTGTGTGTGTGGGTGTTTGTGGGTGTGTGTGGGTGGTTTAGCCCTTAACAGATACAGTCCAGTCACTCAAGAAAATTTTTGGGTCTGTCTCAAACCTTAGTGAGTGTCTAAGTAGGCTGTCTAGGTAGTTAGTGTGTAAGTAGGCTGTCTAGGAAGCAGCTGTGTAAGTATTAGTGTTCTCTCCTCATCTCTCCTCATAAAACAGATTACTGAGACGCTCTAGTTAGAGAGAGACTGCGTCACGGCTTGTTCCCGCCCACTGCAGCACGCCACCGGTGGTTTAGCTGGTTGCCAAGTTACCAGCCGGCATCCAAAACAATAGCCCGAGGCTTAAAAATCCGCTAGCATAAATGCTAATGTCTGGAGTATAAAAGTGTAAATGGTGAAGGACTCGTTACAGAGTTGATAATAAAATACTGTTTTGTGTGATTATATGACCAGAAACACATTAAAACTCCAGAGAATCAAAATACCTCACATTTTAAAACCACTTCACTGCTCCTAGATTAGCCTGCGGTGCATCATGGGATTGTCTTAGCGGCTGAGGAAGCGTTCAATGCTTCCTTAAAATCAGGTCTAAATAAGGTTCCTCAGTAGACAGCATGTTTAAGGTATGTAAAATTGGGACAGTCTACATGTTGGGAGCGCATACTATGATGTAAAATGCTGCCTATGTAGGAGCTCAGTAGGATTTGAGACACAGCCTTTGTGTCTCTGTTTAAGTCGGGTGGAGTGACCTGAGAAAATGAATATAGTAATGTTTATTTATCTAAACACAGTGTTGAGTTGAGGTAAAAAAGGTGTCCAAGTACAAAGACTAGTTGTACAGAGTTGTGAGGTTTTTTAGTTGTTGTGGCCTGTGACTTTAGTTGATCCCTAGAGGAAAAAGTTTGAAAAGCATCTGAATATATTTAATAAAGTCTTGAAATCATCATTTAAAAAGTCTTTCTTGTTCTTGTCCAGGATATACAGTACTTAGTTAATAGAGCCTTTGAAGATTTTTAATTACAGTCATATTAAGAGTTTGTATTTGGTTCTGTTAGGAGTCAGTAGTCTGTGTGAGAAAGTGGAACGGCTTGATGTAATATATGAAAGATTTCTGCTCAGACAAGCTGAGAACATTGTTTTCAGATACGGACATCAGTGGGTGAAGTACTGAGAAACTCTGTAAACACACAGCTGATTTGTTATCGAGCCTCAGTTTCAGCCAAACTCAGTTTGTAGGTACAAAATCAGAAATGATGTGCTTTAGGGTGGAGTTCTCCTCTAAGCCTTACTTGTGATATGATGTAATAGAGTGAAACAAGCGATGCGTCTCAGCGGAATGAGAAATGAATGAAGCCCAGGCGGTTCCTCAGATCAGATTTTATTTCTTTTGTCCTCCCTTTTTCCCCCTCTTCCTTTTTTGTTTTGTTTTTTTTTGTTTTTTATTCTCAACAAGGTTACAAAACACAGACAAGTTAAAGTCTTGAACGTTACCATGACCACATAACATGCAGCAGGGCACTGTAACACATAAAAAATAGTTATATGAAAAATAAGACGACGTTTGTTCCTCGGAACAGAGAGATTACAGTATTTGGCATTGAAGCACACACGGAAATAAAAAAACGATCATTCGTTAAATACAACAACAATATTCCTCGCGGTCCGGTATAAATATAAGTCACTTCCTAAGCAGGAACGGGCAGGAACAGTGCTCCACCATATCTGAAAAATAGATGTTCTGTAGAAGAATATGTCTGTACATGCTGTAATCTCCTCTCGGGGAAACCCGCTGTGTCGCTTCCAACCGGCAGAGCTTCGGAAAACTAAACTAGAGGGCGAGACAAATTTGAGCTTTACGCTTTACTGCATGTTATTTAGCTGAAGTGCTTTCCTTGTAAACATTGTTCATTAGGCTGGAAAACATTGCACATACCGAAAAGATGCAGCAGGAGGATATAAAAGTCCTGAAATTATTACCCATCGTACTGAAACACAGAGAAAAAGCTATTTAAACAAATACTTGAGTTCATACTTTATTATTATTATTATTATTATTATATTTTAAATAAATCACCTGTTTTGACCTGTACATATGACTAAAATTACTTCCAATATTTCTGTTTATTGTGCACCTGATGAAAATTTATTATTGCGTTAAAGGGAACCCCGGCTGGTAACACTTGTAAGCCTTAATATGGTGTAATGACTCTAAATTGTTAAGACGTGTTGTAAAAATCACTAAGTATCTGATTTATTTATAAATTAAAACTTTTATTCTAAATATTTAACATATGGACGCAGCCTGCCGGTCAAATGGTTTCAGGTCTAAACTGGACTGTGGTGTGAAGGAGTGAGTGTTAGTTACTAACCTAGCTTAAAGAAAACCATGTACATTGTGTTGTTGATGGTGTTTCAGTGAAAGTCAGTGTGAAGACTGATATTAGTCTAAACAGCTTCACAAACATAAACAAGGAGAACAGTTAGTGAAGCAACGTGTGGACCAACACAGCTACCCAAAGACCCCCGCTCTGCTCTCCTCACTTCAGTCTGGATGAGTTTGAGTGGTTCAGTAGACCACCACTGGTGAGAGACTTGACAGAGGCTGTTGGTTTTAAGCTCAGACTAAAACACAATGCAGTGCCACAGTTTCCCCACACAGGAAGTCCAGAAGCTCCAGATTATGGAGAACCGCGAGAAGAACCGTGAACGAGAACATGAGCTGGATTCTCTCCTGAGAACGTTTAGCGTTAGCGTCAGCTGCTTCTCCTCGTTTGTGGATCCTGAAGGTGAAAGTAGAGTCTTAGTAGTGAACATACTACTTCACTAATAAAGGAGTGTGAAGCTCAGAGACACTCCCGTTCAGTGTATCTAGCTGTTTACTGAGCGTGAATGTTTCCTGCTAGAAAGCGGAGCTCCTTTAACAGACACTCTCCTTCTCCGTCAACACCAACACACAGCTTCACAACAACTCCAGCACTGTGTCACTCTCTCCTCCACCCTCTCTGTTCACCATTTACACTAACGTGGTGTGTGATGTCACCGCTGATGTCAGAAATGTTGAGTTCTAGTTCAAACTGTAAAGACTGAACAGTAGCATGTTTAGTAGCTAGCTGTGCTCGAGCGTGACGGCCGGTTACTGCAACCATTTGACGTCACTACCCGCTGATCACGTCAGTAGATACAACAATGGAGACCCACATGCAGCGGATTTTACACAAAATCTAATCAATCTGATACTTTTAGTGATTTTTAACAATGTGTCCTAATAATTTAAATTCATTTCACCATATTAAGGCTTACATGTGTTACCAGCCGGGGTTCCCTTTAAAATCCAGAACAAATACAAACATTGAAGTGATTTTCTTTTTTAGGAACCTGATTAACACTAAGTGCACTAATACTGTTCAAATGCAGCCGTATTTCTGTGTAAGGATTGAAATGAAGGTACAGAATTCATAGAAGTTTGTAAATCCATAACGTTTACAGTTCAGTTCATGGTGTCAGAGTTCTGGACGTCTTGTGCATTAAGCTGCTTTCACACAGAACACCGTATGTGCTGCGCTTGCTGGTCAGAAGGGTCTTCAGTGGGCACCGGGAAGAAAGCGAGCGTCTGTGTTTAATGGCAACCAAGCCAAGAAAGATTAAATCAATCTAGATTTTAAATATAAATAAATAAACAGAGCAATCTATTCCATTAAAACCACCTCCCTGTATCTAAACTCACTGTCCACTGTATTAGCTCCACTGACCATACAGGACCTCCACTCACTGTCCACTGTATCAGCTCCACTGACCATACAGGAGCTCCACTCACTGTCCACTGTATTAGCTCCACTGACCATACAGGACCTCCACTCACTGTCCACTGTATCAGCTCCACTGACCATACAGGACCTCCACTCACTGTCCACTGTATCAGCTCCACTGACCATACAGGACCTCCACTCACTGTCCACTGTATCAGCTCCACTGACCATACAGGAGCTCCACTCACTGTCCACTGTATTAGCTCCACTGACCATACAGGACCTCCACTTATAGACTGTAGATCATCTGATTCTCTGTATACTTTATTACTCTGTTCTTTAATGATCAGGACCACCACAGAGCAGATACTATTAGGGAGGTGGATCATTCTCAGCACTGCAGTGACACTGACCTGGTGGTGGTGTGTTAGTGTGTGTTTAAACACTGTGTCCACTCTATTAGTCCTTCTTTAGTCCCACTCCTACTACTTGCTGGTCCACCTTGTAGATGTAAAGTCAGAGACAGTAGCTCATCTGCTGCTGCACAGTTTGTGTTCCTCTAGTTCTTCATCAGTGGACACAGGACGCCGCCCACAGGACACTGCTGTCCGGATAGTTTTGGTTGGTGGACGATTCTCAGTCCAGCAGCACTGCTGTGTCTGATCCACTCACACCAGCACAACACACTCTACTAACACACCACCGATCATTAAAGAACAGAGTAATAAAGTATACAGAGAATCAGATGAACTACAGTCTGTAAGTGGAGCTCCTGTATGGTCAGTGGAGCTGATACAGTGGACAGTGAGTGGAGCTCCTGTATGGTCAGTGGAGCTGATACAGTGGACAGTGAGTGTATGTGTGTGTATATGATTATGTCTGTCATTGGTATATTGGCAGTGTTTAGGTTCCACATACAAACCACATGTTTGATAGCACAGCAGCTTCTTCCCGTGTTCAGTGTGAAAGCAGCTTCAGTAGTCAGACTCGATAGGTAGGTTGTGCATAGCTGGACCAGGACACTGTGGGCAGTAACCATACACAGCATCACAGCAAGTGTGGAGCGCAGATCTGAATTCCCGCCGCCGGCCGCTCCGATCTCAGTGCATTCGCGGCGCTTGGTTTACGCGACGGGCATCAACAGAGAAAACAAACAGCCAGTGTTTATATTATGCCACCGAGCATTAGCATCAGAAATACATACAGATATACACTATAAATATTTTTGACCCTATATACTGGATAGAAACATCAACAAAATATTAAGCTATACAATCTCCATCACCAGTGATTTCTTTATGCACCAAACAAGCAGTTGAGAGCATATTTAGTTTTTTTTTGTTTTTGTTTGTTTTTTGTTACTCTTAATAGGAAATAATCAGTAGAATTCGTTAAAGCTCAGTATGTTACCGGGGTTGGGGCTGTCGGTTAAACCTGGGCTGTGAGTTTCGCTTTGTGGAAATACAAAATTAAGAAATCTACACTGTCTAATCTGACCACAAGGAAAGATATACACAATAAAACACACGAGTATGAAGATCAATATTAAACATTAAAAGTAAAATAACCACCGAACGAACGAACTGTGAACTTCACACTCTATTGTTACACCAAACGTACTCGTCCTTCTCAAGAGGCCACGAGATGCAGATCCTTATAGGTCACATGATCCTACAGATCCTGAAGGATTCGGACTCTAATAACATAATCAGACTCACTAGTACGTCTGATACTGCAGCCTCTGTAGTGTGTCTGTCGTTATCGATCTTGGCTTCACTCGTAGCTCTTGGCGAATATCATTAGGACCTGTTTTGCGTGTCTAACACTTTCCCGGTGCGCCTCTCTGAGATTTTGGCGGGGGGCGCTCTTTGATTTTTTTTTTTGGTCAGGAATGTACCAGCTGGCGACGTCTCTGTAAACAGTGTTCCAGTTCTCGGGCAGCGTAGGGAGAAGGAACGGAAGTGGGACCTCGTTCACAGAAAAAAACAAAAACAGACAGACGGGACCCTCGGTGGGACATGGAAAACGCTATCCTGTTGTGCTTGAGTGGTCTTGTTCGTTTGTGGAGCCGGGGCGCGCCCCTCACATGGGTTTGGGTTGCGGTTTGCCCTGGACTTTCTTTTCGTACGAGCCGGCGTGTTTGTATCCCGAGACGTAGCCGGACGTGTCCACCATGTCCACCCGGCCCGCCTTGCCCTTCCCACGGCCCGTCTCGTCGAAGCGCTCCTTGTGGGAGCCCGTGAACTTGCTGGTGTCGGTCAGCCGCGACACGGTGGGGGACGCCACGGCCCTCTGGGGGGGAAAGAAGGGGTCAGGCAGAGGAGGGAGGATTAGAACTTGTGTTTTTATAGAAGACCAAGATGTTTTTGTTGTTTTTGTTGTTGTTTACTTTTTGTTTGTGCAGTTGAATGTCCTCATAAGAGTCATTTATCCCCCCACACACATTCTTTCCATGACCTCTGTCGACCTAAGGACTAGCTGTTTTTGTTTTTGTAGCTGTTTTTATGGCTATGCTGTTATTAATAAGTTCCCATAGAGAATGAATAGGATGGAAAAGTGCACACCAATCTACTGAACTTCTGCTCGGCCCACAGACACCGTTTCACACACACTGACTCAGGGCAGACCCCCGACCACGACTGCAGTGTTGGTTTGATCTGCACTCGTCTGTTTGTCTTTATTTCCATCCCTCTTTTTTTCCCCCTATTAAGTCCCATTCATTTATGGACACACCCAAATATCATGGTTTCCTTTAATGTTCAGCCTCCAAACTGCATGTACTCACTCAGAGCGGGTCCCCAAACTCTTATCCACAGACTTACTGACCCGCACTCCTCTATTTGTCGTTTATTCATCCCATTCCTCTCATATGAGCCCATTCGTTTAACTGCCTGTACTCATTCAGGGCAGATCCCAAACCTCTAACCCACAAACATACCCAGCCGCACTCCTCTGTTTGTTGTGCTTATGGGCAACTGTTCTGCGTTTCCTTCAGGAAATGCAATTTTCTAGTTATTTGTGGTGCTCTGCCTCAAAGGGCCCACATTCTTCTAGGGCTGTGTGTTGGCAAGAACCTGGCAATACAGCGGTCACGATTCAATATATTGCGATTACAACCTGTATGAACAGGTTTGTCAATGCTTACAATAGCATTGCGCCCTTGTGCTGCTTGTTAATGTTGGAGTGGAGCTGAAAATGGATTACAACACTGCCATCCAGTGGTCAGAGGTTTAAACACAACACAAAGTGATTCGCTGTCTGCCAGGAATCTGTGTATCAATACTGTGCTTTTGAGAATCGATACAGTATCACCAAACAAAATATCTCCATATTCGATATTTTCCACAACCCTGCAGAGTTCAGTTCCAACCCTAATCACACAATACACAACTGGATCAGGTAATCAAGGCCTTCAGGGGCTTTTGACTGTATGCGTTAGTTGATCTCCAGGACCAGGATTGAGCTCCCCTGTTCAGCATCATTGTTTTTGTTGCTGAGGCCATTGTTTTGGGTTTATTGTAACCTCTCTTTATATCTCTTCTATATATATATATATATATATATATATATATATATATATATATATATATATATATATATATATATATATATGCACACTGTGTTTCTATACGTTTCCTGCCATGCGTATTACCCTGTAATGCACTGCGTATCATCCTATCTTCCAACCAATGCACTATGAATTAGTGAAAGTTGCTTTGGAGCTGTAGCCCGTAGCTCCTCCAGCTCACTCAGGTTGGTGCTTTTTCTGGCTTGTGATTTGGGATTCTGGTGTGTTGAGCTTGTGAGAAGATTATTAATATACTGAAGGACTGAGTGTAAATCAGCTTGTTCACATACAGTTACAGAAACTGGGTTCTGACTGAAATAGTTGGTACTAAATGACCTCAAATTAGTTACTGTTCTCATTCGTTACTGGTTTGTATGCCCCAGCCATTACCGTGACTCCAGCTATAACTGGCGATTTCCCTTCTATCATCTTGAAAACCTCCTCTGCTGCCTCCTCGCTGCTTTTATCTTTGAAGCGCTTCCTGGCCAGCTCGGAAAGGGCCTCCTTGAACTGGCTGTACGTGATGGTGCGGCCAGATTTGTTCCTATGAAAAGAGAGCAAAAGGAAAAGAGCCCACAGTTAATCTATCATCGGGTACACAACGTGCTGTAAACAAACAGTGTAAAGCCGGAGAAGGTTGGACTCTGATGAGCGATATGATGGATAGTTGGGGAAAGGAGTGAAATTAGTAATGCTGAAGTCTGAGCTGCAGCATAATAGCCTACGGTTCTGTCTGAACTGGGTTTCCAAGGAGAACAGAACCCATAATAAACACAGCCATGTGTGATAACACAAACAGGCCGGTTCTGAGGGCTGTCCCGGCGCGGGCCGCAGTCCGAGCAGCCTCTGCTGTTTGGGAAACAGTGTCTGAGTGAATAAAGATCTCTGAAAATCTTGGGACGGATCCCTTCCAACTATGGTACGCCCTGTGATGAGAATCTTTACTTGCATTGACTGTGTATAGTTCTGCAGGCCAGTGTCTTGGAGTCTTGGACAGAGGGATGTCAGACTAGGATAGTCACTAGACACACTTTTCACACAGGTCGGGTCTTTAAGTTCAGCTGGTCTTCGAGCAGGGTGGTGCTGGAGCGGCTTATGTAACTTGGTTTAAAGGTTCCAAACTTGTGCAGTTGTGTACAGACTGGCTCTGTGCAGTGTTCCACACTGTTTACCATTTTCCCTTCATACGCAGCTTTGTGCCGTACTGGACTACTCATTGTTCTGCAGTGCACTGCATGCTGGCCAGCACTGTGGAGTGTGTACTGCACTGCACTGTACTGTACTATGTGAAGTTCCACTCTATGTGCCATTCAGTGCAATGCATACTTATTCTGCACCATTTCATACTGCACTGCATGCCTTCATACTGCTCTGACTTGCAACATTCCACATGTTGTACCCTCTACAGGCTACAGGCTTTCTGCACTGGCTACCGCACTGTGCACTGCTCTACACTGCACAGCGTACTTAGTACGATTTTGAACTGTACTGCATACCTTCTGCACTGCTCTGCACTGCGCTTGTATACACGTTGTAACCTTCTGCACTGCTCTGCTGCACACTGCTTGGCATGGCAGTGCTCACTTTTCTGTACTGCTCCTGCTCTGCACTGCGTTTCTATGCACGTTGTAACCTTCTGCACTGCACTTCTATGCACGTTGTAATCTTCTGCACTGCTCTGCACTGCGCTTCTATGCACGTTGTAACCTTCTGCACTGCACTTCTATGCACGTTGTAACCTTCTGCACTGCTCTGCACTGCACTTCTATGCACGTTGTAACCTTCTGCACTGCTCTGCACTGCACTTCTATGCACGTTGTAACCTTCTGCACTGCTCTGCACTGCACTTCTATGCACGTTGTAACCTTCTGCACTGCTCTGCACTGCACTTCTATGCACGTTGTAACCTTCTGCACTGCTCTGCACTGCACTTCTATGCACGTTGTAACCTTCTGCACTGCTCTGCACTGCACGTCTATGCACGTTGTAACCTTCTGCACTGCGCTTCTATGCACGTTGTAACCTTCTGCACTGCTCTGCACTGCACTTCTATGCACGTTGTAACCTTCTGCACTGCTCTGCTGCACACTGCTTGGCATGGCAGTGCTCACTTTTCTGTACTGCTCCTGCTCTGCACTGCGCTTCTATGCACGTTGTAACCTTCTGCACTGCGCTTCTATGCACGTTGTAACCTTCTGCACTGGCTACCGCACTGTGCACTGCTCTACACTGCACAGCGTACTTAGTACGATTTTGAACTGTACTGCATACCTTCTGCACTGCTCTGCACTGCGCTTGTATACACGTTGTAACCTTCTGCACTGCTCTGCTGCACACTGCTTGGCATGGCAGTGCTCACTTTTCTGTACTGCTCCTGCTCTGCACTGCGTTTCTATGCACGTTGTAACCTTCTGCACTGCACTTCTATGCACGTTGTAACCTTCTGCACTGCTCTGCACTGCGCTTCTATGCACGTTGTAACCTTCTGCACTGCACTTCTATGCACGTTGTAATCTTCTGCACTGCTCTGCACTGCACTTCTATGCACGTTGTAACCTTCTGCACTGCACTTCTATGCACGTTGTAATCTTCTGCACTGCACTTCTATGCACGTTGTAACCTTCTGCACTGCTCTGCACTGCACTTCTATGCACGTTGTAACCTTCTGCACTGCTCTGCACTGCACTTCTATGCACGTTGTAACCTTCTGCACTGCTCTGCACTGCACTTCTATGCACGTTGTAACCTTCTGCACTGCTCTGCACTGCACGTCTATGCACGTTGTAACCTTCTGCACTGCTCTGCACTGCACTTCTATGCACTTTGTAACCTTCTGCACTGCTCTGCACTGCGCTTCTATGCACGTTGTAACCTTCTGCACTGCACTGCACTTCTATGCACGTTGTAACCTTCTGCACTGCTCTGCACTGCACTTCTATGCACGTTGTAACCTTCTGCACTGCTCTGCACTGCACGTCTATGCACGTTGTAACCTTCTGCACTGCTCTGCACTGCGCTTCTATGCACGTTGTAACCTTCTGCACTGCTCTGCTGCACACTGCTTGGCATGGCAGTGCTCACTTTTCTGTACTGCTCCTGCTCTGCACTGCGCTTCTATGCACGTTGTAACCTTCTGCACTGCACTTCTATGCACGTTGTAACCTTCTGCACTGCTCTGCTGCACACTGCTTGGCATGGCAGTGCTCACTTTTCTGTACTGCTCCTGCACTGCACTGCACGCTGCTTTGCACAGCATCATTTTCTGCACTTTGTACAGTTTCGCACTGTACGTTTGCAATGCGCTGCACACTTTCTGCAGTGCGTAGCGCTCTGCAATGCACTGCACTTTGCACAATGTTGCACTACATTGTATACCTTTTATATTATTCTACACTGCACACTTTTCCGCACTCTGTACCGCACTGCATACTATTCTACACTTGGTACCACTTCATACTGCACTGCATACCTTCATATTACTCTGACTTGCAACGTTCCACACGTTGTACTCTGTACAGCCTTTCTGCACTGGGTAGCGCACTGTGCACTGCTCTACACTGTACTGCGTACTTAGTACAATTTTGAACTGTACTGCATACCTTTTGCACTGCTCTGCACTGCTCACTTTTCTGCACTGCTCCTGTACCTGCACTGCACGCTGCTTTGCACAGCATCATTTTGTGCACTTTGTACAGTTTTGCACTGCGCTGCATACCTTTGTACTGCACTGCACTGCACTGCGCTTTTCCACACTTTATTCCATTTAGTATTGCAAACGTTTGCACTGCTCGACACTGCGCTGCACACTTTCTGCAGTGCATGGCGCTCTGCAATGCACTGCACTTTGCACAATGTTGCACTACACTGTATACCTCTTGTATTACTCTACACTGCACACTTTTCCGCACTCTGTACTGCACTGCATACTTCTTCTACACTTGGTACCATTTCATCACCTTTTACACTGTGCACACTTTGCTGCACTGCACGCTGCACTGCACAGCATAACTTTCTGCACTTTGTACAGTTTTGCACTGCATATCTTTGGTACTGCACTTTTCCACACTTTATCCTATTTAGTATTGCATACGTTTGCACTGCTCTGCACACTTTTCTGCAGTGCAAGGCGCCTGCAACGCACTGCACTTTGCACAGTGTTGCACTACATTGTATACCCTTTATATTTCTCTACACTGCACACTTTTCCACACTTTATACTGTTCTGCACTGCATACCTTTTGTACTGCTCCGCTCTACACTGCATAGCACCCCGCAGTGCACGGTGTACTGTTTTACACTGCACAGTGTACCGCTCTGCATAAATGCTTTAGGAGGCCACTCTCCTGGACAGAGAGGTGTCAATCAAGCCTGCTCATTAGAATATTAGTCCACACTGGACTTCTCAGGTCTGAACTCAGCTGGACTTCTGTTTTGATTCTATTCAAGACTCCTTATTGCTCAGAAACATCTCTGCAGGTCACATACATCAGATGGGTCCCAGCGGGCTGCCGGCGTCAGTTCTGGAGCAGAAGCCTGTAGAACGAGACACTGTACGAGCAGGTACGGCGTTCTCGCCACTCCAAACACTTTTGGATGTTTATGGTGTTTCCTCGAGTCCGCTCACCCCTGAAAGGGCCAGCGCACCACATCTCACTTCCACGGCAAGAAAAGTGCATAGTAACACAAATACAAACAGCCATCGCCGTGGTGATGAATCGCCTAAACAAAAGTCCATAAAGCCTGCGGTCTCCCTGAGTAACCCAGGCTGTCATAGCAACAGGCTTGGGTAAACACGCCCCCTTTGGGTTTATTATTAATTTGAGCCGCTGGGCGAGCGGGCGGTTTTGTTTGGGTGATCCTTCAGCGCTCCATTCCTCTCCGCCTGCTCCTCACTGCGTAATGTCACAGAGGAAATTCTCCAACTCCCGCCGGACCCCGTGTGTGTGTGTGTGTGTGTGTGTGTGTGTGTGTGTGTGTGTGTGTGTGTGTGTGTGTGTGTGTGGACGCATGCTCTTTAATAAATCACACAGAACAGAACACAGAGGTGAGTGTTTCAAAAATGCAGCACGAGCACGAGAGAAAATCAACTTTGTAAACTTTGCAGCTTGTAGACGTGAAGGTGGTCTTAACATGCTTTTTCAGTAGAGGGGCATGAAATCCAGCTCACTGATCTCATGATGACAATACTGGCCATCGCAGTATTGATATCTCTGAAGGCTGGCGTATACAAATCAGCTCTCTGACCAATCACAGCCATGGCCACTCATAGGGTCTGTCTCAAATCCTAGTGAGTGTGTAAGTAGGCTGTCTAGGTAGTGAGTGTGTAAGTATTAGTGTTCTCTCCTCATCTCTCCTCATAAAACAGATTACTGAGACGCTCTAGTTAGAGAGAGACTGCGTCACGGCTTGTTCCCGCCCACTGCAGCACGACACCGGTGGTTTAGCTGGTTGCTAAGCTACCGGCCGGATCCAAAACAATAGCCCGAGGCTTAAAAATCCGCTAATGCTAATGTCTGGAATATAAAAGTGTAAATGGTGAAGGACTCGTTACAGCGTTGATAATAAAATACTGTTTTGTGTGATTATATGACCAGAAACACATTAAAACTCCAGAGAATCAAAATAACTCACATTTTAAAACCACTTCACTGCTCCTAGATTAGTCTGCGTTGCATCATGGGATTGTTTTAGCAGCTGAGGAAGAGTTTGATGCTTCTTAAAATCAGGTCTAAATAAGGTTTCTCAGTAGACAGTATGTTTAAGGTATGTAAGTATTGTGACAGACTACATGTCGGGAGCGCATACTATGATGTAATATGCTGCCTATGTAGGAGCTCAGTAGGATTTGAGACACACCCATGGTCATGAGAACAGTGCAGTTCTGATGATGCGCATGCTTCCCTGGGGGCGGAGCTGCAGGTATCACAGGCCTACACCCGGCACTGCCTTTATTTTCACGGGCTGTCAATCACTGCTTAGCAGCCGTTGCTATCCACAATTGCCTCAAGTCTTCGGTTCATCAGCATCCGTCACGTTCCCTCTTTTATGATAATATAATATAATATATATGTATGCATAAAGAATAATAGCAGTAATTATTGGGTTGGTATTGGCATGGTTGCTGCCCAAATAAAAAACTCAAAAAAAAAAAAAAAAAGTAACTTTACAAGAGAGAACAAAAACTGTCTTTACTTTTAATGTAAGCCAATGAAACCAGAATTATTTCCAAGCTGTTTTGCAGCATTTCTATTGGTCCATTCACACCATGTAAACGGCAGCTCATGGTCAAATGATGTAAAAAATAAATAAACAAATAAATAAATAAATAAAAATACATGTTTTTCTTTGTACAATGACAAAGATGATATTCAGCATTTTTTTTTTAGTACTGGCTGATTTTTGGTCACTTTCCACAAAACGGACCTGACTCAAAGTTTTACTCGTTGCTTACTTGTTGTGTACTGTGAGCATCCTGACCAATCTCAGGTCCAGATGAGTTTCTGCAGTTGTGTGAATGAATTAAGTTCATAAAGTCAGTTACTTTGTTCAGTATTAAGACTAATTTACACTCACAGTGTTTGTGTTCTGTCCAAACCCTGCAGCTCTGCTTTGGTGATCTAGGTGCTGATGTGGACTAAAGAGTAGTGCTGTAGGTAGGACGTCCTGTGTGCCTCTGTCTTCATAGCAGTCAACGGAATGCGGGTACGCGTTAATTGTTTTAGGACAAAACACCATTACATGCTGTCAAAACAGGACAGTCCTGGTTCAGCGCTTTTATGCAAGTTCATTAAACAGTTCACCTCCTCAGACGTTTGTCCAGCCTCTAAACATGAGTACCAGAGGCAGACTCCCACAAGAGTTTCTCAAAAAATAACTACATCATTTCTTAAAGGGTTTGAGAGGAAGTGTCCTAAAGATCCTCCTCAATACTTTGGGAACTGTTTCTGCTCATTTTCTTAACATTTAAGGTCTTCAGTTGTTTTATTTATATATTTATATATACATAAACACACGTGTATCTAATATAATGTATCTAATGTACTTATATGTAATAAGAATTCCAACCTTGCTCTCTAATATAAGTTGTTGTACAATCTCAGGTTTATTTTGTTGGTCCTGCAAGTCAGTTCTGTATTTCTCTGGGTTTATTACAAAGTTGGGATGACTTGTGTCCTTAAAATGTGTGAAAACAAGTCTACACACTCATACAAGCCGGCGGCACACGCTCCTGTACTGCCATGTGTAACGTTCTGTTGCAGTCACACATCCAGACACAG
Organism: Megaleporinus macrocephalus; assembly: GCA_021613375.1. Taxonomy (NCBI): domain Eukaryota; kingdom Metazoa; phylum Chordata; class Actinopteri; order Characiformes; family Anostomidae; genus Megaleporinus; species Megaleporinus macrocephalus. The sequence goes on from CM038727.1 coordinate 34,780,404, forward strand.
GTCAGCATCAGATAACAGCTTCAGCTCTAAACCACAAGCACCACAGCAGCGTTCATTAAGCAGACACGTGCTGAACGGTGATTAGAGTTTAAACTGCCCGGTGATGGACGAGACCGTGTCCTGCGTTACTCCTGCGTATTGTGAGTGTATTAAGGCTGTAGGTGGCCGAGTGTCTGCGCTGGCTCGCTTTGAGCCCACTCTGTCCCGACGCTGTCGAGCACAATAATCTTTATTCTGGGCTTCAGTCAGGGTGAAACAAATCTCCTGAACAGAGTCGTACTCAAAACCACTCCGGCCACATCCTGGTGCACGTAAACCAAGTGTTTTTTAGAATGCTCTCTGGACGTACGTCCTCCTCACTGTGAAAAAGACAGCTGTGTCTTCTGCGGGAAGGTCACATTAATAAAAACCTGGCCTAGTTCAGACAGAGTCACTCTGGCCTGCAGACATCAGGATTATCAGAATGAGCCACTGTGACCTGTAGCTTGGGGCGCTGGGGCTGTGGCCCTGAATCACAGCAACATCAGTAGAGGATCCACAATCCTGCCCGGGTGAAAAGCTAATATTGGGTTATATTTGGATTATAGTGTAATTAAATCATTTTTTTGGATTAATGTAGAAAAATCTGATGCTTTTGTTCACTTATGTAGATAAAGATCATAATTGGTAATTGATGATCAAGTGCTTTGTTTAATTTATGTATTTATTTATATTATAAAATGCTTTTTGAAGTATGTATTAAAATAGTCTAGATCACAGTCAAGAAAGTAGTCCTTTATTTAACAGTAGAGACTAGTTTGTCATGCACCTCTGCTCACAGACCACTACTGGTCTATGGAAGCCAGTCTGAGAACCAGCGGGGCTGCTTTATAAGACCATCACAGTACAATCTCTAAATCCCTGTAATAGAAGTAGTGAGTAGCGTTAGTAATGCTGGGATCAGGCTCCACTAATTCAGTCCGGTTTTGACAGTTTCATTGTAGATGTCAAGTTTTTAGTGTAGTGCCTGAACTGGGAAAATCTGCTTTTAGCCACAGTGCACATTTTATTTTTACTCGGGGTACATTGAGGGAGACCCTCATTTACAGTGTCCCCAAGCATTACAATTATTAAACAAAAACTGAAACAATAAGAACAGAGAGAAAATTAAGATAAATCTTAAAAGAAAAACAAATAAAAACTGAATAAGACACAAAACCAAGAATAAGACAAAAGTAAAAAAAATAAGTAAATAAAAATAGATATAAATAGAGTAGTAAAACTTAAAATAGTAAAAGAAAAAAATAATAATAAAAGAGTAATAAAAATCAAGATATAAGAATGGTAAAAGGAAATTAAAATAGAAAAATACAAACCTACTGAATATCAAAATAATAAAACTGTTTACAGGACCTGCCAGTGTTTTATACATTTTTTAATTAGTTTTTTAAACAGTTTTATTATTTTGATATTAAGTAGGTTTATTTTTCTTAATTTCCTTTTACAATTCTTATATCTTATATATATTATTACTCCTTTAATATTATTTTTTTTAATTTTTTTTATTTTACTATTTTAAGTTTTATTACTATATTTATATCTATTTTTATCGACTTTTTTTTTTTTTTTTTACTTCACATTTACATATATGCTGCCCATTTGACACAGTAAAAGTCCTATTTTGCCAGAAAAATAAGGCAGTTATCCTACAAAATAGGTTTACCTAAGACTCTAATAGAGTTTCATATATACATGGTTGTTTCCTATGTATATAATATTAGTATCTATATGTCTTAATAATTCCGTCCCTAATCTTCGTACTCGGTAAATTCCTGATTCATCTTCTCTGAGTTACAGCTCGACACCCTCAGATTCAGGCAAAAACCCAGCTCAGGGTCACAAACAGGGTCTAAAATAAAGACTGAATGGAGCTTTTAATGAGTAGCAGGACGTATACAGGGGTGGTCTTGTGTTAAAGGTTGTTGGTAAGATGGTGGATGAAGTGCGTTCGAGGTTGTGTAGATACTTAACACTTGCGTACTGAAACAGCTCAACTGCTTCACTGGTCCAGCAGTGACCACGGAGTCCAGTCTAGTACCTACTGACCTAGTAGGAGATTTCGGCTGCAGCTAAAATCTCATATCTGAGATCACGAGTTTGAAAATCTGGTGTTGAGGTGACTGAGAGATCAAGTAGAATGGTTCTGTGGTGCTTTGACCTACATCCTGTTGTGATATGCTAATGCTAATGTAGCTACAAGTTACACCCACCAGAGTACAGGCTGATTGCACAGCCTGATTAACAAAAACACCAGTTTAGAGTATAAATAGTCTGAGAGCCTGCTGAGAGACGGCATTGAAGTTGGGTGTAGCGATTAGCCGGTTAGCAGCACATCGGTGTGATTTTCTTGGGTATTTTCAGGTTTAGTGGTAAAGCATCAGGAAAAAGAAACCGTAACTGGTCTCTTGAGTCCAATGGTGCAGTACGGCACTGAGAACCAATATAGCTCCTAGTCCGTAGCTTCTAGAGCCCCTAGTAAACCTGACCCACTTCCAGAACAGCTATAGACAAGGTAAATCAAAGATGGCCTACTTGACTTTGGAGAAGACTATGTCCACGTCCGTGAGCGTGATTGCTTTGCCGTCTATGACGCCGCAGTCCTTGCACAGCTTGGACCAGTTCTTGCCGTGCATTTCCTTCCCCGTGGCTCGCGTGTCTCCGTGGATGGCGAAGCGTCGGAAGGCCTCCTCCAGCGCCGTCAGCTCCACCGGCGTTTTGGCCCCGGCGCCTCCCTCGCTCGTTCCGTTGGACTCTGTGGACAGACGCTTGGCGCGTTCCCTCGAGTGCTCGCTCGGAGGCCGCAGGGGCGTGCTGTTCGGGACGGGGTGCTTAGCGGTCTGAACTTTGAACTCTTCCATGGTGCTGAGGAGAAAGAGAGCAGCAAAATAACCAACCGCTTCCAAATCAACACCTAACTCTGTTACTTTGTACGTCTCCAACTTCTGCACCTTCACAACGTATTTAGAATGTTAAACTAATTGTGTTTGCATGTAGAGGAATTTGACCTCCGTATTTATCCCATCTGTGCAGTGAAACACACTGTGTGTTGTGCTGGCGTGAGTGGATCAGACACAGCAGTGCTGCTGCTGCTGGAGTGTTTAAACACCTCAGTGTCACTGCTGGACTGAGAATCGTCCACCAACCAAAACTATCCAGACAGCAGTGTCCTGTGGGCGGCGTCCTGTGTCCACTGATGAAGAACTAGAGGAACACAAACTGTGCAGCAGCAGATGAGCTACTGTCTCTGACTTTACATCTACAAGGTGGACCAGCAAGTAGTAGGAGTGTCTAATAGAGTGGACAGTGAGTGGACACAGTGTTCAAACACTCCAGCAGCAGCACTGCTGTGTCTGATCCACTCACACCAACACACACTAACACACCACCACCAGGTCAGTGTCACTGCAGTGCTGAGAATGATCCACCTCCCTAATAGTATCTGCTCTGTGGTGGTTAATAGGGTATCTGTAATGGGAGTAAGATTCCTCCCCGGCTGCTCAGGAGCTGTTAGCGGGTGCAGGGTCTGCTTGTGCTGCGTGTGAACAGGACAGTGGAGATGGCAGGCTGTGGTACGTGGTATGGTGAGTGGGCAGATGTGGCGCTCTGGCACTGAGGTGAGGCGTTACTAATAGACTCGTGTGGAATTTGGGTCCAGTCAGCCGAGGTGCTAGCAGGGATCAGATGGATGCTCGGAGCGTCAGACGCTGTTCTCTTCTGCTCCAGGAACAGTTCTGCTGACTGTTCTCTACAAACAGGAACAGGCGAACGCTAGAAGATGCTGAAACTGCGAATCGTGCTGCAGATCACACTAACTCATCAGGTCTAGCTCCAGTGCTTTGCTAGGTTAGTTTGTGTTTTCTGAGGGCAGCGTTCTCTTCACGGGCGTTGGTTTGCATACGTGTCACTAGCAGTATTTTGGCTATAAAGAATTGTCTCTACCAATATCGGTAGGGACATTATGTTTGGAGCTGATCATTCCAATTGTGCGCTCAAGAGGCTACTGTTTAACCATGCTTTCATTTGATTGGCCGAAAGGGAGGGAGCTCTCCAAAGACTGATGTGATGACGTGCAAATTGTCCTACTGCCGGACTCGGAGAAGCGAGAGCTGAACAGTGGGTTAGCGGTACGTTATCAGGGTTCTCTGTATATAGAACTCGAGCACTGAGTTTTCAGTCTTTCAGGTGTTTTACTCCCTCTTCCGTGTCATAACCGTGTTTGATTCTTTGTAGATATCATACCACCAAAAAAGAGACGACCCAGATCATAAGCCAGTAGACGCGGTTCTTCTTTAATTTTTTTATTATAAGCTGCTTTTGATGGTCTGTTATGTTATAATTTGTTGTGATATCTGGTCATCCAGGTCCAACTAACATGCACAGCACGCTCAGTGCTAGAGATGCACCTGTCGATTCGTTTCTTAATCAATTAAACAAACAATTCTTCTTCTTTTTTTTTTTTTTGATTTGTCTATTAATCTAAACATTTTACAGTTTTTCTTGTTTTTTTTTATTTGTCAAATAATCAAGCGTTTCTTTTTTATCTAATGATTTTCTCTTTTTTGATTTGTCGATTAATCTAACAATTTTTTTTATTGTCAATCTAGCGACTAATATATATATATATATATATATATATATATATATATATATATATATATATATATATATATATATATATATATATATACATACACACACACACACACACACACACTACCACTCAAAAGTATAATATCACTTTAGAATTTAATTTCATGCAATTCACAAACAATATTGTCCAATATTGTCCAAGTGTATCAGATGATTTTTAAAGAATATAAATGTTTGTATTAAAGTCTATTTTTGTATAGAGGCTTTTTTTGCATATAGTCTATTATCAGTAATTCTCAGTCCTCTGTCTAAATCTCCTGGTACGACCACCAATCCAAGTTAAGGATGTTATTGGACTAATTGGTTGTTAGGACACTCTTGCTCAATTGTGATGCACAGCTGAAAAACATTCTACTAATAAGTGAGTATAAAAGGGAACAACATTCTAGGTTAGTTTAGTATCTGAAGATCAGCAGTTGATGGCTTGCTGACCGACTCACAATGACCAGAAAGAAACAACTTTCTTTAGAGACCCGTCAGTCCATTGTTGTGTTAAAGAAGAACATTAAAACAAGAACATTTCACTGTGATCCCAAACTTTTGAGCGGTAGTGTGTATATATATATATATATATATATATATATATATATATATATATATATATACACACACACTACAAGTGCTTGTGTATAGCAGCTGTACTGTTGTGATCATGTCCACTGAGCAGAGCTGACAGAGCACCACACTGTTGCATGTCTGTGTGAAACACTCCCACAACTTTAGATGAAATCTCCGGATAAATCTGTTATGCTAATCGACGTAATTTCATAATCGATGACGCCCTAGCCCTACTCAACATGCCCTCATTTTCATTATTGCATGTCTTGATTTTGTGGATTGCTGAAATATTGGTATCTACCGGCGCAATATTGATATTACAATGTTATATGATGTACCCAACAATTCAATTAAGAAGTCTCGTCCAGTAACCAGTGAATGAAAACCTGCTACAGGACGTCAGCTGTCTTTCCACTGTGAATAATAAGATCAGCTGATGTTAGTCAACCATGTTAACCAGCATTAACTAGCCAACTAATCTTGCCTTCTCTCGTATGTAGGCTAGCAGTCAGATTACTATCCGAAGCAAAAAAAACATCCTTCAGTTGTTTGTTTGTTTGTTTGTTTGGCTGGTTGGTTGGTTGGCTGGTTTGTTGGTTGGTTTATATATATTTTTTGTTTGTTTTTGGGGGGGTTTGTTGTGTCCCTACCAAAGCTGAGACCAAATCTATGCTCTTGGTTTTCTTGCATCAAGATGGCAAGGCAGCACTCTAGACCCCGAGACCACGACAGCTGTGAACGCTGCTTCACTTACAGAGCAAACAGAAGAACTCTCGCGCTCAGGTAGCACACATGCCCGTACCTGCGGGTGGAAAAGACAACAATCATGCGGTCTCACCTCGGCCCTGGGGGTCCCCTCCCGCTCTCTGTCCTCACCTCAGCGTGGCTCAGGTCGGCGCGTTCTCTCTGTCTCCGGGCGCAACTGAAAGCGCAGAAATATCCGCTCTCAGACCGACTGCATCAGACACTGCCATCGAGGAAAGCAGCACGACGGCCGAGTCATGTGATCAAAGAGCAAAGTACTGCACAGTCAGACCGTAATTCGTACTGCCAGTCCAGTTTTCACTTTCACATTCACTGAAACCACACCGCGCTGATTTACGACTGCGCTGCACATGCCACGTCCTGTACTGCACGAAGGGTTTACAAGTAATCAGTCATGAACACTCAGCACAGCTGGATTTACTGTCAGCGTCCACATCTGGCATCAAAAAATTTAAAATCCAGAATTGCAACTTTACATGAGAGAGCAAAAACCTACTTTACTTTTAATGTAAGTCAATGGAACCAGAATTTTTTCCAAGCTGTTTTGGAGCATTTCTATTGGTTCACTTATGATTAAATTGTCACACAGTGTAAATGACCGTGTTGAAATGATGTAGAAAACTTAAAATCGAAAAAAATGGAGATATAGTTATCCAATGAAAAACATGTATTAATATATTTAATATATATAAGTATATTAATACATGTTTTTCATTGGATAAATATGTGTATGTGTATTAATACATGTTGCATGACTCCTAACTGTACGTTCACATACATTACCCAACAGTTCTGTCAGTGTTGAGTTCTGTGCAGAAGTCAGAGACCAAGCCTCGTTTATTCTAACAGCCAATCAAACTGACCTTTAAGTAAGCAGAATACATCTAAGGGGATACCATGCAGGCACCTCAACAACTGAAGCTAATATCAGGTGTTTGAGTGTTTACTGTGTTCACCCTTTACCTTCATTCCAGCTTCAGTTCTGTTCAGGAGACGTACTTTCAGTTCACATTGCCAAAGTTCAGTCTTTAGAAGCTGCTTCTGCTTCTCACCATCCAGATAACACCAAACACTTTCAGTGATGTTCAGAACATCATAAGTTTCAAGTCAATTATGAGCACCAACATTACTGTCCATACTAGTCAATTATGAGCACCAACATTACTGTCCATACTAGTCTATTATGAGCACCAACATTACTGTCCATACTAGTCTATTATGAGCACCAACATTACTGTCTATACTAGTCTATTATGAGCACCAACATTACTGTCTATACTAGTCTATTATGAGCACCAACATTACTGTCCATACTAGTCTATTATGAGCACCAACATTACTGTCTATACTAGTCAATTATGAGCACCAACATTACTGTCTATACTAGTCTATTATGAGCACCAACATTACTGTCTATACTAGTCTATTATGAGCACCAACATTACTGTCTATACTAGTCTATTATGAGCACCAACATTACTGTCTATACTAGTCTATTGTGAGCACCAACATTACTGTCCATACTAGTCTATTATGAGCACCAACATTACTGTCTATACTAGTCTATTATGAGCACCAACATTACTGTCTATACTAGTCTATTATGAGCACCAACATTACTGTCTATACTAGTCTATTGTGAGCACCAACATTACTGTCCATACTAGTCTATTGTGAGCACCAACATTACTGTCTATACTAGTCTATTATGAGCACCAACATTACTGTCTATACTAGTCTATTATGAGCACCAACATTACTGTCTATACTAGTCTATTATGAGCACCAACATTACTGTCTATACTAGTCTATTATGAGCACCAACATTACTGTCCATACTAGTCTATTATGAGCACCAACATTACTGTCTATACTAGTCTATTATGAGCACCAACATTACTGTCTATACTAGTCTATTATGAGCACCAACATTACTGTCCATACTAGTCTATTATGAGCACCCACCAACATTACTGTCTATACTAGTCTATTATGAGCACCAACATTACTGTCCATACTAGTCAATTATGAGCACCAACATTACTGTCTATACTAGTCTATTATGAGCACCAACATTACTGTCTATACTAGTCTATTATGAGCACCAACATTACTGTCCATACTAGTCAATTATGAGCACCAACATTACTGTCTATACTAGTCTATTATGAGCACCAACATTACTGTCTATACTAGTCTATTATGAGCACCAACATTACTGTCTATACTAGTCTATTATGAGCACCAACATTACTGTCTATACTAGTCTATTATGAGCACCAACATTACTGTCTATACTAGTCTATTATGAGCACCAACATTACTGTCCATACTAGTCTATTATGAGCACCAACATTACTGTCTATACTAGTCTATTATGAGCACCAACATTACTGTCCATACTAGTCAATTATGAGCACCAACATTACCGTCCATACTAGTCAATTATGAGCACCAACATTACCGTCCATACTAGTCAATTATGAGCACCAACATTACTGTCCATACTAGTCTATTATGAGCACCAACATTACTGTCCATACTAGTCTATTATGAGCACCAACATTACTGTCTATACTAGTCAATTATGAGCACCAACATTACTGTCCATACTAGTCAATTATGAGCACCAACATTACTGTCCATACTAGTCTATTATGAGCACCAACATTACTGTCCATACTAGTCAATTATGAGCACCAACATTACTGTCCATACTAGTCAATTATGAGCACCAACATTACTGTCCATACTAGTCTATTATGAGCACCAACATTACTGTCTATACTAGTCTATTATGAGCACCAACATTACTGTCTATACTAGTCTATTATGAGCACCAACATTACTGTCTATACTAGTCTATTGTGAGCACCAACATTACTGTCTATACTAGTCTATTATGAGCACCAACATTACTGTCTATACTAGTCTATTGTGAGCACCAACATTACTGTCTATACTAGTCTATTGTGAGCACCAACATTACTGTCCATACTAGTCTATTATGAGCACCAACATTACTGTCTATACTAGTCTATTATGAGCACCAACATTACTGTCTATACTAGTCTATTGTGAGCACCAACATTACTGTCCATACTAGTCTATTGTGAGCACCAACATTACTGTCTATACTAGTCTATTATGAGCTCCAACATTACTGTCTATACTAGTCTATTATGAGCACCAACATTACTGTCCATACTAGTCTATTATGAGCACCAACATTACTGTCTATACTAGTCTATTATGAGCACCAACATTACTGTCTATACTAGTCTATTATGAGCTCCAACATTACTGTCTATACTAGTCAATTATGAGCACCAACATTACTGTCTATACTAGTCAATTATGAGCACCAACATTACTGTCCATACTAGTCTATTATGAGCACCAACATTACTGTCTATACTAGTCTATTATGAGCACCAACATTACTGTCCATACTAGTCAATTATGAGCACCAACATTACTGTCTATACTAGTCTATTATGAGCACCAACATTACTGTCTATACTAGTCTATTATGAGCTCCAACATTACTGTTTATACTAGTCTATTATGAGCACCAACATTACTGTTTATACTAGTCTATTATGAGCACCAACATTACTGTCCATACTAGTCTATTATGAGCACCAACATTACTGTTTATACTAGTCTATTATGAGCACCAACATTACTGTCCATACTAGTCTATTATGAGCACCCACCAACATTACTGTCTATACTAGTCTATTATGAGCACCAACATTACTGTCCATACTAGTCAATTATGAGCACCAACATTACTGTCTATACTAGTCTATTATGAGCACCAACATTACTGTCTATACTAGTCTATTATGAGCACCAACATTACTGTCCATACTAGTCTATTATGAGCACCAACATTACTGTCTATACTAGTCTATTATGAGCACCAACATTACTGTCCATACTAGTCAATTATGAGCACCAACATTACTGTCTATACTAGTCTATTATGAGCACCAACATTACTGTCTATACTAGTCTATTATGAGCACCAACATTACTGTCCATACTAGTCAATTATGAGCACCAACATTACTGTCTATACTAGTCTATTATGAGCACCAACATTACTGTCTATACTAGTCTATTATGAGCACCAACATTACTGTCTATACTAGTCTATTATGAGCACCAACATTACTGTCTATACTAGTCTATTATGAGCACCAACATTACTGTCTATACTAGTCTATTGTGAGCACCAACATTACTGTCTATACTAGTCTATTGTGAGCACCAACATTACTGTCCATACTAGTCTATTATGAGCACCAACATTACTGTCTATACTAGTCTATTATGAGCACCAACATTACTGTCTATACTAGTCTATTGTGAGCACCAACATTACTGTCCATACTAGTCTATTGTGAGCACCAACATTACTGTCTATACTAGTCTATTATGAGCTCCAACATTACTGTCTATACTAGTCTATTATGAGCACCAACATTACTGTCCATACTAGTCTATTATGAGCACCAACATTACTGTCTATACTAGTCTATTATGAGCACCAACATTACTGTCTATACTAGTCTATTATGAGCACCAACATTACTGTCCATACTAGTCTATTATGAGCACCAACATTACTGTCTATACTAGTCTATTATGAGCTCCAACATTACTGTCTATACTAGTCAATTATGAGCACCAACATTACTGTCTATACTAGTCAATTATGAGCACCAACATTACTGTCCATACTAGTCTATTATGAGCACCAACATTACTGTCTATACTAGTCTATTATGAGCACCAACATTACTGTCCATACTAGTCAATTATGAGCACCAACATTACTGTCTATACTAGTCTATTATGAGCACCAACATTACTGTCTATACTAGTCTATTATGAGCTCCAACATTACTGTCTATACTAGTCTATTATGAGCACCAACATTACTGTCTATACTAGTCTATTATGAGCACCAACATTACTGTTTATACTAGTCTATTATGAGCACCAACATTACTGTCCATACTAGTCTATTATGAGCACCAACATTACTGTTTATACTAGTCTATTATGAGCACCAACATTACTGTCCATACTAGTCTATTATGAGCACCCACCAACATTACTGTCTATACTAGTCTATTATGAGCACCAACATTACTGTCCATACTAGTCAATTATGAGCACCAACATTACTGTCTATACTAGTCTATTATGAGCACCAACATTACTGTCTATACTAGTCTATTATGAGCTCCAACATTACTGTCTATACTAGTCTATTATGAGCTCCAACATTACTGTTTATACTAGTCTATTATGAGCTCCAACATTACTGTCCATACTTTTCTCCTCATATACAAATGTTTGGGCACCCCAGGATGTTTGTTGACAGACGTCTTGTACAGTTATTGGTTAGTTGGTAAATTTTACATGTAGGAGAGAAATAGTAAACTGTGTAGCTTTAGCTGTTTATGTGTGTGAGGATGTTATTTTCAACAAAATGTGCCATTTGAGCAAAGATGTTCACCTACAGTTATACTTCAGTGCTGTAGAATTCAAAGCAAAACCAGTGATATGGTTCTTCAGAGGTTCTGTGTAGAACCTTAAACACTGAAATAACTATTTGCATACTTAACTGGTTAATTACATTGTAAAACGGTTCTTTAGATAGATGGAAAATGTGGTGTTATATATATATATATATATATATATATATATATATATATATATATATATATATATATATATATATATATATATATATAGAACCTTACTGACCGAAAAAGCTTTTGCTATTGTTATGACGCCAAGGTTGTAATAATAGAAGATACCCTAGAAGAAGGTAGAGAAGGTGCCATATAGAACCATATGTAGCACATTCTTCAATGATCTGAAGACCATTTGACCATTTGTATGCAGATTGTAGAGTTTTTGTGGTTCTTTCTAAAACCATTGTCTTCATTTAAGAACCCTTGAACAAACATTTTTTAGAGGACAGGAACACAAAGGCCACTATTCATAGCTGTGGGAATGTTTTGAACAGCCCTCTTGTCAATATAAGTGTCTTGGCTGCAGTCACTCAATTGACTGTTTGGCCATAAATCTACTGCACATCCGTCGTTTATCACTGTTATTATTATTATTACCATAAAAGAGTCATCTGGCACAAACAAACACTCACTATAATTAACATTCAATTATTTTCTCTTTTGTTTTGCAGTCACAGCCACTAAAGCAGCAACCCAGCAAAGACAGCGCTCACCTCCCAGCAGCTCCCATAGCGGACCCACATTGCAGCCAGGAGAACCTCAGAGAACCAACGTTTCCATGGAGAAAACACACCTTCACAAAGAGCCTGAAGCTTTCGCTCAGTCAAACACCATAAAATAAAACACGCGCTGGTCCTCAGCTACCAGCAGCCGGCTGTGAGCAGGCTTTCACCTCCAAACCAAACAGTGGCATGATCTCACTCACGGGTCGCTGAAGCCGCTGCTCTGTCAGCTCCTCCCGAACGCTGGCACCACCACCGCCACCGCTCCAACTCAAATCTGCATTTATCACTCCACAGCACAGCTCAATAGACTAGAAGTGATCTCCATAAGTACAAGTCTATGCACAAGCGGCTCCTCAAAATCCACTTGAAGACGTCCCCGTTCAAGAGCTCTGTGTTTTACGGCTCATTGTAGTGAGAAACAAACCTTTATTAATCGCTATCAATAATCCCATTCAGCCGCAGGAGCACTGTAGGCTCATTGTGCAGAGGCGTGCCAGTCTTGTCTGGTTGTCTCCGCACTACAGACAGCGACATCGCCAGCTATCACAGGGCAGAGGTCACTCGCTACGTTTACATGCACACAATAGCTCTTGGTCGGTCAAAGAAACTAGTTAGTCAACCGTTCTAGGTCCTCCTCGTGATGCACTCAGGTCAGGGTTCCTCCTAGTTCTCGAATACACAGCGATGGGAGTGATGCAAGTATTACACCAGTTTACCACAAAGGGCCCACTCTGGTTAGACCAGCTATCGCTTCTGGGAGGAAAGGAGTGTCAAAGCTAGAGCAGGTTCTGGGCTGCAGCATCAGCTTGTATCCTCAGTGGCTTCAGAGCTGGAAAGTTCAGAGATTCAGTAGTCAGCGCTGCTGTAGGCATCACCAAAACACTGTTTTACTACACTGGACATTCAGAAATGGACTAATTATATTAGTAATATTCAGTCTTCTCACTTATTATTTAACAGTAGCCTAAAAAATAGCATTAATCTAAAGTTTCAGGTCATTTTTACAAGTCACGTAGAGGAATTGTCCAACTTTTAATGTACGCAATTTACTCGATTTTTAATGTTTGTAAACAATCACCATAGATCCCCCACTTTCCTTTCTTGTTTCTTTCCTTAGGAAATCACCTGAAACGGTTTGGGTTCATATTTGTGCTCGTGTATTGAGTTTTGCCTGCAACACAGTTTCTGTGCATGGTAACAGCAACACAAAGCAATTAAAGCACAATCAAACTCAACCATCCAATAAGTTCCCTACGCTTCTCTTTCTTTGTCTATTCATGCTATTTTCCTTTTATTTATTTATTTATTAATTTTTTAAATATAATTGGAAGTAACCCTGGTGAGAGCTCTGGGCTTCTTGTGTGTGAGAACCAAGTAAGAGTAACTATAACTCTGCGCTACAAATTAAACTTTTTTTTTTTTTTACCTGTCATGTCTGGCAATTTTCGTAATCGGAATGGTAATCCGAATGCACTGATGTACCAAATATATTTGCTTTTACAAGAACAGCTCTATAGGTTTCTATAACCTGCTCTTGTTAATGTTTGTATTTTTATTTAATTTATTTATTTATTCAGCCAGGCCTGACAGGCAATACAAGAGAGGAAAAAGAGGAGAGAGTGAAAAACGAAAGAAGAAAAAATAAAAAAATAAAAATTAAAGATTAAAAAAAATAAATAATTTAAAAATAATAAATATACAAAATTATATATATAATTAAAAAAGTTACAAAGAAGAAAATAAAATGAACAATAATAATATTATGAATAAGTAAATAAACAACTAAACAAACAAATGAAAGAAAAAAGGGGGGGAAAAAAACTATTCATGCTATTTTCCATGACAACACTGGGGGGCATCTTTGTTTACTTTGTGTTAGAACTTCCGGTGCTCCTGCGGATACGTTTATACTAATTACAAGCAAAACGACAACAAACATAAAATAACTAGAATAACATGTTCAGTTAGAGGGAGTCAGTAATTGGAAGAAGATGAAAACTTGGCTTAAACAACAGAGTTACGAACACAGCACATAAAGATCAGAGTGTTGGGGGGCACCATCTAAAGAAGACCACCTGCGTCACTGACTGAAGACTAAATTTAAAACCTTCACCCAAACCTCCGTATGTCTGCTCTTATCATTCTGTGGAGGAGAACCAGCACCAGAGCTTCCTCATCCAGAGAAATGTCTCACTTATGAAGCTCAGAGGAAGCAGACGTGTCGGTGCTGGTGAGTCTATCAGTTCAGTAACTGTTCTCTGATCAGTGTCCACCACGCTAGGCTATCTGGACTGTAACTAACACCCACGCAGAGCGGCTCGGGCAGCTGCTGGACTTGGGTTTAACCGGCTTTCAGAAATATAAACTCACCGTCTGTGTGTAGGAGGACACGCCCACCTTCCCACTGTGCAGGTACTGATACGCTTCAGTACTTTTATAGTTTTTCATTACTGAACCGTCTACACCTTCCGAGAGTACAGAGTAATTAAACATGTCTCCATAAGTAACCTCAGACCACCTTCTCATATCACCCACCCACTGTTATTAACCTCAGACCACCTTCTCATATCACCCACCCACTGTGTTATTAACCTCAGACCACCTTCTCATATCACCCATCCACTGTGTAATTAACCTCAGACCACCTTCTCATATCACCCACCCACTGTGTTATTAAACTCAGACCACCTTCTCATATCACCCACCCACTGTGTTATTAACCTCAGACCACCTTCTCATATCACCCATCCACTGTGTAATTAACCTCAGACCACCTTCTCATATCACCCATCCACTGTGTAATTAACCTCAGACCACCTTCTCATATCACCCATCCACTGTGTAATTAACCTCAGACCACCTTCTCATATCACCCACCCACTGTGTTATTAACCTCAGACCACCTTCTCATATCACCCATCCACTGTGTAATTAACCTCAGACCACCTTCTCATATCACCCATCCACTGTGTAATTAACCTCAGACCACCTTCTCATATCACCCACCCACTGTGTTATTAAACTCAGACCACCTTCTCATATCACCCATCCACTGTGTAATTAACCTCAGACCACCTTCTCATATCACCCACCCACTGTGTTATTAAACTCAGACCACCTTCTCATATCACCCATCCACTGTGTAATTAACCTCAGACCACCTTCTCATATCACCCACCCACTGTGTTATTAAACTCAGACCACCTTCTCATATCACCCATCCACTGTGTAATTAACCTCAGACCACCTTCTCATATCACCCACCCACTGTGTTATTAACCTCAAACCACCCTTTCATATCATCCACCCACTGTGTTATTAACCTCAGACCACCTTCTCATATCACCCACCCACTGAGTTATTAACCTCAGACCACCTTCTCATATCACCCACCCACTGAGTTATTAACCTCAGACCACCTTCTCATATCACCCACCCACTGTGTTATTAACCTCAGACCACCTTCTCATATCACCCATCCACTGTGTAATTAACCTCAGACCACCTTCTCATATCACCCACCCACTGTGTTATTAAACTCAGACCACCTTCTCATATCACCCATCCACTGTGTAATTAACCTCAGACCACCTTCTCATATCACCCACCCACTGTGTTATTAACCTCAAACCACCCTTTCATATCATCCACCCACTGTGTTATTAACCTCAGACCACCTTCTCATATCACCCACCCACTGAGTTATTAACCTCAGACCACCTTCTCATATCACCCACCCACTGAGTTATTAACCTCAGACCACCTTCTCATATCACCCACCCACTGAGTTATTAACCTCAGACCACCTTCTCATATCACCCACCCACTGAGTTATTAACCTATGACCACCTTCTCATATCACCCACCCACTGTGTTATTAACCTCAGACCACCTTCTCATATCACCCACCCACTGTGTTATTAACCTCGGAGGAGACAGTGTTGTACCATTAGAACTTCTTACTGTCTCTCTGGTCTCCTCCCATGTAACTGTATTCATTTTGGTTAGCTGAGCGGAAGTTCTAACACAAAGGCGGAACAAACACACGCTTGAAAGTGGGTGGAGCCAAATACGGTGAATTGATCTGATGCAATCTGTGAGTTTACATCATTGAATAAAATGACTGACAATCATGTCGAAGGTGCTGCTTCCAGTTAGCTCATTAGATCAAGAACAGGCAGCCAATGAAAGAACAGTAAACACAGCGAGAAACCACGTTCAGCAGCAAAACAAAAGAAGTGAACGAAGCAGAACAAGAGTCAACATTGGAGCTGTTTCACCAACGGAGGCGCTCTCGGTGAGGAAAGAGAGGCAGTTTGATGCCGGACTCATAACGTTTCTTCTAGACTGGTAGGGAGCTTTCTGGTGAAATGCTGCCCCCTATTGTTTGGAGTATGAATTGGACAAAATGCTCATTGATTGTGATCATGTGACAAGCAGGCTGTGTTTTGATTGGCTTGTAGCTTGCAGGTAACAAGTTGCATGAAAGTGTAAAGTCAGCCTTACTCTCTTTTTACTTTATATATCATTACTATATATTACATCCTCTGTCGTGTTAAAGTTTTAGCACCTGAATGTCAAGCAACATTGAAATCTAGTTTGTTGAAAAGTTTACACGCCCTCCACAGAAAACACACTCCTACACGTCCACTCATTTACTGTTACTTTGCTAAATTTAATGTGATTAAATGTTTCATCCAACATATCGCTGCTGTCCAAAAAATGTAATAATTAAAATTATTAAATAATAATAATTATTATTATTATTATTTATTTCAAGTTACTGTATGGAGGTTTTACTACAAGTAATTCCAAAGCATTTATATTGAGAAATGGCTAAATTTTCATTTCTTTCTTTATGAATATTTAAATGAGTTTTAAAAATTGTACACAGAAGCACTGATGGCATCGTTCATGTTTGAGCTCATGGTTGCCCTTGTAGTTTGCTTGCTTCATTTATTGCCGCTGACAGTAAATCAGCTATTTGCTACTTGGCCACATATCAGACATATATTTTAAATATCTGGAGCTTTAAGTTTGAAGTACACTCGAAGGAATGTGCGCGGCGACGAAACCTGAGAGCTTGACCGTCCTGATTGCCCGTTATTAATAACAGTAAATAAATGGACTCAGCTGAGCTAAGACTTAAGGCAATCGAGCCGTGTTGTTTACATAACGCTCCGCTGTTGCACATGTAAACACAGTTAGTGAAAATGCAGGTAGATAAACAATGTAACTATTTTTAAACCTGCATAATCAAAACAAACTCCATCCAGGCTGTTGATGGAATATGGTGAGTAATTCAGTGCGACACTCCACACGTCACCCCGGTGTGATTCCATTCCCGCGAAGCTCTGTCTTGTCTATGCTTGTGTTTTGCTGAGTGACTTTGATTTGACTTATGGAGGTTATGAGTAACCCTCACAAGTACAAACTTGGCACAGGTGCGGATGGCTTTTAGACTGGCATCGGTCTCTTCACCAAAGAATGTATGGCATCAGTTTCTGCTCTGAATCAAATACGTAGTCTGTAGAAATACGCAGGCGCCGTTTACACACTAGCATTTAACTAGCACTTAAAAAGGCACAGTGATGCCTAAGAGGTCAGAGGTCCTTCATCAATGTCATACAGCATCATCATACGTAAAAGAGTAAATATTACGGGAACGCTGCATCCAAGAGAGGCTGTGTTCCTGACTTCCTAATCGATCACAGGCTGTGCTTCTAACTTATGCTCCAATCACAGCTTGTGTTCATGATTTTGGACCAGTCCGAGGCCATGTTCATGACTTGTGGGCCAATCACAGGCTGTGTTCATGACTTGTGGGCCAATTACAGGCAGTGTTAATGACCTATGGGCCAACCAGAGGCTGTGTTTATGATATGGACCAATCGACGGCTGTGTTCATGACTTGTGGGCCAATCAGAGGCCGTGTTCATGACTTGTAGGCCAATCAGAGACTGTGTTCCTGACTTGTGGGCCAATCACAGACTGTGTTCTTAATTTTTGCCCAATCAGAAGCCATGTTTATGACTTGTAGGCCAATTACAAGCTGTGTTCGTGACACGTTAATCAATCAGAGACTGTGTTCCTGACATGTTGACTAATCACAGACTGTGTTTCTGACTTGACAAATACAGGCAGTGTTCATGACTTGTGGGCCAATCACAGGCAGTGTTCATGACTTGTGGGCCAATCACAGGCAGTGTTCATGACTTGTGGGCCAATCACAGATTGTGTTCTTTATTTTGGCCCAATCAGAAGCCATGTTCATGACTTGTGGGCCAATTACAAGATGTGTTTGTGACTTGTTAATCAATCACAAGCTGTGTTCCTGACATGTTGACCAATCAAAGACTGTGTTCATGACTTGTGGGCCAATTACAGGCAGTGTTCATGACTTGTGGGCCAATTACAGGCAGCGTTCATGACTTGTGGGCCAATCACAGGCAGCGTTCATGACTTGTGGGCCAATCACAGGCAGCGTTCATGACTTGTGGGCCAATCACAGGCAGTGTTCATGACTTGTGGGCCAATCACAGGCTGTGTTCATGACTTGTGGGCCAATCACAGGCAGCGTTCATGACTTGTGGGCCAATCACAGGCAGTGTTCATGACTTGTGGGCCAATCACAGGCTGTGTTCATGATTGTGGGCCAGTCAGAGGCTGTGTTACTGACTTGTGGTCCAATCAGAGGCTGTGTTTATGATTATGGACCAATCAGCGGCTGTGTTCATGACTTATGGGCCAATCAGAGGCCGTGTTCATGACTTGTGGGCCAATCACAGACTGTGTTCTTTATTTTAAACATGTATAATGGCAGAATTTAGTGGAAAGGCTATAGCAGTGGGTCAACTACTGGGAGGAATTCTGAGTTTTACTGGTACCCAACAAACAAACCAGCTAACACAACATATATACATATTCCGCTGTTTCACAGAACCAGTGGGTCAGTATTGTGTCGACCCGTTTACTCTAGTTTGTGTGAGCTTTCGTGGCTGCTACAGCATTTAAGGTGGAACAGGAAGATTCGTATAAGAAGCTGATTTGATCCTGGTAACGCTGGCAGTATTCCTTAAATCGGGAATTCAGGCTATGAAGCTGCTCAGAGGCTTTACATACAGAGTATCTATAGAAGCTGGCTGTGATAAGACATTTCCATCACATAGCTCTCACCAGACCACTGACCAGCCCACCACCCTTTTCATTTGTAGGGCAAGAACATTAGCTTACACTCAGTAATATTAATATCCCGACTCCTTAACGAGCTCGTAATTTGGAGGATCCAGAGATGTTCAGGAGAACAAGCTTCAGAGAACACCACGTACAGCGTTCTGGACTCATTTTGTTCACCACAGGGGGCGATGTAGGTTCTTACCATAAAGATATATAGCTTAGACCTGGAATTCCAAATTTGGGAATAACGGTGAATACAGAATGAGACCTTCTTTGAATATGGTGAACCCATAAATGTGGTATTTAATGAAACCAGAATGTGAGAATATAAGGTTTATCAGTCCTGCATTAACTGGCTCAACCTCTTCTCTTATTTTTCACTTACTAAGTCAGACATCTGGTGCCGTCCACTGAAAGCGCTCCGTGAATAGAGCGAGGGAGAGAAGGAGGAGGTGGAGAGAGAGAGAGAGAGAGAGAGAGTGGAAAGAGAGCACATCTCTCTGGAGATGAATATGTGTGATGATGAGTGCATGCTTACATGCGTTCGCCTTCTGGGGATGCTCTGCTCAGATGAATGCTTAGACAATAAATTGGCCTAATTTAAACTCAGGCTATTTATAACAGGGACGTGTGCAGTGGAAGCCTCGCTGCCCGAGTGGCCGCAGAGGACCAGGCCAGTGAAAGGGTGATGGAGGAGGATCTGATGTAATCGGTAAACGGGAAGGCAGGGAGGTGTAGGCTGATCAGGGAGGTGCAGAATTGTTGGGCTGGGCTACAGAATTGTTTGTTGGTTACTCAGTACCGAGATAATGACCCATCTGTGTGGTGGTCCGTCACAGTTTCTGTGGATAAGGTTGGGCTCCTCAGCCTTCCAAGCACTGGCCTTGAGTTCGACCGCCAGTGATGCCACAGCCATACATAACTGGGAGATCATGGCTGATCCTCAGTCTGTCTGGGTGGGCAGGGTGGTCCTCCCTGATATAACAGAGTTGACCGTTACCATTCTCGAAGCGTGCTGAGCTCCAGTGATGAGTCATGGAGATTCGTAAATCATGGAGGAAGCTCACACTAGTCTTCACCGTCCTAGCTTGGTAGGATCGTGTGATGGGAGGTCTACTCAAGACTCATCAGTAGGTCGGCTGCAGTGCACTATGTATTGCTCGAAATGCAACTTAAGCAGACTACGCTGGACAGACAGGAGAACTAGGGACACATCAACCAGCAGCGAACTAACAGAAGCAGCAACTGTAACAAGGTTCCACCGGCTGTATGAGCAAGAGAGATGGGCTACAATCACAGGGTGAACCACTGACGGTGTATGTAATGTATACAATATGTATCGTTTTCCGTTGGACAGTGACCATATATCGTCGCTGTCCAATGAAAAACAAGTATTTCCAAAATTGCAACTTTACAGGAGAGACCAAAAACGTACTTTACTTTCAATGTAAGTCAATGGAACCAGATTTTTTTCCAAGCTTTTTTTCCCAGCTTCTATTGGTCCATTCGTCATGAAATTTTCACAGAATGTAAACAACCACTGCCGTGTTCAAATGATGTGGAAAACTCAAAATCGACAAAAATGAAGATACATATTTTTCATTGGACAGCGACCATATATGCCCATTGACTGCATATGAGATGATATATTCATGCATTGACTGTATATATGATATATACACTCAGTGTGTATATATGTACTTTCATTGACTGCATGACATATACACCCTTTGACCGCATATTTGATATATACTGCATTTGATATATACACTCACTGACTGTATACATGATATATAGACTCATTGACTTTATACATGATATATGCACTCACTAACTGTATACATGATATATAGACTCACTGACTGTATACATGATATATGCAATCACTAACTGTATACATGATATAAACACTCACTGACTGTATACATATATAGACTCACTGACTGTATACATATATAGACTCACTGACTGTATACATGATATAAGCACTCACTGACTGTATACATGATATATGCACTCACTGACTGTATACATATATAGACTCACTGACTGTATACATATATAGACTCACTAACTGTATACATGATATATACTTACTGACTGTATACATGATATATACACTCACTGACTGTATACATGATATATGCACTCACTGACTGTATACATGATATATGCACTCACTGACTGTATACATGATATAAACACTCACTGACTGTATACATATATAGACTCACTGACTGTATACATGATATAAACACTCACTGACTGTATACATATATAGACTCACTGACTGTATACATATATAGACTCACTGACTGTATACATGATATATACACTCACTGACTGTATACATGATATATAGACTCACTGACTGTATACATGATATAGACATTCACTGACTATACATGATATATGCACTCACTGACTGTATACATGATATATAGACTCACTGACTGTATACATGATATAAACACTCACTGACTGTACACATGATATAAACATTTACTGACTGTATACATGATATATGCACTCACTGACTGTATACATGATATATAGACTCACTGACTGTATACATGATATATGCACTCACTGACTGTATACATGATATATAGACTCACTGACTGTATACATGATATATAGACTCACTGACTGTATACATGATATATGCACTCACTGACTGTATACATGATATATAGACTCACTGACTGTATACATGATATATAGACTCACTGACTGTATACATGATATGAACATTCACTGACTGTATACATGATATATGCATTCACTGACTGTATACATGATATATAGACTCACTGACTGTATACATGATATATGCACTCACTGACTGTATACATGATATATAGACTCACTGACTGTATACATGATATGAACATTCACTGACTGTATACATGATATATGCATTCACTGACTGTATACATGAAATATGCACTCACTGACTGTATACATGAAATATACACTCACTGACTGTATACATGATATATACACTCACTGACTGTATACATGATATAAACACTCACTGACTGTATACATATATAGACTCACTGACTATACATATATAGACTCACTGACTGTATACATGATATATACACTCACTGACTGTATACATGATATAAGCACTCACTGACTGTATACATGATATATAGACTCACTGACTGTATACATGATATATAGACTCACTGACTGTATACATGATATAGACATTCACTGACTGTATACATGATATAAATACTCACTGACTGTATACATGATATATAGACTCACTGACTGTATACATGATATAGACATTCACTGACTGTATACATGATATATAGACTCACTGACTGTATACATGATATAGACATTCACTGACTGTATACATGATATATAGACTCACTGACTGTATACATGATATAGACATTCACTGACTGTATACATGATATATAGACTCACTGACTGTATACATGATATATATTTACTGACTCATTGACTGCATATATGAGATATGATACAGTACATACAGTCATTGACTAATTTTGATATGGTATATGCACGTATTGACTGTATATATATTATATACACTCATGTTACTCATGAAAAATGTTCATTCAGGAAGACGCAGAATTAAGTTCAAGTTCAGGTTCTCGTGAAGAAAACAACGATTCTAAGTTATTGAAAATAATAAATATGTTCAGATTAGGCTTTATATATATATATATATATATATATATATATATATATATATATATATATATATATATATATATATATATATATATATATATATATATTATATAGTGTTATAACAGTGTTGGCTATGTCACGTTATCTGTTCACCAGTATTGTATTGTATTGAATGTACTGCAATGTGTACTACAGTGTGTACCCTGACGGAGGAGTGAGTGCTGCACAGGCGTGGAGTGAGATCCATCTGCTCCACTCTCTCAGCCTGGCATCTGCGCAGGACTGAAACCCTGCCAGCTGACCAGCGATCACCCGGCCGCCCACTGACCACTGCCTCTCTAACCCAACGCAAACGGTTTTAATCCCAGTCGGGTCGAAGCCACGGCCACTCTGTCCAAAGGTCCGGAGTATCTGGATGTGATATCCAGTCAGCGATGCCCCCTCTTCACGCGTCCCTGGAGTGTTTAAGATGCTGAGCTGCCAGTTGGTTATGCCCACCTACGCAGTACACCTACTAGGGGTGGGCAGTATGGCGACACGCTATCGTGATCATGCTGCATTACATCACAACCCACTGTTCTGAGTATCTGACCAGCACGGTCAGCACATCTGGAACTCTGTATGTCACTCACTTCTGATGCCCCAACCTGATCGGTTGCCAAGCGTTTCTCACTGTGATGTTGTTTGTGATGGCAGCATTCTTCTCAAAACAAACACATCCTTGATTACCAGTTGCTAAGTAACGGCAGCTTTGCAGCTCTTGGATAATTTCATATGCAGAAGTTGACCGTGTGGGCAGATTCTGAAGAAGAGCGTGAACTCGGGGACGCTCGCCGTTGACCCTGAGCGAGCAGCTGTGATGAGAACAAACTGGAATTAGCCAGAACTGGCAGTTCAGTGAACAATACGGGCTGAAACAAAACCTTATTCAGCTGAAGAAGCTGAGCTTAACCTGATATTCATACCGAGTTAAAGCTCTAGATCTTTAACTGTACAGTGAAGTTGGCTTTATATGTTGGTTCATCGATTTTGAACCTCAATATCATAAAATTTCTTAAAATCAATACCCAGAGGTGCTTAAACCTACATATTCACTCCTAAAAGTCTAAACACAAGCCTGTGAAATCTTACCTGGCCACTATAAATAATAAATAATTGCGATTAACAGTTTAATTGTCCAGTTCATGTAACTAGTAGAAGCCAGAGCAGCCAAATTATCTGATTATGTATCTCAGCTTGCTGGCGGTGTTTGATTAATATCTAATACTGGTTGTACAGTCAGAGTGATACACCACTGTAGCTACACAGTTAATACACCAACATTACTCAGCACTGACCTCTAATCAGGTCAGCATCGTCCTAATGATACATTTTACTGCTTTCTTATACAGAGTGAGTCAAAATTCAATTCAATTTCAGAAGTGAAAGGGAAAGTGATGTATCTGAACACCCCAGCTAGTAACGGATGAGGGGGCCCATCTTTAAGGCTATGTCCCGAACATGGCGGTCATCTTGAAAGCCGTCACATTGGATCTAGGGCAAGTTTCTCCAATGGGAAGGTGGTCGTGTAGAAGATCAAAGAAGACCAGAGTTATCTCAGAAATCGATTAATCTAATCAGATGTGCAATATCTCTTGTGGTTCAAACGTTGCACCAATAACCACATTGAACAACATGTTCAGTGTGCTGTCCCTGGTGCTGAACTACGCCTTCAGATCTGTGTTCAGATAAGATAAAAACAAAAAAGATAGCCCCCTCACCCATTTCTAACTGGAGTGTTCTCCAAAAGTTATTGTTACACATTTTTATTCAATGGTTTAATGTGGGTTGTAGACATGGTCACCCCTGGTTACCATCACCACCACCTCTGTAAACATCATCACCACCACTGTAAACACCATCACCACCACTGTAAACACCATCACCACCAGTGTAAACATCACTACCACTGTAAACTTCTCCAGTGTAAGCATCACCACTGTAAACATCACCACCACCACCACCACTGTACACACCATCACCCCCACTGTAAACATCACTACCACTGTAAACTTCTCCAGTGTAAGCATCACCACTGTAAACATCACCACCACCACCAACACTGTAAACACCATCACCCCCACTGTAAACACCAACACCACCACTGTAAACACCAACACCACCACTGTAAACACCATCACCACCACTGTAAACACCATCACCTCCACTATAAACATCACCACCACTGTAAACACCAACACCTCCACTATAAACATCACCACCACTGTAAACACCATCACCACCACTGTAAACACCAACACCTCCACTATAAACATCACCACCACTGTAAACACCAACACCACTGTCAACTTCTCCAGTATAAGCATTACCCCTGTAAACAATACCACCACCACTCTAAACATCATCACCACCACTGACCACAGACCAACTGTTCACTCTACAATACTCACTCCTATCGAGCGCACGAGGGTGAAGCAGCTCATTCACCAGTTTTTCTGTTCCACCTTAAACAGTGCAGCAGGAGCCAGAACCTACCTGCACCTCCATTTAAGGTGGAAACAGGAGAACTGGTGAAGGAGAAGCTGAGCTGATGGCGCTGGTGGTCAGTAGGAGTGAGTGTTGTAGTGCGTAAGGGTGATCTGGGGGTGAACACTGGTGATAGATTTAAAAGCGTATGTTAATGACGAGAGGGGCGGAGTCGTGTGTGTGTTGCTGGGTAATCCACAGGACGGTAAGCGACAGACGTTGTGGAGCTCCTCGGTATCGAGGACCACCAACCGCCAACACACCAGCTGTAGCTCAACACTTTAGTATGTGGTGATTTGTTTTCTTGGTGGTTCTTATATCTGCTGCTCGATAGCAGCTCATCTTTCATCACATCAGCATCACCTCCAACATCTACTGTAACATCTCACCTCCATCTCCTCCAACATCTACTGTGATGTTCTGTTTTTATCTTTCTCTCCTGATATCCTCTAAACTAGTGCAGCACAGACAGCGTGGACGTTCTTCAGGGTTTTAGAGGTTGGACGTCTGGTTCCATTCACCTCCACTGTGACCAGTCCTCTAGAATAGAGCATTTCACACCAAAGCCTGACTCAATCTCAACCACTTAGACATGCGTGAAGTTCTATAATTATTTCTATATGCAAAACAAAAAGTTCCTTCTGAATGTAGGACGTTAGGAGCTCAGGAGGGAACGGACGCAGTCCGGCTATCCATTCACACCCTGTCTGCACCGAGTCATATTTACTGTGGCTGATTAATGACCCTTACTGTACGGGCAGCAGGGCCTGCACTAGCTCGTGAGGAGTGGAGAGAGGTTAATATAGAGCCCTGGAGAAGAGCTGTAGAGAGGAGATCTTCTGAACTGACGCCAGCCGGGTCTCTGCAGTATGTCACCCAGGCAGGAGTTCTACTGAGCTTTACGTGGGCTCCAAAAGCAAGACCTTTACTTTAAAGCAGCCGTGAGATGTTGCGATACACTACAGTACTTTATTAATGTACATACTAAACCAGGGGCTTCAGATTATCACCAGTATGTCGACAGCTCCTCACCTTTCTTATCACCGTCTACCTCAGAATCGATGCCAGCTTTAATTCACTGTATCAGGTTTCCAGGTCTTTGAACAGCCTGAAAGATTCTAGAAATTGATGTAAAGACTATTAGAATGTCATATTTCACAGTGAGGTGGGGCTGAAGTGGTGCATTCAAGGACCTTTAGTGCAACCAACTCAACCAAGGCCAAAAAAGTCTGGTGCTTCCATACAAACCACTGAAGCATCCGTACAATTAATTGTAGGAAGTATTAAAATCTTGGTGTCGCACAAAGACCGACAGCCTTGTTCAGGATAAAAGGGACCAATGAGCTCCAATAAATTCAGCTGGAACCCAAAACAAAGACAGCAAAACAACTGGTAAAGAACTTGTTCAGTCAGACTTGTTCACAGTGGCGGTGAATGGAACCAGACGTCCGCCACTAACCACTCCCTCACAGAAAGCTATTACGTGGTTATGAAGATCGTTGCTGTCCAAAGAAAAAGTTATTACAATTTTTTTATTCAATGGTTCAATTTGTGTTGTAGACATGGTGACCCCTGGTTACCATGACCACCACTGTAAACTTCACCAGTGTAAACACCATCCCCACTGTAAACATCACCAGTGTAACCATCACCACTGTAAACATCACCACCACCACTGTAAACTTCACCAGTGTAAACATCACCACCACTGTAAACATCACCACCACCACTGTAAACTTCACCAGTGTAAACATCACCACCAATGTAAACATCATCACTGTAAACATTACCACCACCACTGTAAACTTCACCAGTGTAAACACAATCACCACCACTGTAAACACCATCACCACCACCACCACTGTAAACACCATCACCACACTGTAAACACCACCATCACCACCACTGTAAACACCACCATCACCACCACTGTAAACACCATCACCACCACCACCACTGTAAACACCATCACCACACTGTAAACACCACCATCACCACCACTGTAAACACAGTCATCACCACTGTAAACACCACCATCACCACCACTGTAAACACCATCACCACCACTGTAAACACCATCATCATCACCACCACCACTATAATCATCACCACCACTGTAAACACCATCATCACCACCACCACTATAATCATCACCACCACTGTAAACACCATCACCACACTGTAAACACCACCATCACCACCACTGTAAACACAATCACCACCACTGTAAACACCACCATCACCACCACTGTAAACACCATCATCATCACCACCACCAATATAATCATCACCACCACCACTGTAAACACCATCATCATCACCACCACCAATATAATCATCACCACCACCACTGTAAACACCATCACCACCACTGTAAACACAATCACCACCACTGTAAACACCATCACCACCACTGTAAACACCACCATCATCACCACCACCAATATAATCATCACCACCACCACTGTAAACACCACCATCACCACCACTGGAAACACCATTATCACCACTGTAAAGACCATTACCACCACTGTAAACACCACCATCACCACCACTGTAAACATCATCACCACCACTGTAAACACCATCACCAACACTGTAAACATCATCACCACCACTATAATCATCACCACCACTATAATCATCACCACCACTGTAAACACCACCACCTCCACCGCAAACAGCATGAGTGTCTACAATCAACCATTTCACACCAAATTATTCTTAAATCACTTGTTTTAGAAATGAGATACATACCAACACTGACTTAACACAGGAAAATCGATCCAGTCTCTGCCCACTGGCTTCAGACGAACAGCTTTTACTAAATATAGGAAGTGTGTTGGTGCGGTACTGATCCATCAGGCGGAGATGAGATTGGAGGACGCTGTAGTATCTCTTTAAGAGAGTCCGCTTTGTTTATACAGAAGCTTTTGAGAAATCCCTCCCAGCGTCTGCTGTAGCTCACATATTATGAGGAAGAGTCAGAGTGGGATTGGAATAGCGGCTGCCGGCTATATAGGGCCCTTTTCCCACTTTCCATACTTCTCCTTATCGTTTCCCTTTACAGGCCGTCAGGAAAAACATCAGGAACATAAAGAAGGTTAATGCTGTTCTGCAGGTCTTCTTCCCCCCAAAGAATAAACATAAGACACATTTAATCCGGTCGCACGGAAACGGGGCCGGCGCTGGAATATGCAAATGAGGAATCAGCGTGCCGGAGCTTAATTGCTGACGGCAGATGCCGGTGACTTTTCAGGCCAGTGCACTGCAACCTAGACCTGGACAATCTGGGGCAGACCGACTGGATCAGACCCGCCTCCTCGGACGACATATGGGGGGAAACAAATCTGTGTATAGGGATGAAGCAGCATGATTGTTGTTGCTGTAGTATACAAGACCCTCAGACGAATAACTGCCCCCCTATACAAAATACATACACGTCCATGGAACATATGAACAAGTGACTGGATTTAAATATGTAAATTAAGAGGCTTTGATTGGATAATAACTGCAGTGATTAACATGTTTCATATTAAACTGTTGCAGTGAGTAGATTCTTATTCCTTGGAAGATGTTATTGTGTTTCAGAAGGTCTGATTATCATCCAACATTAAGCAAAGGAAACAAATAACGAGAAGCTGGAATGACTGGACTTGGGTTCAGAACTGACCAGCTCATTATTAACACCTGGAAGGAGAACCTCAGCTTCATGGAAGATGTGGTCAAAAACAAATCCTGACTAAGCCTCAAACTGTGAAGGTAAAACTGGACAGTAGAATCACGACTATGTTTAATAGTGAAAGTAAGATCATTTCCTCATGACCAGAACTCACAGTACTGGGACTAAACAGCTCCACGAGTCCAGACTAGGGGTGGGCGATATGGCCCTACAATAATATCACGATATTTCATGGTATTTTTGCGATAACGATAC
Organism: Megaleporinus macrocephalus; assembly: GCA_021613375.1. Lineage (NCBI taxonomy): Eukaryota > Metazoa > Chordata > Actinopteri > Characiformes > Anostomidae > Megaleporinus > Megaleporinus macrocephalus. Next base: position 34,810,019 of record CM038727.1, read on the forward strand.
TCTTGGCGATATGACAAAACATTGAATTAAAAAATATATTTTAAGAATACACTACTGCAACAAAATTATATTAAATTTTATTATTGCATACAATATGATATGACACACCCCTAACTGATATATTAAAAAATACAAGAATTTTCATCAGATTGTAACAGAAGTCAATGATTCAGAATGTCACGATACTAAATAATGCACTCCAAATATCTCCATATATCCGGGACTGCAGTAAAGTGAATGATACTGGAGATAAAATTTGTCTCTAGTAGATATATAATGGGAAATGAGAAAAGTGTGAATTTTTCTTTTTCTAAAAACAGTAAAAGTAGTACCTGGTGTGATAATTAAGGATGGGTGATATGGTACAATATTTCAGGGTATAATATCGTTCATGATATTACAAAAATGTTGGCGATATTATTGTGTACGATACAATATGGCACACCCCTAGTCCAGACTGACCCTATTCCAGAGTGATGGGTGCGCCAGAGTAAGAAGAGAAGCGCATGCAAGTGATGCTCCCATCATGCATAGTGTCCACTGTACAGGCCTCTGGAGGCAGTGTTGTGATCTGAGGGGCTTCAGTTGGTCAGGATTCAGCTCATCAATGTTATGTGGTAATGAAATGAAGTCAGCTGACCACCTGGATGTACTGACTGACCAGGTTGCCTCCAGGTTGAGATTCTTCAGCTCAGACTGTGAAAGAGCTGCATGAGGAATCATCGTCACACAGGAGCTGACCACCACAGGGTCAATACAAGATAGTTGTTGTGCCATAATCAAAGCTAAATGTGGCCCAACGGAATATTACACATATATACGTATCACTGCTGCCGGAACAAAACCTTGGCTTTCAGTGTTATGTATGACCATCAGCAAAAAAAAAAAAAGACCCATAATGACTTGGTAGGACGTCTGGTTCCATTGACTTACATTAAAAGTAAAGTATGTTTTTTGCTTCTCCTGTAAAGTTGGAAATGTCTGGTTTTGTTCGCAACAACACACACACACACATACACCTGTAGTATAGGTTTGTAGTGATCTTTGTATTGTTTTTTGTATTTTTTTTTGAGCTGTTTTCTTTTTATCTTTCTTTTATCGTTTTCTTATTTTCTTCTTTTGTTCTTAGTTATTGTTTACTTACATTTTACCCTTTTATGTATTTAGTTTTTCATTATTTATCTGTAGTCTTTATTATTTTTATTACCTTAGATTTTCTTACCTATGTTTTTATTGATTCCTACTTTAAAAAACATTTATTTTTGTCTTATTTTATTTTATAATATTTTGTATCTAAAATGCTGGGTCTTTTTTTATTTTATTTTGTCAATCCCCTTACAATGGATAATGCTTGGCTGTTTGTTGTAGTTAAATAACACCATATATATATATATATATATATATATATATATATATATATATATATATATATATATATATATATATATATATATATATAAACATGACAAACGCTGCTGATGTTCTCAGAACAATGGACTGACTGCCTCAGAGTCCAGACCATCACTGACTGTGTTATATAATAACATTAATAATGAAATCGCTGTATTAAAACAAATCTATTAAAACCAAACGCGCCGATTCCGCCTCGCGTTTCTGTGTCTGCGCGCGCTCGGCTGTTACATAAACGAGCCTGGGGAAAGCGACATGCCACGTGATCATTGTTGTTGTTGTTCGCTCGTGCAGCGCTCACTGTTTAGAAAACGAGCTCGAGCGCGTAGCACAGCAGCCGTCATCACAGATATATATTTATATAAAACACAGACAGCAAGCACGCTCCAAAACAGAACAGCACGCGCGTCTCACAGCAACAGCGCGAGATGGCTTCTTTAGAACGGGGTGTGTGTGCGCGCGCGCGCTCGCTCGCTCACTCGCTTACCTGTCAGCCTCCCGCTCGCTCGCGCTCTCCTCCGTCCGCTTCTCTCCTCACTGAATCATCGCCGAATCGGTCCGCGTGAACCGAGCCGCAGCTGCCTCGCGCTGCGCCACCTAGGAAGCCGATTGGCAGGGGAAGCTGGACAGGGAGCTCGCTGATTGGCTGCGGAGCGGAGCTCGCGGATTGGTGAAGGCGCGGATGCAGCTGTTCGCTGATTGGCTGGGACTCAGTCACTCATAGACGCTGAGCTTAAAAGGCACTGAAAAAGAGGGTTCCTCCAGGGTTCTTTAGGGAAGAGCATGGCTCTATCTAGAACCATGAACACCTAAAGAACCCACAGCAAGATTCTTTGCGAAAGCGTTCTTCAGACTGATGGAGAATGTGTTCTGCATGGTTCTATATAGCACAATAGTGACTAGCAGAACCTTGTTTTGAAAAAGGTTCCATGTAGAACCATATTCAACACAGTCTCCATCAATCTGAAGAACCATTTCATGATGCGTAGAACCCTGTAATCATGTAAAAGGTTTTTAAGTGTTTATGGTTCTAGATAGAACCATGTTCTTTACTAAAGAACCGTCTTTTTAAGTGTGCATTGGACACAAATACCATCATTATTATTATTTTTGAATTGTGGGCTCAGGTAGACAGAGTTTTGCTTGGGCTGCATCCTAAATGCCCATCTGTTAAAGATGAAGTGCACTATGTTGGTCTAATGACCTGTGTAGTGCACTAGATAGGGAGCACGGGCATATGTTGTTGGACAATAAAAGAAATAAGCTAGGATATGCGATGCTCAGGCCCAGCATGGATTGTTTTACTGTCCTGGTGAAGTCTAAGAAACCCCCTCGCTGACATTACACAAGTCGTGATGAGTTCTCCTGAGGTTACATAACACTGCACACAGTGCAGAGTGGAACAGGGCTCAGGAGACCATCAGCAAAAAAAACCAAGAAATTAGTTCAGAGATATAAACAGAACAGAGGAGGGCACCAAGAGTGAGGTCTAATTCTGGACTTCTGCTTGAGCTGACGGATGTGTGCACGTATGTGGTTTTGTAACACGCACTATTAAGGAACCGCACGGAGGGAAACAGCTCCACCCTGTGGTAAACATCACTTATCTGCATTCCTTCACCTGAACATGTCTTCAACATTTATTATCAAATACAGATGTAAACAAAGCAATCCTGCAGTGAGCTCTGAAGTTCTGAAGAGGGAGTCCACAGGGCTTTCAAAACCAGTCCATCAGTGAGGCTGTGGCGTGTATACACGAGTCACTTCAAGTGGTTTTGTTGTGAAATGGTTTAGATGATGTTTACAGTGGTGGTGATGATGTTTACAGTGGTGGTGATGGTGTTTACAGTGGTGGTGATGATGTTTACAGTGGTGGTGATGATGTTTACAGTGGTGGTGATGATGTTTACAGTGGTGGTGATGGTGTTTACAGTGGTGGTGATGATGTTTACAGTGGTGGTGATGACGTTCACAGTGGTGGTGATGGTGTTTACAGTGGTGGTGACGGTGTTTACAGTGGTGGTGATGATGTTTACAGTGGTGGTGACGGTGTTTACAGTGGTGGTGATGATGTTTACAGTGGTGGTGATGGTGTTTACAGTGGTGGTGATAATGTTTACAGTGGTGGTGACGGTGTTTACAGTGGTGGTGATGATGTTTACAGTGGTGGTGATGGTGTTTACAGTGGTGGTGATGATGTTTACAGTGGTGGTGATGGTGTTTACAGTGGTGGTGATGGTGTTTACAGTGGTGGTGACAGTGTTTACAGTGGTGGTGATGATGTTTACAGTGGTGGTGACGGTGTTTACAGTGGTGGTGATGGTGTTTACAGTGGTGGTGATGGTGTTTACAGTGGTGGTGATGATGTTTACAGTGGTGATGATGGTGTTTACAGTGGTGGTGATGGTGTTTACAGTGGTGGTAATAATGTTTACAGTGGTGGTGATGGTGTTTACAGTGCTGGTGATGATGTTTACAGTGGTGGTGGTGGGAACCAGGGGTCTCCATGTCTACAACACACATATACACATTGTATTTACTATCAAACCCACCAGTGAACCTACACATGTCATAACATACGGATGTTGATGAAGATAAAATCTGAAAATATGTTTTCTCAGGGAGCCACATTGTTCTGTGATGTCATAGTTTCTTATTAAATAAATATCCCCTTTGGCATTCACTGTTCCCAGTGTTGAAAATGACACCTGAGCTGGTCCGAAGGTAAATTCCTCAATAAGAACCTGACGTGGACTGAATGATGTGCAAAACATGGGCATATGATTCTTTAACGGCAGATTGGAAATCACCTGAGGTATCATAGCAACCTCCTAGCAACACCATAGCAACAATGTGGGACACCACAGAATCTGCATAAAATCTACTACTTGGGACACCATAGCCATCACATAGCAACATCTTAACAATCATCATAACAACAACCTAGCCACATCCTAGCAACTACCTTGGGTATGTTTGCAACAACTTGCTGTACTAAAACAACCTAGCAACCACTTAGCATTACCTTACAAACCACCAGCAATCACCTGGAGCATCATAACAACAAGCTAGCCACATCCTAGCAACTATCTTAAATACCATAGCACCCACCTAGCAACAGCCTAGCTTGCACTTTGGATATGTTTGCCACAACCTGGCATACTAAAACAACTGCCTAGCAACAACCTAGCAACCACTTAGCATCACCTTAGAAACCACCGGCAAACACCTCAAGTATCATAACAACTGCCTAGCAACAACCTGGAATACCACAGCGACCAAGTACCAACATTATCTCGTTTCATATATTGATCATGATTGAAATAGTAAATGTTGCAGTTTCAGTAACGAATACATTTGTAGAATCTGTAGTTTTGGGCGTTTAAGTTTCATATGATTATTAATAACCATTATTAATATACTGAGTATGACTGCATGGCCTAGAGCAGGTGCTGCTGGGTTTTAAGAATATTGATAATTGTTTGAGCTATCATGAAGCTACTACTACTTTCATATAGTACATTACTGTACAGGCCGTCTGGTTCCCTTCAAACCACTGTGAACACCAAGCCACTCTGAACGACTCCATTCACCCCTTACCCATTAAACTATACAGAAATTTTGAAAATTTTGTGGGATTCCCCTTTAATTCTAGCCTTCTGTGGTTGTTTTGTAACCTGTAATGAAAAAAAGGTATGAAGATGTCAGAAGGTGTCCGAAGTCCACGCTGTATGTGCTTGATCCATGTTACTGCTCTGATTCTTCACAGGGTGGCTCGGTGGGCTGACGCGGTGGACACTGACGTGGTGGACACTGAGGACCCTTATTTCAGCTCCTGACCACTGCTATGAGTCAGTGAATAAGTTGCTGGTGGACCACAGTCGTGTCTATGATGGAGGTGCCCAGAGGGCTCTGGACGGTGGGGTGTCCCTCAGTCCGACTGTGCCAGCCACTGCTGCTCTGCTGCTGGAGAACCTGGGGGCTTTCCACACGACTCGGAGACCAACCAGCTGGAGCCTCACCTGAAACCGGCACACACGTGTACATACAACAGAGAAAGACAGCAGGGGGTCAGTGGTGCAAGGAACTACTCTGGAGTCTCAATAAAGACCACTCTACTGCATGAGTTCAGACTGTGTGTCCACAGTAAGCAAAACTAGTTAAAAACTAATGACCACATCATTGCTGTCCAGTGAAAACCATGTAATCTCCATTTTTGTCGATTTTAAGTTTTTTACATCATTCGAACACGCCAATGCCCGTTTACACTGTGTGAAAATTTTATGACTAACGGACCAATAGAAATGCTCCAAAACAGCTTGGGAAAAATTCTGGTTCCATTGACTTACATGGAAAGTAAAGAATGTTTTTGGTCTCTCTTGTAAAGTTGCAGTTTTGGAGATATTAGTTTTTCATTGGACAGCGAAGATATTTTAATAATAATAATATAATGTTATGATCTATTTTAAGGCATGGATAGAAATAGTAATATTCTAAATATATACAAACTCATCATTTGTAGAATACGTTCTATTAGGCGGTTAACTTTTTGCCCAGAATTCTGGAAGTACAGTTTAAGGCTGGAATACAGAGAATCTAATCTGATATACTATACCCAATTACATTTTGGCCAAATTACCAGCAATAATTCTGTCAAACTCTGATTTAATCTGATTTAATTGACTCACTAGATCAGGGGTATTTATTAGAGTCAGTAAGGTCCAGTTAGAGGAGATCTACTCAGGCCAAGGTCCGGACCATCATCATCTCTATCGTGTGTTCTGATTCAGTGGTTTATCCTGTTTACTGAAGTAGTCTAGTATCAGCATCTCATACCATCAACTACTGAAACACCAACACACCACACATACCGTTCAGTATATTTCAGTATATTTACTGTTTAAATACTGAACTGAAACAAGAACTACATTAAAAAAACCCAGAACGCTTTAAAAAAAAGTGCATCTTAAAGTGTTTATTTATAGAGAAAGTAAATAAAAGGTGGTTCTTCTTGTTAACTCAGCTTCACAGATGAACATGTTGGTTGTACAGAGCGGTGTTCTCCAGAACTAGACGAGCAGGTCCATTCCAGAACCGTTCCTGTTAAACACTCAGTTCTCTCTGTTCACTTTTCTGTTTTTAGAGCTCTTTATTCTTTCTGACTCGCTTTAGTCCCCGACTGCTGCTCCTCGCCCCCCAGTGTGCACAGATCTGATTGGCTGAGGAGCCTTCGGTGATCTTACAGCGCACGTGCATGGTCTCTGAGTTCACTGCGCCGTGAAGCCCATATACCGTAAAGACTAGAAAAGCTCCAACTCTTAAAATAAACACTGTAAAAATTAAATCCTTCTCAATAGTTTATTGGTTTGGGTCCACATTGGCCAACGTCTGGGTCCGGATCTGGGCTGCGGTCCGCCTATTAGTGACCCCTGAGCTAGAATGTTTAGCTGTTTAACTTTTAAATGTAGTAAAAATATAAATCTCAATGGTTATCAGAGGAATATGTCATAGTAACAAATATCAAAACTATGTTAACTGCTGGTGTTGCTAAAGATACTAGTGTTAGAAAGACTCAGTTCAGTTATCAGTTATCAGTTATCAGTTATCAGTTATCAGTTATCAGTTATCAGTTATCAGGTTGAGGTTTGAGGTTTGCTTCAGCAGTTTTAAACTGCAGTTTTTGGCCTGACCCAAAACTTTTACGATGCCTATCAACATTTATGATACAATATATTTTTATTTCTGAGGGCCATTTTAAGGATCCTCTGACTTTTAGGGACTTTGACCCAAGGGCCTCTTGGGGTCATGCTTTTGGGGGCCCTAGACATGCTTTTGGGCCCCTTATGAAAATGGACGAGGAGTCCATTGTGGCACTGCTCTGACTTCGACTTCTGGCTATTAGGGGTCCTAGGAAAGAGGGGGACATAATTATAGAGGGCCCTGGTTATGAGGGGCATGGGTCTGGGGGGGTTAAAGAGTTGCCCAGGAGCCCAGACTATCCTTAATCTGTAATGCATCCTTGAGTAGATGGTACACTTGTCTTGACTGAGTAGGAGAGAAAGTACTATTTGAGTAAAATATAAAAGTACTTTCTTGAGTAAACACTGCACTGAGGCTAACATGAGCAACACAGACTAAACTACAGAGCAAAACAACTAAGTTCCTAACAGTCAGAATTCAAAAATAATCTTTCCTGCTATGGAGAGTGTGTGAGTTTCACCTGATCTTACCTGGTATAACTTGTGTTGATGCTTTTGAACCGTAGTTGGGATTATTTTCTCCTTCAGCTGCTTTAGGAAAGTGTTCCATCTACAGTAAAACAGTGTAGAGACTGTGTTTCCATAACATATCTAATTATAAACGTACACCACTGTGCAAAAATCACATCTAAGCTGATAGATAAGTCTTTATCTGATCAATAAGTGTATTTCCACCACTGGATCTGATTAGAACAGATGTAAATAAACATGAATATGTTATTGTGAGAGAAGTAGATCAGATCTTGATCCAGTTTGAAGAACAAAGTTAGGTTCCAGATTTCTCCTGGACGCCCCAGACATTGTATGAATGTGTTCAGTTCCTTCAGCAGCAAATCTTGATTTAGCTTAATGAAGTACTGAGCAGTCAAAGCAGGTATTAGATGAGAACTGATAATAATACTGGGTTGTTTAGGAGAAGCTTGGAAAGGGTTAAATAAACACACTGACGTATGGAAAAGCTCTACTTACTCTATTAATACTGATTAATATTTAATAATTGTGTTTTACTGAGTTCATTAATAGATTTTTATATATAATAATGTCACTAAGTGACTAAAACCTTTACACAGAACTGTGTTTATATAGACAATGTTATGTTTTGATATTTTTATATATATATATATATATTTTTTTTTTTTTAATTACCTCGGAACAAATGGATCCTGACAGTCCACTGGATGTCTCTCTCCTGTCTCTGTACTTGAAGAAACTACAAAGAAAAGATATAAATGCTATTAGAGAAATACTTCAGGTATCAATACTAATATAATATATATAATTAGCTCAATGCCAGTAACCTCGTTCTAAACAGCCCCATACACTTTCATTCATTTTAAGAAGCACAGGTAATGTTTGCATCCTTAGCACCTTTAAAGCAGGTGTGTTTCCTGAAACCAGAAGGTAAACAAGCCTTTAAGCACTTCTGAGTTTTCTAAATCTTTAAAATAACCTTTATCTACACGTACCAGGCACTTTATTAGAAACTCTACACTGAGAAGGGCCTCGTGGGTCCAAGTCAACACGATAGCATCATGTCGAAGCTGCTCTACTGGATTCAAGGGTGTAGAATTAGCATGGACTGAAGTGATGTGTCTCCACCAATGTCCAGTGATTACTGAACTGTCCCCACCAATCATTTGATCCCCTCCATAAAAAAAGACCCCGATCGCATAGCGTTATTTCACTGCCAAAAGCCGAGAGCACACTTTTTAAGTGCGAGAGTGTGATTCACACAGCACTCGCGGATTTTCTCACTCAAAATATGTTTGTTCTCACTCTCATTTGTTCGGAATTCACCACAAACAACACTGCTGTAAGTCGTCAGCCAATCAGAAAGCAGTAACGGATTTAACGGATTTTGACCAATCACATTGTTCCTGCTGCTCGTCTACATTCTCATTGGTTGCAAAAGGCACGATGAACACATCGGTAGCTTGCTCACCATGGATTGAGTCACTGACTCGTACTGCGATTAATTACTATTTTAAAAAAAAAATTATATATATATATATATATATATATATATATATATATATATATATATATATATATATATTTTTTTTTTTTTTTTTTTTTTTTTATAATGTTACATTATTATGTTGCATTCACGCTTTTCACCTGGAAGTGGCGCTAAAGTTGCATATTTGCTGTCAGCTATTAACTGCAGTCTGTGTATTAGCTAAGTTGTTAAGTAGTGTGGCAATTGTTAAAGTGTTTTCTGTTGTAGAGCATCTAAGCTATTTTAAAGCTATTTTAAAGCTATTTTAAGTCACTTAAAGTCAAGTTCGCTAATAAAATGAGTCCATCATAATATCGTAAATGGTGATACTAGCAAGAAAGCATCCATCACACGGTGATGTTCCAGACCTCAACTGTCCAGTTATGGTGAGCTGTTGTAGCCCATCCACCTCAAGGTTAGACCCAAAGCATGCACACTCAAAACGAGGGATATCAGATTTTCCCTCCATTCTGATGGTGGTGGGACCTTATGTACTGCACTTCAGCCACATGATTGGCTGATTCGATTATAGCATGAATGTAACCATATGCTGTGATCATAAAATGTGTGTGGACTTCTTCATCTGCACACACTTTTAGCTTTAAGTTTAACTGTAAATATTTAAAACATATAAATATATATATATACCTTGATTTGCTGGCCAATGATGCATCACAGTCAATGGACATATCCAAGGGGCCGAGGCTCTGGCAGCAAAAAACAATAATATTATTTTATTTTAGCATCAGGGTGTGATCTTACAAAGACTACAGGATGCTGCAAACCAATCAACAGATCAACATCCCAGATCAACAGAAAGAACTGATCTTTCTGAGCAAAGACAACCACAGATAATAAAAGGTGAGAATGTTTTATGTACATATACATTACAAGAGCAGCAGAAGTACCATTGCACTAAGAGACATATGAAAAGAAACTATTTTTTATTCAAGATTATTAAAGGTTTATTGTTATGGCTTTAACAGCGACAGTCTAAAGAGTAGAAATTAGCCAGTCTGATAAAAGCACAAAAGAGTGAATATTAGTAATAATATCAACACAAATCTAAATATCTATTAAAACTATCAGTTTTAATGTCAGTTCAATGTGTCCCAGTGTTTCTGTTTCCCGCTGTGAGAGAGTGATAACGTCCAGAAGGTGTTATTTATATTTTCTTATAGAGAAAATTGGCTTCAGTCTAGAATTCCTAATATACATGATTTCACTGTATACATTCTCACTGAGGTCACATCCTGGACCCTGAAGGTGAGACAGGATGTTACCTGGGCTGCCGTGTTAGATTGGCCCTGATGTGAGGCTCCGCCCCCCTGATCTCTACAGCTCTGTAGCTGGCGCTGCTTCACTATGTACTCGTACGTGCTCATCCCTTTACATACTGCACAGAGAGAGAGAGAGAGAGAGAGAGAGAGAGAGAGAGAGAGAACAGGAACTGATATAAACACCATAACACTATAACATAACTATAAAAAATCTTTTCTAAAGAAAGTTGTTTCTTTCTGGTCATTTTGAGTCGGTCAGCAAGACATCAACTGCTGATCTTCAGATACTAAACTAACCTAGAATGTTGTTCCCTTTTATACTCACTTATTAGTAGAATGTTTTTCAGCTGTGATCACAATTGAGCAAGAGTGTCCTAACAACCAATTAGTCCAATAACATCCTTAACTTGGATTGGTGGTCGTACCAGGAGATTTAGACAGAGGACTGAGAATTACTGATAATAGGACTATATGTAAAATAAGCCTCTATACAAAAATAGACTTTAATACAAACATTTTTATTCTTTAAAAATCATCTGATACACTTACATTCATTGTGAAATGAACAATATTGTTTGTGAATTGCATGAAATGAAATTCTAAAGTGATCCTAAACTTTTGAGCGGTAGTATATATATAGCGCTGATTTAGGAACAAAACCTTGTATCCCTTTACATGAGAAGGAAAAAACATACATTACTTTTGATGTAAGTCAATAGAACCATAGCTTTTGCCCAGTAATTTGGAGCCATTTCTTTTGGACCAATCATAATACAAGTCCAGTTAAGTGGATTTTATTGTCATTTCAACCATCTACACCAGGGGTCACTAATAGGCGGACCATGGTCCAGATCCAGACCCAGATGCTGTCCAATGTGGACCCAAACTGATAAACTACTGAGAATGATTTAATTTTTACTGTGTTTATTTTAAGCGGCTGAGCTTTTCTAGTCTTTATGGTATACGGGCTTTACGGCACAGTGAACTCACAGACCAATCACGTGCACTGTAAGATCACCAAAGGCTTCTCAGCCAATCAGATCTGTGCACAAATTATAACTGAAAAATGACAGACACTATGAAATTGTTCTTCTAACACGTAATGTATTCTTCTTATGTTTTACTTCAATATTGGACCAGACTGAACCCATTCACTCACTCACTCACATTTGGCAGCCTGAAGACTCTTCTCAATAGGGCGCTATAAGCAGTCTAGTAGCTTCATTAAGATAAATTAAAGTCTCAGTCTGTGGAAATATCTTGCCGTCATGCGCAAAAACACTTGCATACATGACTGCCAACATACTTTCATGTAAACGTGACTAACGTTTGTATAATGTTTGGATCTCTTTCCACCCCAGAGAGCCAGAAAGCTACATTTACTCCTTCTCTACATCTCAATGCAATCATATACAGCGTTGCAGAAGTATTAATCAGTTTTAAGAGTGGTACTTCACATTGATGAGACTGACTGTATGTTTTTAAAAATCCCAAAATGACAAAAATTTTCAAAGATTGAACTTTTCTGATAATAAAAAATATTTTAAAAAATAAGCTCTAAAGGAATAATATCAAACTAACTTCTGTAACTACATGGCTTTCATGAGCTACATGACTGTGGGGGTTATAATCTGACCGGATATATACTTACACAGGTATATGTGGAAAACCAGCAAGTGGCACAGCAGTAAGAGCGAGGCCAGAGCCATGATGATGGTGATGAGGGCTAACACGAGGAGGCTGACGGAGCTGGTCTGAACAGGAGCCAGGGGCAGGAAGGCTAGCCACGTCCCATTTCCTTTCAGATCTGCACAGAGATTAGAGACAGCTCACAAAAACCCTAACACTGCTGATCGTGAGCAAACACTAGGGTCCAGTTTCAGCCACTACTTTCTAAGATTTAGAAAGATGAAATACAGTGAATGATAGCCAATCATGGGCCAGTGACCTGCTGACCACAACAGTATTCTTGTGTGTACAAGACGTTTACTATCAAACCTAAACGCAGCACTGCAGTAAACAAGCCTTATAGGAATACCAAGATTAGATTGACGTGATGTATTCTTTCACATAAAGTCATAAACAATCATAATCATAATCATAATTAACTAAAATTAGACATAATTAAGTAAACTGATTGTTTGGGTATATTGGTAACACTGGCTCCCCCTACTGGACAAACATCTAAATTCAGTTTTACGTCTAAAATTAGTGGTTTTAGTGGGTTTAGGTTTTAGTGTTTCTTGTGTTGTTTTGATTGGATCAGACACACAGAAGCCAATCAGCGACATCCAGCTATCAGTGTCCTGTGACCACTGGTGAAGAACTAGAGGAGAACAAACTGTCTCTGACTTTACATCTACTGCGTAGACCAGCGAGGTAAACGTGTCTAATAGAGTGGACAGTGAGTGGACACAGTACGTAATATATAGTTTGCTTTATATTAAAGCAACCCTTGTTTCTTAGGAGAACTTTATGTAAAGATAAGATAGTAGAAGAGGGTAGATAGAGAGGTAAAGATAGTAGATAGAGGGTAAAGAGAGTAGATAGAGAGGTAAAGAGAGTAGATAGAGGGGTAAAGCGAGTAGATAGAGGTGTAAAGAGAGTAGATAGAGGGGTAAAGATAGTAGATAGAGGGTAAAGAGAGTAGATAGAGAGGTAAAGAGAGTAGATAGAGGGTAAAGAGAGTAGATAGAGGGTAAAGAGAGTAGATAGAGAGGTAAAGAGAGTAGATAGAGGGTAAAGAGAGTAGATAGAGGGGTAAAGAGAGTAGATAGAGGAGTATAGAGAGTAGATAGAGGAGTATAGAGAGTAGATAGAGAGGTAAAGAGAGTAGATAGAGGGGTAAAGAGAGTAGATAGAGGAGTATAGAGAGTAGATAGAGAGGTTAAGAGAGTAGATAGAGAGGTAAAGAGTAGATAGAGGAGTATAGAGAGTAGATAGAGAGGTAAAGAGAGTAGATAGAGGGGTAAAGAGAGTAGATAGAGGGGTAAAGAGAGTAGACAGAGAGGTAAAGAGAGTAGATAGAGAGGTAAAGAGAGTAGATAGAGGGGTAAAGAGAGTAGATAGAGGGGTAAAGAGAGTAGATAGAGGGAAAGGAGAGTAGATAGAGGGGTAAAGAGAGTAGATAGAGGGGTATAGAGAGTAGATAGAGAGGTAAAGAGAGTAGATAGAGGGTAAAGAGAGTAGATAGAGGGTAAAGATAGTAGATAGAGGGTAAAAAGAGTAGATAGCGGGGTAAATAGAGTAGATAGAGGGGTAAATAGAGTAGATAGAGGGTAAAGAGAGTAGATAGAGGGTAAAGAGAGTAGATAGAGAGGTAAAGAGAGTAGATAGAGGGGTAAAGAGAGTAGATAGAGGTGTAAAGAGAGTAGACAGAGAGGTAAAGAGAGTAGATAGAGAGGTAAAGAGAGTAGATAGAGAGGTAAAGACAGTAGATCGAGGGCAAAGAGAGTAGATAGAGGGGTAAAGAGAGTAGATAGAGGGTAAAGCGAGTAGATAGAGGGGTAAAGAGAGTAGATAGAGGGGTAAAGAGAGTAGATAGAGGTGTAAAGAGAGTAGACAGAGAGGTAAAGAGAGTAGATAGAGAGGTAAAGAGAGTAGATAGAGGGGTAAAGAGAGTAGATAGAGGGTAAAGCGAGTAGATAGAGGGTAAAGAGAGTAGATAGAGGGTAAAGAGAGTAGATAGAGGGGTAAAGAGAGTAGATAGAGGGGTAAAGCGAGTAGATAGAGGTGTAAAGAGAGTAGACAGAGAGGTAAAGAGAGTAGATAGAGAGGTAAAGAGAGTAGATAGAGGGTAAAGAGAGTAGATAGAGTAGTATAGAGAGTAGATAGAGGGTAAAGAGAGTAGATAGAGGGTAAAGAGAGTAGATAGAGGGTAAAGAGAGTAGATAGAGGGGTAAAGCGAGTAGATAGAGGTGTAAAGAGAGTAGATAGAGGGGTAAAGATAGTAGATAGAGGGTAAAGAGAGTAGATAGAGTAGTATAGAGAGTAGATAGAGGGTAAAGATAGTAGATAGAGGGTAAAGAGAGTAGATAGAGGGGTAAAGATAGTAGATAGAGGGGTAAAGAGAGTAGATAGAGGTGTAAAGAGAGTAGACAGAGAGGTAAAGATAGTAGATAGAGGGTAAAGATAGTAGATAGAGGGTAAAGATAGTAGATAGAGGGTAAAGAGAGTAGATAGAGGGTAAAGAGAGTAGATAGAGGGTAAAGATAGTAGATAGAGGGTAAAGAGAGTAGATAGAGGAGTATAGAGAGTAGATAGAGGGTAAAGATAGTAGATAGAGGGTAAAGAGAGTAGATAGAGGAGTATAGAGAGTAGATAGAGGAGTATAGAGAGTAGATAGAAGAGTATAGAGAGTAGATAGAGGGTAAAGATAGTAGATAGAGGGTAAAGAGAGTAGATAGAGGAGTATAGAGAGTAGATAGAGGGTAAAGATAGTAGATAGAGGGTAAAGAGAGTAGATAGAGGAGTATAGAGAGTAGATAGAGGGTAAAGAGAGTAGACAGAGAGGTAAAGAGAGTAGATAGAGGAGTATAGAGAGTATATAGAGGGTAAAGAGAGTAGATAGAGGGGTAAAGAGAGAAGATAGAGGAGTATAGAGAGTAGATAGAGGGTAAAAAGAGTAGATAGAGGGGTAAAGAGAGTAGATAGAGGGGTAAAGAGAGAAGATAGAGAGGTAAAGAGAGTAGATAGAGGGTAAAGAGAGTAGATAGAGGGTAAAGAGAGTAGATAGAGGGGTAAAGAGAGTAGATAGAGGGTAAAGAGAGTAGATAGAGGGGTAAAGAGAGAAGATAGAGAGGTAAAGAGAGTAGATAGAGGGTAAAGAGAGTAGATAGAGGGGTAAAGAGAGAAGATAGAGAGGTAAAGAGAGTAGATAGAGGGTAAAGAGAGTAGATAGAGGGTAAAGAGAGTAGATAGAGGGGTAAAGAGAGTAGATAGAGGGTAAAGAGAGTATATAGAGGGTAAAGAGAGTAGATAGAGGGGTAAAGAGAGTATATAGAGGGTAAAGAGAATATATAGAGGGGTAAAGAGAGTAGATAGAGAGGTAAAGAGAGTATATAGAGGGTAAAGAGAGTAGATAGAGGGGTAAAGAGAGTATATAGAGGGTAAAGAGAGTATATAGAGGGGTAAAGAGAGTAGATAGAGGGGTAAAGAGAGTAGATAGAGAGGTAAAGAGAGTAGATAGAGGGGTAAAGAGAGTAGATAGAGGGTAAAGATAGTAGATAGAGGGTAAAGAGAGTAGATAGAGGGTAAAGAGAGTAGATAGAGGGTAAAGAGAGTATATAGAGGGTAAAGAGAGTAGATAGAGGGGTAAAGAGAGTATATAGAGGGGTAAAGAGAGTAGACAGAGAGGTAAAGAGAGTAGATAGAGAGGTAAAGATAGTAGATAGAGGGTAAAGAGAGTATATAGAGGGGTAAAGAGAGTAGATAGAGAGGTAAAGAGAGTATATAGAGGGTAAAGAGAGTAGATAGAGGGGTAAAGAGAGTAGATAAGAGAGGTAAACTGAGACAGAGCTCACTCTGAAAAGCTGCTGCCGTGCGGAGAGTAGTGGGATTCACAAAATGCTCGATGAAGACAAACAGGACGACCACAACGAGGAGAAACACCCCGAACACAGCGGAGAGGACCGCCATGAAGAACAGCCTGAGAAACGAAAACATGAAGTTCAGAATCTGAAGACACCGAGAAACGTCTGTCAAATTCTGGAAACTATATACACAATATATATATAATCACAGATTAAAGGGCCCGTACCCTACAGCTCTACACATTTCCAACCTTTAATATCCCTCATAACTAACCAGGCCTAGTTTCATCACTCTACCTTCAGCACTGCTGTATGTAAATGAGCTCTTTACTGATTGGTTAGCTATTATTGTGCCTATTATCATACAGCAACACTTCAGTGTGAGTGAGCTAAACTACTGTAATGTATATATATATATATGGACTGTTTGCACTGGGAACCAACCCGTACAACTTTAACATTCCTAACTTAAACATTATTTTGAAAAACAAATCAAATATTCTTATTTCATTTCATCATATGGACCATATGGGTCTTCTCTACCTTCAGCTTCTCCTTACCAGTAGTTCCTACTTCCTACGCAGTTGTTGAGCCATTTGCAGTGGTGGTCAAAGTCTGCGATGCATTTGTTGCAGCTGCCACAGTGCTTCACTTTAGAACCCCTGCAGAGAACAGCAGCAGCTTCAGAAAACAGGCTTTACTGAGGTACAGTACAATATACTCCAGATATGGGTATGACCCATAACACTACCTTCACCTACCTGTGTACAGGTAAACTGTAACACTACCTTCACCTACCTGTGTACAGGTAAACTGTAACACTACCTTCACCTACCTGTGTACAGGTAAACTGTCTAACACTACCTTCACCTACCTGTGTACAGATAAACTGTCTAACACTACCTTCACCTACCTGTGTACAGGTAAACTGTCTAACACTACCTTCACCTACCTGTGTACAGGTAAACTGTCTAACACTACCTTCACCTACCTGTGTACAGGTAAACCGTAACACTACCTTCACCTACCTGTGTACAGGTAAACCGTAACACTACCTTCACCTACCTGTGTACAGATAAACTGTAACACTACCTTCACCTACCTGTGTACAGGTAAACTGTCTAACACTACCTTCACCTACCTGTGTACAGGTAAACTGTCTAACACTACCTTCACCTACCTGTGTACAGATAAACTGTCTAACACTACCTTCACCTACCTGTGTACAGGTAAACTGTCTAACACTACCTTCACCTACCTGTGTACAGGTAAACTGTCTAACACTACCTTCACCTACCTGTGTAAAGGTAAACTGTCTAACACTACCTTCACCTACCTGTGTACAGGTAAACTGTCTAACACTACCTTCACCTACCTGTGTAAAGGTAAACTGTCTAACACTACCTTCACCTACCTGTGTACAGGTAAACTGTAACACTACCTTCACCTACCTGTGTACAGGTAAACTGTAACACTACCTTCACCTACCTGTGTACAGGTAAACTGTAACACTACCTTCACATACCTGTGTACAGGTGAACTATAACACTACCTTCACCTACCTGTGTACAGGTAAACTGTAACACTACCTTCACCTATTGATGTTATGGTATTGATGTATGGTTATGTATTGATGTTATGGTATTGATGTTATGGTTATGTATTAATGTTATGGTATTGATGCTATGTATTGATGTTATGTATTGATGTTATGGTATTGATGTTATGTATTAATGTTATGGTATTGATGTTATGTATTGATGTTATGTATTGATGTATGGTTATGTATTGATGTTATGGTATTGATGTTATGTATTGATGTTATGGTATTGATGTTATGGTATTGATGTTATGGTATTGATGTTATGTATTGATGTTATGGTATTGATGTTATGTATTGATGTTATGGTACTGATGTATGGTTATGTATTGATGTTATGGTATTGATGTTATGGTTATGTATTGATGTTATGGTATTGATGTTATGGTTATGTATTGATGTTATGGTATTGATGTTATGGTATTGATGTTATGTATTGATGTTATGGTATTGATGTTATGGTTATGTATTGATGTTATGGTATTGATGTTATGGTATTGATGTTATGTATTGATGTTATGGTACTGATGTATGGTTATGTATTGATGTTATGGTATTGATGTTATGTATTGATGTTATGGTATTGATGTTATGGTTATGTATTGATGTTATGGTTGGTAAGAATGATCCGGTACATACACGTCGACCTCACACAGGTAGCAGTGCTGATTATGGATGACGTGCTGCTGCTTCTTCTTATCGAACACAGGCATGGGGCTGGAGTAGTCCTTCCTCAGCCGGACGTTATGGTCAGCCGGGTCTACGGTCACCGCCGCCAGGTGCGTCAGCAAGTGCAGGACGAACGCTGTACCAATCACCTGCGTATAAAAGACTTGAACGTGATGTGACCAGACACATTACAGCACATGGCTCTTAACACAGCAGAGGAAGTGAATGCAGGCCACACATTTAAGAAAAGAAAGCTTGTTTTGTGAGGGTCCGGCACTGACAGACAGAACCAGGGGGTCCATTCAACGAGCCTCAGTCACAGTAGATAGAGAAGCTACTCTGGTGGTGACACAGTCTGATTCTGTTACATATAAAGAAGCTCCAGTGTGAATAAATCACTCCTCTATGGCCTTTTCTATGAGCTGCATAAGCACTGACCACTGACATCACCCAGCTCTGGAGCCTACAGCTGCAAACAGGCTTACTCTCTGAGAGCCCTGTTAGACTTTACAGAGCAGTATGTTGAAGATTTATAGAGAACCTATATATACCCCCAAAATTCCCAAATTAAAGGGGAATTCCCAAAATTTCATTAAGATTAAACAGTTAAGATGTAAAAAGAGACGTTCTGAGTGGTTTGGTGTGAAATGCTTTGTTCTAGAGAGCTAACTGAGTCAGATCTGTTCACCGTGGTGGTGAATGGAACCAGACGTCCACCTTTTAAACCTCCCTCACAGAAAGTTATTACATAAAAGGGTTATAAATATGCTGCCAATGTTTTGACTTAAACAACACCACCACCACTGTAAACACCATCACCACCACTGTAAACATCATCCCCACCACTGTAAACATCATCATAACCACTGTAAACACCATCACCATCACTGTAAACACCATCACCACCACTGTAACTATTACCACCACTGTAAACACCACCACCACCACCCACTGTAAACATCATCCCCACCACTGTAAACATCATCACCACCACTGTAAACACCATCACCATCACTGTAAACATCATCACCACCACTGTAAACACCAACATCACCACTGTAAACACCATCACCACCACCACCACTGTAAACATCACCACCACTGTAAACACCCCCACCACCACTGTAAACATCACCACCACTGTAAACATCATCACCACCACTGTAAACATCATCACCACTGTAAACACCACCACCACCACTGTAAACATCACCACCACTGTAAACATCATCACCACTGTAAACACCCCCACCACCACTGTAAACATCATCACCACTGTAAACACCATCACCACCACTGTAAACATCACCACCACTGTAAACATCATCACCACTGTAAACACCATCACCACCACTGTAAACACCATCACCACTGTAAACACCACCACCACCACCACCATAAACATCATCACCACCACTGTAAACACCATCACCATCACTGTAAACATCATCACCACCACTGTAAACACCAACATCACCACTGTAAACACCATCACCACCACTGTAAACACCATCACCACCACTGTAAACATCATCACCACCACTGTAAACACAATCACCACCACTGTAAACACCATCACCACCACTGTAAACACCATCACCACCACTGTAAACACCACTGAAACCATTTCACACCAGAACCACTCTGAACAAATCTGTTTACATCTGAAGAACCAAAGTATTCTGAAGCACTGGTGGAATTCCCCTTTAGGCCATATATAGCAAATTCAAGTGAACTGCACATCAGAACCATCAGACATACAGTGTGAATGGATTTTCACATTCATGACCATGAATACATATTTTATTACAAAATTAAGTTCAAAAAGCGTTTCTTCTAAAGTCAAAACATTAAAAAAAATTAAAAATATAAAAACATTAAAAAGATTGTAAAATGTAAATTAAAATTTAAACATAATAAAATATTCTCCTGGAAGTTCCGAATCTACACTTTCTATGAATTAAGAGTCAGAATTGACTCCTATATTATTATAACATGATTTGGTTTGTTACATAGAAGGATCTTACTGAACAGCACATTAGCATGTAATAACACTGTAAGTGAATGACAGTAGGTGCAGGATACCCCGTATGCAATGTAGTTCCACGGTGGTGGCAGGAGCGGGATGTACACCCCGAAGCCCACAATGGCCATGAAGCTGTACATCAGCCAGGCCAGCAGCTGCAGCACATGCAGAGGGAGTGACCACCCGTTCACTCTGGAGTGAAGTGGAGCAGTGACCAGTTCGTTCCTGCTGCCACCGCGAGAGGGCGCTGTGCGTCTAAAACGCCGCTCCAAACAGCTCATCTGGAAGAAAGAATAGACAGAAGAGACAAGAGGGGTCTCCATTACAGAACTAATACACTTAAAGGTGCAATATGTAACTTTCCAACATTTCAAAATGAACTCAAATGATAAACAGAGTGTAGCCCATCCTGTCTGTAATACCTCTTTGTATCTCTTGTCAATCATGTTGAAGGTGCTGGTTAGATCATTTAAGGACAGGTAGCCAATGAAAGAACAGTAAACACAACAATGGCTGAAGCTCATGGTGAGCTAGCAACCAAGTTCAGCAGCAACAAAAGAAAAGATATAAATAGAAGCAGAACAAGAGAGAACACTGGAGCTGTTTCACCACTAGGAGGAAGTTTCAGCACTAGGAGGAAGTTTCAGCACTGGGAGGAAGTTTCACCACTGGGAGGAAGGTTCACCACTGGGAGGAAGGTTCACCACTGGGAGGAAGGTTGATGCTGGAGCGTATCTTCTAGACTGGAGTAGGGGATGAAGAGGGATGAGGAGGGACCGTGCATTCTCTGGTTTCTTTCAACAGAGATGGACTTTATCATTTTTTGGTGATATGGTGCCCCCTATTGCTAGGGCTATAAATTTGACAGGTTGCATCATCTCACACATCGTTCCTTTAAAGGGACAGTACGTCAGCCACTTAACATACTGTTCCTTTAACTCTGACGTAGTTACAATGCCGACCCAGCTGTTGTAAGCTCGATAGCTGAAAAGATACAGAACCAATAAATAAGATTTTATGATAGTATATCCACTCTTCATCATCATGACAGCTTCCATTTCTTTTAGAAGACTCTAAGTTCCTCAAAGTTCAGTCTCAGAAGTTGCTTCTGCTTCTCACCATCCAAATAACCCAGAACACATTCAGGCTTGTTGAGGTTCTGGACTCTGGGATGGTCAGTTCATTGTTCAGCTTCTGGGTTTGATGTGTCTGGATTTCCTTTTCTCAGTAATCTTCTTCAACAGCTACTCATCCTTTCAGACCCACAGTGTTGAGGTGTCTTCTAACAGTGGAAGGATGGACAGAAACCTGTGGATGTTCTCAGATCTGAAGGTGGAGCTTGATGTTCTCCATCTCTCTCAGAGCTGTAAGTGCTGTTTATCTGAAGGGAGAACAGTCTCAGTGGGTGGACCAGGTCTTCCAGGTGGTTGTTAGGAGGCTCATTTTCTCATTTTCCTATAAAGCGGCCTAGTCTGGGACTAAACTCTTAGTCCTGATAGCCTGTTTTAGTCAGCTCTATTAATTAATTAATTAACAAGCGTTATCACAGTTAAACCAGGTGTCCTTTAATTAAACAGAGGATTAAAGTGTTGGTGGCTAAGACGTTGAGTGAATAAGCGTGCAGGTCACTAATATAACAGACTTCTACACACGGGCCTGGGCCGAGAACCTCATTTGCCAGGGAAATGAGGGAGATAACACAGCGCTATCTTTCCTGAGGCCCACGCTATTGTGGAACGAGCTGCAAGGCTGTAGGGAGATAACAATGAACACCTTTCAGGCTAAAAGCTAATGGTAGGTTTGGTGTGTACGGCCTTACAGTTAACATAGCTTTCTAGGAAAAAAGCCACTACTCAGAAAACTGAGACTGATTTAGACCAAATACAGAGTCTCTACATTAATAACGACCAGGTTCTAGTAACTGAATAAACAGTACAGTAACAAATATCTGACTGGATGTCGTCCAATTACGCCACGTAATTTATTTTCAGTACTTCCTACCAGATATCACTACCAAATATATGTGCCGCAGTACCGAAAAACAGGTTTCCCACTTTGTATGCAAAAGTTTGGGCACATAATCAAATTTAATGATGTTGTTGATTTTCTAAGTATAAATAAGCTACATATCCTCCACTGAGACTCACTTCTGTACATTTTAATACATAGTTACCCAATTTATTTCCCCATACTGAGGAGACAAACAAAAACAAAACACAGATAAACAGAAAACTGAGCGTTTGTAAAAGTTATGGCACATTTAAAATCACAAACAACACAAAACAATAGATTACAAATATATGTATGACAGTAAATCAAGTCTTATATTAAACATCCAGCAAAGCTAGAATGAAAAATATAAGATATAAATCTGATAAAAGGTGCTGGTCAGCCCTATCTGAGTACTGTGTGGGCGTGGCTAATGAGCAGCTTGATTGACAGCTTATGTGACGATAACTTGGACCAAAAACAAACAATACATGAATAATGGAACGGATGAAGGGATGAAGGAACAGTGTTGGTGATGATAAAGGAATGAAGGGATGAAGGAACAGTGTTGGTGATGATAAAGGAATAAAGGGATGAAGGAACAGTGTTGGTGATGATAAAGGAATGAAGGGATGAAGGAACAGTGTTGGTGGTGATAAAGGAATGAAGGAATGAAGGAACAGTGTTGGTGATGATGAAGGAATGAAGGGATGAAGGAACAGTGTTGGTGATGATAAAGGAATGAAGGGATGAAGGAACAGTGTTGGTGATGATAAAGGAATGAAGGTATGAAGGAACAGTGTTGGTTGTGATAAAGGAATGAAGGTATGAAGGAACAGTGTTGGTGATGATGAAGAAATGAAGGGATGAAGGAACAGTGTTGATGATGATAAAGGAATGAAGGGATGAAGGAACAGTGTTGGTTGTGATAAAGGAATGAAGGTATGAAGGAACAGGGTTGGTGATGATGAAGGAATGAAGGGATGAAGGAACAGTGTTGGTGATGATAAAGGAATGAAGGAACAGTGTTGGTGATGATAAAGGAATGAAGGTATGAAGGAACAGTGTTGATGATGATAAAGGAATGAAGGGATGAAGGAACAGTGTTGGTTGTGATAAAGGAATGAAGGTATGAAGGAACAGGGTTGGTGATGATGAAGGAATGAAGGGATGAAGGAACAGTGTTGGTGATGATAAATGAATGAAGGTATGAAGGAACAGTGTTGGTGATGATGATAAAGGAATGAAGGTATGAAGGAACAGTGTTGGTGATGATAAAGGAATGAAGGGATGAAGGAACAGTGTTGATGATGATAAAGGAATGAAGGGATGAAGGAACAGTGTTGGTTGTGATAAAGGAATGAAGGTATGAAGGAACAGGGTTGGTGATGATGAAGGAATGAAGGGATGAAGGAACAGTGTTGGTGATGATAAAGGAATGAAGGGATGAAGGAACAGTGTTGGTGATGATAAAGGAATGAAGGTATGAAGGAACAGTGTTGGTGATGATGATAAAGGAATGAAGGGATGAAGGAACAGTGTTGGTGATGATAAAGGAATGAAGGAACAGTGTTGGTGATGATAAAGGAATGAAGGGATGAAGGAACAGTGTTGGTGATGATAAAGGAATGAAGGGATGAAGGAACAGTGTTGGTGATGATAAAGGAATGAAGGAGCTTGTTATCTTCTCGTCAGTTAACTTCATCTCATTAAGTTTCTCTGACTCTGAAACTAGTTGGAGTAGGCGGAGCCAGAGAGACATCAGCCTTGTGATTGGACAGGGGAATGATTCCAGAAGTGCTGCCCAGAATTAGGACCCAGTTTACATGGAGAGGAGAGAACACAGCTGAGAGCCAACACCACCATCCAGGTGGTCCCACAGAGGCTCAGTTGGGTTCAAGTCTGGGGGAATTAGGGGGTCCAGGGTAGTATCTGGAAGTCTTGGTCAGCTCTTGCAACCAATGTGGGACATTTCTAGTCGTGGGACGTGTCTCTTTGTCTTGTTGGAAGATCCCATCCGCCCCAGAGAAGACAATCAGCATGTATGGTGTACGTGATCTTCAAGGATGGATTCAGACCACAAATCGATTGAGAGGGTCTTCCACTTAAATGAGTGGGTCCAGAGAATGATAGGAAAACATTCCCCAGACCACAATAATGTGACCGGACTGTGTATATGTTGCAGCCCAAAGGAACAGTGAGGTTTATATTAGATTTATTTTGTTTAATATATTAAACTCAGTAATGAAACAACGCTGTATTCCCACCAGTCGTATCTCTGCATGTCTGACTGACATCTCTTCATGGATGACAGCTCATCATCTGAAGCTCAATCCCAGCAAGACTGAGCTGCTGTTCATCCCTGGAACTACAGGTCCTCAGCAGGATCTTGCCATCTCATTCGAGAACTCTTTGATTGTTCCGTCTAAAGATGTAAGAAACCTTGGTGTGACTCTGGATGACCTGTTATCGTTCTCAGCCCAGATTACCAACCTGACTCGGTCATGCAGATACCTTCTCCACAACATCAGACGCATCCGACCCTTCCTCTCTCAGGAGGCCTCCCAGGTGCTCGTCCAGTCTCTTCTCATTTCAAGGCTCGACTACTGCAACTCGCTCCTGGCTGGTCTTCCTCTGCTGGCCTTCAGGACCTTCAACTGATCCAGAATGCAGCAGCACGGCTCGTCTTCAATCTTCCCAAGTTCACTCATGTCACTCCACTGCTGTGCTCTCTTCACTGGCTTCCTGTAGCTGCTCGTATTCAGTTTAAAGTTCTGATGTCCAGAAAGTCCAGTTTAAAGTTCTGATCCACACCTCGAGCCCTTCATGCTTCAAGTACGGCTCAGCTTGACCCGCCATCACTCAAGATTCATGGAAGACACGCGACAAGACGGTTCTCTGTCCTGGAGCCCAGATGGTGGAACGAACATCTGGTCTTCAAACACAGACTGAAGACCACCGTCTCTTTGTGAAGCACTTATAAACACTGATCTACTAAAGCATTGGTAGAAACCATAATTACACTGTATCTTCTAGGAGCACTGGCTAAGTATTGCACTTGTACTGTATGTAGTCTTGTATTTGTTCTCTTCTCTGTAGGTGTTCTGTAGGTGTAGGTGTTCTGTAGGTGTAGGTGTTCTGTAGGTGTAGATGTTCTGCAGGTGTAGGTGTTCTGTAGGTGTAGATGTTCTGTAGGTGTAGGTGTTCTGTAGGTGTAGGTGTTCTGTAGGTGTAGGTGTTCTGTAGGTGTAGATGTTCTGTAGGTGTAGGTGTTCTGTAGGTGTAGATGTTCTGTAGGTGTAGGTGTTCTGTAGGTGTAGGTGTTCTGTAGGTGTAGGTGTTCTGTAGGTGTAGATGTTCTGTAGGTGTAGATGTTCTGTAGGTGTAGGCGTTCTGTAGGTGTAGGTGTTCTGTAGGTGTAGATGTTCTATAGGTGTAGGTGTTCTGTAGGTGTAGGTGTTCTGTAGGTGTAGGTGTTCTGTAGGTGTAGGCGTTCTGTAGGTGTAGATGTTCTGTAGGTGTAGATGTTCTGTAGGTGTAGGTGTTCTGTAGGTGTAGATGTTCTGTAGGTGTAGGTGTTCTGTAGGTGTAGATGTTCTGTAGGTGTAGGTGTTCTGTAGGTGTAGATGTTCTGTAGGTGTAGGTGTTCTGTAGGTGTAGGTGTTCTGTAGGTGTAGATGTTCTGTAGGTGTAGGTGTTCTGTAGGTGTAGATGTTCTGTAGGTGTAGGTGTTCTGTAGGTGTAGATGTTCTGTAGGTGTAGGTGTTCTGTAGGTGTAGATGTTCTGTAGGTGTAGGTGTTCTGTAGGTGTAGATGTTCTGTAGGTGTAGATGTTCTGTAGGTGTAGGTGTTCTGTAGGTGTAGATGTTCTGTAGGTGTAGGTGTTCTGTAGGTGTAGATGTTCTGTAGGTGTAGGTGTTCTGTAGGTGTAGATGTTCTGTAGGTGTAGGTGTTCTGTAGGTGTAGGTGTTCTGTAGGTGTAGATGTTCTGTAGGTGTAGGTGTTCTGTAGGTGTAGATGTTCTGTAGGTGTAGGTGTTCTGTAGGTGTAGATGTTCTGTAGGTGTAGGTGTTCTGTAGGTGTAGATGTTCTGTAGGTGTAGATGTTCTGTAGGTGTAGGTGTTCTGTAGGTGTAGATGTTCTGTAGGTGTAGGTGTTCTGTAGGTGTAGATGTTCTGTAGGTGTAGGTGTTCTGTAGGTGTAGATGTTCTGTAGTTGTAGGTGTTCTGTAGGTGTAGATGTTCTGTAGGTGTAGATGTTCTGTAGGTGTAGGTGTTCTGTAGGTGTGGATGTTCTGTAGGTGTAGGTGTTCTGTAGGTGTAGGTGTTCAGTAGGTGTAGGTGTTCCAGTCTTGCTAGGTATTGCATTGTCTTGTTTCTAGGTATCAGCACTGGCCCTGTGTTTATGGCAGTGTTTGAGTTTAAGAGTAGTTTGGACTTAAACCTGTTTGTACTAGATACTAGAGACTGAACACTAAGCACTTTTGTAAGTCACTCTGGATAAGAGTGTCTGCTAAATGCTGTAAATGTAAATGTGTGTTCCTTGTAAAGGATGTGTAAACTTCAACAAAACATATACAATTAATTATAATAAATAAACAGCTTTTTATATGATACGATAAGGATTTCTTGTCTTCTACATGCTGCTCTTCATGGAAAGCCTCGTACAGACTCTGTGAAGGAGTCGTGTGGAAAGCCAGCCAGGTACGTTAGTTTGGTTGCCTAGTGAATCTAATCAGCAGCTCCATATCATGCTGTCATGGGCTGATCTGCTGCAGCTGAGCGGCTCTATTCATGCTGCCTTCATGCGCTGTCAGGATTACTGTAAACACAAATCACCGGCCCCCCAAAGCCATAACAACAGTGGGACCCCTCCAGTATGTTTAATATTAATGAATGATGATGTACAGTAATGATAATAATTGTTTAAAACCTATAATAATAATATAATAATAATAAAAACACAATAAATTACAATTATATTTTCCAGCAATGAGTTTAAACATTACATTACAGCTTGTGTACGAGCTGGTGGAGTAGATTTACAGTCATTCATAACATTAAAACCACCTCCCTGTACGTTCAGTCACCATCAGCTCCACTGACCATACAGGAGCTCCACTTACAGACTGTAGTTCATCTGATTCTCTGTATACTTTATTACTCTGTTCTTTAATGATCAGGACCCCCACAGGACCACCACAGAGCAGCTACTATTAGGGAGGTGGATCATTCTCAGCACTGCAGTGACACTGACTTGTGTTGGTGTGTGTTGTGCTGGTGTGAGTGGATCAGACACAGCAGTGCTGCTGCTGCTGGAGTGTTTAAGCACCTCAGTGTCACTGCTGGACTGAGAATCGTCCACCAACCAAAACTATCCAGACAGCAGTGTCCTGTGGACGGCGTCCTGTGTCCACTGATGAAGAACTAGAGGAACACAAACTGTGCAGCAGCAGATGAGCTACTGTCTCTGACTTTACACCTACAAGGTGGACCAGCAAGTAGTAGGAGTGTCTAATAGAGTGGACAGTGAGTGGACACAGTGTTTAAACACTCCAGCAGCAGCACTGCTGTGTCTGATCTACTCACACCAGTACACCACACAGTACTAACACTCTAGTGCTGAGAATGACCCACCTTCCTAATAGTATCTGCTCTGTGGTGGTCCTGTGGGGGTCCTGATCATTAAAGAACAGAGTAATAAAGTATCAGATGGACTACAGTCTGAATCAGGAACATCTCGTGCGCACTTGAACGCTGCATGCAATACGAGTCGCGCGTATCCTAGCAGCGCGTGAACAATGTAGTTTAAAGCTTAGTTTGTAGTTTAAAGTTAGTTCAGCTCAGATTTTATACTGAATACGAATAAACTGAGAGTTTTAAAGTGAAAGTGCTTCTACTTTATCGTTTCGTTTAAGTTACTTTTGATACTATGAGCTGCTGATAAGAGAAGACATTTATGAAGGGAGGAAAAACAACAAATAAATAAATAAATAAATAAATAAATAAATAAAACGTTTATTAATCAGATGCTGATTGCTGACCCTACTTACGTTAGTCATGCTGAAGACCTCCGCCTCAGCTCGGTCCCATCCCAGCGGTCACTCCACTCCGAGACTGAAACTCTCAGGAAAAGCTCCTCAGCTTCATCTCCAGCTGTGATCTCAGTGAGTTTAAACTCTCCAGCTGCTGGAGCTCCGGAGAGTGATCTCAGTGAGGGTGAATTTAAACTCTCCTGCTGAAGGAGCTCCGGAGAGTGATCTCAGTGAGGGTGAATTTAAACTCTCCTGCTGAAGGAGCTCCGGAGAGTGATCTCAGTGAGGGTGAATTTAAACTCTCCTGCTGAAGGAGCTCCGGAGAGTGATCTCAGTGAGGGTGAATTTAAACTCTCCTGCTGAAGGAGCTCCGGAGAGTGATCTCAGTGAGGGTGAGTTTAAACTCTCCTGCTGAAGGAGCTCCGTCAGAGAGTCTTCTCTGCTTTACACTCGGCTGGAGAGTCTCCCCAGGGTCCTAAAGAGCTGCGGCTCCCCCGTACAACTCTGCCAAGCCAGACCTGGAAAAATACTCAAGTACACACATACTCACTATTTTATCCCAGAAATTACTCAACTTAATAAATAAATAAATAATAGATAAATAAATAAATAGTAGATGGGAAATGTGAAGACTTTTTCTGTTATTATATTATATTGTGATGATTTTAATCTAAATAAATAAAAGAATAAATGTGGAGGCTTTTTTCTGATATGATATATTATTGTGTTAATTTTAATCTAAATAATAAATAAATGATGGGAATTGTAAAAACTTTTTTTGTCATGATATCCTGTTGTGATGATTTTAATCTAAATAAATAAATAAATGATAGATGGGAAGCGTGAAGGCTTTTTCTGTTATGATATTACATTGTGATGGTTTTAATCTAAATAAATAAATAAATAATAGATGGGAAATGTGAAGGCTTTTTCTGTTATGATCTTACATTGTGATGGTTTTAATCTAAATAAATAAATAAATAAATAATAGATGGGAAATGTGAAGACTTTTTTCTGTTATGATATTACATTGTGATGATTTTAATCTAAATAAATTAATAAATAATAGATGGGAAATGTTAAGACTTTTTCTGTTATGATATTCCATTGTGATGATTTTAATCTAAATAAATTAATAAATAATAGATGGGAAATGTAAAGACTTTTTCTGTTATGATATTCCATTGTGATGATTTTAATCTAAATAAATTAATAAATAATAGATGGGAAATGTTAAGACTTTTTCTGTTATGATATTCCATTGTGATGATTTTAATCTAAATAAATTAATAAATAATAGATGGGAAATGTAAAGACTTTTTCTGTTATGATATTCCATTGTGATGATTTTAATCTAAATAAGTAAGTAAATAAATAATAGATGGGAAATGTGAAGGCTTTTTATGATATTATGTTGTGATGATGCTAATCTAAATAAATAAATAAATAAATAATAGATGGAAAATTGTAAATACTTTTTCGGTTATTATATATTATTATGATAATTTTAATCTAAATAAATAAATAAATAATAGATGAGAAATGTGAAGGCTATTTCTGTTATGATATCTTTTTGTGACAATCTTAATCTAAATTATAAATAGATAAATAAATAACAGATGGGAAATGTAAAGACATGTTCAGTTACAATATTATGTTGTGATGATGTTAATCT
Source organism: Megaleporinus macrocephalus (assembly GCA_021613375.1). Classification (NCBI taxonomy): domain Eukaryota; kingdom Metazoa; phylum Chordata; class Actinopteri; order Characiformes; family Anostomidae; genus Megaleporinus; species Megaleporinus macrocephalus. The sequence continues at coordinate 34,839,991 of CM038727.1, forward strand.
AAATAAATAAATAACAGATGGGAAATGTGAAGGCTTTTTCTGTTATGATATTTGATTGTAAGGATTTTAATCTAAAATAAATAAATAAATAAAAAATAAAAGTAGGGAAAATGTAAAGGCTTTTCTGTTATGATAATAATAATAATATTAGTGAGTTTGCATGGCGCCCCTCAAAAGGCAGTCCAGGCTGAAACACACCTTATAACTTCAGCATGAATATGTGGAGCTAAACTGCTGTAGACTGAATAGGCAGGTATATGTATGGTTTTAGTTGTGACATCACAAAAATAGTAAATAAGAAACTACCGTATAGGGACTGTATGGGAACTTTAATGGTATTTAAATACTACATCAAACCTTTAGTTAACTTTTAAATAGAGGAAAATGAGTTTTTCCATGATATGGGCCCTTTAAGTATTTGCATATATTAGGAATGTCCTATATTTCAGAGGTCTGTCTTTCTTAGCTGAGAGCTGGTTTGTGATGTACAGCGTCTGGCTGACGTTAGATTCCAGATACTTTGTGCTGGAATAGTGAGCTTATTCTTATTTACAGAGCCGAATGCAGCTCAGATCGTAATCAGATGCAAATACAGCTTTACAGGCTTCATATGAAACCCAGTCGTGAAAGCTGATGCTATAAATGTTTACCTGCTGATCAGCAGGACCAGAACAGCAGGACCAGAACAGCAAATGCAAATATGTGTTTGTAAATCAGTGACAGGGAGAGCGTTCGCCTGTACGTTACTCTGAGAGACAAACAAACACCAGCATCACGTCTGAAATCTGATCTGCTCTCATATTCATAAAGCACGACAAAATCACAACACCTAAAATTCTCATCCTGTAATATATAAGGCCTTTAGCCTGATGATGTCACCAGTGATTCAACCAATCACGTTAAACGAACAGTGTTTCGCTCACAAATACGACACAGGTATCTATCTAATACTGAAGGGGAGTTCCACCACTTTCTGAAATCTCTACACAATCCAGTATAAATAGATTATTAATTAATAGAATTTCACTATTTTTTTTTGTACCGTGTCTAAACTACTGTTTACACTCTACACTATATGTGTTATTACTAAATAACTACTATATTAAGTAACCCCAAACTTGGTGGTGATGGTGTTTACAGTGGTGGTGATGATGTTTACAGTGATGGTTATGTTTACAGTTGTAGTGATGGTGTGTACAGTGGTGGTGGTGATGGTGTTTACAGTGGTGGTGATGATGTTTACAGTGATGGTTATGTTTACAGTTGTAGTGATGGTGTGTACAGTGGTGGTGATGGTTTTTACAGTGGAGGTGATTATGTTTACGGTGGTGGGGATGTTTACAGTGGTGATGATGGTGTTTACAATGGTGATGATGTTTACAGTGGTGGTGATGGTGTTTACAGTGATGGTGATGTTTACAGTTGTAGTGATGGTGTGTACAGTGGTGGTGGTGATGGTGTTTACAGTGGTGGTGATGATGTTTACAGTGATGGTGATGTTTACAGTTGTAGTGATGGTGTGTACAGTGGTGGTGGTGATGGTGTTTACAGTGGTGGTGATGATGTTTACAGTGATGGTGATGTTTACAGTTGTAGTGATGGTGTGTACAGTGGTGGTGATGGTTTTTACAGTGGAGGTGATTATGTTTACGGTGGTGGGGATGTTTACAGTGGTAATGATGGTGTTTACAGTGATGGTGATGTTTACAGTGGTGGTGATGGTGTTTACAGTGGTGGTGGTGATGTTTACAGTGGTAGTGATGGTGTTTACAGTGATGGTGATGTTTATAGTGGTGGTGATGGTGTTCAAAGTGTTAGTGATAATGTTCACAGTGGTGTTGATGGTGTTTACAGTGGTGGTGGTGGTGTTTACAGTGGTGGTGATAGTGTGTACAGTGGTGGTGATGGTGTGTACAGTGGTGTTGATGGTGTTTACAGTGGTGGTGGTGGTGTTTACAGTGGTGGTGATAGTGTGTACAGTGGTGGTGATGGTGTGTACAGTGGTGGTGATGGTGTTTACAGTGGTGGTGATAGTGTGTACAGTGGTGGTGATGGTGTTTACAGTGGTGATGATGGTGTTTACAGTGGTGGTAATAGTGTGTACAGTGGTGGTGATGGTGTTTACAGTGGTGGTGATGGTGTGTACAGTGGTGGTGATGGTGTGTACAGTGGTGTTGATGGTGTTTACAGTGGTGGTGGTGGTGTTTACAGTGGTGGTGATAGTGTGTACAGTGGTGGTGGTGGTGTTTACAGTGGTGGTGATAGTGTGTACAGTGGTGGTGATTGTGTGTACAGTGGTGGTGATGGTGTGTACAGTGGTGGTGATGGTGTTTACAGTGGTGGTGATGTTTACAGTGGTGGTGATGGTGTTTACAGTGGTAGTGATGGTATGTACAGTGGTGGTGATGGTGTTTACACTGGTCGTGATGGTGTTTACAGTGGTGGTGATGGTGTTTACAGTGGTGGTGATGTTTACAGTGGTGGTGATGTTGTTTACAGTGGTGGTGATGGTGTTTACAGTGGTCGTGATGGTGTTTACAGTGGTGGTGATGATGTTTACAGTGGTGGTGATGGTGTTTACAGTGGTCGTGATGGTTTTTACAGTGGTGGTGATGATGTTTACAGTGGTGGTGATGGTGTTTACAGTGGTGGTGATGGTGTTTACAGTGGTGGTGATGTTTACAGTGGTGGTGATGGTGTTTACAGTGGTCGTGATGGTGTTTACAGTGGTGGTGATGGTGTTCAAAGTGGAGTGGTAATGTTCACAGTGGTGGTGATGGAAACCAGGGGTCACCATATACACAGTTCTTTAAATATCAAACCCACTGGTGAACCTACACACGTTTGTATATGGTATGAGCATGTTAGATAAAAACGCTTCATGGCTAGAACAAATAGCTAGAACACTGTAGAACCAGGCTTTGTTTTGAAAAGTCTGAGAACCAAAAATTTTGGACTGAAATGAAAACAAAAACACAAGAAAAGATAAAGAAGAATGAAAACCTGACGACCTCTGTAGGGTCTGTTCAGGGAGATTCTGTAGACTGCAATATGCAACCTCACCACTAGGAGTTACACACTGCTCCTTTAGGTTTATAGTTTAACTTCTGCCGGTCTGAGTGCACATACTTATTACATCTCTCATTCTAAGTATATATCCTATAGTACTGTGTATGAAGTAGTGTCTGTAAATGCTTTGGTCTCGTAGCCTCGTCATTGAATATGAACCGAAAGAAAGACGCAAAGCGATGTTTACAAAAACACAATCTTGCGGATCATTTATTGTACAAAATGACACCTAAAGCAGCAAATCTGTACAAGCTCAACGTCACAAGCACATAAATCATACAGCAGTCAGGATCAGTCCATTTACAGCAGGCCGTTCGGGCCAGCGCACGAGAAAACCACACAACAATCAGCTGTTGGCGGTGGAGCCGGGCTCTGGAGACTGAAGGAACTCGTAGGGGTCGTGAACCATCTCTGGCTGGTCTCCTACTCCCAGGTGGGACGGGCTTCCTGCACACAAGAGGGACACATGACTCAGTAAAAAGTCCTTAAATAGGTTACATAAGAAAACTGTAATTAATCATCATTTTAAGTAAATAAATAAATTAAAATAAGAGGACTGCCATCCAAACATGTAGTCTGTAAACAACAACCAGCATATCACCACTCAAAAGTTTGGAGTCGCAGATTTCATTCATATAAAACCATATATGTATCAAATATTCTACAGTTAAACTCATTTCAGACAGTTTATAAGAAGTTATAAAAATTAATTGGATTTTATGATGCCTGAGAAATCTGCACAACACTGAATATGAATGATATTCACAATACCTCATATTTAAAAAAACAATAATATGCACACACATAACCCTAACCCTATTTTTCTATATTGCTGTTTGGCCAATATTTATTTTTCTGGATCACTTGAACGCATGAGCTGCTTTTTATACTGTCTGAACACTTCATGATGAGTTGACCAATAGAAAAGCTCCAAACACCTTGGAATAAATTATAACAGTATTAATAGTATGATATAATAGTATAAAATATTAATATTATAATAGTATAAAATATTAATATTAATAGTATAAAATATTAATATTAATAGTATAAAATATTAATATTAATAGTATAAAATATGAATGTATTAATCATATTAAAATAATTAATAATAAATAATACTTATTTAATAAGTAATTATTATTTAATTTAATAGAATTTCCATTCTTTGTAGTACTGTATCCAAGATACTGTAAACAAACTTCACAATCTATACTATCTGAATTATTACTGAATAATTACTAGAAAAAAAAACTTTTATAGTTTATAGTAATAGTATAGTATATAGTAATTATATAGTAATTAAAAGTATAACTGCTGTAAATGTGTATTTAATTAATGATACATGGAGCTGGTGGGTGCTCTAGATGTACAGACCACACCCATCACAGACTCAGGAACGTATACTGTAATGTTATTGATCATGATAATCAGTTATAATACAGTGAAAGTGATCACAGTTATAAACTTAAGACTCTTTTTAAACTCCTCGTTAAGCTACTCAGCTCTTGTCTCGAAGCTGGACGGTTTCCTTGTAGTTTACCTAAATGGTGCTGGTCTCTCTCAGAGGTGTTCGAGAGGGAGGAGAGGTTGGAGGAGGGTCTGGAGCCCACCCTGTCCACTGCTGCGTCCTGGAACTCCTGCAGCAGCTTGGCGGTGTCGTCGAAGTGCTGATGACCCTCCTCATGATCGGGCTCCTTCTTCACCGGCTTGCCAGCTGCAGAGACAAGAGGATTCATCAGCGGGGCTCCATCAGGGCTGCACACAGTTCTCCACATAGTACAGTCACTATGATTAAACAGACTGTGCCTTTAAGACTGATATATGTAAATGAGCTCCATTCTGATTGGCCGTCCTGTAACGAGCCTTGTTTAAAAGCAGTCTGGGAGGGAATGTAGGACTGAAGATCTGACATGCCAAAGCAATAAAGAGCTGCTTGTTTCGGATTTGGACAGAGTTTGCACAACAGTCTGTCGCATGTCAAGAGAAATGGGCGGGGCTACACTGCTGCAGGCGGAAAGGGCGGGCACATGTACGTATGTTCATGGTTATGACATCACAACGACACTGAATATTAAACAGACTGACTGTGTAGCTTGATTTACATACAGAAGGGGGCGGAGGTGAGTGGCTTTAAGCTGGATCCTTACCCAGAGGGTTGAGCATGTCCAGAGACATGTCCGGATAGTTCTTCAGGGACATGAAGTCCAGCACTGAGCTGGTCTCCATCACACCTTCATCTGCACCCTGAAATCAAGCAGCAGGTACAGAGCGGTTAGTAACAACGAGCTGCACCTTCTTTACAAACACATCTGCTGTGGAATAAGAGCAAAGAGCCTTACCTGCATATCACACAAGCTGGACTTCGCTTCGTCCGAAGGCATGTTCCGTTTCTGAAAGAGCCAATCACAGTGTCCAAATCAATCCAATCCAATCTAATCCAATTCAATTCAATTTCAATCAGTGTGTCATGAAAGCTCAAATCTGACCCTGATCATTAGTGTTTCCTCTAAATAGATTATTGCTGCCACTCAGAAACTGTAGAGAGCTTTTAATTTGAAACCGCAGGTACAGGATATGAAGTATATGACGGCGAACCCAAAGTTATGCAGGTGAAAAGAACCTCCTCACTGTGTGACGGGAGGCTGAAAAAAATTCCTAAAGGAAATGCTGATCCTATTTGGTATTTTTGTATGAAAATATTTATCACTATTGTAATAAATGACATCACAAGATGTTACAACAAGCTTTTCTGATCAATACTATATTTACAATTGATACTATATTTGATACATGGATACTATATTTACATTTGGTATAAAAAGATCTGCTCTATAATAACAGGTTAAGCTTTTTACACACTAACAGTACTCCAAATATTAACACACTATTATTATTATGTTCTGTGTCTAATGTGATCACTTGCTGTGGCATTTTTTGTTTGTGAAAATGGATTCGGCTAATAAACTAATGTAGAAACTTACTCTGAGGGACTATTTACACAGCGGCGGTAAACAGACGTCCTGAGAATTTTAATTAAATGTTATTATAATCGATTCTAGTCTCCAAAACTGAAGCAGCTGAATCATGTATATTTGATTATATGTATAATCATGTTTATTTACATCAATGACATTGAGGTGTAGTACCTGTCGGATTTGGAAGACAGCCTTGGAGTGATCTCCGCCCGTCATCTTATCCAACAGATCGTCCACCAGCCTTTTAGTGAAACCGCCACAGTCCTTCACAAACTCCTGGAGGCTGAAACACACACACACACACACACACACACACACACACACACACACACAGGAAATGAACCACTTGTGTTACATAACTTGTCAGGTACCAAGCAACCACACTAACAATAAATAAATAAATAAATAAATAATTACATACATATTAAAATAATGCACATTTTTCTTTTACCAGCAACCAAAAACTCTCACAGCGCCTTCTGCAAGGGTGCACTTCAAAAAGAGCTTGTAAATTAGCTATTTACTATATAATCAAGTGTATTTAATGAGTGTGTATACGGGGTGTGCATGTGACTGCACAGTTGGCGGGAGTCGATGCAGTTTCACCCACTGAGTGACAGAAAGGCTGACTGAGTGACAGAAAGGCTGACTGAGTGACTGACAAAGACTGACTGAGTGACAAAGACTAACTGAGTGACAAAGACTGACTGACTGTGTGACAGAAAGGCTGACTGAGTGACAGAAAGGCTGACTGACTGAGTGACAGAAAGACTGACTGAGTGACAGAAAGACTGACTGACTGTGTGACAGAAAGACTGACTGAGTGACAGAAAGACTGACTGAGTGACAAAGACTGACTGACTGTGTGACAGAAAGGCTGACTGAGTGACAGAAAGGCTGGCTGACTGAGTGACAGAAAGGCTGACTGACTGAGTGACAGAAAAACTGACTGAGCGACAGAAAGACTGACTGAGAGACAGAAGGACTGACTGAGTGACAGAAAGGCTGACTGAGTGACAGAAAGACTGACTGAGTGACAGAAAGGCTGACTGAGTGACAAAGACTGACTGACTGAGTGACAGAAAGGCTGACTGAGTGACAGAAAGGCTGGCTGACTGAGTGACAGAAAGGCTGACTGACTGAGTGACAGAAAAACTGACTGAGCGACAGAAAGACTGACTGAGTGACAGAAAGACTGACTGAGTGACAGAAAGACTGACTGAGTGACAAAGACTGACTGACTGAGTGACAGAAAGGCTGACTGAGTGACAGAAAGGCTGACTGACTGAGTGACAGAAAGACTGACTGAGTGACAGAAAAACTGACTGAGCGACAGAAAGACTGACTGAGTGACAGAAAGACTGAGTGACTGTAGGACTGAGCGACAGAAAGACTGACTGAGTGACAGAAAGACTGAGTGACAGTAGGACTGAGCGACAGAAAGACTGCCTGAGCGACAGAAAGACTGACTGAGTGACTGACAAAGACTAACTGAGTGACTGGCAGAGACTCACTGAGTGACAGTAAGACTGACTGAGCGACAGAAAGACTGACTGAGCGACAGAAAGACTGAGTGACAGTAAGACTGAGTGACAGAAAGACTGACTGAGTGACAGAAAGACTAACTGAGTGACTGACAAAGACTGACTGAGTGACAGAAAGACTAACTGAGTGACTGACAAAGACTGACTGAGTGACAGAAAGACAGCCTGAGCGACAGAAAGACTGACTGAGTGACAGAAAGACTGACTGAGTGACAGAAAGACTGACTGAGTGACTGACAAAGTCTCACTGAGTGACAGAAAGACTGACTGAGTGACAGAAAGACTGACTGAGTGACAAAGACTGACTGACTGAGTGACAGGAAGACTGACTGAGTGACAGAAAGACTGAGTGAGTGACAGAAAGACTGAGTGACTGACAGAAAGACTGACTGAGTGACAGAAAGACTGACTGAGAGGCAGAAAGACTGACTGAGTGACAGAAAGACTGACTGAGAGGCAGAAAGACTGACTGAGAGGCAGAAAGACTAACTGAGAGGCGGCGCTAGTGTTCAGTGCAGCGAAATCTGATGCCTCAGGTGGGAATCGGACGGCTGTGCCATTAAATGTGAAACAGGAAAATCTGAACAAGCACCCGGCAAACAGGAAGTGGACATCAGACTTTGAAATCAATCAGACAATTAAAATCCAGGCACTGAAAGGTGTAACTGCAGTGTCAGCTGTACTGGACATTAGATCTGACGGGCAGGAGTTACTGTAGAACCAGTGATCCAGTGAACCCACACTGAAGACGTACCTGAGAGCACACTGGACGCCCGTTTCGTCTCCATAAGCAGAGTAGAGCGTCTCCATCTCCTCTGGAAGGAGGTCCGGGTAGATGGAGTTGTTCTGCAGCGTCTGAGTGTTATACGCACTGCTCAGGAACGTCACTGAACACACAGGAGCAGTATTAATAATACTAGTACCATATCGAACAATACAATCGTATAGTTTTGATGCTTATTTTATATATATATATATATATATATATATATATATTATATATATATATATATATATATAGTATAAGTATAAGCATATAAGCATATAAATAAATAAATATAGGAGAGACCAACAATGTACTGTAAAAACAATATAAGTCAATGGAACCAGAATTTTTTCCGAGCTGTCTTGGAGCACTTCTATTGGTCCATGGAGAAACATGTTTTTCATTGGACAGCAATGATGTATATAAAAAAAATTAAAATAATAAACATAATTTATCTTATATTATTTATCTCTATAATATCTCTATTCATAGGAGCATAACTGAGGCCTCCAAAGCTGAATGAGGACTAATTATGGAATAATTGGGGCTAATTCTGGATTTTTTTTGCCCTTAGAGAATGAATGGGATGGAAAAATGGCCACCCAACTACTGCATTACTGCTTAATCACTGCTCAAAAACAAGTCCCTTAATGTTCAAACTACAGTTTATTTTTATTTGTACTGTAATCACATTACTGTACATTTGCACTCCCGGACAGTATTTAACATTTACTTAAATACAATCTTTCCACATTTATTTATATATTTTTAAAATAAATATCCCAGTACTGTCATATATCTACTGATACCCGTTTTTCTTTTGCACATTACCTAATTTATTACTGCACTACCTTTTTACCTACGATCAGGTTGTATAGTTTGTATTCATATGTTCTTGTATATATTCTTTTTGACTATTGGAGTTCTTTACTCTTCTTTATTTATACTGTGTTATATACCTTATTGTTTTTGTACTTTGTTTTTGTTCTGTGTAGCTGCTACTGGCTGCTAAATATCAATAAAGTATCTATCTATCTATCTATCTATCTATCTATCTATCTATCTATCTATCTATCTATCTATCTATCTATCTATCTATCTATCTATCTATCTATCTATCTATCTATCTATCTATCTATCTATCTATCTATCTATCTATCTATCTATCTACATACACTGACTCAAACACTGTTAACCCTATAGTAATCAAAGCTTTCATTTAAAGTCTTAATGTTTTATATTCTATGTACACCTGACACATGGAATGTGTCCTACCACCCAGCACTAGATGCTACTACCTCTTAGTTTGGTTCTTACTTGCCTCCACAAACACAGAGCAGACTCACAGCAGAAGATCTATTCACCTTTGTGTCTTCGGTCATCTTTGAATCCCAACGACGTCAGACCCGGTAACAGCTTATTGGACAGGGAGCCTAAATCTACAGACAGCGTCTCCTCCTCTGTTAAACAATGAAGTACATGTTTCAGAACTGTGTTGGGGAGGAGGTGTAGTGGTTTATCTACAGTGCTGTGTGTAGAGATGCACACTGTTGTACCTTCAGCGTCCGGGTCCTGCTGATTAACTACAGTGTAAATCAGAGATCCTTCTGATTCCTTCTTGAGGTATCCGATCTGAGAGAGACACAAACACAGTGATTTTCCTCAGATCGCATTGCGTGTCATCATTTTTCATTTGTTCAGAAGCAAAAATAAAAAAAACTAAGCCAGCACTCCTTTAGTTTACAATCAGTTTAACACAAAGTAGGTCATTACTCTACATTCAATCCTTCTATTTACTTTAGAATGAACACACTGTCCACTGTATCAGCTCCACTGACCATACAGGACCTCCACTCACTGTCCACTGTATCAGCTCCACTGACCATACAGGACCTCCACTCACTGTCCACTGTATCAGCTCCACTGACCATACAGGACCTCCACTCACTGTCCACTGTATCAGCTCCACTGACCATACAGGACCTCTACACACTGTCCACTGTATCAGCTCCACTGACCATACACGACCTCTACTCACTGTCCACTGTATCAGCTCCACTGACCATACAGGACCTCTACTCACTGTCCACTGTATCAGCTCCACTGACCATACAGGACCTCCACTCACTGTCCACTGTATCAGCTCCACTGACCATACAGGACCTCCACTCACTGTCCACTGTATCAGCTCCACTGACCATACACGACCTCCACTCACTGTCCACTGTATCAGCTCCACTGACCATACACGACCTCTACTCACTGTCCACTGTATCAGCTCCACTGACCATACAGGACCTCCACTCACTGTCCACTGTATCAGCTCCACTGACCATACAGGACCTCCACTCACTGTCCACTGTATCAGCTCCACTGACCATACAGGACCTCCACTTACAGACTGTAGTTCATCTGATTCTCTGTATACTTTATTACTCTGTTCTTTAATGATCAGGACCCCCACAGGACCCCCACAGAGCAGATACTATTAGGGAGGTGGGTCATTCTCAGCACTGCAGTGACACTGACGTGGTGCTGGTGTAAGTGGATCAGACACAGCAGTGCTGCTTCTGGAGTGTTTAAACACTGTGTCCACTCACTGTCCACTCTATTAGACACTCCTACTACTTGCTGGTCCACCTTGTAGATGTAAAGTCAGAGACAGTAGATCATCTGCTGCTGCACAGTTTGTGTTCCTCTAGTTCTTCATCAGTGGACACAGGACGCCGCCCACAGGACACTGCTGTCCGGATAGTTTTGGTTGGTGGACGATTCTCAGTCAGAGAATCAGATGAACTACAGTCTGTAAGTGGAGGTCCTGTATGGTCAGTGGAGCTGATACAGTGGACAGTGAGTGGAGGTCCTGTATGGTCAGTGGAGCTGATACAGTGGACAGTGAGTGGAGGTCCTGTATATTTCTTCTACTTATCAAGCAGTTCTAACTAACACGCTCATATCAGATAAACTCAGAAAACACCTGTAGGTTCACTGGTGGGTTTGATAGTAAATACAATGTGTATATTTGTGTTGTAGACATGGAGACCCCTGGTTCCCATCACCTCGAAATGTGGAAAAATCGCTGGTTTTATTTCGGCTGATTTTTTAAAATATTTATATATTTTTTAAAATATTTATATATTTTTTAAAATATTTATATATTTTTTATATTTACATTTTTATTATTTATTTTAATTTTATTTCCGGCTACAGTTTGAAGAAGCTGTACCTTAGAGTTGGGCATGAAGCGGTTGATGCGGTCGCGTGCCTCGTCGGCTGCGTGCTCCACCAGAGCCAGGACGTGTTCCTCCGCCGTGCTGTCCGTCAGACTGCAGGCGTTTCCCTCCGGCTCGTACAGGTCACTGAGGAACGCACAGGCCGCCCTTATACATTAACACACTGCACCACTCACACTTAAACACAGGCTTCACAGCCAGCTCAGCTACAAACTACAGCAGGACAGTCACACACACTGGGAGCTTCCGCCACCAGTATTAGTGCTAGTGTTAGTACTAGCATTAGTAGTGTATTTAGCAGAACACACACCAACCTAGAACTTATCGATTATATCATTTTAATACAAACCTACAGGTTATGTGCTGATTTAACATAGTGGTGGAACCTAAACATAGGATGTGGAGGAGTTAGAACTCATTTTCTATGTATTTTATCACAGAACCTTAAAGTACACTGTGTTAAAAGTGTGCACTAGTGTGTTCTCTGTAAAAGATGTCAACAAAACGTGGAATTTAGGGGTGCTTATGCATATTATTGCATACAACAGCAAATCAGGACTGTGAATACTTTGTCATGCATCATGATTACAATGTCATGATTCAATATATTGCGATATAATATTATTCATATATTTATTATGTGTCCATATAATATAATATACATGCATATACATGTGTCTATATTATGCCTATGTATGCACATCATTATCATATATATCTTTATCATCCACATATATTATATATATTGTTGCTGTCCAATGAAAGTATCTCCAAAATAGTAACTTTACAGGAGAGACAAAAACTTTACTTTACTTTCAATGCAAGTCAATGAAACCAGAATATTTTCCAAGCTAATTTGGAGCACTTCTATTGGTCCACTCATCATGCAACTGTCACACAATGTAAACGACCATTGGTGTGTTCAAATGATGTAGAAAACTCAAAATCGACAAAAAGCAACAATATGTATATGCACATCTCTCTCTCTCTCTCTATATATATATATATATATATATATATATATATATATATATATATATATATATATATATATATATATATATATATATATATATAGTGATGTGAAAGAGTCTATCGGTGAGTAACACTGCCATCTAGTGGTTTAAATGCAACACAAACTAAAGCACCGTCTGCCACAAACCTCTGATTGAACACTATTGATTAAAAATCAGGATTGTGTGTTAGAGAGTCAGTGTTGAATGACTATGATACTCCATGATGCTCCTAAAAGGGTTATTTCCGCTTTTACCTGATGATGGGCTCCTTGGCCGGCTGCTTTTTGGATTTTTTGGCCGACTCAGGATGGACGGGAGCGACCTCGGGAACGGACTCGTCGCCGGCCATGTCCTCGTCTCCCAGAATGGCGGCCTGCTGAGAGAAATCCATGTCGTGCATGAAAGACATGCTGCGCTTCAGAGCTAAGAGCCGCTCCTGCGAACAGAGCAGAAACAGAGCCACAGCCACGCGTTTACTCCTCCACCAGCGGGCCTGAGCGGGCCGTGAGCATGGGAGCGAGGGAACTTAACCAAAACGGATGGCTCAAAAATGGACTTAAAAAAAGGCTCTGTTTAAAAAAATAATTCAAAAAATACAAAAACAATCGGAAGTGATCAGAACGCAGGTGAACGGAAAGCTCAGATGAAAACATGATCAGACACTGACAAAAAAAACAAAACAAAAAATTGAAATGAATCAAAAAAATGATTCAAATGAAAAGTGAAGGAAAGCAAGAGGGTATGTGAAACTGTGAGGATGGTGATGATGGATGGATTTAGAACTGCACTAAAACTTTTTTACTTTGCTCATCATTTTGAAGCCCGTGTGCAGAAGTTTCTTCGCAGCTTTGTAGTAGACGGTCTCCGGCCGGTTATACACCATCGCGTTGTCACACATCAACTTGAAGTCGGCCTGAACATCAGACACAAACACAGAGATTCACCACGCGCTGCAGATTCACTTCACAGAACAAATAATAAAGCTCATTTACATACAATCACTGTAGCATAGCAGATTCATACTGGATTAAATTTACTCAATAATCATTACTACTACTACTACTACTACACACAGAGGAGATTCATACTGGATTAAATTTACTCAATAATCATTACTACTACTACTACTACTACACACACAGAGGAGATTCATACCGGATTAAATTTACTCAATAATCATTACTATTACTACTACTACTACTACTACACACAGAGGAGATTCATACTGGATTAAATTTACTCAATAATCATTACTATTACTACTACTACTACTACTACTACTACACACAGAGGAGATTCATACTGGATTAAATTTACTCAATAATCATTACTATTACTACTACTACTACTACTACTACTACACACAAAGGAGATTCATACCGGATTAAACTTACTCCATAGTCATTACTATTACTACTACTACTACTACTACTACACACAAAGGAGATTCATACCGGATTAAACTTACTCCATAGTCATTACTATTACTACTACTACTACTACTACACACAGAGGAGATTCATACCGGATTAAATTTACTCAATAATCATTACTATTACCACTACTACTACTACTACTACACACAGAGGAGATTCATACCGGATTAAATTTACTCAATAATCATTACTATTACTACTACTACTACTACTACTACTACTACACACAAAGGAGATTCATACCGGATTAAACTTACTCCATAGTCATTACTATTACTACTACTACTACTACTACACACAGAGGAGATTCATACCGGATTAAATTTACTCAATAATCATTACTATTACTACTACTACTACTACTACTACTACTACACACAGAGGAGATTCATACCGGATTAAATTTACTCAATAATCATTACTACTACTACTACTACTACTACACACAGAGGAGATTCATACCGGATTAAATTTACTCCATAGTCATTACTGACAGACTGTAAACACTAATCCAGTATGAATCTGCAGTGTGTGTAGTGTTTACAGTCTGACAGTAATAACTGAGGAGTGATTATAATCCAGTGTGAATCTGCAGTGTGTGTAGTGTTTACAGTCTGACAGTAATAACTGTGGAGTGATTATAATCCAGTATGAATCTGCAGTGTGTGTAGTGTTTACAGTCTGACAGTAATAACTGTGGAGTGATTATAATCCAGTATGAATCTGCAGTATGTGTAGTGTTTACAGTCTGACAGTAATAACTGTGGAGTGATTATAATCCAGTATGAATCTGCAGTATGTGTAGTGTTTACAGTCTGACAGTAATAACTGTGGAGTGATTATAATCCAGTATGAATCTGCAGTATGTGTAGTGTTTACAGTCTGACAGTAATAACTGTGGAGTGATTATAATCCAGTATGAATCTGCAGTATGTGTAGTGTTTACAGTCTGACAGTAATAACTGTGGAGTGACTTTAATCCAGTATGAATCTACAGTGTGTGTAGTGTTTACAGTCTGACAGTAATAACTGTGGAGTGATTATAATCCAGTATGAATCTGCAGTGTGTGTAGTGTTTACAGTCTGACAGTAATAACTGTGGAGTGATTATAATCCAGTATGAATCTGCAGTGTGTGTAGTGTTTACAGTCTGACAGTAATAACTGTGGAGTGATTATAATCCAGTATGAATCTGCAGTATGTGTAGTGTTTACAGTCTGACAGTAATAACTGTGGAGAGATTATAATCCAGTATGAATCTGCAGTGAGTGTAGTGTTTACAGTCTGACAGTAATAACTGTGGAGTGATTATAATCCAGTGTGAATCTGCAGTGTGTGTAGTGTTTACAGTCTGACAGTAATAACTGTGGAGTGATTATAATCCAGTATGAATCTGCAGTGAGTGTAGTGTTTACAGTCTGACAGTAATAACTGAGGAGTGATTATAATCCAGTATGAAACTGCAGTGTGTGTAGTGTTTACAGTCTGACAGTAATAACTGTGGTGTGATTATAATCCAGTATGAATCGGCAGTGTGTGTAGTGTTTACAGTCTGACAGTAATAACTGTGGAGTGATTATAATCCAGTATGAATCTGCAGTGTGTGTAGTGTTTACAGTCTGACAGTAATAACTGTGGAGTGATTATAATCCAGTATGAATCTGCAGTGTGTGTAGTGTTTACAGTCTGACAGTAATAACTGTGGAGTGATTATAATCCAGTATGAATCTGCAGTGATACTGAATTAAAATCACTCCACAATTATTACTGTCAGACTGTAAACACTACACACACACAGACACTACAGATTCATACTGGATTAAAATCACTCCATAGTGATTACTGTCAGAGTGTAAACACTAATCCAGTATGAATTTGCAGTATGTGTAAAATTACTCCATAGTCATTACTGTGACGGTTAACACTACACACGCTGCAGATTCATACTGGATTAAACTCACTCCATAGTCATTACTGACAGAGTGTAAACACTAATCAATATTAATGAATTTGCAGTGTGTGTAGTGTTTACAGTCTGTTTGTGATAATTGTGGAGTGATTATAATCCAGTATGAATTTGCAGTGTGTGTAGTTTCATAGACTGACAGTAATAAATGTGGAGTGATTATAATCCAGTATGAATCTGCAGATTCATACTGGATCTACTCAATAAAGCATCATCTTTGTGTCAGTTTACTACACAGTAATTGTTTTTCCAGACTACCTTAAATTCTGTGACTGTTTTGTATTCGTTCGTCGTTATCTTCTCCTTCATGGTGCTGAAGTCCATGGGGTGTTTGATGATCATGGAGTATCCAGGGGCGATGACGTCAGTCACGGGGAAGGCAAAGAACCCATGTGGATCTTTCCTGTAGAGACAGAACCAGCACATTCACACGGGGGCAGGAAAACACAGAGAGCTGCTAATAAACAAATGGAGCTCCTGCTGTATATGACTTGTATGATTATGATATGATATGATGTGTGATGTGAAGAAGGGTTGTATGTCTGCACCTCTGGAGAAGACGCAGGAAGTGCTCGAGGAGCTGCTGGCGAGGTGTGCACTCGCTTTCTAGGTCAAGATCAGAAGAGAGATACACATATTAGCACGACAAACAGCAACACAACATACACACTATACTAGTGCATCTTAGAGTGTTTATTTATAGAGAAAGTAAATAAAACGTCCATATTTTTGTTAACCCAGTTTCTGACTTGGCTGAGGAGTATCTTTGATGTTCTTACAATGAGATTGGTCTGCGAGTTCACTGCGCCGCAAAGCCCGTATACCGTAAAGACTAGAAAAGATCCACCTCTTGAAATAAACATTATCAAATTAAATCAAACTCAGTAAATTATCACTTTGGGTCCACACTGGGTCTAGACCGGGACCGCGGTCCCCCTATTAGTGACCTCTGACCTATATGCTTCTCAGTGTGGATAATTGTATGTTTGGGTTCCACTCTATACTCTATACTCGTCTGTATTCACTCTGTGTCTGAAACACTCTGTTAGAGCTCCTGTGTCTTCAAGCCCCGCCTCTTAATCATCCCAGTGTGCTCTGACTGGTCAACAGCCACGTTGGCGTCCTGCTACAGGTCTGGTCTTACAATGCTATCAGTTCTGCTGTATGGATTTGAGTCAGAGTGAGAGGCCACGCCAAGTACGAGGCAGTAGAGATTGTGTTACGAGGTGATGTCATCTCGTAACAGAGAAAAGGGCTGGAATATCAGGCAGCTGAGGAAAGAAGATTATGTGGGAGAGAGCTTCTGCCTCTGGTGTACAAATTTGGGCTGCAGAACGTTTACATCCAAGAGCTACAGCATGCTGAAAGACAGGGGGAAACTAGAACAGCATGTTAGGTTCCCCCGTAAGGAACGTTCTAGACATAGATGCGTATTTAAAACTGTGCCCTAATAAAGAAACTGATCTTATTTTTGGGTCCTTGTGTCCTGCATGTCTTGTCTTATTACATTTATTCATGTTTCATTACATTTCACGTCTAGGTTCCTGCGTGCCACCTGAAGGCACTGA